>CM037474.1:1802500-2407487 GCA_021014325.1 Plazaster borealis
GTGAATGGGTTAAAGCAAATTCAACTTACAATTAGAAAACAAAATCTTAAGATGAGCTGGGAGAGCATTGATCTAAAAATAATCTGTTTCATTTGGGGCATTACTTGTTCTTAAATGTATAGGGTATATTAAAATAGTCTGTCAGTGGGACAGTGGCTCAAAACAATTTTTTTTAAATTTTTATTCTTAAACATTGATTACTCTAAATTGCCCCTTCCACAAGGTCTACTATTTTTGACTTTCTACAACTGCATCCTCCAGATCTATCGATGCAGCTCCAAAAGCCTCCAGTTGTAGTCACCACTGCACACTAGAATGTAGCCTCCAGTCAAGGCGCTTGCTGCACCCCGGATGGTTTTCACTGAAAGGAAGGAGATTACATGAAGTGAGGCCCAGACTTAAATATTATATTTTTGCAACAAATTGCAAAATATGCTGAAAACTACCGTTTCAACAGGAACAAGGGTTTTAGTTTTTATTGCAGAAATTCTAATAAGTTGCGTGTTTGAAAGCCAGGAAAATCCATTGCAAACTCCTGAGCTGGGAGAACAGTGATCTGAAATATCTGCTTCATCAAGTTCATTTGAGGCATTACTGTGTTCTTCAATGTATCGGGTATGTTAAATAGTCTGTCAATATTTTTTTGTAACGAAATTTTGGGTGAGTGCGTGGGTGAAAAAAAATTTGAACAAAGTTTGAAAATCTTAAACATTGATTTGTCTGAATTAATAATAATGATATAATAATAATGGGTGTCTCAAAGCGCTCAGTATTTTTCCTACAAGGTAAGTGGAGTTACGTGTTGAAGTATGAGGCCTATTCCTTTGCATAGCACCATGTAATGGTTTACAAGGTGCTGTGGCGCAATATGCAGCCAATCAAACCAGGAACACCGGGGCGAACCCCTTCTCTTTACGATAAGTACACTGGGTTCTTTTACGTGCATTACACAACACACGGCTTAACGTCCCATCCGAAGGACGAAGCATGTGGTTAAGTGTCTTGCTTAAGGACACAAGTGTCATGACTGGGATTTGAACCCACACTCTGCTGACAGAAATACCAGAGCTCGAGTTCGGTGTTCTTATCCGCTTGGCCACGACATGTCACTTACCACAAGGTCTGCTGTTGTTGACTTTCTACACCTGCATCCTCCAGATCTACTGATACAGCTCCAAACAGCTCCAGTTGTTGTCACCACTGCACACCAGAAAGTAGCCTTCAGTCAAAGCGCTCGCTGCACCCCGGATGGTTTTCACTGAAAGGAAGGGGATGACATAAATTGAGGTACAGACTTTGTTACCATATCTTTGCAACAAATTGCTAGGAATGAGGATATTATTTTTGATTGTAAAAACACAAATAGTTCTCTTAAGACAAGTTCCTTGAGATGTGCAAGTTTGTTGGTTGGGAAGTTGGTTTAGATGGGAACTAATGCTTAATGCTGTTGTGGAATCACAAATGGTAGAACTACTTTTGACTGCTGGCTATATCTAGATCTTCAAAAGTGACGATTTGCTTGTTTGCCTAATAGGAAGAACTACTCTTAAAAAAAGGTTTTAACGATGCTTAATTTCGAACTTAGGGGCCATTTAGAATAATCAATGTTTAAAAGTTTCTTTCGTTTTTTGAAATTGTGGGTTGGTGACATAAGCAATAACTGAAAAATTGAAAATTCAGCTTGCAATTGGAAAGCAAGAAATTCTAAAAGAAATTCTAAGGGTGAAAAATGCCCCCGGGCCGTTCCAGATCATCTGTCAAGTCAGTTCTCTCATCAGTCGGTCAACCTTGTTTCAATAAACTATCTCTGTGTACTGAGAGGGAGATGACAACAAATTTACTCTTCTGTTTCAACTTGAAAGTTGCATGTTTGAAAGCCAGCAAAAGCCATTGAAAACTCCTGAGCTGGGAGAACATTGATCTGAAACATCTGCTTCATTTGAGGCATTACTTTGTTCTTCAAGGTATCAGGAAATTTGAAGAATAAAAAAATAAAAAAAATTGGGGTGAGTGGGTGGGTCAAAACAAATTTCGAAAAAGTTTGAAATTCTTAAACATTGATTACTCTGAATTGCCCCTTACCATGTGGTCTGCTGTTGGTGACTTTCTTCACATGCATCCTCCAGATCTACTGATGCAGCCCCCAACAGCTCCGGTTGTAGTCACCATTGCACACTAGAATGTAGCATCCAGTCAAGGCGCTCGCTGCACCCCGGATGGTCTTCAATGAGAACAGGAGATTTACATAAAGTGAGGCACAGACTTTGTTACTATCTTTTTGATTAATTGCAAGACAAACTGATAGTTATTGTTTCACCAGGACGAGTGTTTTATTTTTGATTGCAGAAATACAACAAAGTACTCTGAAGGCAAGTTCCTTGAGATGTGCAAGTTTGTTGGTTGGGAAGTTGGTTTAGATGGGAACTAATGCTTAATGCTGCTTTGAATTCACAAATAGTAGAACTACTTTTGACTGCTGGCTATAATACCGGTAGCTCTTCAAAGGTGACGAGTTGCCTAATTTGCCGAATATTATGTGGTAAGAACTTCTCCTCAAATAACATTTCTTTTTAAATTAATGTTTAATTTCAAACCATGCGGACTGCTGTTGACTTTCTGCACCTGTATATTCTCCACTCCACTAATACAGCTCTGGATGTAGTCACCACTGCACACAAGAATGTAGCCTCCAGTCAAGGCGCTCACAGAACCCCGTATGGTTTTCACTGAAATGAGGGGAATGACATACAGTAAGCAAATGCCACTTTGTTAATTTGTGATTAGAAGAGCTGAGTACTATATTGTTTCAAGATAAAGGGTACTTTATTTACAGAAACAGCAATTAATAATGGTTTTATGCTGTTGTCAAATCACAAATGGTAGAACTATACTGTTGACTGCTGGCTTTATGTACATCTAGCTCTTCAAAACTGATGATTAGCTTATTGGCCTATAAGTACATAAGAAGAACTTTTCTTCAAAATATAATGAGGTGTGGAAGTTTGTTGGTAGGAAAGTTGGTTTAGACGGTTACTATAAATGCTCAATGCTGTTGTGGTATCGGAAATGGTAGAACTACTTTTGACTGCTGGCTATTTATATCTTCAAAGCTGACGAGTTGCTTAATTTGCTAAAAATAATGTGGAAAGAACTTTAATTTAAAAATGTATAACTTCAAACCAAGCAGGCTACTGTTGACTTTCTACACCTGCATCCTTCAGATCTACTGATGCAGCTCCCAACACCTCCGATTGTAGCCACCTCTGCACACTAGACTGTAGCCTCAAGTTAAGGTGCTCGCAGAACCCCGACGTCACCTCAGATGCACAAGCAAGTTCATCAATTTCAAGAAGAAAACATCACCTGCATACTTGGGAAGAAAAGTATCTAGTAAGGTAAGCATTTGGGGTCACATCAAGCCATAGCACGATTTACCATGAGTTTACCTTGGCACCTTACCAAACTATCATTATCTATGGTGTCCATGAGTTAGCCACTTTGTAAATTTGTGATTATTTGCAAGAAGAGCCGGAATGAAGACTATATTGTTTCAAGATGGATGCTATCTTCAACTACAGAAACACCAACAATTGATCTTAAAGCAAATTTTGCTTGCTTTGTGGAATGTCAAATAATGCAATACTTTTGACTACTGGTTACAGCTAAAAAGTTTAGAGATTTGTTCAAGAGATTAAAATATTGTAACTTTACTGATACATTATTTCCTTGGTCAATTTAACAAACAAATTGTGTTTTCAGAAATGTTCATGATCCTCCAAAGTTGAGTAATTTTCCAAGTAGTTTTTTAACCAAACTCCTAACTTACATAATAAGATGCATTACCAAATCTTGTGTGAGACCACAGTCAGGTAGATGTCACCTCAGCTGCACAAGCAAGTTCATCAACTTCAAGATGAGAAAACATCACCTGCATACTTGGGAAGAAAAGTATCTAAAAAAGTTAGCGATTGGGGTCATATCAAGCCGTAGCGCGATTTACCGTGAGTTTACCTTGACACCTTACCAAACTGTCGATATCTATGGTGTCCATGAGTTAGCCACAGCATCCGCATTAGGAAGAACCGGTTATGTACTGTGGAAAACAAGAAAATGGTTATTGGCTGAAAAAGAAGAGGTTAAAAGCTGTGGAAATAAAGGTTAGACGCTGTGGAAATAAAGGTTAGGATGAGCTGTGGAGAAAAGGGTTATTTTTTCCCTCACTTACCCTATACTTTACCTGTCCGGATACTTGACCTTTGCTGGAAAATACCTGACCTTACTGACCTCTGGTCATCAGTGACATCAAAGGGAGGGTCATCATCGTCTACTCAAGTTTTGAGAGTGCTACCTATTCTCAGTAAACCTGCTATAAAAGTGAGTTATTCTTATCTCTAGGCCAACACTAACTCTAGGCCTTTGCTATCTTACCATTCATACATACCAACAGGCACCATTGACATCAGTCTTCTCAGTGGTTGATCTCTCCGTTTCATCATGGAGAAGAAAACTCCTTTTCTGTCCATTATTCTTCTTTCTATTTTTTTCTCCCCCCTTATTTTTTCTTTTGTCCCAGCGCTCAAAAAATAATTATATGCAGTGGTTTGGGAAACTTGCTTTTGCTTCAATTTGTTTTTAATCACGTCCTTCATGACAACTTTGTTATTATGTGTTTTATTTTCTTACTACATTGAAATTTGAAGGACTTCGGGTCATTATACTCAATGAAAAAAAAGCTATACATTCAGAGTTGATGAAATGCTGTCATTTGGGATATGTATACAAATTTAGTCTGTCTAAATTGCCTTATATAATATAATACTCCTTCATCAAAATGATTGCAGATTGGACAGGAGTAACCTAACTGCAGGTTATGTTTACTCCTATAGTACGCGAGGGATATAGTTAAAAATAGCTACATTCAGAATTGATGTAATGATGATATTAGGAATATGTAAATATTAATTTAGCTCGTCTAAATTGATTATTTAATACTCCTAAATCAAACATCGATCATCAACATGAATGCAAAGTGGACAAGAATGAATTATTGAATAGTAAAAAAAAAGAAAAAAAAGAGAATTGTCATTTTTGTGCCAGTGAAAATTGATTGTATTTTGAGGGAAATAGTGAAGATTCAACCATTGTACATTTCTTGCTAATCAATTTATTTTACTCCCAAAACTGTAATCTTATCAGAAGGATTATGTCAAGTTATAATTATTTAAGATTTTGCACATATACTTTATAAACATTTTTTTTGAATTACCAAAATTAATCATGACAATTTTAATTAAACATGACAACTGGCGACTTTGAAGTTTCAACCCGCAAGAAATTTCCAGTAAGACTTGTCTTCTAATTAAAAAGCATCATTGGCTTCGACCAATATGCAAATCAAGAAACACCAAGACAGAGTGACGTCACATTGAAAGCAAAAGAAATGGGGGACAACATCAACAAGTTCATCGCTTATCATCTGGTTGGGACGGGTGTAAAAGAAGGGTGGGAACCTGCAAGAGAATGGGTTAGATCTTCGCTCACCGTCCGTGCAGTCTTCACACTCTTGTCTTTGTCTTTCATTGGACGACCTCCAACGTCACATCTCCATACCACACAATCCATAGATCTTCAACTCCCACCAGACCACAATCTCTCGATAGTCAGCACAGGAAATGTTCTCCATTTTGCAACCCCCGTCATTCAATGTCCCTTGAATCTTGACCTGGTACACGGCAGCTCTCTCCGCGGTCCGGGTGCACCTCTCGTCGTTCCCCGACTCGGTCTACGTTTGTCAGCAAGGTCCGGTCACAGCTTCTTGACGACAAAGTACAGTTTGAAATACACCCCCTATTCTCAATGCTACAGTTCAAGTTCATCCTGAGGGGGTTTAATAAGCTAAAGCTTCAAATGTAGGCATTGAGGGTTGGTGCATAAATGTTCACCAACATTCAACAAGATGTCGTCGGAAGAGCTTTGCTCGACATCATGTGGCTTCGGTCATTCATCTTTTTACACTGCGGTCTGCGTTCAATCACTGGAGCACTCCCCAGCCACATTCGCGTGCTCAACACTGAAGTTAAATTGTCCAATAGTTCACTTGTGTAAAGTCTGTAGTCTGAGCTAAAGTTAACTCCGTGGAGCTTGCGATATGTACTGAAGGGCTCAACAGTGAATTTTGTTTGATGTTCTGCAGTTTGTAAAAAGAAAATTCCTTCTTGCAACTGAAACAATTACAGGTCACTCTCTGTCTCAGTCGTAGTGTCCTTCAAAATATCAGCCAAGACTTTTGTCTAATGCTGCAACAGTTATTGCCAATATTTCCTGAACATTATCAGCAATTTATGAGTTATTTTTCTGGTAAAGTTCATCCAAAAACGCGACGTCCAAATCCCGTGCTAGCGCCCAGAGGTAGGGCCGTCCTTCCTGTAGTCCTCGCGAACTGAAAATACCATGCCGTCTTCACCCGACCCCCACAGAGAATTTTAAACGTGCGCAAAAAACTGCCTCATTTACATATAACACCTGTTGAAATCTGTTATGAGGTTACGACCAGTGAATCCCATTGGAGGATCCACCCCTAAAGAACAACAAGCTCGTTAATGGTCACTCTGCTCATTTAAACTGCGCAGGTCACTGGGAATATCTAGGGACTTCGAGGCTTCCATTGTGGTTAATACTTAGTGAAATAAAGAGCAATTGAATTTATTGTCCTCAACACAATAAGAAATGGGACAATGGGAGAAACCTATTTAAATGGGAATTGCCAATCATGCAATCCAGTGGCACGAGAGTGTTTTTTTTTTTTTAATTGGGGTGGGGGGGGGGTGACGGAAAAGGAAAAAAAAACTTGGGGGCCATGTCCTGTATTGAACCATCATTTGTTCATTTTTAAAAATCTCAATGGGGCAAGAGGAGGGGGGGGGGGGGTCCGTCCCGCACTATCTGGTTACGCCTGTGGTCAACAGGTTAGCACATATACGAAATTAGCGTAGAAAATTCATTTCTGAAATAACAGCTTAAAAGTTGTCAGCGCTTGAACTAGGGTAACATTTTAAGGGGGCACAAGGGTTGCACCATTTTTTTTCTAAGGGGGGGGGGCACTTCTGGCAATAAAAACTAAAGTTTCCGCTTGCATTTATCTTAATTACAAGCTCCTATTCAGTGGTCTTGTTATGTGAGAAAACAAATATATTGTCTGCGTGATGGTTTTTAAAACATTGAAAATGCCACATTTAAAAGCAAGTAAAATGTAATATGTAAGGTTTTTGGAGATTTTTATGGAGATTTTTATGGGCACTGCATTTTCCAACTGAATTAGTTTCGATTCTCAATACGAATGTTTTGGCTCATTTTGTAATTCTTAGAAAGGTAACATTTAGGCCTATATCAGATGTGAAATTAAGATAATGTTGGGCACCCCCTTCCCCAATACGACAAGCAATGAATTCGTACAATGATCGATACGGTATTTTTGTTCAATGCCCCATTGACGGTTCTGTAAATCTTTTAAATTCTCCTTACCCCCTCTACAAAAACAGTGTTCCCTGCATCTCAGTCGCAGGTGAGCAAACTTTTAAATTCTTCTTTCCCCCTTTACAAAAACAGTGTTCCCTACATCTCAGTCTCAGGAGATACGTGGTTTTGATTACCCTTTAAATTCTCATTAGCTTTAGACAAAAACTCTCTTTGGTGTCTTCGATTCAATTATAGGGTATTGTTCCATTCAGAAAAGCTATGTTGTTATCAATCAGAATCCCGCCGCCAGCTGGGATGTCTGTTATCATCCCCTTCAAAATGAATGGTCTCAACCCTTGAGCTTCTTGTCCATTTTATTACCAAATATGGAAGGTTAGGGCTTTGTTATGCAAATAAGAAAGCAAGACCCATGTCGCGTGCGCGCGCGTGACCATGGAACGGACGACAATGTGCCCGCCGCCGGAGGGCAAGAGCATGCAAACTGTACATATCCCATGCAGACGATAAACAGACGATAAACCGTGCAGACGATAAAAAATTGACAACTTGTAAAGTCTTCATGATGTTTCCTCCAACAAAAAGCTGTTTTTGCCGCGGTCTGAGGTTAAACTACTACTAAAAATGAAATTGCGTGGTGAGTTGAGAATGTTCGAAAAAGTTATGGTATTTGAAACCAATTTTCATTCGTAAAATTTGGAGAAATTTGTGTTGTTTTCGGCACAAGGCGCCAAGTTAAAAAAACCCCACACTTTTGGTTTAGTTTCGGTGTTGAGACGGCATATACTTGCAGGATTTTTTTTCACGAAATCGGGATGTCCCTATTTGAGAAGTCGGTGAGGGAGGGGGGCGTGCGCACGCCCCCATTCCCTTTTCCTTTTGTTTTGTTTTGTTTACTACAGTCATTTGACCAGTTCGCCATCATTGACCAGTTGACCAGTTTCGGATCACTTCAACTTTGCAATAACCAAATGCATTACCAATTTCTGTTGATACATGTGAAGAATAACATCACCAATTTCTGTTGATACATGTGAAGAATAACATCCAATAAACCAACAAACCCAAAATAAGGTGCCAAACATTATCGACAAACAAATTATGGCAATTTTTCTAAAGTTTGTTTGCAATATTGATCATTATAAAAAAAAATGTTGGTTAGAAAAGGCTGTTAAAACTTCTCATGCCAGGGCGAATAACTTTTATGTAAAATGCTAAGAATATGTAAGAAATTGTTCACGTAATTACTGAGCAGTCGTCTTGCTTTTTTGAGGTGATGAAATTACTGAAATCAACTTTTGGGGGGCATCGTACCCTTGACCAGTTCGGGATTACTCAACATCTCATTGCGTCAAATGGTGGCACACTCAGTGAGGTAAAATCGTACGGCTGCTGTAGAAAGTTTAGTTATTGCTTTTTAGATACATTACTTCAACAAAGTCTTGTAGATATTGGTTTTTTTGTGAAAAAATATAACTTGGAGGAGGGAGTTGGGACTGTAAAGAATAGACATATATGTTGCTTTTAGACACGCTTCACTTTTTCATTTGCCTGCGCTGTTTTTGTGTGTTTTTGTCGAAAAAACTTACATGACATTCACTGGAGAAAGAAAGTCTTTGTCCATACCAACACACTTCTGAAGTTTGTGTCCTTTAGAGACAGTTTTGTGAATGGGACTCCGGAGTAGGGTTTGCAATAGAGGGCATGCTACTGATTCAGAATAGAATCAACTAATCCTGAACTGGTCAAACAGGTGACGATACTTTTCTCGAAGCCTCTTCAAAAGTATAAACTTTTTTTGTCAGTGGATACTTGGTGAGTTTTATGACATGTTTTGGTAAACTGATCAACTTTTTTGTTGAAGATGTCAAAAAGATTGCAACAAAAAACAACATGAATTCAAATAGTGATCCAGAACTGGTCAAACGACTGCACTGCCCATTTTAAAAATAGCCACAAGGGTGTGTGTAGTCCCCCCACCCCCAGCGGCCGGATGGATTTCTTTTTCATCCTTCTTTTCCATCCTGATCCTGGATCAGAATAGTTGCTAATAACTAAGCAGTTTTATAAACAAGGGCCCCCTCTCAGAAATCAGAACTCTTGCTCCCCCCCCCCTAAATTAGATCAAAAAAAGATGCACAGGAATGATTTGATACATTAAATATCCCCCGCAAATTATGTCTTTTCTGCCGCTTGTGTCCCCCCCCCCCAAAAAAAAGTCTGGTTACGCCAATCCTGCCTGAAAACAAACAAATAAATGCAAGTGGATATTCCATCGCTGGCAGAAAGTCTCGGGCAAACATGGCATTCAGAGAAAAGGGCTAATATGACCATAGTAGAACCGAAATTGGTAATAGTTCAAAGTGGCTGTTCATCTTTGTATGACATCGTTATAAAATCGTTATCACATGCACACTCATGAAATACAGGAAAATAAAGCACTTAATTATGTGCTGGTTATTCACATCAAGAACTTTCATTAAAAGTTGATCCTTGATGTACACACATGCAAACCTGGGCCCAATTTCATAGAGCTGCTTAAGCACAAAAAGTAGCTAAGCACAACAAAATTATGCTGACCAGAGTAAGGTTACCAGCCAAAATAGCATGTCACATGTACAATCTGTGACTGGTATTCTGCTTACTTTTGCTTGGCGGACAATTTATAAGCACTATTTTCTGCTTAAGCGGCTCTATGAAATTGGGCCCAGAGCAAGCTGCTACATTTAGTAGTAGTATGGTACCCAAACCATGTGAAACTAGGTCGTTGTCCCGGTGACTCAATGCAACATCATGTAAAGTCCATGCGACACAACATCTCTTTTCGCACAGTTAGTGTAAATTTGCAATTTGACACTTCTAGCCAGATTTTGGAAGTCAAAGTTAAACACTATTTCTTAATTTTCTCATAAGTTTCCAGATTTTAATTTTTTAAATTTTATTACTTTGTTAGTTTTAAATAAAATCATTCCACCAATTATGTTTTTTGGGGTTGAAAAAGTGATGTGACTAAATCACACAAAATTGCACCCATGTTAATCTCCCATAGCTGATGGTTCAGAGGTGCCCGGAAGCTCAATGGTGACCTTAATATTGTCGCGAGACTAGAACATGCGTGCAATGTCTTTATGCTTGTATTAGTTCACTGTGATTAAATTTCAGGCACCAGCCTATATTTATGAGCTAACTCTAACTCCCAAGGCCCACTTGCCTGCAAGTGACCTCAATCCTCCAAACTCCTCCAATGTGCCACTTCACATGTTTGGACTTGGATAGAATTGGAGTATGCATGACCAAGTGATAAGTATTTGTTATTTGGGCCTACAGCCCTCAGTACTCCGCAAGCCTCCAATATATGTAAAGGATTTTGGAGGATCCAAGAGTGTTAGGGAAACCTACATGACTGTTGTCAGCCACATATACCAATTTCATAGAGCTGCTTGAGCACAATATATTGCTTAGCAATTTCCTGCTAAGCAAAACTATACAGGTTACCACTCACAAATGGTACATGTGAAATGTTATTTTGACTGGTATCCTTTTTCTAATATTTTTGTTGTGCTTAGCTGCTTTTTGTGCTTAAAGGTATTGTACACGTTTGAAGATGACTCAAAACAAATATTAGCATAAAAATTTACTTGGTAACAAGCAACGGAGAGTTGTTGATAGTATAAAACATTGTAGGAAACGACTCCCTCTGAAGTAACGTAGTTTTTAAGAAAGAGGTAATTTGTCACTAAAATAATAAAAACTTCTTGCAAGAAGTTTTTATTCCTATCTGAAAGCACACAAATTTGTATAACAAGGGTGTTTTTTCTTTCATAATTTTCTTGGAACTTCAATTACCAATTGAGCCCAAATTTTCACAGGCTTGTTATTTTATGCATATGTTGGGATACACCAAGTGAGAACACTGGTCTTTGACAATTTCCTAACATGTTTAGTGCCTTTAAGCAGTTCTATGAAATTGGGCCCAGGATAAAGAACCATCAAGCAGTGTGTTATAAAGAGAAATTGTGTAGATTCGATCGGCATTTGCTTTACTGAAGTTCCATCACTTCTACCTGGCTTGAAATAAAAAGTGAACATGCATGTATGGACGTATGTTCAATGAAAACTAGACTATAATGGTAACAAAAGCATTGAAATCACTTTATCCACTGCTTAGATTTTGTTTGAATCATTTAGTGCAAGTTTTTGCATTTGTTATACTTTTATATCTGACTGTAAATAAAGTTCAGATCTGCTTTGGTCAATATTCAAATTAAAAATCTTGATCATGTTCTTAGTAGTATCTAACAATAATGGTGTGTGTTTTGTTTTTATTTATGTCTCTACAGGTATGCTAGTCTCAACATGTCCAAGGCTCAAATATCATCATACAGTCTGGCTTCAAACCAGCTGCCTTCACTAAAGGCAGGTAAATTTATAACCAAGCAGTTTTTTTAACGAGACATCTGTGCGGAAAAGCAGAGATTTGTTTGAAATCTAATATTTCATACTTCTGTAGCTTTTTTAGTTTTATGAAATAGGATAAAAACACCAAAATACTGTCCAAAAATTTCTTAAACTACATCAGGTTGAAAACGTGTTTTTGGAGCATTACTTTTAGTGAAAGTTATTTATTTTAAAAAGTATATGATCTTAGTAGTGTGATTTGTGGTTGAAGAAAGAAGAATTGACTAGAGCGGGATTTGAGCGAATGACCTCCGGTTTAACGTGCAGGCGCTCTACCAACTGAGCTATCTAACCCAGGGCGCGAAATTTACACTGGACTGCAGGCCCTAGGCCAGTACTTTTAGTGTTGGGCCAGTAAAATCACGACCGGACAAGCACGGTGGTCTTGTGTTTTTCAATTGACTAATAACAGTAATACCTCATTGTGTAATATCTTTGTGAACAATAATGACAATGAATCTGATATATCTTTCAATTTTGTTGAGCATCAAAGTAGCATGACAAATGAGACAGATCTTCTCTTAGTGCTTGTTCAACTCATTTTGAGTCTGGTCTTGTAAAATAAATTTTGGTCCAGTAAAAATGTTGAGCTACAAGCCCTGCAGTCTTGTGGATTTTCCTCTCAAATTCGAGCCCTGTAACCCTATGTTGGCGGCAGTCTCCCTATTTTTTCAATATCTTTGTTCGGGGGTTGCCAGAGTCGGAAGCCATACAATCGTCAGCTGCCGTGTAGCCAGGGATCACACCATAGTTTACGATACAAGCTGGGAAGCGGCATAAACAAAACCAAAACCAAATACCATTATTGTAAGGCACTACTAAGATCAAGTTATAAACCACAAGGGAAATTAACCGGGTACAAATTGACTAGAGCGGGGTTTTGAACCAATGACCTCCCAGTTAAAGTGCTGGCGCTCTACCAACTGAGCTATCTAGCCCTATGTTGGCAGTCTCCCTATTTTGCTAATGTCTTTGTTCAGGGGTGCCAGTCAGAAGCCGTACAACCGTTAACACACTAAAGTTTACGACACAAGCTGGGAAGCGGCAGCCAGGTGATCACCTTAAAGGCATCGTACACGTTTGGTAGTTACTCAAAATATATATTAGCATAAAAACTGACTTGGTAACAAGCAACGGAGAGCTGTTGATAGTATAAAACATTGTGAGAAACGACTCCCTCTGAAGTAACGTAGTTTTTGAGAAAGAGGTAATTTCTCACTAAAATAATAAAAACTTCTTGCAAGAAGTTTTTATTCCTATCTGAAAGCACACAAATTTGTACAACAAGGGTGTTTTTTCTTTCATCATTTTCTTGGAACTTCAATTACCAATTGAGCCCAAATTTTCACAGGCTTGTTATTTTATGCATATGTTGGGATACACCAAATGAGAACACTGGTCTTTGACAATTACCAAACGTGTTCAGTGCCTTTAAGGGGATGGGACTGATAATTCTGTATCCACATGCCGGCCATTTGTTTAGAACGTAAGGGAACGTTGGCGGCCTGTGGATGGATATTCAGTATGACGTTATAGAATGTTTGTGGCACTCGAAGGGTAGAAGGTAAGGTAGCCTGAACACCCGACATCACACTTCGAGGTTTGTGAAGAAAGTGTATGTATCATTGCGGATAAAAACAGGGGACCAGTCTAAAGTCAGTCTAAACGTAAGGGAACGTTGGCGACCTGTGGATGGCTATTCAGCAAGATGTTTCAGATCTTTAGCAGCGCTCGTAGGGTTTATAAGGAGATGTGACTTTTTTATTTCAAATATCAAATTATAAACCACGAGGGAAAATGACCAGTTAATTTCTTTTAATGAATTGGAGTTAAACAAAGTAAAATTGACTAGAGCAGGATATGAACCAACGACCTCCGGTTTACTGTGCCGGCGCTCTACTAACTGAGCTGTCTATCCCTATTTTGGTGGTCTCTTTATTTTGTAAATATCTTTGTTCAGGGGTGCCAGTCAGAAGCCATACAACCGTTTGCTGCCGTATAGCCAGGGATCCCAACCAAGTTTACCATACAACCTGGGAAGCGGCAGGTCGTTGGTTGTTCAAATCCCGCTCTAGTCAATTTTTCTTTGTTCAACCCTTTATCATAAACAAATTTAACCAGTCAGTTCCCCTTGCTGCTGCCGCTTCCCAGCTTGTATTATAAACTATGGTGTGATCCCTGGCTACATGGCAACTAATGGTTGTATGGCTTCTGACTCTGGCACCCCTGAACCAAATTGAAGTTTTGAGGTTGGAAACGTAAAACAGATTTGTAACAGATTTGTTACTTGGAAAGTTGTACATGGAAGTTTTTACACAGTACTGCCATCTAAAACAAAAAACAAACACACAAACAAAATGTGAACAAAGTGTGTGAAACTAATCACAACATACCTTTGGAAAGAAAAACCAATGCCTGTAATATAGATAACTTCTTTACCTAAAACTCTTTGTGAAATTTCAAAAAACACTGATGCATCATTAAACACCAATCAAAATAAGCCTGTTATAATGCACATAATCACCCAAACTGTTTTCATCATTTTTACTGAAACATAACAAACTTAATGAACTCTCACTTGATTGTAAAATGTGTTTGTTGAAACTAGAGGATGAATTAATTTTCCTTTAACCAGTCCAAATAACCTACTCCAGGGATTTGGTGAAATAAGTCTATTAACAAACATTTTGTTTTTGTTTGCTTCTTCAGGTATGCCGGTCTTAGAAGAAATCTACCAATCAATAATAGTAGTTATCCAAGACCCAAGTAAAATCATGCAGTCTGGCTTAAAATCTGTCTTCACTGCAAGCCGGTAGGTTTATTAATGAGCACTTGAGTTCAGGGTAAAAAAGAAGAGATTGATAATAAGGGAATAAAAGAGCGGTGACGAGTTCTTCAACGCCCGTATAAAACCTGCAGGGTCATGGACATGCTTGGTCCTTTATCCCCTGGCCACGACCCTGCAAGGTTTAAAACAGACACTGCAGACCAAGTCCCTACTCTTTTATTCCCATTCATAAATACCTTCCATTAAAAGTATCAAAAATCTTTAAAAGTTAAGAGCTAATCTGACAGTTAAGGCTTAGCTCACTCCATGGCTCATATCGAATCTGTGTTATATTTCTATGTATGTGTTGAGCGCGCTAGTAGCTCCTTGCATGCTTAAGTTTCAAACTATTGCAAACAAGTTTTAAACTTGTGTAAGCCAAATATGCACCCTAACAGCTTAATTTGGGCTGTGAAATTTGCGAGCACCCTCTTTTGACCCAATAAGCTTGGTCATGTTTAAACACGGCTAATCCGGTTTATATCAAACATTTAAGCATGGCGACACGATCTCCTTTCGACCAATCAGATTGGATATACTTTCCAGGTATCTATGAAATGAATTCAAATTAAAAATTCAGCACCATTGAAGTGTTATTAATCACTTAGTATCTTTTTGAAAAGGTTTTTTTGGGGGATGGGGTTAAAGGCGTAGTACACGTTTGGTAATTGGAGCCTATTGTTTGTTTCAAACCTATATAGTTGTAGTATATACCATAAAACTAACATGTGAAAATTTTCATTTCAAAAGGAGGTAGCGTTTTTGAGATGTTGCCAAAAATCTGGAGCAGTTATGTCCACGCAGGAAGAATAATCTGCATTGGAATAAACACTCTGAGAAGCGTTACGCGTAACACTTCTCAGATTCAAATGTTTTGGGGGATAAAAAGTGATATATTTTTCCATAACCGCAGTACTCTGAAGTGAAAAGTTTCTCAAAATGCATTATACTACTGTACTACTTACCAAGTAAGTTTTTATTGCCATTAATTATCAGAGTCATTACCAAACATGTACTATGCCTTTAATCAAACTGTTCTGGCTTTGCATAGATGATTCAAGTTTGCATATGTTTTAGTTCATCAGTAACTCTGTGTTTTAACAATTGATGTTATAACTGATAGTAACTGACTCTACACTGAAACCTCTGAATCCTTGCTGCACTAGAATAGTTTCCCGAATTCCGAAATCTACTCCGCGGCAGTAGAATACATAGCAAGACAAGTTCTCAAAGAACAAAAATCTACACAATAAGACAGATATACACGTGGTGTTACCGCAAGTCAAATATACATTGATAGTGACCAGTTTTCATCTTTATTGGTTTGGTAAAAACCTGCTTTTGTAACTTTTAATGAACTTTAAAGAAAATGACATTTCAGTCGACATTTCTTTTCATTTGTTTTAGTGGAAAGTATTACCTAAGATAAAGTAAAATTTGTTTCAAATGTCTGTTTTGAAAGAGAAAGTTTTTAACACAAAGTATGCAAATTATGCCTTTTGTTTGTGTGCAGTGAGACTAACCAACTCCAAAGAGATTTACCCACCAACAAGTACAGATGTCTGAGATTTGCATATTGGTCAGCCTTGTGAAGGAATTGCCCTCTCCAGTAAAAGGTAAATTAAATAGGTTGTCTTTCTTTATGTTCACATTGTTTGTAAATTGCATAAATTCTCAGCCTCTAGAATTGGAATAAATTCCTGATACCATCTATCATGAAGAATATAATGGCCTGTCGCAGCCGAGCGGATAAGAGCACTGGACTCGAGCTCTGGTGTTTCTGTTCAGCAGAGTGTGGGTTCGAGTCCCAGTCGTGACACTTGTGTCCTTAAGCAAGACACTTTACTTAACCATTATTGCTTCGTCCTTCGGATGGGATGTAAAGCCATTGGGTTTGTAACGCACGTAAAAGAACCCTGTACACTTATCGTAAAGAGAAGTGGTTCGCCTCGATGTTCCTGGTTTGAATAGCTGCATATTGCGCCACAGCACCTTTTGAACCATTACTCAGTGCTAAGGAATTGTTCTTATACTTCAAAAACATAGCTCCACAATATACTTTGCAGGAAAATACTGAATGTTGAAGCGCCTTAAGCATCACTGAGTGACGAATATGAGCGCTTTATAAGAAGCCACTATTATTATTATTGTCATGGCTAATGAGTCATATTTTGAAAGGAGGCATTCAAGGATGCACCTTTATAAGTTTTTGTTTCAGTAGTTAGTCCTTTCTCAAATAATTTTTTTACTCAAGTGCCCATCAACTGAAGTTGTAAAAAGCAAGCTACTTTATTAAAACGTGACTTCGATCTAAAAATTTAATTGTACATATTAAGAGGCCTACTCTTTCTCAAGATGCGCGTGAACAATAATTGTTACAGATTTTTTCGAATTGTAAAGAAATCTACTCTTTAATTGATCTACTTCTCTACTGCTGAGGACACTGTTCCTAAAACCTCTTTGAAATCTAAACACCATGGGTTTACCAAAGGGTGGGAATGCTATTATTTCAACGTACCTCCTATAATTTGGATTCTAGTTCCAAACTTTTAGTCAGCAATGACTCTCCCCCCTGCAGGTTTGATCATAAACGTGGGTGTGATCCCTGGTTATACAGCAGTTACAGGTTGAATGGCTTCTGAATGGCATCCCTGATCAAAGATATTGACAAAATATTGAGCCAGTTGGTGGAGCGCCAGCATAATAATCAGGAGGTCGCAGGTTCAAATTAGGTTTTAACCTACGTAAATGTGTGATGAGCACTGTGTCTGTAAAAATTACACTTCTGGCCAACTAAATCTGTAGTTCCTTTTTGCATTTTTCCAAAACAAGCCCCCTTCAGCACTCTCTTTATGTCACTTATTATTTTTTGTTAGATAATCTGCTGTGGAGGCAAAACAATAATACTAAAATACGAAAATACTACATAAAAGCTCATAAAATGTAGCTTTATCAAGTAATTTTGTATCTCAAAAGATTTCAAATGGGGGCGATCTATTGGGGGCACCTGCCCACCCGTGCCCCCCCACTTTAGTTATGTCACTAATCGAACCTACTCACACTGTTCTTGTTAATGTTCAGTCCAAAAAATTGTAGAAAATTGCATGGGGATAAAGAATGTTTTGTTGTTTTATCCTACACCAATGTGTGATAAGCTCTGTTTAAAGTTCTGTGTGTTCTTTTTAAACAGAAGGCAAGCCATTCTTCAATGCTATCTACCGGTCTACAAAGTAGACATCCGAGGCATGATGCACACCATCAGCCTGACATCTACCCATCACTAATTTGGATGTCCAAGGCGAATATAAAAGTAAGTCAATTTCTATGTCCGTTCTTTTCCCCTATCGTCTTCAGTATAGTGGGCTGTTTTTGCAGCACTGTACACATCATACTTCCATGCCATAATCATCACCTTATCCAATCCAAATAAGTTACTTAGAGTATACATTGGTTTTAGTTCAATAGTTCAACAGTTCTGCATTACGCAGTGTTTTAATTGTGTGCAACTTGTTTATCAGTTTGATCTGTTGTGGTTCGATGGTAATTTTGATGTTAAAAATTAAACCAAAAATCATATTTCAGTCAGTCAATGTTGGCTTTTGATTGGACATGATTTGAATTTATTCTTGTAAAATACAGCAAGAATCATGTCAAAATATGATCACAAAAATGGGAGATAAAAAATAATAAACGAAAGTCTAAATCATGAAATAAGAAATGCACACATTTTCCAAGGAGAGCCTAAAATCCAACAACTTGGACTAATTTCCATCAGGGTCCTCAGAGAAAAACAACATGAGGTCGTTAATTCAAATTCCGCTCATGTAAATTTGTATTTGTTCAACCCAAAATATTTAATATTTGCCCAGTCAGTTTCCCTTGTGGTTTATTACTTGATATTTGAAATAAAAAAGTTGCATCCCCTTAAAGGCATCGTACACGTTTGGTAATTGTCAAAGACCAGTGTTCTCACTTGGTGTATCCCAACATATGCATAATATAACAAGCCTGTGAAAATTTGGGCTCAATTGGTCATCGAAGTTGCAAGAAAATGATGAAAGAAAAAACACCCTTGTTGTACAAATTTGTGTGCTTTCAGATAGGAATAAAAGGCTTCTAGCTAGAAGTCTTTTATTATTTTAGTGAGAAATTACCTCTTTCTCAAAAACTACGTTACTTCAGAGGGAGTCGTTTCTCACAATGTTTTATACTATCAACAGCTCTCCGTTACTTGTTACCAAGTCAGTTTTCATGCTAATATATATTTTGAGTAATTACCAAACGTGTACGATGCCTTTAAAACCCTCAGAGCAGCCAAGGGAAAAAAATTGCATGCTGTATCCAAGGGGGGCGCACGAGAGGCAAATTGTACTACAGGTAAATAACTGTGTTTGGGGGGGCACAATTCTTATTGTAACGGTCTGAACAGATGAGTAGATGTTCCCTGGACCCACACACTAAAGATTGAAGCATTCTGGAAATTTACACATTGGTTGACTACTAATTTTCAAAAAATAGTAGATTTCGAAAATATTAGGTTTTTGTGCATACAATAGGATTTTTGTGTTTACGTTATAATGTGACCCAGCTTTCCCACACTATTATTTGTCAACCTTTGGGTTCACTCACCCAGAAATCCCTGCAGTATACGAAAGAGGGGTGTTTAAGGGTAAACAAAAATCAGCAGAATTGATCCACACATTTTGTAGTTATTAAAAAAAAGTATGAAGCTGGTCCTTCCCCCACGCTCCCCTTGGCTGCCCTAAGGGTGATCCCCTGGCTGCCGTATCCCGGGTTGTATTATTAATTTGGGTGTGATCCCTGGCTACACAGCAGTTAACGGTTGTATGGCTTCTGACTGGCTCCCCAAACAAAGATATTGACAAAATAGGGAGACCGCCAACATAGGGCTAGATAGCTCAGTTGGTTTACTTGACCCTTAAATGTTTATTACAAAACACACGGGAAGTATGACTGTACATCCCATCAGAAGAAAGAAGCAATAATAGCTTATTTCTTGCTCTAGGACACAAGTGTCATGACCGGGACTTGAACCCACACTCTGCTGATCAGAAACACCAAAAGGTGGTTACGGTGTGCTTCACCACTCAGTCCTTTCACACCATGTTTTTTAAACCATTTGCTTTGGGACTATATACAAATTCCATGTTAAATGTGATTTATCTCAATCAAACTGTTAAAGACACTAAGTTGTGTGCTTTCAGATGCTTGATTTCGAGACCTCAAAATCTAATTCCGAGGTCTCGAAGTCAAATTCGTGGAAAATTACTTCTTTCTCAAAAACTACATTACTTCAGAGGGAGCCGTTTCTCACAATGTTTTATACTATCAACAGCTCCCCATTACTCGTTACCAAGTAAGGTTTTATGCCAATAATTATTTTGAGTCATTACCAATAGTGTCCACTGCCTTTAACTATGGACAATGTTTTCCAAAACCTATTGTTGGAATTTTTGCTTTCTGTTTGTGTGCAGAAAGACTCCAAAGTGATCTACCGTAAACACGTAGAAAACATTTGAAAATGTCCAAGATGGGTCGACATAATAAAAGAGCTGCTCTCTCCAGTAAAAGGTAAATTCCTGTAGCTGTCGTACAACCAGGAATCCCACCCAAGTTTGCAATGTGGGAGCAGTAAGAGAGGGATCACCATAATGTTGTATAACCAGGAATCACACCCAAGTTTACAGGATACAATGTGGGAAATGGCAAGAAAGGGATCATTTTTTATTTCAAATAACAAAGTAATAAACCTTAAAGGCCCTGTACACTATTGGTAAGATCGAAAAACACAAATGTTCACAGATTCACACACAACTTATATGATTTAAAGTAAGTAATGGTAGAAAGGGTTCCTTAAAATATTTTTGCCTAAAATGCTATCGTTTCTGAGAAATGAGTAAAACAATAGTTTTTATCACGTGCGATATTTTGAAAAAACAGAAAACACATAAGGTCTCTTTTCACTATTTTCTCATGATCTCGATGACCAATTGAGCTCAAACTGTCACAGGTTTGTTTGTTCATGCATATGTTGAATCACATAAAATGTGGACACTGATTTTGAGCTGTTATCAAAAGTGTACAATACCTTCAAAGGAAACTGACTTGGTAAATTTACACAGTCAGTTTCCCTTGTTTCAGTAGTTAGTCCTTTCTCAAATAATTTTTTTACTCAAGTGCCCATCAACTGAAGTTGTAAAAAGCAAGCTACTTTATTAAAACGTGACTTCGATCTAAAAATTTAATTGTACATATTAAGAGGCCTACTCTTTCTCAAGATGCGCGTGAACAATAATTGTTACAAATTTTTTCGAATTGTAAAGAAATCTACTCTTTAATTGATCTACTTCTCTACTGCTGAGGACACTGTTCCTAAAACCTCTTTGAAATCTAAACACCATGGGTTTACCAAAGGGTGGGAATGCTATTATTTCAACGCACCTCCTATAATTTGGATTCTAGTTCCAAACTTTTAGTCAGCAATGACTCTCCCCCCTGCAGGTTTGATCATAAACGTGGGTGTGATCCCTGGTTATACAGCAGTTACAGGTTGAATGGCTTCTGAATGGCATCCCTGATCAAAGATATTGACAAAATATTGAGCCAGTTGGTGGAGCGCCAGCATAATAATCAGGAGGTCGCAGGTTCAAATTAGGTTTTAACCTACATAAATGTGTGATGAGCACTGTGTCTGTAAAAATTACACTTCTGGCCAACTAAATCTGTAGTTCCTTTTTGCATTTTTCCAAAACAAGCCCCCTTCAGCACTCTCTTTATGTCACTTATTATTTTTTGTTAGATAATCTGCTGTGGAGGCAAAACAATAATACTAAAATACGAAAATACTACATAAAAGCTTATAAAATGTAGCTTTATCAAGTAATTTTGTATCTCAAAAGATTTCAAATGGGGGCGATCTATTGGGGGCACCTGCCCACCCGTGCCCCCCCACTTTAGTTATGTCACTAATCGAACCTACTCACACTGTTCTTGTTAATGTTCAGTCCAAAAAATTGTAGAAAATTGCATGGGGATAAAGAATGTTTTGTTGTTTTATCCTAAACCAATGTGTGATAAGCTCTGTTTATAGTTCTGTGTGTTCTTTTTAAACAGAAGGCAAGCCATTCTTCAATGCTGTCTACCGGTCTACAAAGTAGACATCCGAGGCATGATGCACACCATCAGCCTGACATCTACCCATCACTAATTTGGATGTCCAAGGCGAATATAAAAGTAAGTCAATTTCTATGTCCGTTCTTTTCCCCTATCGTCTTCAGTATAGTGGGCTGTTTTTGCAGCACTGTACACATCATACTTCCATGCCATAATCGTCACCTTATCCAATCCAAATAAGTTACTTAGAGTATACATTGGTTTTAGTTCAATAGTTCAACAGTTCTGCATTACGCAGTGTTTTAATTGTGTGCAACTTGTTTATCAGTTTGATCTGTTGTGGTTCGATGGTAATTTTGATGTTAAAAATTAAACCAAAAATCATATTTCAGTCAGTCAATGTTGGCTTTTGATTGGACATGATTTGAATTTATTCTTGTAAAATACAGCAAGAATCATGTCAAAATATGATCACAAAAATGGGAGATAAAAAATAATAAACGAAAGTCTAAATCATGAAATAAGAAATTCACACATTTTCCAAGGAGAGCCTAAAATCCAACAACTTGGACTAATTTCCATCAGGGTCCTCAGAGAAAAACAACATGAGGTCGTTAATTCAAATTCCGCTCAAGTAAATTTGTATTTGTTCAACCCAAAATATTTAAAATTTGCCCAGTCAGTTTCCCTTGTGGTTTATTACTTGATATTTGAAATAAAAAAGTTGCATCCCCTTAAAGGCATCGTACACATTTGGTAATTGTCAAAGACCAGTGTTCTCACTTGGTGTATCCCAACATATGCATAATATAACAAGCCTGTGAAAATTTGGGCTCAATTGGTCATCGAAGTTGCAAGAAAATGATGAAAGAAAAAACACCCTTGTTGTACAAATTTGTGTGCTTTCAGATAGGAATAAAAGTCTTCTAGCTAGAAGTCTTTTATTATTTTAGTGAGAAATTACCTCTTTCTCAAAAACTACGTTACTTCAGAGGGAGTCGTTTCTCACAATGTTTTATACTATCAACAGCTCTCCGTTACTTGTTACCAAGTCAGTTTTCATGCTAATATATATTTTGAGTAATTACCAAACGTGTACGATGCCTTTAAAACCCTCAGAGCAGCCAAGGGAAAAAATTTGCATGCTGTATCCAAGGGGGGCGCACGAGAGGCAAATTGTACTACAGGTAAATAACTGTGTTTGGGGGGCACAATTCTTATTGTAACGGTCTGAACAGATGAGTAGATGTTCCCTGGACCCACACACTAAAGATTGAAGCATTCTGAAAATTTACACATTGGTTGACTACTAATTTTCAAAAAATAGTAGATTTCGAAAATATTAGGTTTTTGTGCATACAATAGGATTTTTGTGTTTACGTTATAATGTGACCCAGCTTTCCCACACTATTATTTGTCAACCTTTGGGTTCACTCACCCAGAAATCCCTGCAGTATACGAAAGAGGGGTGTTTAAGGGTAAACAAAAATCAGCAGAATTGATCCACACATTTTGTAGTTATTAAAAAAAAGTATGAAGCTGGTCCTTCCCCCACGCTCCCCTTGGCTGCCCTAAGGGTGATCCCCTGGCTGCCGTATCCCGGGTTGTATTATTAATTTGGGTGTGATCCCCGGCCACACAGCAGTTAACGGTTGTATGGCTTCTGACTGGCTCCCCAAACAAAGATATTGACAAAATAGGGAGACCGCCAACATAGGGCTAGATAGCTCAGTTGGTTTACTTGACCCTTAAATGTTTATTACAAAACACACGGGAAGTATGACTGTACATCCCATCAAAAGAGAGAAGCAATAATAGCTTATTTCTTGCTCCAGGACACAAGTGTCATGACCGGGACTTGAACCCACACTCTGCTGATCAGAAACACTAAAAGGTGGTTACGGTGTGCTTCACCACTCAGTCCTTTCACACCATGTTTTTTAAACTATTTGCTTTGGGACTATATACAAATTCCATGTTAAATGTGATTTATCTCAATCAAACTGTTAAAGACACTGGACACTATTGGTAATTGTCAAAAACCAGTCTTCTCAACAGTGTATCTCAACAGTGTATCTCAACATATGCATAAAATAACAAACCTGTGAAAATTTGAGCTCAATTGGTCGTCGAAGTTGCGAGATAATAATGCAAGAAAAAACACCCTTGTCACACGAAGTTGTGTGCTTTCAGATGCTTGATTTCGAGACCTCAAAATCTAATTCCGAGGTCTCTAAGTCAAATTCGTGGAAAATTACTTCTTTCTCAAAAACTATGTTACTTCAGAGGGAGCCGTTTCTCACAATGTTTTATACTATCAACAGCTCCCCATTACTCGTTACCAAGTAAGGTTTTATGCCAATAATTATTTTGAGTCATTACCAAAAGTGTCCACTGCCTTTAACTATGGACAATGTTTTCCAAAACCTATTGTTGGAATTTTTGCTTTCTGTTTGTGTGCAGAAAGACTCCAAAGTGATCTACCGTCAACATGTAGAAAACATTTGAAAATGTCCAAGATGGGTCGACATAATAAAAGAGCTGCTCTCTTCAGTAAAAGGTAAATTCCTGTAACTGTCGTACAACCAGGAATCCCACCCAAGTTTGCAATGTGGGAGCAGTAAGAGAGGGATCACCATAATGTTGTATAACCAGGAATCACACCCAAGTTTACAGGATACAATGTGGGAAATGGCAAGAAAGGGATCATTTTTTATTTCAAATAACAAAGTAATAAACCTTAAAGGCCCTGTACACTATTGGTAAGATCGAAAAACACAAATGTTCACAGATTCACACACAACTTATATGATTTAAAGTAAGTAATGGTAGAAAGGGTTCCTTAAAATATTTTTGCCTAAAATGCTATCGTTTCTGAGAAATGAGTAAAACAATAGTTTTTATCACGTGCGATATTTTGAAAAAACAGAAAACACATAAGGTCTCTTTTCACTATTTTCTCGTGATCTGGATGACCAATTGAGCTCAAACGTTCACAGGTTTGTTTGTTCATGCATATGTTGAATCACACAAAATGTGGACACTGATTTTGAGCTGTTACCAAAAGTGTACAATACCTTTAAAGGAAACTGACTTGGTAAATTTACACAGTCAGTTTCCCTTGTGGTTTATTTTACTTGGAAGTTACTTTTTTTCATACAGTAACTTAACATTTTGTATTATTTTTTTTGTGTTTGTAGGAAATTTACCATCAACAAGTAAATGTCCCAGACCTAAATATCATTCATGCAGTCTGGCTAAGACCAGCCTTCACTACAAGCAGGTAAATTGAAAACAAAGCACTTGTTTTAAACTAGAGATCTAGATGTAGGTGGGGTGGGGGTTGGGGGTTGGGAGAGTTTCCCCGCTCAGGACTCTTGTCCCCATTCGTCCCCCCCCCCCCAAAAAAAAAAAAAAAAAAAAAAAAAAGGGGGGAAAAAGAAAAAAAGTAAGATCAAAAATGAATGATTTGATACATTCAATAGCACCCCCCTCCCTGATTATGTCTTTGCCCCCACTTGCTCCCCAAAATGAAAATGTCTGCAGGGCACAAATTTGTATCATTGTTATTCAATGCTATTGCAGCGTCTTTTTTACCTTTAACAGCTGGACATTCAGATTATTGTCCCAACAAATTTTCCAACAAGAATTTAACCTCACTACCTTCAATAGTCTGACACACATTACTCAAAATAAAAAAGTTGGGGGGGGGGGTAAACCGTATCTTGATTTTTTTACTCTTAATAAATAAATACACCTGTGTTTAAGTTTGTGCAGTACATATACTGGTATCAAATTGTTAATAGGCTGTTCTTAATCCACAAATTGTGGTAATTGACAGTAACCTAATTAACCCTTTTAAATAAAATAATTTTATTTTGATAATAAAAACAAACAAAAGTAGTTTCTAAAGAGAAATCCTGATTCATGTGAAAGACTAATTAATGTGCCGGCACTCTACCAACTGAGCTATCGAGCCCTGTACTGTTGGCCTCCCTATTTTGTCAATATCTTTGTTTGGGGTGCCATTCAGCAGCCATTCAACCTGTAACTGTTGTATATCCAGGGACCACACCCAAGTTTACAATGTGAGAAGCAGTAAGAGAGGACTCACCTTTAGGGGATGCAACGTTTTATTTCAGATATCAAGTAATAAATCACAAGGGAAACTGACTGGTTAAATTGAGCCTGTCAGTTGTGGTTTATTTTACTTGGAAGTTACTTTTTTCAAACAGAAACTTACAATTTTGCTTTAATTTTTGTTTGCATCTACTGGTGTCCCAAGTCATTAAGAAATCCACCCATCAACTAGGTAAATTGAAAAACAAAGTACTTGTTTTAAACTAGAGATCATGTTAGGCAAGGGAGCAGTGGTGTAACCAGAGGGGGCAGGGGGAGCTCTCCCCACTCAGAATCCTTGCCTCGTCTGTTGCCCCCCTCATCAGATTAACAAAATGCACAACTGAATGGTTTGATACACAAAATAGCAACCCCCCTCCCCATTATGTCTCTACCCCCACTTGTCCCCCAGATGAAAATGTCTGGTTACGCCACTGCAGGGCAGAGATTTGTTTACTCTATTATTCAATGCTATTGCAGCGTCTTTTTACCTTGAACAGCTTGACATTCAAATTATTGTCCAAACAATTTTCAAAGAATTTAACCTCACTACCTTCAATAATAAAAAAAGGTTGTTAAACAAATGCATTTCGTTCGTCGTGCATTGTCAAATATCTAGCTTTTCCATTACACCCAGCTTCGCCTTGTGAACAAAAATTGTTATGTGGGGCAATCATTTTTGCAAATTACACTAATAATATCCCGCTCCAAAAAGAGACACATTTACTGGTCAAAAAGTGGCTCAGAGCGTCTATAGAAATCCGAAAGTATCCTGGGCCCTCACCCTGAAATCTAGCTTTAATGCATTTCACCCGGCTTCGCATCCTGAAAAAAAAACATTGTGGGGTAATCATGTTCCAAATTACACTAAAAAATATCCTGCCCCAAAAAGGGACATTTACATGCAAAATAGTGGCTCTGATTGGTTAAGCGGGCCCCGGACCTCAAGCCATAATGGCTTCGCACTCGCTTGCCAATTGAAAAAACCAGCACCCCCTTGCAAAAATGTGTTCTTGCAGGCCTGCATGGTAAGTGGCAGGAGAGGAATCACCTTATAAGGTGAGGCGACTTTGTATTTCAAATATCAAGAAATTAATAAACCACAAAGGAAACTGACTGATTAAATTTACCCAGTAAGGTTCCCTTGTTGTTTATTTACTTGAAAGTGAGTTATTTTTTCATACAATTACTTTCCATTTTGTTTTTGTTTGCATCTACAGGTATGCTAGTCTTAAGAAAATCTATCTATCAACATGCAAGTAGATGTACACCGAAATATTGTCATGCAGTCTGGCTTAAGACAAGTCTTCACTACAAGCAGGTAAATTTAAAACCAAGCACTTGTTTTAAACTAAAGATGATGTTAGACAATGCAGCAGGTGGACAAGGCTTTGAAGTGTTAAGTAGCCCCCCGCCCCAAAATTATGTCTGTGCCCCTGATCTCCTCCCCCCAAAAAAACCCAAACTAAAAAGAAAATGTCTGGTTACGCCATGCCACAGCAGGGCAGAGTTTTGTATAGCTACTATTCAATGCTTTTTCAGCGTCTTACCTTCAATTGACATACAAATCATGTTTTCTACAGTTTTTAAGAATATACCCTCACTTTATCTTCAAAAGTTTGACAAACAAAATTGAGAATAAAACAGGGGGGCGGGTTAACGTAATCATGTTTTGTTTTACTCTTAATAGATAAATACGATAATTTTTACCAGTCTATTTACTGTTATCACAGCATTAATAGGCTGCTCTTAAAACCACAAATTGGTTGACAATAATCTACTAAACCCTTTTAAATAAATAGCCCACTTAACTTGTTTCCAAATGGACCTCTTAACGCCATTATTTAAAATAAATTACAATCAATCGAGGAGATAAGAACTTGATTAAAAACGGAGTTACTTGTTCTGTTTCAGCCATCTGTTAAGATAATGATTTCAAAGGAGAAATATTATGTATGTTTTTCTAATTTCAATTTCCTTCCCTACAAAGAAAGGCTGGCTGGCTATTCTCCAATATCTACCCATTCAAAATGTATGTCGGATCTTCAAGTGCTTATTAGATGCTAAATGTCTTCCCATCAACGGTAGATGTTCAAGGCTGAAACAAAGTATGTACAATTCTGTTTTTTTGTAGCACTATAGTCCGGTTTTAGAAAATATGTTCAAATAGGTAAATATCGTCAGAAATTTCACGAAGTACCAAAAAGTCCCCTGCAGCCAAAAATGTATGTTTGGAGAACACCGCGTTTGAAGTTAATATAATTTTGAAATTACTGGTTGGTAGACTATTCACGGTTTAATCTTTGAAATTTTACATATCAGGGAAGTAGAGATCTTAAATTATACAAATCTGCTTCAATTTTGTCCATTACGGTTTAATTAATTAGTATTTATTTAATTAACAAAATTGTCCCTTCATGAAAACTGCACAAAACGTTGTCTGTGTGCAGCGCATTGTGTGTAAAGTTTTTGGCTGTTCGTGAAAACTCAAAAGCCGGAGCACCCACTTTTGGCACTGTGCCAGCGGATAAAACCACGCGTTAAAGCAATACACTTTTTGGCTCTTTGTGAAAACGCATTTTAAGTTTTTGGCGTTTTTGGGGCCTTTCATAAAACATTGCAGGTCAAAGTTTTTGGCACTTTGTGAAAAACTCAAAAGCCAGAGCACTTATGATTGGCGCTGTGCCAGCCGTATCTTCAACGCGGGCGCGTGACAAAAAGGTTTTTGGCTCTTCGTGAACACGCAATTCCAGGTTCTTGAGGTTTTTGTCTTTCAACTTAGAAACTAGACGATTTTTAGACCTATAACTTTGTAAATTCTTAGATACCGTTCAACTAAATCAAAACCAATGGAAAAGTCAAAATGATTTTTTTTAATCGAGTTTTCATGTTTTTGGCTCTTCTTGAAATTGCTGACGATAGCCTATGTGTAAAAGATTAGGTCCTATGCAAAAATTGAAAGAATGGCCCTAAAACATGAATAGAACAATTCTAAAAATATCGTTGAAGGAAAAATAACAAATTCTGATGATATACCGTTTTGTTGTTTTGAGGTATTTAATAATGGCAATAACAGTGTGAGGAGCCGGTCTTCACTGCGTGGTTATGACTGTGGTTGGTGGCCAGCCACTGATAATGGACCTTGCCTTCCGCTTCGTCCATTAACAGTGACCAACCACCAACCCGGTCATTACCATGCAGTGAAGACCGGCTCCTCAAACTAGCTGTTATTGCCTAAATCACGCACATCACACACCACGACAGATGTGTGCCAAATAAATGTTGATCATTTGAAATATTTCAGTCGCTTATCGGGTCTCATTTCTAAGGCAAGAAATAAAAACATCTTGCACTTGATATAATTACTTTGTCTGATCTTTATGCTTTGTAAACTTTTGTTGTAGTGTTAGAAATTCCTTGATCATGTGATTCTGCAAGAAAATATACATATTATGTATTCAAGAAAGAGTTGTCAATCACAAAGTTGATGTTTCAAAAAGTTATTTAATGTTTTTAAAATCACATTTTGGAGATTGACAAAACATTACCCCTTTCGAACGTTTGCTTCCAAAAGGACCTCATAACTCCCAAGTAATAATACATTCATCTCTTTCACAGAGATTAAACATATTTAAAACTCTTCAACTTCAACAATAATGTATATTTCTTTCCTTTTTTAGAAAGGCTTGCTATTCTCCAATGAGACTGACCCATCCAAAGATGTAGATGTCAGAGATCTGCAAGTGCGTATCTGATCATTGGCTCAATGTCTTCCAATAACATAGATGTAGATGTTCAAGGCTGAGGCAAAGTTTGTTAATTCTGGTGTCGGTTTTTGTCATCAAGTAATAAACCACAAGGTTTTTGTTATCGTCATATAGTGGGCTGTTTTTGTAGCACTATACAATTAACATTGTAAATAACTGCACCATCGCAAGCAAGTGCACATATGCATACTTTGAACTATGAAACTGGAGATCTTGGCAACATGCTTTGACTACAAAGTCAGAGCATTTGGTGGTGCGGTCGATTCGATTTGGTTGTGCGGAGTTTCGAATCGTTTGGAATCCAATGGAGGTAAAATCACGGGAAATTCCAAACTTAATTGCAAAAAGGGACTTGGACACATGCACTTGGCATGTGGGGTCCTACTCCTGGCCAGGGTCACAGCTGGTGGTTAATCTTAAAGGTGCATCAGGCTCCTCAGCGGGTAGGATGTCCTGGTGTTATCACAAATGGTTGACCAAACGGGAGAGTTCCTAGTCTAGGCCGTGGGGCTAGGGACCGCGTTTTAGGAGTAGAGGGCGTGCCCCTCAGACGGGTGCGTGGACTGGACGCTCCGAAAGGAGTACGAAGGCCTTGACGATCTCCTAAAGCGTGTTGGTGGTTGCGACAATTCGAGTGGCATATGCGGGGATCCGAATCGTTTGGAATCGAATGGTAGTAAAATCACGGGAAATTCCAAACTTAATTGCAAAAAGGGACTTGGACACATGCACTTGGCATGTGGGGTCCTACTCCTGGCCAGGGTGACAGCTGGTGGTTGATCTTAAAGGTGCATCAGGCTCCTCAGCGGGTAGGATGGTACTGGTGTGATCACAAACGGTTGTCCAACGGGAGTAGTCCCTAGTCTAGGCCGTGGGGCTAGGGACCGCGTTAGTAGGAGTAGAGGGCGTGCCCCTCAGACGGGTGCGTGGACTGGACGCTCCGAAAGGAGTACGAAGGCCTTGACGATCTCCCAAAGCGTGTCGGGGCTGGTATCCTGGGACCTGCACGTTGGTGGCCCTGCTTATACAAACCTTACCAGGATGATATTGGCAAAATTTAGCAGCGATTGAATTAAACTGCTTGCAATGGTGCACTTATAACTTACACATTAATTTCAATGAATTTAATATACAATTTTACTAATATACAGGCATTTTTCATTCCATAATTTTGGTTTTTCAGCTGCACTGCTATTGAAAATTAAAAAATTGGTACAAAGTATATTCTTGTGCCTGGCACTTTCCCCATTTAGGCATAATTTGGTTGCATGCCTGAATATACAATAACTTTTAATTATGTATTAATAGTACACAGGCATGTAGCACATTTTAGGTAATCAGCTGGTTTCCTGGTGAACTGCCACGGAAAATTGACTAAAAACACTACCAAAGATTGCAGTGCCTGGCACTTTCCTCTTTTATTTTTAAAAACTGCTAGCTGTTGCATGCCTGAATATATAGCATTATGTTTTTTTAAGTTTTAAGATTATGCTAATACGCATTCGAGAAATAACCCATTTGTACATAAACATATGTACATGGTAGTCACACTTCTCTATAGTGCTTGTTATTATTTACCTTGAAAAAAAGCAAACATCTATTCACAAATTGGCTTTCAAAGTGAATCAACAATAGAAACAAAAAATACAATTGAACAAATTCATGTCAAATTTAATGACCTTAAAAAAGCATTATCCCCGCTTAAGCAACAATAACTTCGGAAGAATAGAATCATCTTATTACGTCATGGGCAATTGCTACGAATTAGAATTAGCATAGTCTTGTTTTGTGTGAGAAATTGCTCACTAATAAATTTATATGGAGTCAGTGTTTCATTCTTGTGTTTGAGTCAACCATGGGTCTATTATGGTTACCATTGAAACATACAGAAGAAGTGTTTTGGAAAAATAAAATTAATGACAAAGAGTGTTTCTTAACCGAATTTATGCTGTAGTCAGAGGTAGCCATGATAAACTTTACATTAGTACAAGGTAGTGTATATTTTGCTGGTGTCAAAGGAAATGCTGTTCCCCCCCCCCCATTATGGGAAATTCTGAAATGGGCTGGAGGACGATTCAAAAAAAGGCGCTAGCAGAAGAAGTTTATACACAATTCGCTGTATAGGGGGACAGAATCTCCTGCCACACTGATACCGGAATTCTATTAATGAAGTATGTTATTTGAATTGAAGCCAGCAAATTGTGATTCAGGCATACCGTTTTCACGGTACAATTTCACCGATGAATGCAGGCAAGTTATTAACTGCCTTTACAGTACATTCTTGACTATGTATTAGTACGGGGGGGGGGGGGAACAATTAGATTGCAAACTAAAACAATACCTATGCTCTGAAAGGCAGTCGATAATTTGTGTGAATATTTAGCTGAGCTCACGACAGTTGTAACTGATTACTACCACAAGATGGACTTTGAAATGTAAATTTGGGGGATACAGTGGCCAAAAAATTACATACAAAAATTAAAGACTTAAGACAAGTTATTTTTGGACTACAGCGCCCCCTTGGTGAAAACTTCCAAAATGATTAGGTGAAATGACTTGAAACAAGATTAACCACTCTCCATTTTTAAGGGTAACAGGGCCCTCTGACCAACATTTACATATTAAAGGTTTGTCAAAGGAGTCACTGTTACCCTTAAAAATGGAGACTGGTTAGTCTTGTTACAAGTAGTTTCTCTAAATAAAATAGATGTAAATTTTTGTCAAAGGGGGCGCTGTTACCCTTAAAAATGGAGACTGGTTAGTCTTGTTACAAGTAGTCTTTCTCTAAATAAAATAGATGTAAATTTTTGTCAAAGGGGGCGCTGTTACCCTTAAAAATGGAGACTGGTTAGTCTTGTTACAAGTAGTCTTTCTCTAAATAAAATAGATGTAAATTTTTGTCAAAGGGGGCGCTGTTACCCTTAAAAATGGAGACTGGTTAGTCTTGTTACAAGTAGTCTTTCTCTAAATAAAATATATGTAAATTTGTGTCAAAGGGGGCACTGTTACCCTTAAAAATGGAGACTGGTTAGTCTTGTTTCAAGTCGTCTTTCTCTAAATGTATATGTAAATTTTAGTCAAAAGGGGCGCCGTTACCATTAGACTGGTTAGTCTTGTTTCAAAGTGTTTTCTCTAAATATAGAGGGCACTGTTGTTGCCCTTAAAAATGGAGACTGGTTGGTCTTGTTTCCCCTAATTTTGTAACTTTTCATCAAAGGGGGTGCTATATATTCCAATAAATTAATTTTTACCATCAAAAAGGTTGTCATTTTGTATGGTACTTTTGCCGGCTTAATACAGTTGAATAAAAGAAAGCCAGTACAAGCAAGATACCTTGTATTAATGTAAAGTATATCAGGGCTACCTCTGAATACAACATGTAGGCACTTTGTCATCAATTAATTCCAAAACACTTATTTTGTACGTTTCAATGGTAACCATAATAGACCCATGTAATTGTACTCCAACACAAGAATTAAGACACTGACTCCATATAAATTTATTAGTGAGCAATTTTTCACACAAAACAAGACTATATGCTAACTCTAATTCGTAGCAATCGCCCTTGACACAAACACATGATCTTAGTTCCAAAGTTATTGTCACTTAAGCATGGAATATTGCCTTTTTTAAGGTCATTAAATTTGACATGAATTTGTTCAATTGTATTTTTTGTTTCTATTGTTGATTCACTTTGAAAGCCAAAAAGGTGATTTTTCGGTTTTACTAGTGAAGTAATTTGTGAATAGACGTTCGCTTTTTTCAAGGAAATAATAACAAGCACTATAGAGAAGTGTGACTACCACGTGCATATGTTTATGTACATATGAGTTATTTCTCGAATGCGTATTAGCATAATCTTAAAATTAAAAAAACATAATGCTATATATTCAGGCATGCAACAGCTAGCAGTTTTTAAAAATAAAAGAGGAAAGTGCCAGGCACTGCAATCTTTTGTAGTGTTTTATTATTTTCCGTGGCAGTTCACCAGGAAACCAGCTGATTACCTAAAATGTGCTACATGCCTGTGTACTATTAATACATAATTAAAAGTTATTGTATATTCAGGCATGCAACCAAATTATGCCTAAATGGGGAAAGTGCCAGGCACAAGAATATACTTTGTACCAATTTTTAAATTTTCAACAGCAGTGCAGCTGAAAAACCAAAATTATGGAATGAAAAATTGCATGCCTGTATATTAGTAAAATTGTATATTAAATTCATTGAAATTAATGTGTAAGTTATAAGTGCACCATTGCAAGCAGTTTAATTCAATCGCTGCTAAATTTTGCCAATATCATCCTGGTAAGGTTTGTATAAGCAGGGCCACCAACGTGCAGGTCCCAGGATACCAGCCCCGACACGCTTTGGGAGATCGTCAAGGCCTTCGTACTCCTTTCGGAGCGTCCAGTCCACGCACCCGTCTGAGGGGCACGCCCTCTACTCCTACTAACGCGGTCCCTAGCCCCACGGCCTAGACTAGGGACTACTCCCGTTGGACAACCGTTTGTGATCACACCAGTACCATCCTACCCGCTGAGGAGCCTGATGCACCTTTAAGATCATCCACCAGCTGTCACCCTGGCCAGGAGTAGGACCCCACATGCCAAGTGCATGTGTCCAAGTCCCTTTTTGCAATTAAGTTTGGAATTTCCCGTGATTTTACTACCATTCGATTCCAAACGATTCGGATCCCCGCATATGCCACTCGAATTGTCGCAACCACCAACACGCTTTAGGAGATCGTCAAGGCCTTCGTACTCCTTTCGGAGCGTCCAGTCCACGCACCCGTCTGAGGGGCACGCCCTCTACCCCTAAAACGCGGTCCCTAGCCCCACGGCCTAGACTAGGAACTCTCCCGTTTGGTCAACCATTTGTGATAACACCAGGACATCCTACCCGCTGAGGAGCCTGATGCACCTTTAAGATTAACCACCAGCTGTGACCCTGGCCAGGAGTAGGACCCCACATGCCAAGTGCATGTGTCCAAGTCCCTTTTCGCAATTAAGTTCGGAATTTCCCGTGATTTTACCTCCATTGGATTCCAAACGATTCGAAACTCCGCACAACCAAATCGAATCGACCGCACCACCAAATGCTCTGACTTTGTAGTCAAAGCATGTTGCCAAGATCTCCAGTTTCATAGTTCAAAGTATGCATATGTGCACTTGCTTGCGATGGTGCAGTTATTTACAATGTTAATTGTATAGTGCTACAAAAACAGCCCACTATACGACGATAACAAAAACCTTGTGGTTTATTACAAAAACCTTGTGGTTTATTACTTGATGACAAAAACCGACACCAGAATTAACAAACTTTGCCTCAGCCTTGAACATCTACACCTATGTTATTGGAAGACATTGAGCCAATGATCAGATACGCACTTGCAGATCTCTGACATCTACATCTTTGGATGGGTCAGTCTCATTGGAGAATAGCAAGCCTTTCTAAAAAAGGAAAGAAATATACATTATTGTTGAAGTTGAAGAGTTTTAAATATGTATCTCTGTGAAAGAGATGAATGTATTATTACTTGGGAGTTATGAGGTCCTTTTGGAAACAAACGTTCGAAAGGGGTAATGTTTTGTAAATCTCCAAAATGAGATTTTAAAAACATTGAATAACTTTTTGAAACATCAACTTTGTGATTGACAACTCTTTCTTGAATACATAATATGTATATTTTCTTGCAGAATCACATGATCAGGGAATTTCTAACACTACAACAAATTGGCAAAGCACAGTGTACTTTTAATTAAAGATTTTGTGAGTAAAGATCAGAGAAAACAAAGCATAAAGATCAGACAAGGTAATTATATCAAGTGCAAAATGCTTTACTTCTTGCCTTAGAAACGAGACCTGATAAACAACTGAAATTTTTCAAATGAGAACCTTTATTTTGCACACATCTATCATAGTGTGTGATGTGTGTCATTTAGGCAATAACAGTTTGAGGAGCTGGTCTACACTGCAATGTAATGACCGGGTTGGTGGTTGGCCACTGTTAATGGACCATTCAAGCCCAACCACGGTCAACTGAAATTTTTCAAATGAGCAACATTTATTTTGCACACATCTGTCGTGGTGTGTGATGTGCGTGATTTAGGCAATAACAGCTAGTTTGAGGAGCCGGTCTTCACTGCATGGTAATGACCGGGTTGGTGGTTGGCCACTGTTAATGGACCAAGGGGAAGGCAAGGTCCATTATCAGTGGCTGGCCACCAACCATGGTCATAACCAAGCAGTGAAGACCGGCTCCTCACACTGTGTTATTGCCATTATTAAATACCTCTAACAACAACAAAAATGAGAAAACTGTAAATATCATCAGGTTTCGTGATTTTTCCTTCGCCGATATTTTTAGAATTGTTCTATTCATGTTTTAGGGCCATTCTTTCGGCCTTTTCAATGTTTGCATAGGACCTAATCTCTTACATATATTTACCTATTTATGCATATTCTCTAAAACAAAAACCAGAATTGTAAATACTTTGTTTCAGCCATGAACATCTACGTGTTGATGGGAAGACATTTAGCATCTAATAAGCACTGGAAGATCCGTCATACATTTTGAATGGGTACTGGAGACTTAGCCAGCCAGCCTTTCTTTATAGGGAAGGAAATTGAAATTAGAAAAACATACATAATATTTCTCCTTTGAATTCGTTATCTTCTTAACAAATGGCTGAAACAGAACAAGTAATTATGTCTTTAATCAAGTTCTGATCTCCTTGATTGATTGTAATTTGTTCTAAATAATGGAGTTATTTATAAGGTCCATTTGGAAACAAGTTAAGTGGGCTATTTATTTAAAAGGGTTTGATAGATTACTGTCAACCAATTTGTGGTTTTAAGAACAGCCTATTAATGCTGTAATAACAGTAAATATACTGGAAAAAGTATTGTATTTATCTGTTAAGAGTAAAACAAAACATGATTACGTTAACCCGCCCCCCTGTTTTATTCTCAATTTTGTTTGTCAAACTTTTGAAGATAAAGTGAGGGTATATTCTTAAAAACTGTAGAAAACATGATTTGTATGTCAATTGAAGGTAAGACGCTGAAAAAGCATTGAATAGTAGCTATACAAAACTCTGCCCTGCTGTGGCATGGCGTAACCAGACATTTTCTTTTTAGTTTGGGTTTTTTTGGGGGGAGGAGATCAGGGGCACAGACATAATTTTGGGGCGGGGGGCTACTTAACATTTCAAAGCCTTGTCCACCTGCTGCATTGTCTAACATAATCTATAGTTTAAAACAAGTGCTTGGTTTTAAATTTACCTGCTTGTAGTGAAGACTTTTCTTAAGCCAGACTGCATGACAATATTTGGGTGTAAGACATCTATTTGCATGTTGATAGGTAGATTTTCTTAGAGTAGCATACCTGTAGATGCAAACAAAAACAAAATGGAAAGTAATTGTACGAAAAAATAACTTACTTTCAAGTAAATAAACAACAAGGGAACCTTACTGGGTAAATTTAATCAGTCAATTTCCTTTGTGGTTTATTAATTGCTTGATATTTGAAATACAAAATCAAGGGGGTGCTGGTTTTTTCAATTGGAGATCGTGGAGTGTGAAGCCATTATGGTGTGGGGTCCAGGGCCTGCTTAAGCTTTTAGGTCTTAGATGCTTTGTCGTGCAACAGAGCCACTATTTTGCATGTAAATGTCCCTTTTTCGGGGCGGGATATTTTTAAGTGTAATTTGCAACATAATTATATACCCCACAATGTGTTTTTTTTCAGGATGCGAAGCTGGGTGAAATGCACTAAAGCTAGAATTCAGGGTGAGGGCCCAGGATACTTTCGGGTTAGACGATCTATCATGCAATCTGAGCCACTTTTTGGCCAGTAAATGTCTCTTTTTGGAGCGGGATATTATTAGTGTAATTTGCAAAAATGATTGCCCCACACAACGATTTTCTTTTACAAGGCGAAGCTGGGTGAAATGGAAAAGCCAGATTTCAGTGGAGTGATTATATTCGACATTGCACAATGAACGAACTACATTTGTTTAATTCAAACATAGATCCTTGTCATTAGAAATTTGTTCACAATAAACCCAAAACAGACACGGAAACTTGTCCACCCCACCCTCTTTAAAAAAAACCCTTTCAAACAGCATTGAAGACTGCACATATAGGCCTACACCAACCTTGTCTGCCGTGAAACCACCTTGCCTCGTTTGGGAAAACGGGCGGGGAATGATTGTTTTGGAAACAACGCTGCGAAGCAACCTATATTACGCCTAGACCAAACTTCATCTTGTGGGCTCCGGCATCAATTTTGGAGCAGTGTACATTTTGTACAATGTTTCCAATATCAAACAGAGGTAAGAGCCCAAGCCGAGTTTTGGAAAAAGCCCTTCAAGGGACTAAATTTGGTGCGTTGCCAAAATAGATGCTTGCAGTACCAGGTTTTGCACACCATGACATCAGAAAACCATTGTTTTTTTTAAAATTGGACTATATACATTGAAAATCCCTGTCACCCCCGTTCAAATCCTGCATCGTACGCATGTCTTACGGAGAGTACGGACACATACAGGGCTGGCCAGCTATAGCGACCAGTCCGACCAGGCACACACAAACAACGGGCGCATCACAGTGTATGATAATGCAGGCCGTCCAGGCACAGCTTGGTCCTGAATATGATTATTTTTAGTTTTAAAACATGACATGCTAGACAGATTTATACAGCCCACTAGACAATAGACCGTGCAAGTCTCGCACATATTTGAACTTCACTCAGGGACCATTGTGGTCCCAACCATATGGAGATTTACGTGGGCAAGATTTTGTTTGGTCAATTATTTTAGTTTAACGTGGTTTATGACCATGAAAAATATATATGTTGTTAGGAATGTAATACTTAGTGATAAAAAATATGAAAGTAAAATGAATTCAACAATATAATGAAGAAAACCTGAGAATTAAACTTGACCTCAGTACCCGGTTGCTGCAAAAAATTTAAAATTTTGTGCTCGCCTCCGATCACAATTCTATGTAAACGCTTGTTTTGGATGTGCGATGATAGTCGCCAGATGCTGTAATTGCAACAGAAGCCTTTTCATTGCAGTCTATGGTTGTTGAGGCGTCAGCGTCCTCTATAAACTGCGTCAAGTGTTAATTTTACGCCCTTGACCATCGCAAATCCGCGTAAAAGGGGTTTCTAAAATGTTAAGATCAAATAAGCATCCTTGTCCCAGAGTTTTTTTTTCAATAATAATTAACACATTTTTTGTGTATTTATTATAAAAGCTAAAAGTAATTTTATAACAAATTTAATGAGTATTTTTGTTGTTCAGATTTTGTCATTAGATATAATTTAAAACAGATTTGATTTTAGAAAAAAAAAGTTCTTCTTTTGACGTGTTTTCTCGTTCCGATACGCGCGAGACTTGCAGTCTATAACAAGAATTAAAACCAAGATTTACATACTTTTGCATCAGCCTTGAGCGTATATGTTTTACAAGAAGAGGTTTGGATGGCGAAAGGTGCTGGGAGATCGCAGACATCTACTTCTAGTTGATAGGCACGCCTCCCTCCCTTAACGCAAAGAATTTAAAATACAACTGAGATTACATTTGCTTTATAGAACTTTACCTTTGAAAGATGATTGAGAAGTACACCATCTTTAACCATGATAACTTAGTTCTTCATATGAATCAGGAGTTCTGTTTAGAAGTTACTTTTGATTGTTTAATTTGCAAAATCAAATTGTTTAATTAAAAGGGTTAGTTAGGTTACTGTCAATTACCACAGTTTGTGGATTGAGAACAGCCCATTAATGCTGTGATAACGGTATGTAATGGAAAAACATCAACACAATATATTTATTTGTAGTCCAAAAAATCATGATTAGGTTAACCCCCCCCCCCCCCCGACCTTTTTAATTTCATATTCATTATTGGGTGTCAGCTTATTGAAGGTAAGTGAGGTTAAATTCTTTGAAAATTGTTTGGACAATAATTTGAATGTCAAGCTGTTCAAGAAGAGTATACAAATCTCTGCCCTGCAGTGGCATAACCAGAAATTTTAATTTGGGGGGCAAGTTGGGGGGGGGGGGTGCTGTGTAATGTATCAAACCGTTCAGTTGTGCATTTTGTTAATCTGATGAGGGGGGCAAGAGAAGAGGCAAGGGTTCTAAGTGGGGGAGCTCCTTCCTACCCCCCTAGTGGTTACGTTATGGAGTGGCATTAATAGGCCACCGTAGCCTTGCTGCAACAGGTTACACCACTGCTGCCTTGCCTAACATGATCTCAGTTTAAAACAAGTGCTTGGTTTTTAAACTTACCTGCTTGTAGTGAAGGCTGGTCGTCAGCCAGAGTGCGTGATGATATTTGGGTCTGGGACATCCGACTCGTTGATGGGTATATTTCCTTAAGACTTGCACTGTAGATGCAAACAAAAACAAAATGGTAAGTTATGGTATGAAAAAAATAAGTTACTTTCAAGTAAAATAAACCACAAGGGAAACTGACTGGGTAAATTTTCCCAGTCAGTTTCCCTTGTGGTGTATTACTTGATATTTGAGTTCGTCCTAAATTCTTGTCATCCTGTAAATTATTACTTGTTATGGTCTCCAAGTGCTCGTCCCCTTTCAGTAGAGGAATGGCCTCTCTCTCGTATCTCTACATTGGGTAACATCTCTAATCATGATTAATTGTTTATTCATCTTTAAGAGGCGACTTCTGTTTAGAAATTCTCTTTGGTTTTATTTCAAAAACTACTTTTAAGGGTTAAGTAGACTAACTGTCAATTCCAACAAGTGCTTGTGATTTTAACTGGAATAACTTGAAAAAAGTATATCTTACTTATAACCCGAAAGTCACAATGGGATCTAAAGCCCCCACCTGTTTATTTGTGTTTATCAAATTTTGAAGGCAAGTAAACGACTTGAAAACTGCTTAGAAAAATTTGTAATTTTAATTTTATTTTAGAAATACAATTATGTATTTAAAAGGGTTAATTAGGTTACTGTCAGTGACCATAGTTTGTGGATTAATTACAGCTTATTGACGCTGTGATAACTGAATATGTACCGGAAAAACTTCAACACCTTTGTATTTATTTATGAAGAGTAAAAAAAATCATAATAAGGTTAAACTCCCCCCACCCCAACCTTTTTTTATTTCAAATAAAGTGTGTCAGACACTATTGAACGTAAGTGAGGTAAATAAGGTAAATTCTTGAAAATTGTTTGGAAAATAATTTGAATGTCAACGGCTGTTCAAGGTGAAAAGCACTAATTATAGCGTTGAATAAAAGAGTATCAAATCTCTGCCCTGCAGTGGCGTACCATGCAGACATTTTCATCTGGGGGGCAAGTGGGGGGGGGGGGGTTGCTATGTAATGTATCAAACCATTCAGTTGTGCATTTTGTTAATCTGATAAGGGGGGCAAGAGACATGGCAAGGGTTCTGTGCAGGGGATCTCCCCCTGGCCCCCCTCTGGTTACACCACTGCTGCCTTGCCTAACATGATCTCAGTTTAAAACAAGTGCCTGGTTTTAAGTTTACCTGCTTGCAGTGAAGGCTGGTCTTCAGCCAGAGTGCATGATGATATTTGGGTCTGGGACATCCTACTCGTTGATGGGTAGATTTCCTTAAGACTTGCACTGTGCATGCAAACAAAAACAAAATGGTAAGTTATGGTTGAACAAATTAGTTACTTTCAAGTAAAATAAACCACAAGGGAAACTGACTGGGTAAATTTTTCTCCCAGTCAGTTTCCCTTGTGGTGTATTACTTGATATTTGAGTTCATCCTAAATTCTCGTCATCCTGTGAATTATTACTTGTTATGGTCTCCAAGTGCTCGTCCCCTCAGTAGAGGAATGGCCCCTCTCCCGTATCTCTACATTGGGTAACATCTGTAATCATGATCAACTATTTATTCATCTTTAAGAGGCGAATTCTGTTTAGAAATTCTCTTTGGTTTTATTTCAAAAACTACTTTTAAGGGTTAAGTAGACTAACTGTCAATTCCAACAAGTGCTTGTGATTTTAACTGGAATAACTTGAAAAAAGTATATCTTACTTATAACCCAAAAGTCACAATAGGATCTAAAGCCCCTACCTTTTTATTTTTGTTTACCAAATTTTGAAGGCAAGTAAACGACTTGAAAACTGCTTAGAAAAATTTGTAATTTTAATTTTATTTTAGAAATACAATTTTGTATTTAAAAGGGTTAATTAGGTTACTGTCAATTACCATAGTTTGTGGATTAATTACAGCTTATTGACGCTGTGATAACTGAATATGTACCGGAAAAACTTCAACACCTTTGTATTTATTTATGAAGAGTAAAAAAAATCATAATAAGGTTAAACTCCCCCCACCCCAACCTTTTTTTATTTCAAATAAAGTGTGTCAGACACTATTGAACGTAAGTGAGGTAAATAAGGTAAATTCTTGAAAATTGTTTGGAAAATAATTTGAATGTCAACGGCTTTTCAAGGTGAAAAGCACTAATTATAGCGTTGAATAAAAGAGTATCAAATCTCTGCCCTGCAGTGGCGTACCATGCAGACATTTTCATCTGGGGGGCAAGTGGGGGGGGGGGGTTGCTATGTAATGTATCAAACCATTCAGTTGTGCATTTTGTTAATCTGATAAGGGGGGCAAGAGACATGGCAAGGGTTCTGTGCAGGGGATCTCCCCCTGGCCCCCCTCTGGTTACACCACTGCTGCCTTGCCTAAATGATCTCAGTTTAAAACAAGTGCTTGGTTTTAAGTTTACCTACTTGTATAGTGAAGGCTGGTCTTCAGCCAGAGTGCGTGATGATATTTGGGTCTGGGACATCCTACTCGTTGATGGGTAGATTTCCTTAAGACTTGCACTGTGCATGCAAACAAAAACAAAATGGTAAGTTATGGTTGAACAAATTAGTTACTTTCAAGTAAAATAAACCACAAGGGAAACTGACTGGGTAAATTTTTCTCCCAGTCAGTTTCCCTTGTGGTTTATTACTTGATATTTGAGTTCATCCTAAATTCTCGTCATCCTGTGAATTATTACTTGTTATGGTCTCCAAGTGCTCGTCCCCTCAGTAGAGGAATGGCCCCTCTCCCGTATCTCTACATTGGGTAACATCTCTAATCATGATCAACTATTTATTCATCTTTAAGAGGCGAATTCTGTTTAGAAATTCACTTTGGTTTTATTTCAAAAACTTCCTTTAAGGGTTAAGTAGACTACCGGTACTGTCAATTCCAACAAGTGCTTGTGGTTTTCACTGGAATAACTTGAACAAAGTATATCTTACTTATAACCCAAAAGTCACAATGGAATCTAAAGCCCCCCCCCCCACCTTTTTATTTACAAAATTTTGTGCGTTAAACTACTGAAGGCAAGTAAACGACTTGAAAACTGCTTTTTGTTTAATTTTATTTTAGAAATACCATTATGTATTTAAAGGGCTAATTAGGTTACTTCAATTACCATAGTTTGTGGATTAATTACACCTTATTTATGCTGTGATAACGGAATATGTACGAGAAAAACTTCAACACATTTGTGTTTATTTATGAAGAGTTAAAGAATCATGATTAGGTTAAACTCCCCCTTCCCCCACCCCAACCTTTTTTTATTTCAAATAAGAGACCAGACAAGGGTTCTGAGCGAGGGGAGCTCCCCCCTGCCCCCTCTGGTTACGCCACTGCTGCCTTGCCTAACATGATCTCAGTTTAAAACAAGTGCTTGGTTTTAAATTTACCTGCTTGCAGTGAAGGCTGGTCTTCAGCCAGAGTGCATGATGATATTTGGGTCTGTGACATCTTCATGTTGATTTTTGTAAGACTTGCATAGCTGTAGATGCAAACAAGAACAAAATTGTAAGTTTATTGTATGGTAAAAACAACTTACTTTCAAGTAAATTAAACCACTTGGGAAACTTACCGAGTCTGTTTCCCTTGTGGGTTATTAATTGATATTTCAAATAACTAGTTTGATCCCTTTCTTGCCATTTCCCACATTGTATCGTGTAAACTTGGGTGTGATCCCTGGTTTAGGACAGTTACAGGTTGAATTGATTCTGAATGACACCCAAAACAAAGATATTGACAAAATAAGGAGTTCACCAACATAGGGCTGGATACTGTAATTTTCAGTCCATAAGCCGCAGCTTATGAATTGATTTTCAGGCCATCAGCATGCGGTTATATTGCAGTTGGCTTAAACACCGACATGTCAAGTAAGCCATGGCAATTTTGACTAAAATTAAAACGATTAACAGTTCTCTGAATTGAATACATTTACCAAAATTTAATGCCACTTTAAAAAAGGGTCGGTAGGTTAGTATTTTGTTTTTTGGGGTGCTTTTCTGGTAAGTTTGACGAAATTGTAAAATGCCGAGAGCCAATAGACAGGGCTCTAGTATTACACTTGACCGCAGGCCCGAGGCCAGTGATTTTAGCATTGGGTCAGTAAACTCAGGTCAAAACAAGTCCGGCTGTTTTGTGTTTTTCAATTGAATAACAATACCTCACTGTGTAATAACAAAATAATAATTATGTTCAAACGTTGAATTTGGGTCTGATAAATACCTTTCTTTCTGTTGAGTAACAAAGTTTAGGCCTACTTAATATGAAAAGATAAATCTCCTCTTACATGTCTTAGTGTATTCAAAGAAAAACAGTTGAATGCATGCTAAATATTGTGTCAGCAAGTTTATTTCTCAATTTGAATCTGGTATTCTACAATGAAATCTGGTCCAGTACATATTTTGAGCTACAAGCCCTGCAGTCTTGTAGACCCCCCCCCCAATTTGAGCCCCGCGCAAATGCTGCATCGCCTAAAATGCACACCAGACAGGGCTTGAAAGTAACACAGGACCATAGGCCAGTGAACTTAAAACCGGACGAGTCCAGCAGTATTGTGTTTTTCAACTAATAATAATACCTCACTGTGTTTCAATTCTGTTGAGTATCAAAGTATACTCACCCACAGTTTATAAATTAAACTGTGTAGTTTTTCCTTTTCATATTAATTCTGGTCCAGTAGACATTTTCAGCTACTAGCCCTGCGGTCTTGTGGATTTCCCCCCCCAAAAAAAAAAAAAATCAAGCCCTGTAAAACACAGGGACATTTGACCCCCAAAATGGCTCAAGCAAGATTGTTGTGAGGTCAGTAGAGTCAACAAGTCATAATTGGGTTTAAATTCCCAATAATTCCAGGGATTACAGTAAAAATATAACAAATGCATTCAATAGTGTTCCACCAATCAATGACAAGGATCTCTGTCAGTGGTAGGTATAGACAATTATTGTTTTGCTGTGACACTTAAAATAATAAGTATTTGTTGAATCCTTTAATTGGACAGGTTACTATAGTGTGACTTGTAGAGAAGGCAGTTTTTATGCACGTATTAAAATGGGTCTATAAGACATTTACTTTTTGACATGCAGAATGTCTGGAGACTTAACTATCATGCAAACAAAATAAAGACAACTTTTTGTGAAAAAGAACCTTTGTGAGATTCATTTCATCCTAGAAGTCATTTTGATTTTCTCTAGCTTTAGTATGAATCAATAAAGAAATAAGATGCGTTTAAATTAAAACCTGGTGCATTCTTTGTGTCAAGAGATAGACTTTATTCTGTAAATACAGTTCATTTAATATTCTTCCTTTTTTACTGTTATTGTTAAGTTACCCCCCCCCCCTTATGAATGGGAGTAGTCTATATTTATAAAGTTTATTTATAAAATTTGGCTTGGTCTGTAGGGTTAAAGGCACTGAACACATTTGGAAATTGTCAAAGACCAGTGTTCTCACTTGGTGTATCCCAACATATGCATAACATAACAAGCCTGTGATAATTTGGGCTCAATTGGTCATCGAAGTTGCAAGAAAATGATGAAAAAACCCCACACTTGTTGTACAAATTTGTGTGCTTTCAGATAGGAATAAAAATTTCTTGCAAGAAGTTTTTATTATTTTAGTGAGAAATTACCACTTTCTCAAAAACTACGTTACTTCAGAGGGAGTCGTTTCCTCTCCGTTGCTTGTTACCAAGTAATTTTTTATGCTAATATTTGTTTTGAGTCATTACCAAACGTGTACGATACCTTTAAGTATGAATCAATAAAGAAATAAGATGCGCTTAAATTAAAACCTGGTGCATTCTTTGTGTCAAGAGATAGACTTTATCCTGTAAATACAGTTCATTTGATGTTCTTCGTTTTGTACTGTTAAGTTACCCCCCCCCCCCTTAAGAATGGGAGTAGTCTATATTTATAAAGTTTATTATAAAATTTGGCTTGGTCTGTAGGGTTAAATGAAGAGATATGCGTTTTCATTCACTCTTTTGTAATTCTAATGGAAGTTATAGCCACAGGAGTAATATTATACATATTAATACTTTTGTCTATTTACTGGTTCCTGGTAAAAAGGGCCAGCTTGGACTTAAAGGTATTGTACACTTTTGGTAACAGCTCAAAATCAGTGTCCACATTTTGTATGATTCAACATATGCATGAACAAACAAACCTGTGAAAGTTTGAGCTCAATTGGTCATCGAGATCACGAGAAAATAGTGAAAAGAGACCTTATGTGTTTTCTGTTTTTTTCAAAATATCGCGCGTGATAAAAACTATTGTTTTACTCATTTCTCAGAAACGATAGCATTTTAGGCAGAAATATTTCAAGGAACCCTTTCAACCATTACTTACTTGAAATCATGTAAGTAGTGTGTGAGTCTGTGAACATTTGTGTTTTTCGATCTTACCAATAGTGTACAGGGCCTTTAAGGGATGTATACAGAGCCTGTGTGGCACCAAGTGTGGCTACAGTTTGAGGTCTGCGATTCCATACATTGCAGAACAACATACGCAACCTTCCCCGTCCGATTGGACAATTGTCCTGTGTGGAAATAAGGCAGTGTGTGGAAACACCATCCTGTGTGGATAGTTCAGCCTGTGGGGTACCCCTGGAACCAGCATAACATTGCATGCATTTAGTATTAACGCCATCTCGTCCTTGAAGGGGCTATTTTTTTTAAAGTGTGTGCCCTAGTCAGAGAACACGTGGGCCCAATTTCATGGCTCTACTTACCGTAAGCAAATAGTCAGCGCTTACAGAAGCAGGGAAATCCGCGCTTATGTCAAGCGTATTTCACAGGTTAGCAGGGAATTTCTGCTTGGGCGCGTGGGTAGTCCATATTATTAGGCATTCTTCGCTTACACAGCTAGCTCATAAATTTGGCACTTGCCCTGTAAGCGAAGAATGGTGATCTATTAACGCCATCTAGTCCTTGAAGGGGCTATTTTTTTAAAAGTGTGCGCCCTAGTCAGAGAACACGTGGGCCCAATTTCACAACAATTTAGGAAAGCAGGGAATTCTGTGCTTATGTCAAACGTATTTCACAGGTTAGCAGGGAATTTCTGCTTGGGTGAGTGCACGTTAGTCCACGTTACTAGGCATTCTTCGCTTACACAGCTAGCACATAAATTTGGCGCTTGCCCTGTAAGCGAAGAATGGTGATCCCAAGCCAAGCGCAGAATTCGACGGTAAGCAGAGCCATGAAATTGGGCCAACTACAGCTAAGTAGCTATTTAAGGACAACATTCTAACAAATTTTTTAATGACCTTCTTCCCTCACTGAGTGAATATTAGTAATTTTGCAATTGAATGATAGCATACGGTACAGCTACATAACCTCTCTGTTAAAGACAGTGTACACTATTGGTAATTGTCAAAGACCAGTCTTCTCACTTGGTGTATCTCAACATATGCATAAAATAACAAACCTGTGAAAATTTGAGCTTGATCGGTCGTCGGAGTTGCAAGATAACTATGAAAGAAAAAACACCCTTGTTACACGAAGTTGTGTGCTTTCAGATGCTTGATTTCGAGACCTCAAGTTCTAAACTTGAGGTCTCGAAATCAAATTCGTGGAAAATTACTTCTTTCTCGAAAACTACTCCACTTCAGAGGGAGCCGTTTCTCACAATGTTTTACACTACCAACCTCTCCCCATTACTTGATACCAAGTAAGGTTTTGTGCTAATAATTATTTTGAGTAATTACCAATAGTGTCCACTGCCTTTAATGTTGTTACTGACAAAATAAATTAGTATTCTGGTAGGCCTATAGGAGATGATAATTTCCATAATATTTCTACTGTTTGTTATATGCAGGAATGAAAGGTGGCATTACTGCATGGCATTCCCCAAAAGCAGCTTTCATAAATTTAATTAATTTTAGTTTCTCCTTTAAATGTCTCACACTTAGTGACAATATTCTCGTCTAGCAATCTAGCATGCATGTCCGTGTGGTGTACACAGTAGGCTAGGCCTATATTTGCCAAACTGCTCAAAAGATGTGAACAAATTGATAGGGCAAGCCTGCACTCACCAGACCTGAACCTATGGTTTAAGTAGAATTCATGGCTGTAAAGAATGTTTAGTAATACAACATAACACTTCTCAGAAAAAGGAGACAACAAGCTTTGGTAAAATTCTGACCCAACATTTTGCACTATGTCGTCCGTCGTCTGAGCATTGTTTTTTCCCCCTAAAAAAAGTCAAGGCGTTTGGTTTTAAACTTGGCGCTTTCTGCCGAAAACACTCCAAATTCCTTCACATTATGCAAATGAAAATCACAGTGAACACTATAATTCTTTCGACAAGAACATTTTCCACTCACCATTCCACTTTTTGTTAGAATTCGACCCTCTAACTCCGCTGAAAACCCAAAATTGTTGAGGAAAAGTCATGAGTCTTGTGAAGTCGTACGGACGTCCTCACAAGTTTTTCTTCGGCAAAGTTCAGCTCGCCCTTCCTCTCTCCCCATTGGTCAGCAGTCGACCCTGGGCGTATTTGCATAACAAAGCCCCGAGAACTTCGCTTTGTCTAAATGACCATATTTGGTAATGGGTCGGAGATTTTTTCAGGTAAGGAGAAATTAGAGGTTGTTAACCACACATTCAATAATTAACACATCTTACCGGTAACTTAGAAATGGGAAACACTGTTTTGGGAAAGGGGTAAGGAGAATTTAAAAACTGATCAATTGAACTTTGTTAGTTTTCATAACAAAATACTTCAAAGTCACCAAAAGCTTCCAAACTAGGTCCTTGGTATAGATTACGTTAATGAAAATCCATTTGGATTCAATTTAGGTTTAATTTTTTTTTAATAAAGGAAATTTGTTCTTTTCGAAATCAGAATTTTTCTGATAGGCCTAAAAAAGAATCAATAGTTTATTTTTTCCCCAACATTTGTTATTGTTTTTAATTGATTACTGATTATTCAGTCGGAGAAAATATGTGAAAACAGTAATTATGCTTCACTTTTTTTTAAACGAAATTTGTGATATAAAGTTTGGGCTGATATATTTTTTTTATGGCGCACCGCCTCCCTCCACGCCCACCACCAACTCGCCACTTGTTCCGGGGAAATCAACTGTTGAGGGCGGTACATTAATCATTATTTTAAATTTGATTAGTCTGTGCCCTTTTTGTGCCGACTCTTATTAAGTTGTATTTACATTTGATAAGTCTGGGGAGATGGTCACTTAAGGATTGTTTATATTCAGTAAATTTCGTGACGGCAAACAAAACTCAAGACTAAAGAGGTGTGGAATTCATACTTTTTCCAAACCACTGAGGAATCATACCTCTAAAAAGTTTAAGCCTATTTAAGCTATTTCCCTGATCGACTATTTTGGAAAGCTCACGGTATTTAATTTATATACATTTCATTTTATAATCACCATGTAGGCCTACTTTCAAACAATTCAAATTTTTTTTCTTCCATTTGTTTTGTGTTTTTTCCCTGTGGTTTTCTGCCGGTAAATTGCATCTACAAACTCAGAAACTGTGAAAGTTTGGTGTGTGTTGCCTCCATTGATTGAAACACTGACCCCATGCCATGGAGGAAGGAACCTCCTTCCTTGGTCATAGATATTGATAATTGATATAGTTGACTTGGTCGAGTTGTTTTCTCAAACTTTTTAGTCTCAATTGGGGAAAAATGTGAAATATCCTACCACTTCCCCCACTGAATATGAAACAAAAATAAGTAATGTTTTTTATAGTCACTGAGTTTACATTTTGATTTAGATCACAATACTGATTACTGTAGTGTTAGGTAAAAAAGTCCAGAAAGTATTTTTTTTTGTTTTACTCGACTCACTGATGTAATAAATATAATTATAAGATCTAAAAAAATTGGGTTGCAGTACCAGCTGCTGATTAGACACAGACAGGATTCAGACTGTCCTCAATCTTGTCACTGGGCACACCAGTACAAAGTTTGCGATAATCGTAACCCTCCATCCTCCCGACAGTTGCAGACAGGAGGCCTTTGGGAGGATGGAGGATTGCGATGATCGCAACAAGGCACACTAGGTGGTCTAGTGGTACTGTAGCCCCATAAATTGGGCTAATCCACTTCGTATTGGCCCAATTTATGGGGCTAGTGTTACCGTGGTAGACATCTGCTCTAGGATGGTGGGGTCGTGGGTTTGTAGTATGTCTACTTTGAACACCTTGTTTTTGTTGCAACAAAAACTTATGTCAGTTTATTATAATTTTGCAAAAAGGGAAAAAAAATAGACAATTTGTCACTTTCAGTGTTCCCACAAAGTGACCGATTAGCTCCACAGCTCAAAATTCCATGAAAAGAGAAAATTGCAGTTGAAGTTGAACTAATTTTCAAACTGCTATTTCAGAGACTGCTTACCGTACTATTTTGTATTGTAATTTTTGAGACAAAAATAAAGCTGACTTCTTCATCCATACAGAACTGTCAACATGTTTTCATTCTTGCAACTTTTTTAATGAGTAATTAATTCCTAAACATATACGAGCTGTGCATACAGGTCACTTTGTGGGAACAGCGACGAATAACAAACTAACAATCTGACTCCAAAACACTTACTATATTTTTATATGTGTGCAATATTTATTACAACATTAGATAATATTAAAAAAACCCACAATATTATAAATATTCTGGTTTAGCCTTCGAGAAAGACTCTGCTAGGGTCAAAACGTCAGGCCACTATTTTTTAAATAAATATTAAACTCAAATGAGATCGCAATGGCATGTGTAGCATTTACAGATCACTGTTGAGTCCTTGGAAATTTGAATTCTTGAAATATTTGTTTTTAATTTTTAAATACTTTCAGTGAAGCTGAGCAAATTAAATGATAAACATGCTGGTATCTTCAACCAAAAAATAGTGATTTATTTAAAAACAATTCTCCCACCTCGAAATGTGATTTAGATGAAAATAACACAATTGGGATTCTTTTGTTCAAATTTGTTTAAATTAACATAAATACAAGGTAAAAAATAACACAGTATCTGTAAAATTGAACATTAATACCAAAGAAAAGCTAATTTCAAACAGAACTCAAAGGACCAATGACTGCAGAATATTTTGCAAAGCTATAATTACATAAAGTCTTAATAAACTTTCCCTGCAAAGAGATTTGCCATCAGCTATGCTATTTGTCACGACTGTACAGGTTAATTCATTTTTGCTGTGTTTATGATGATGGCTGGATGCTTCTTTATTAGTGAAATCAATTGAATATTCAATATAGGGCCTAATTTCATAAAGATGTGTATTGATGCACCTTCACGCATATGATCGATATTGTCTCTCATTTGGGTCCAAATTTCATGGCATTGCGTTTTTTCGAGTTTCCACTCTCAACTTAGAATGCAGACCCTCCAGATTTCATTGGATTGATGAACACATGGTCAAAAGAGAAAAGTGACAGCAAGGAATTGTCCAAAGGGGATATTCGTTTAATATACAGTGTAATTATCTACATATATCATAAAAATAAACTTCCAAAGTGTCATGCTTACTGGTCAGGGCACTTTTGAAACATGCTGTTATTTGTCAATAAATACTTTGTAAAAATGATAGTGTAACTGGTAATTAGCTCAGTGGATAAAAGTAAAAAGTAAGAAATGAGCAACCAAAATACAAATAAACAATTAAAACCTAGTATAAAAGTGAAAATGTTTACACTAATAAAATAACTGTTCAATGTAACTCAAGAATACTTTAACATTTTGTTTTAAATATATGTAATAAGAAATTCATTAAATAATAAACAAATGCAATTAAACTTTTTTACATTCAATTGTTAAAATTAAATTGTCAAAAAAGCCAAAAACAAGGTTGTGTCAGAATTTTTTGAGTTGGATTCATGGAGTTTAAAGGTAACTTCAAATTTTAAAACTTTCATCGTAAAAGCTCTCCCTAGTAATGTCTGTAAGAAGTAAGAGAATGTCAGCATTTTTGCAGAAATTTAAAACAAATTTCAGAAATTTGTTGTTTGTCAAAGTCATCTCCGAAAATTAACCAAACCTTTTTGTGACCTGGGGCTAGTCATAAAGCCTGTAAGCAGATGTTTTATGCTTTTATGAAGCAACCCTTGGCACAATTTGTATCTCACAGTAACCACTGCTTGTTGTAAAATGTAAGCAAGGCAGAAAGCACGCTAGCTTGTCAGCGGTTCTTGTAAGCAGATGAGTGACATTAAAGTGCAAATCTATTGTGAACGTGCACTTGCACTGTCAAATCTTCTTGATCATTTATGAAATACACTTTTGCTTAAATGCATATTTTTCTGCTGTAAGCACACAAATTATGCTTACTGGGAAACAGCTTTATGAAATTAGGAGTAGATCTGTTCATGTAACATGCAGCACCAGCCAATTTACATTAGATTACCAAATATTGTTAAACGCATATGCTATGTGAACCCAAATTTTCATATGGCTCTCTTACAAGCTTTAATTGAAAGATATAAGCAATTTAATGTTATTTACAAAACAAATACATCAAAACCAGATCTCAATCGCTCCTAGGCAACAATTCATGACGGTTTTATTGGTTGGAAATAGATCAAGTGGTCTTGGGCCAAAGTAAATGCAGATTTTGAAACTCTTGTGATTGTTGCCAAGGAGTAATGGACCCTACCTGTGGTCAATTTACAGACAGACTATTAACAAGAATCATAAATTGAAAAAAAAAAAAAAATACTTTATAAGTTATGCCAAAATCAGGCACTTTTCGGAAAATATGTTGTGGCCTGAAGTGAATACAACTGAAACATCAGCCAATATCAATTGGATGGATGTATTAACATTCTATTTGTTGATTAATACCTACTGAATAGGCCTAAATTAGATGTTATTTGAAAGCTCTTCTTTTCATCTGTTTGATGAGCAAACAAACCCAGTATTCAGTTGAGTTTTGGCAGGAAGTGCCTGGTTTTGGCATGGAGTGACACATGTACAAAGTACAATTGTGTTAAAAACATGTATTAGAAGAACCAATAGCATGCTTGCCATTACACCCAGAAGTGGTAAGCTACCCTTTTTCAGTTATTGCAACACAAGTTTTAGAGTTACATGTACATGCAACCATGTGATGACTAACTGCAACATTGACCACTGTGATGTTAACTTTAATTGGGCTCGGTTTCCAAAGATGCCCATGACATGGGTGTAGTCAAAGCGTGTTGTCCTCTTCTCTTCCCAGAACATGAACATGTCCAAGCCTGTATCAAACACTGCCTATGTCTCAGGATGTACTGTTCTGCCTCATGGTAGACATGCAATTGTGAATAAGTTTTTGATTTAATCTGGTTGACAAGTATGCTATGGCGTCTGGATATAAAAGACAAGTACGTGTATGATTTGAAGCTTTGCTTGGTGGGTGAGGTTGGGAGCAAAGTTTGCTGGAATCACAATGTTAATAATCTCTTCTAGGAAGAAGTGTGGTTCCAATAAGAAGCAGTAGGATCATCGTATCTTAAGCTAACATGTTGTGGCTCAGCACTCTTTCGAACAAACAATCATTACATGGTGTAATTCTGCGGATATTCCTTTCCTATACCAGTGCCTCGTCAAGCCGAGTTCATACTTCAATCAAATGCAAAGAGCAAGCTAACACTTCAATTTGCAGCTACTTGCTCCGGCTGAAACTTCTCCAAAGAATGTTCATTTTTGACGCCACTATTGGCTTGGCATGGAGTTTCGTACATGTATGCTTGTAACACAGGAGTATCTGTTGTTTTTTTTGGTTCCAGTTATGTGAATTTAAAGTGCATGTTGTACAAAAACAAAATAAATTACTTGAGCCTCTGTCACCGGCAGCATTCCATCTCTTGAAAGTAGTTATCCCACTCGTCTAGTTCCGAATCTTGCTCCAGTGAAGCCTCTGGGAGGCTGTCCCATCTCAATGTCTCTGTGGCTGAAACGTATCAAGAAAAATTGAGTTATTTTGTGTAAGGCGTCTAAACAAACGGCATTGTGAGTCAGCAAGAATTGGCCCCTCTAGTATTGCATTCCTCTTGACAAAACAAAAGAGAGGCTCTATGGTCAAATTCAGTTTTGTGACACTCTCATTTTCGAGTAGATAGAGTCCCTTAAGGGAGGGTACACCTTTGGTAATTACTCCAAAAATTAATGACCATAAAAACTTACTTGAAAAGAGCTCTGGAGAGCTGTTGATATTATAAAACATTGTTCGAAATGACACCCTTTGAAGTAATATATTGGACAGAAAGAGATAACTCTTGCCTCAGTATTGTCCAAACATTCGAATCTGAAGCCTATCTCAGGCATCTGAAAACACACAATTCTATGCAACAAGGGTGTTTTTTCTTTCATTATTATCTTGCAACTTCGATGACCAATTGAGCCCAAATTTTCACAGGTTTGGAATACACCAAGTGAGGATACTGGTCTTTGACAGTTACCAAAAGTATACCCTGCCTTTGAAGCGCAAAAAACACCCAATGACGTCGCATATTTCAAACATGGGTCTGTACATTTTTGTATGGGGAATTTTTTGTTCATTTCAGAATTTTCATGATATTCAACCAAGAAGAATTGAATTTGACCTAACTAACATACAATTTCTATATGGAATGTACAGACCCGTTTATTTTTGAAATCCACTGATATCATGGTTCAAATTTCATTCTGAAAGAGTATCAAATAAAGTGAAATTTGACAAAACATAAACCCGAGGTTTAGAGACTTGCAATTCTTTTCCACTACTTATTGGAAAATGAGTGCATCACATAACTGAATTTGACCTTGCAGCCCATCAGGACAATACTGAGGCGAGAGTTATCTCTATTTCTTCTTTCTGTTGTAATGATTTATGAATATATAAAAGTGGCATCCATTGAGTGCCTCCCACTGTTTGTTTTACCTTTAGTGTTAAGTCTACTCTCTGCACAGACTGTATTGCTATTGAAGATCCACAGGTGTCCATTGTTGCAAGACTGTAGGCATGAAGTACATGGCAGCATCACATGATAACCTAATACATTTCCGCTTTAAACAAAAGACAAATAACTTACATCCATGAGCAGCTCAAGGAATTCTTTAGCAAGTAGAAACATCTTTACAAGGGTAGATGATTCACATTTAAGTACATGATCCAGGCATGATAGTTGGTGATTTTTGGTGCTTGGCAAAAAGTAGGAAATTTGTTTGCGCACAAGGGCTGACCTACTTGTTCATATGGTGCAGGGTTTAATAGACTTTTCAGGCTTTTTCAGTTTTTTTCCTGATTTTTCCAAGGGCCCAAAGAAACTGGAAATCAGACTAAAGTAGCAAGAATATCATGCCTGACGATCATCAGACTGTATTCGATGTTCCAACCTAAACAAAATGATAAGTCTCTCAGAAAAACAGCACTTACCCCTAGGCCCACTTGCCTCCAGGTGATCTCAATTTAATTTATTTCAAAATATGATGCACTACTATTATCATAAACTAGTATTACTTTGTTCATTTTATGTGGTACATTCTATATTCCTCGGATATTATTCAAAATATAATTTCAAGTTAAAAGGTTCCCAATAAAATGAAGCAAAGTCAAACCTACCAACTTGTACAGGCAACATCGCAAATTGTGCAGGTGCACTTTTTAGTTGAGTAACTTCTACCGATGTTGCTGATTTTTCTGTAAATAAATACAAATAAGGGAAAAGAGATCATGTAAATTGGTGTACACAAGATCTGTTACCATTTTCGCATTGGATTGGTTTTAAAGAAGGAACGTTCCTTCCTTATGAATCAAAATCTGCACATGGCAAGCTAAGACCAATTAAAGGTAGGGTCATCGTTTGGTCTTCGTCAAAGTAATGCTGATTTATTGGCAAAATTATCGAGAAAGATACAATAAAAGTCACCTTTAGATTACAGTGTCTACTTGTTGAGAAAACAGCAAAAAATGTCATGGTATTTTTACAAGAACATCTAGAATCCATCTAGACCCAGTAACTGGGGCGCTGTACTCCTTTTTTTGAAATTTTGACATCTTCGGTCATACTAGCCACCCAGATATCTTTTGTAGATAACGATGCAATATTTTAATTTCACTATGATTTGCCAAAACCCAGCCACAAAAAAAGGAAACAAAATTACAAAAAGCAAACAAAATAGGGAAATCTAGCCTTCTCATTGGACTATCACTGGTGCCCTGCCGTCATGTTCGGTTCTCCGGTGTGTATCAGTGGTGGATGTAAATCAACAACTGATTAACGGCACACTGGTTACAAGCACTGCAGCGAGTGCGCACGTCCAATCATGAGCAACATAACTTCTACGGGCAGGTTGTTTGAAAGAATGGTCTCCGTTTGCTCATGATTGAACGTGCGCACTCCCACACACCGGAGAACTGACAACGACGGCAGGGCACCAGTGATAGTCCAATGAGAAGGCTAGATTCTAGTCCCCTAGACTTATTGACATCGTTTCTCCGATGTGGGCTTAAAAATCATTGACTTAGAGCACAAAAAATGCTCTTGAGTACAATTAAATGCCTGATGTTGCATCTTGGACATATCGAGAAGCCAGTATGTGATTTTCAAGCTAATTTGTTGGGTCTTTTTGTCATTTTGGGGCATTTTTTTGTGGCTGGGTTTTGGCAAAAATCATAGTGAAATTAAAATATCGCATCGTTAACTACAAAAGATATCTGGGGCGCTAGTATGACCGAAGTTGTCAACAATTTGAAAAAAGGAGTACAGACACCAACCCTCATGCATGAATCATTTCTCACATTCAAATGTTTTAAAGACTTCTAATCAACGGGGGCATTTCACTATTCGGATAAAATAATTTCACAGGATGCTCTACCATTAGGCCTACATGCACCATCTTTATAACAAGTAACCTTACCCATTTTTTTTTTCAGGGTCATTACCAAAGTATGACCGTACCTTAAGCCCCACCCAAATAAACACTCTTTGGTTGTGCTACTGACTGTCGGTTGCAATGATCTTAACAATCAGCTAATGCTTGGTGCTTTGCCCAAAAAAGGGTTTACGAGTCAAAAATGGTTATTTTTACAAAAAGCACAAATTTAACAACAAATCAAGCAAAAAAAGAAAAACAAAATCTGAAAAAAACAATGCTGTAAATATCTTAACTTCATTCCTTCAAACAAAGCTGTGCTGTGGTCCTTTTAGACATTATTTTTGGGATATATTTTATTTTTAGGGACAAATTGACAGTTCATTATAAATGACACATCCTTGAACTAGTTGTAATGTAACCATGCTAAACAAATTACATCATGTGATCAGCAACCCTACTGACTGTACTGCGGAATTCCCCTAGTTTTCCTTCCTCCATTTTAATGTCAAAAATTTGATAACAACCACAGACGAGACAGACGACATTATAAATATCAAACTTAATAAAATATTATCTTAATTAAACATAATATCCATTAGTACTAGGCCTATAACATTATATAAACACTGGACAACATTAGAGTTGAAACTCAATACGGTTTGACACGAATGTGTTTACATATCATCAATGTGGTAAAAGAATACGTGTAAAACGTGTAAGCTGCAGTGAACACTGAAATGAACACATTTTCTTACCCGGCCATTGGCGAATCGGTCGAGTACAATTCCACTGCTGTGTCAGCCAGTAACACTGCCTTCATTCCTCTTCTACAAACATAAGAGTCACAAAAACGGCACCGAAGCTTGATAACATTTTTCTTCCTGAAGCTGGGGTGCATTGTAAACCGATTCCCTCTGCAAAACAAACGAGTTACTTGGAAATTATTAAGAAATCCTTACTCAATATCCGGACAACCTAAATTTAAATGCCCCGAATGACAACAGCTGCTTGATTATTTATACGTTGGCGATACAAACGACCTTCCAGCAACAACATCTTTGAGTGGTTGAATTATCAGAGCATAACGCCAGACCCTGAGCGATTGACCAATCAAATTGCCTGGCCCGTCATCGGTACTACAAAAGGATTATTTCCCAGAAGTCTCTGCGGCTCTGTCGGCGATGTGAAAAGTATTTCCGTGTGATCTCAGAAAATGGCGACCAGGCGGAGAGGGTTGACCCTGTGAGAGTTCTTTCCAAGAGTGTTTTGAATAAGTTTACGGCAATACTTTGGTGAGATCATGTGATGAGCAGTTAAACCTCGTCAAAATGTCGTCCGATAGAAAGCAAGAAAAGGAAATATTGCAGGAGTTTGAATCGCATGTGAAAGGTACGTGAATGTGCATTGCCATTGTGAACTCTGTGTATTGTATTTGTAGCCGACCGTCCGCGCGCCGCGCGGTGGCGGGTTAGGTTCACCGTATGGCGAAGCAAAAAGACTGGCCACTTCAAGCATAGAGAATGCTTCAAGTGAGTGACCCGGCTCGCTGCGCATTACTATTATTTTCGTTTGTCAGCTCATGAGCTCAAAGTTCGGAATAAATGTTCCCTAAATGTTGCGTATGGATAGGCCCTACCCTAAAACCTAGTCTACAACCAACTAAAAAGTAAATGCCCTTTTTTGGAGGAGGGGCAAATTATAAAAACATATGTACTGATGATGGGTGGCCTGTGAAAATTTGTAAGATCAATTTATTATGAATCAAATAAACTTATATTTATAAAGGAAAGGTTGGCCCCTGCCTTTGGTAGGACATCACCCCCCCCCCTGCCCTTCATACCCACCTACCACCTGCCGCAATATAATTATGGATAGAAAATCAAAACCGTTGGCCTTCCTTCAATTTATGTACCGATTCTGTCAAAAATACAAAGAAAAGTGTGCCTGCCTAGCGCAAGGCCAAATATTATTGGGTGCCCTAATAACAAAAAAGAGAGAATATTAACCATACTTTGACTCCTTTGAGTGCATGTAATCAGATATGACACCCAACTAGTGAGGTGTGAATGAATTAGTACAAATTTGAAATCCTGATAATTAATAACTTTGTGCAGATGTTTTTGCCTGTAAATTAAACTAATTGTCAATTTATAAGATGAATTAAGACCCACAACACCCGCTTGATTGATGATGTACAATATTGTTTGTGTACATAATTAGGCTATTCCATGTACATTGTCCTTCCATACACTTTGTTTTCACGTTGGTGCTCGTACTCACCTAAACTAAACCGAAGTGTCAATTTAACAACAATTTTTTGGTAGATCAAAATATCAATATCATTTAAAGCTTGATTTTAACATTCCCACTGTGATCACATGGAAACCTTTGTAAACCTTATGTTTGTTTTACTCGTGTTGACCACCGATCATCAACTGTTTTATCGACATTGTTTGTGCTTAAAATATGTTGTTTGACATTATCGAGTGTGTTCTTTGAAGACAATAGACACAATGCACAATTATTTGCATAATTCATTATTATGCAGCAGTTTTAAAATAGGGTTAAAAGTTCGAATTAGTAGCACCAAATGTTTGGGTGAAGGGCAGGGGGTGTCAAGAGAACAAATTTTAAGCCAGACTCTATAAATTGACTTTGAGTATGTGTAGTTAGATAATATGACACCCAACTAGTGAGAATAATTTAATGTAAACTTAAAATGCTGATAATGTTGTTCATTGTGCTGTGAAGACTTTCCCTGTAAAATATTACATGTGGACTGTACCTATGTGTCATTATGGTGCACGAAGCCCTCCAGAAAGTAAACTGCTTTATTCACCAGAAATTGACCTATTGGTTGTGGTTAAGACAATCCAACAGATTCAGATTCTGAGATATTTGTGGTTAAGCCACGAACCTCCAGTTGAACCTCCAATTGAACCAGCCTGCCTGCTGTTTCTCAAAGTCAACTAATTCTAACAATCCAATACTGCTTGTATTGAATAGTGTCATTGCCCAGCTATGGGGCAATGGATGATACTTTACTTGAGACTGGATGAGTGGGTAGGCTGGTTGGTTGGCTGGAGTAAGCATTGATTATTTGGACAAAGAATGTGGAGCATTTAAATTGAAAGAAAATAACCTTGCTGTGAGACGTGTATTTGGTAAAACTTGGAATTGACTCCCGCTAGCTGCCAGCATTGACTGTAATCACTACAGCTTCATCATTATGGTAGCAAGCCAAAGAAAAGGCAGTGTCGAAGTTGGAATAGTTTTGATTACATTAGGTAAAAATGTTAAGAAACATGGCATTAATACAGATGTATCTTAAATTTATTCACTGTTAAAACCATTTTTTCTGTAAACTTAAACATCTCTTTAAAGTTTAGTGGAACAAGTCAAATTTTTGGAAAATGAAATTTGTGGATTTTTTGTGGTTTTTTTTAAAGTAAAAACCCCCAATGTTTTCCAGGAAGAAATGATGTTTATTTCCTTATAAAATGTTTGGAATAGTTATTATCAGGCTTGCTATTCACTGAGGCAATTGCCTCCATTGTCCCTGGTCATTGCCTTAGTGCCCCTTAAAATATTCCATTAAAAATGTACAATTTCCTTAGAGGTGCCCTTTACCAAGAAGAAAACTCCTTGGGGCCCTTGCCCTTTCAAAAACGAAGCATCAGGCCTGTATTATACATAATGTACCCATGAAACATTCATGTGTGAGTAGGGAAGGAATCTCACTGCAAGAAGCTTACACTACTATGACATTGCATCATTACATATATGTGTACATCACTGAGTCTTTCAGTTTCGTCTGAGAGTTTTATTCAGGACCCTTTCAGTCTCTTAGTACAGAACTAATCTTTGCAGTTCTGTACAAATAATATGGTGGCCACTGAAAGTAATTTAATGGTTTTATGATCGAGTTTGTTGTTGATAAGCTTGATGTTGAGTGATTGTATATATCACTTGCAGCTTGCATGTTATGAAAGACCTTATCTTATTTGACCAGAATTGTCCTTAATATTTATACACAATGTACTACAGAGTGCTTAAGTGCTGTTATGCTGGATAACGTTTTACTTGTCTTTGTGGTGTGATTGACTTCAAAGTTAGACGTAATTCAATATCTGTATCAATCTCTCCATCAAGTTCCCTTTTCTGTAGTTGCAGGTAATTTAGAAGGAAAGAAAGATGATATTATAAAAACAAATGCTATGACTGTGAAGTTGTTCCAGAAAATCCAGTTGACAAAGTAATAGATTGTGGAAAAAACATCATTTGACATTGTTCAACTTCACAGGTTCATGGCCAGTGATTTATTGCCTTACTTAAATGTGCTATGACTTTGACTTTTTTTTTCACAAAAAGAACAACCTACAGGGAAATGATTTCATCCAGCAACTTTGCATAGTAGAATATTTAGACTGAATATGTTTTGTGCACACTGAATGCTAAATACTGAGTAGCAAATAATACAGTGACTTCTGAGTTTAGCAACTAGTATTATTAGGTTTTGTGTAGCATTGCATTTTGAAATGAGCCTATGCAAGGAATATCAGTCACTGACCTAAAATAGTCACATTTTTGTTCTTCACTCATCTAATATTTTGAATTTGATATCGTGCAGACTTCAAAAACATCTGAACCACGATGTAGGATTTCTTTATTTTTTAAGACAGAAAAGAAGTCCTCCTTTGAGTTTAATATTTCTTAAAGATCAGGCCTGACTTGGTGTCTAGACATCTTGCAGTATAACGACCTCCAGACCCGAGGAAGCTCTCAATTTGCTCCTCCAGGTCATGAAATAAAAACCTTCAATCAGAACTAAAGATATCTGATCCCCCTCCTCACTTTCACCTTTTGAAATCTCCCACTATTGCAGAAGAATCGTTATTTTACTAAGATGACAACCCTAGTATCTACCCATGGTTCTGCTGTAGTTGCCTGGGGGTTATTGGGACTTTGTTTATTTCCTGACCAGTCATTGACCAAGAGACCACACAAAGGCAGCTGCTTTCAAAGTAAACACACAGGGGTTTGTGGCTTTTTGTTTTTTTCCCATGAAAGACTTGCAAAAGGGATACTGAGGTGGCTGCAAAGCCCTTGCATTATTGAGTACACCTTATTTAATGAAAAATCTTTCCCCTTCGGAAGTTTTGTTTCACACAAGTTCACACTTGCTTATAATTCCTAAATTTATGCTGTGTTTAAAAAATTTGTTTTATGGATTTGGAACAGAAAGGCTGATTGAAGGTCATTCAAAAGAAGAAATTTGTGATATCATTTTCTACTTAACTATGAAACAGCTTTTGGTTTTACTGGGGAACATTAGGCCTTTGCAATTCATAAATCGTAAAAGGTTGCAGCCCTACGTGTTGCTGCTTCATATATTATTCAGAACAAATGGATTGATTGTTTAAATTGTGTTGGTTTGTGTAATGTTCGTGTTCCCAAATATAATCAAAAGATGCAATAATTGCATCAGGAATTAAGAGTAATTATTTTAGTTTTACCCTTACACGTTGTGTGATGAAGCCTACTCAGTGCTCTCTGAGTCCTACAGAGAATAAATCCACTTGGGTGGGATTCGAACCCACCACCCCTGCATTCTAGAGCAGACTTGTCTTAAAGGAATTGTACACGTTTGGTAATTGGAACCCACTGTTTGTTTCAATCCTACATAGTTGTAGATCTATACCATAAAACTAACCTGTAAAAATTTCATTTTAAAAGGTGGTAGCATTTTTGAGATACTTTGTTGCAAATCTGGAGCGGTTGTGTCCACGCAGGAAGAATAATCTGCAATTGGAATACACAATCTGAGAAACGTTACTGCAGTAACGCTTCTCAGATTTAAATTTTTGGGGGATAAAAGTGATATCTTTTTCCATAACAGCAGTACTTTGAAGTGAAAAGTTTCTGAAAATGCATTATTCTATCCAAAGCTGCTGTTCTTCTTACCAAGTAAGTTTTTATTGCCATTAATTTTCAGAGTCATTACCAAACGTATACAGACCCTTTAACCACTACACCATCGAGCATGTCAAGCAGTGTGACAAGAGGCTAGTTTGAATTCTGTAATAAGCATTTACACAACTGTATTTTACATCAGGGGATGCATTGTGTTCCTGTCTTCTTGATTGTGACCCCTCTCCGCACCCCTTCCCTTGTTTGATCTTGGATAATCATGCTTTTTTTTCTTCTACTTCATCTGTCATCTAAGATGTGTATACCCGCCTATTTTTAATCGAACTCCGCATTTGTTTTTGGGAAGTTTGACCATTAGATTATTTGCACAATGGGTTTACCTTTTAAAAAAAATTGAATAATCGATTATTTGCACATTGGATTTACCTTTTAAAAAATATATAAATATACATCTAATAACATACAATTATTTGAAATATCATCTTTGACAAAGGTAACAATCATTTCAGAAGTTTTACTTTAATTGTAATGATGAGACTGCTTTATGAATGTTAACAAGTTACTTCATAGCCATACCATGTACGTGTACATTGTCCGTCATCTGAGTCATATTTTATGTGTCTGCTGACATACATAGCATTTCTTGCTTTCATTTTGGCACTCCAGTGTTAAGGTATGGTAACATAATTAACAGTAAATTCCTTGGTTGTGAAGGTCTGTTTTGCTTCTTATTAGTGGAGTAGAAATATTTATGTTGGCAGTGGTCCATGGCTGCTGTGGAATTGCTGCATTGTTGGTATAAACCCCATTTGTGTATGGTTTATACGGAAGTTTGTAAAGCAACCAATAGGGATACCAATGAAATTTGCAAAACTAAACTTTCGTTTATAAAAAAAAATGCTTCAAAAATGCAAGAGCTGAATAGAAATCACAACAAAGTTGGAAAGTACATAAGCATCGCAAATACTGTAGCTGAAATTATTATTCTTCAGTGATTATACTTTAAAAAGGAAGCGTTAATTCATAGTCATGTCTAGTGAAGGTATGGTAGATATTCTGTAGCACTCAGCACAGACTGTTATGCTGTCATCTGTGTCAGGTACCCTGCATACAACAGTGGCAATGGCTTCTCTAATTCTCATTATGAAAGGGGCCAGACTATGTTTTCCATCCAGCCTCAGTTTGGTTACATTGGGTTGATTAGAAGAAAGGCAAGATTACAAATCTTGTGTCACTCAGGAGGAAGTAAGTGACAGAATTTTGTTAAGCATGGAAGGCTGTTACTCAACTTGAGCAGAAGATTAAGACGTCTGGAATCTGATGTGGGAATATTTAGATTTATAAGTGAGAGGTTGAGCAATGGGGAAGGCTTCCATGGCTTGAATACGAAGAAAGGCCTGCATGGGTGAAGATGAGGAAAGGAGTATGGAGGGAGGCCTGCCTGGCTGGAGTATGGAGGGAGGCCTGCCAGGCCGGAGTATGGAGGGAGGCCTTCATGGCTGGAGTGTGGAGGGAGGCCTGCCTGGCTGGAGTATGGAGGGAGGCCTGCCTGGCTGGAGTATGGAGGGAGGCCTGCCAGGCCGGAGTATGGAGGGAGGCCTTCATGGCTGGAGTATGGAGGGAGGCCTGCCTGGCCGGAGTATGGAGGGAGGCCTGCCTGGCTGGAGTATGGAGGGAGGCCTTCATGGCTGGAGTATGGAGGGAGGCCTGCCTGGCCGGAGTATGGAGGGAGGCCTTCATGGCTGGAGTATGGAGGGAGGCCTGCCTGGCCGGAGTATGGAGGGAGGCCTGCCTGGCTGGAGTGTGGAGGAAGGCCTAATGGCCGGAGTATGGAGGGAGGCCTGCCTGGCTGGAGTATGGAGGATGGCCTGCCTGGCCGGAGTTTCGAGGGAGGCCTGCCTGGCTGGAGTATGGAGGGAGGCCTTTATGGCCGGAGTATGGAGGAAGGCCTGCCTGGCTGGAGTATGAACGTTGACTCATTATTGTTGCCCTCTGAGTGCTCTCTGGCCCATGTAAACAATTTACTGTGTCTTTGGCTACATGCAGCCGTTTTAAATGTAATTACTGATATTATCGAGTGCAACTTGTGCAACTTTAGATTGGCTTGAAAAGCAGATTCATATATCTTAGGCCTAATTGATTGTATCAAGTTTTATTTTTTTTCAGGAAAATTAAATTGAAGCAAGATTGCTTAAATTTATTTTTCAGGAAAAATATTACAACTTGTCTAGATTTTTATGTATATTTCTACACAAAATCGAGACACATAGATTGGTATGTATTTTTAATCAACACTGATGTCTTGTACGTAAACATTTTTTTGTTGCACCGTACAGTATGACTGTATAATATGATGTCACCCAGGGGGTATTCTATGCCAATGGTATTGGCAGTAGAGCAGTAGCCTTCCTGCTCAGAACCTTTGCCCCCCAAATGAGATCTAAAACATGCACAAATGATTGGTTTTATACATTAATAGTCTCCCTACATGTATGTCTTTTCCCCCGCTTGCCCCCCCCTCCCCTAAATGGAAATGTCTGGTTTCACCACTGCAGTAGAGACACCGTATGTAGTTTGGTTATTTTGCAGTGTAATTTGAAAAGAAGAGTTTTGCCAAAATGTATTTTGAGTAATTATGTTTTAAAGACACCATGTAGGTCTACAATGTATGTACACACTATATTAGGCCGCTTTCAAAAATAGCATTAGTTGAATGAAAGGTTACATTTGTGTCAGTGAAACAAAAGGATTTCATGAATTTTCTCGCTCCTGGGCCATTGAGGTTTACACCTAGCTATAGACCCATAAACCATAACATAAATGGACTTTATGCCTGTCAACCTATGAACCAGTCAGCTGATGGCACTTTTGTACACAATGCTCATGTCATGGGTCCCATCATATTAATAATTAAGGTTTTTGTTGAACGTGCAAATGAATCAATCATGGGAATGTTCACATAATCTATATTTGTGAAGGAACAGTTTGTGGTACGTGGATGCTTTTTCCCCCAAAACAACATGTACATGTACTTTGCTTCATTACTTATTGAACAACAAATTGACAAAATTCTAAATATAATGATGAAAAATAACACAATCCAGGAAGATTAACTGTGGTTCTTGTGGTAGAAAGCATGACTAAAGGTCAAGTGAAAATGTTGGCTTTAGAGTGTGCCTTGCGGAAGTGGGAACGTCCTATTTGTCATGTTTGTGTACATGACAATTGAATCAAACTACACACAGAATAATGGTCGTAAAAATACATGCACATCCTATGTTAGGTTTCAGTACAAATTTTGATGTGACAGAGCTTCCAACTATCCCTGATTCTGCAGAAAGTTCCCTGAAAATCTACCAATATTTCCATGTTCTGATGAACAAATTTGAAAATCTCCCTGATTATGGAAACTTATCCCCTATTATATTGAATGTAATTCTAAATATCTCCCTGATTGTTGTACAAAGTCTCCCTGATTGCAAGATGCAAATGTTGGCAGCTCTGATGTGAAGAGTTGCCCACTGAAGACACCCTTGATGCACCATTGCACCAACTAAGATGGTTATCAATGGTCACAGTGCAACAGAGGCAAGGGAAGGATTGGCAACAATCACCATGATATAGAGGTTTTTTGACACCGCAGAAATTTTGTAGATTTCCAATTAACGCAGACAATTTTGCTGTGCACTGATCATAGTTTACAGTAAATGAGTGGAGTAAATCCTCTATGAGTTGCTGCGTACATGTAGGCTTGGGAATGATATTGTCCAGCAATTTTACATAGCAAAATAGTTTGGACTGAAAACGTTTTGTGCACACTGAATGCTGATGTTGAGTCGCAAATTATTATTTTTTGAGTAACAACTAATGTGTAGCATTTTTGCGTACAAGGGATAACGTTCACTGAGGTTTGTACCTCCATGATTTACCACACCTTAAAGACATCTTGTTTGCTCACACACATGTAACCGTACATTTTGTTCTTATAATGCTACACTGTGCAATGTACGTATGACGGTATGTGTTCATACGGTATGTGTACATACATGTATGACTTGTAAGTTGTAGTACATGTTCAGTGCATGACTGACCATGTCGAAAAAAGATTGAACGATGCCCATCATAATATATAACATGTAGACTGTATTGAAAACACATGCCATTAGTGCTTTTTGTTTGAAGGCTTTTTTCGGATAACAATCTTTATTTTAATTAAGTATGCATACATATGTTAAAAACATCAATTTATGCAGTGACATTTAAAATGTTTCTACTAAACTGATTAGCATAAATAAAATACAACTTGGAAGTTCTTGTTTTAAAAGCAGAGCGCTACGGATAAATCTAAGTTAAGTAATCCCAACAGCATTGCAGTTCTGGATGGAAACTACTATACTGGGATGTCTTCCCCCATAAGTGAACCATGGTGTGCCTTGGTTTCCCCTCCCCTGTCTGCCGCCTTAGTTTCAGCCACTCAATTTCATGCTTCATTCCATAAAGCAATACAGATACTACTAGAGATCTATGATCAAACGACTCTGTCTCTGGTACATGTAATATATGATGAAAATGCTGGAGAGCTTGGGGGGGAAAAAGTGCCGTCTTGCAATACAAAAAAGCACATGACATGTGTCATTTTCATCAAGGGGTGGGCCAGTTGCACGCTGTGTAAGTAGCAGTAGGCCGTGGCACCTCAAAGAAAATTAACATTTCAGATGAAAGTCCAGACTCAATATGTGTACATTGCAACGTTGAATTTTGGCTGTCAATTGCTGTGTTGTGTGCATGCACACACACACAACCACAAAGTGACCTAGTAGGCTGTTCAGAATGACTGAGGACTCCCTGTTAAAATCATGCAGTGCCAAGCTCGATTTTTTTGGAAAAAACCTCAGGACCTGATAACATTTAGCCGTTGTTATTTTTGTTTACATGACCAGAATCAAAAGTTTAACATAAACTGTTTATATATTATAAACAAGTACATGTACCAGCAGTTCAATTTATATTATTTGACTTTACGGATTATACTTCAATACTCTACAGAATTGAGAGATCTTTATCAGACTCAAAGTCAACATTTGAACACCATTTTGTATTACACAGTGAGGTATTCTTATTCAAAATGAAAAACACGAGACCTCTGGACTAGTCTGGTCAAGAATTTACCAGCCCTGACATGAAATCACTGGCCTCAGGGTCTGCGGTCCAGTATTAATTTCAGGCCCTGTAGTGTTAGTGGCGGCTATTAAAAATATGTTATTTATAAACTATGCACATAAGGATGATGTGCTTATCTTGCTGGTTCCCAGGCTGTCGGGATTCCTAGAGGAAAGATAATTGGGATACATCTGTTTGCATTTTGCATTTGGTCAGGGGTTGATTCTTGTAGTTTCAGTGCCAATTTGCACATGATGAATGAAACAAAAAACACACTCACATTAGCTGGATATAAAGTATACACTAAATTACTGTACACAGAGATCCTTGTTATTTGATTGGTGGAACACACGTCACATGTCATCCTATATTTTGCCATGTAAACTGCCATAATTTTGCCAAAATTTAATATATAATTATACGCTTCGGATGCGTTGCAGCATCGTTTCCCAAATAATTGTTCCGTACCCGCTTGTCCAAATGAGGCAAGTCACGGTGGACAAGGTTGATGTCTTTATGGGAGTTGTCCAAGTTGTTTAGAAGTTTTTTTATAGAATTTTCATAGGGTGGGGTGGGTGAGTTCCCACGTTTAATTTGTGTTTATTGTGAATTTTTTTTAAATGACAAGGATCTCTCTCTGGTTATGTATAAAACTAATATTGAAAGCATTTTGTTTTTACATTGGCGTAGAATATAATCACGAGGTGAAATCTGGCTTTTCGCATGATTCCATTTTTGCGTTCAAAATTGTTACAAAACACTGGCAAATAGCCCCTATTGACCCCCATGCACCAACGTCACACGCGGCTGCTACTGTCTGCCACGCTGGCCACTCTGCATTTTGGGAGTCAAATTACACAAAGCGTGTAAACTCTGCTGTATAACAGACAGGGACATTGCCTTCAAAAATTACGCAACCAAGATTTGTGATGATGTTGTCAGGTGAATTACGCAACCAAGATTTGTGATGATGTTGTCAGGTGAATTAGGTCAGCACATTAATTGTGGCAATGTAGTGGACAGTAACCCCCATACATGTAGATCAATTAGAACCCAAACTCTACTCAGTTCAAAAAGCGATACTTTCTCATCCAGTTCACACCTACACACGTGTTGACGCATGTTGTTCCCTGAAATGTGAGAAAATCTGAATTACATTACGCGTCCGTGTACATTGTACCATACAAGTAGATATTGTCACAAGAGGACAGAAATAAATTATCTTGAAAGCAAGTGTTGCAGTGATAATGTGACATCGGGCAAGGTATGGTTTGTCGATGTGAAAAGGCACTTTGAAGCTGTAAGAAATTTGTGAAATGTTTGCCTGCTAAGTGCTAGTTACCAAATTCGTGCATATGAGATGTGCATACATACTTTGTACAGCATCTTGAATCAGTTTCTGCTAAAGGAATGCCGCTTGGCTAAATTTCTTAGCAAGTGTGGAATACTAGAGCTTATCTTACGTACTGGTTTTGTCAGCAAATAAATTATACAACATTCAAATCCAAAACTACCAGAGTCTACTTTTTCATTGTTGAGCATTGTGCCTTGTGCAATCCTGGCCCGTTTGGGGGAGGGGTGGAAGGGGTGGGGGATGGGGTTGGGGGAGAGCCCTCCCCCCCCACCACAAATGAAACCTCACCGATGTGCCATTGGTTCACTTGATGTCTTTAAAATTTTTGAGAGTTTTTAATTGCAGTGGAAGGATTTTTTGTTTGTGATGGACCTATTTGTAGATGATAAACGTGCGTTCATACATTTGGACACTGTGCAATGCTTGATTTTGTTGCCTTCACACAATACTGAAACTCATATTGACCCAATTCACCTGACGTCATCCATTGCCCGGCGTTAAATCTTGGCAGCGCCATTTTGGGAGTCGCATTCCCATTGTTACTCTGCAGTGCACAGTTTAATGCAACGTGTATGCGGTTAGAAAAGTACCGTATCTTTATCCCATGCAATTTGACTCCCAAAGTGGCAGACCATGGGCAGCCAGTAGCCACACTTGACGTCAGTGCAAGGGGTCCAGAAGAAAAAAGTTCCTAAAAGGTTCCAGGAAGTCAGAATACAGTACGTGCAAAACCTGCACACTTCTATTATTGGTCAAATACATTAATGCATGATGCTTTTAACACTGCAGTTGGAGTATCAGCCAAAATTAAAACAAAAACACAAATTGATGTATGCACATAGTACTTATATGATAAATTTTGTGATAAGAGGAGCTTCACCTAAGTATCGATGCAATCATTTACTGATGCAATGTTCTTGCACACAGAACAGTAACTCAAATGTATTCCCACTACATGTATACCGACAATGAGTTAACAAAATTATCAGCTGTTACTGCGCCATGTGCAAACAAGATAAAACTGCATCATGCATCCTCATTTGTACTTAAAAGCATGGTTTTCTCATTTTTCAAAAAGCTGTTCCTGTACAGTACATTCTTAGTTTTACTTCTCATTTAATACCCACTCAATGCTAGTTAAGACCCACCGATTCTCTTGGATTTTGACCCCCAAAATTGTGTACTGCATCGTAGAACTATTTTGAATATCCTTATGAGGTGAGTCATGAACTGTTTGTGAAACTTGTTCCACCTCAATGAATAATCTCTGACAAGTGTATTATATCGAAGTCAAAGGTGGAATTTCAGTCTACACTAAAAGCTTAACAGGTGTAGTGAATGTGTCCTTTTGCTATATGATGTATGTGCGCCACTGTGTTCTCAAGTAATACTCCACTTTTTTGGCTATAACTTCCTGGTCAAAATGGATGGCATTTTGTGTACATATCAAAAGCAAGTGAGGAAAAAATAAGCTTGTGATTCTAACATTGTAGATCTAAAAAACAGTTTTTGTGCCTTCATAAAAATGTATGTTAAAAACTTAAAGTCATTAACGACCCTTGCCCTAGATTCAATTTTTTTTCTTTTAGGTTACATGTGGGACAAAAGCTTCCAAACAACTCAACTTTTGTTTTAAATGCATCATTTGATCCTTTCCCACTTTGTTTCCATTGGCCTACATTCCACCCTCGAAGTGTTGTAATTAAAAAGAAAAGTTAAGAAAAGAAACACTGGGAATAATTTCCTGAGGGAGCCTCTAGATTTCCTTTTTCCTCCCCCTGTCAGACACCTCAGGGAAATCATCCTCATTGTTCCATAGCCCCTTCTTGCCACCACCCTTATTGTTTGTCTAAAGTGTGAAAGCTTTCTTGGTGTTTGTTCAGCCTGCTGTATCAGGATTTATTCACCTGCAGTGAGCATGATTGTGCGTCACCCATTTGTACCAAAATTTTAGACCAGCTCAAGTAGAAGGAAAAATTCTCGCTAGTTTGGAAATTGATTCCCTACAGCATTTGACAATATTTGTATTGGTTGATAATATACGTAATAGATGTAATAATTGCATCAGGGATAAAGAATAATATTTTGTTTTAACCGATGTGTGATAAGTCCTGTGGAAAAAACCCAACCCACAGGCAAACTACTCGGATGGTAATTGAACCCATGACCCCCTCCATTCTAGAGCAGATGTCTCAACACTAGACCACTGAGCATGCCCATTGACAAAGAGGCCAGTTCCAATCCTGTATTAATAATAATAATATTGGCTTCTTATATAGCGCTCATATCCGTCACTCAGTGACGCTCAGGGCGCTTCAACATTCAGTATTTTTTGGAGCTACGTTTTTGAAGTATGAGACCAATTCCTTAGCACCGAGTAATTGTTTACAAGGTGTTGTGGCGCAATATACAGCCAATCAAACCAGGAACACTGGGGCGAACCCCTTCTCTTTTCAATAAGTGCACTGGGTTCTTTTACGTGCATTACACAACACACGGGACCAACGGCTTTACGTCCCATCCAAAGGACGCAGCAATAATTGTTAAGTGTCTTGCTTAAGGACACAAGTGTCACGACCGGGACTCGAACCCACACTCTGCTGATCAGAAACACCAGAGCTTGAGTCTGGTGCTCTTATTCGCTCGGCCACGTACTGTGACAATGAATGTAATTATTGCATTGGGGATCTCGAGATTATTAATTGTGGTTTTACTGTACGCTGACGTGTGATAATGGTACTTTCCAGGTCCTGTGGGCAAAAACATCTGCAGGCATTAAAAGTCTTTGGTCTTGTGGTTTGAAATTTCCTCTGGACTCGGGGAATATAGTGATCACACATAAGTGTAAGGGTAGACAAAAATAATGTACAAGTACATGTATTCAAGAAAACAATTTACATTTTGTTCCTTGTAAAGTACACGTACACATGTAAGGGGGGAGGGGGTGAAAGTAAATTTCTAATGTAAAACAGATCATTTTGATCAGTGCTCCATGACCCCTAAAGGTGGCATTCACAAAAAGCCCTGAATCTCATGAAGAATTCATAAAGTGGTCGTGACATACGGTCAGGAATTCGAAAAACCCGTGCACTTTTTACAGCGCTTACAAAGGTACCTTTTCCTGTTTGTGTCAACTGCACTGTAATGTAGCAAAAAGTACATGTAGCAGTTAAAGTTAAAATGAAATGTTAATGCTGTATTGATAAAACCAAACATATTTTAGGGTACCCTTAAATTTCTGATAAGAGCTGGATTGGATCTGAAATAGAGAGTTAGAATTAAAGGTAACTTAGAAGCCTACTGCCAGTACTGCTGCAGGGTATGTGATCCAGTTAAACCAGATAATTGAGTCCGCCGAGATAGCTCTAAATGATTGGGGGGATGAGGTAAAGTAAAGAACCATCCAGCTGATTATGACCGAGGGAGAAAAGAATATCCAGCAGAACAAAAAGTCCCTGAAGATAATTATTGGTGCTATAACGTTGCAAAGTCCCTTGTGTGTCAGCTTTCAAACAAATAAAATCAGAGCTGTGTGTGATACTGAGCTGTTGTTGCAGCAGAGTTTGCCCGAAGCAGAGCCCCTGAGCCGTCGTCAGAGGAGCCTGCTGGTTTCAGACTCCCCTCCTCCCCCTATTATTCATGCAGCTAATAATATTTAGAATAGCCCGGAGCCAGACTGATGCGAGCACAAAGCAATCTTGGTGGTTGTCAACACGGTGTCGTGGACGATGATGATGATGCATGCTGCATCATTTCAGAAGTGGGCAGTTGGCTCATCGTGGTTTGGCTCAGCGTCATTTGGAGCTTGGATGCAGTGCAGCACAGAGGTGGGAACCGTCCTCTCTGGCCTTGGTTGTTCATTTTGTGGTCTCATTTATGTACGTACACACTGTATCAAACTCCAGCAGGTTTTTGTTTTTGTTATAATGAAGAATCTCTGCCTGCAGTCAATGAGGGCGATATCTCAAGGTAATAATTTAATCTTTATTGTCAACTGATAGAAAATACACACTTTTTCAGACTTGTTGTTTAAAAATCTGAGGGGGGAAAAAATCAACAAAGAGTTTGGTATTAACAAGTGGTGTAAATAATTAATTCTGGAAACTTCATTGATAATATGAGTTACAAGATCTGTGAATGTGAATTACATGTATTCACAGAGTTAAAAAAGAATTAAATAGTGTGATAAAGTCTGGATATAACACAGTGTACATTTTACGTACAATAGATGGAGACTGTAATTTATTATGATGTACAGTGTACTAAAAACTGAGACATTTTGCTCATGTCAACTTGTTGACTCGTAATGTTAAATGTAAGGGCCTATAGAAGATTCCTCTTGAAGACGTGCAGAGTTTACTGTTTACAATGTCGAGTTTGTGTACTTTGTAGTAATACTATGTAGCCTAATTACTGATACCTACAGTGTAGATGTTAGGCAATATAGAGGCATGTAATTTGTCAGGATTTTTCACTGATCTCCCTGCACATTCAGATTTTCTTGAAAGAGGCAAACTTGCCATTACAGAGATGAAAATACTTGGCTCTTCAGATATCTATTTGAAATGATGTACATGTAGATAGTCTGTATTAAACCTCTAACATAGAACATTCTGTACATTCAGGGAGCTTCATTTCCACACCAAGAGGAAATTGTAATCCAATTTTCAGGATTTGTCATTTTCATAATCTCATCCCTGGCAACAAGTTGAGCCAAAGTTGAGCGTCTTTTTGTTGGCGAGATGCTCTTTCTACCTTGAAGCACATGAGAAGAATACCCCACAAAAAAAACAACAACCAAAAAACCTTTAAGTAGAAAATAATAGAACTGATGAGCATTATTAACAAATACTGGTAAAATTAATTTGTTTTTTAAACAAATGGCATTATCAACATGTTTTCATCATGTGTTAATTTGGTGCTAAATTTTGTAAAATTTGTGTACAATTTTTCCTTTGGTTTCTTTGATGGAATCAATTATTTCCAATTGAAATAATGCTATTGTCTATATATATACAATCATCATACAGTATTCGTAATACGCGGGTGTTGCCGCACAACAATAACAAATTAATCATATTATTGGATAATGCGCTGAGCATAAGTTACATTCTTTATCACTTTATCATTTCATATGTAAATTATAAGTGTTCGCTATCAAATTCCACGCATTCAACCAGTGTAGACTGCACTCCCAATGGTGAAACTCGTGGTAAACTAATCTTTCATCACTTATTTCATTGTCTAACTGTACGGTCCCAGTGGGAGTTAAATTTTATTGCAATATGCTTACCATTACAAGCTGTGTTTATTGATAAAATAACACCCTGGTAAGATTTTCTTAGTGGCTTTGTATGGAGAATGTGTGTGGTATTTATAGAATGTGTATAAATCATTTCATAGTCCACAGTTAAGTGAGCTTGTCACTGTGGCGGGCTCTGCAGGTTTTTTTTTTAGGGGTGAGATTATTATGAGAATTTTAAAGACACAGATAATGTGTCACTCTTTAGAAATTGAACAGCTTTCAAAGAGATGGATTTTAGAATTGACACATTTTAATATAAAATAAATGTTGTTGCTATATTTTCTTGTTAGTGTGTTAAATTTACATTTACCATAACATTTTGTCTACGCGATGATACAAAGTATGTTGTTGTCAAGCAGCAAAGAGCGCTAGGCTCAAGCTCTGGTGTTTCTGATCAGCAGAGTGGGGGTTCGGGTCCCGGTCTTGACACTTGTGTCCATAAGAACTTCACTATCACTGCTTCATCCTTTGGATGGGACTTGAAGCTGTAGGTCCTGTGTGTTGTGTAATGCTGGTGAGAGAACCCAGTACTTATCGTAAAGGGAAGGGGTTTCTGGCATGTGCGAGTTTACTCTGGAGAGGGTTTCTGCATACATGTAGTATAGACCCATTGCATATGACGTCACACTCTCAAAAAGGAGGCAGATCATTGGACGATAGCTGTTCTCTGTGCGTAAAAACGTGCGCGTGACCTCAGCGTATCTGTAGCGTTTCGCGTTATGCAAGGGGAATCCATTGATTTCTATAGACCCGGAGCGCGCCTCCAAACAATGCACGTCATTTTGGGTGTCAAAACTCTCTTTTGTGCATGTTTGTATACGATTTTGACACCCAAAATGACACCCAGGATAGGCGCACGTGAGTACGCTGCGCGTTATGCAATGGGTCTATAGGAAGATGAATGATCTGACGATACACTGACATAAAATATTCAGCCTTTTCCCTGTGATTGTACAGTGTTAATGTATTTGGTCACTCCAATGTAAAGGTGTGCCATGGTTTTAGTTCACATAATGCTCTGCGTAAGTGCAGTAGACCATCCGGGGTCCATTTTCATTATCAGTTTTAATACTGGTAAGCAAACTTTGGTGCATACTATCACTTCAGCAGGAAAGACTATTAAAAGCGAAAGTGTGTTTCGTTAACTACATGTACATCTACAGTATTCAAAGAAAGAGTCGACAGCGCATGTGGGTGTTCACTTCACAATGGACTTGCATTTCAAGAACTGCCAGCAAGTCGGCATGCATTTGGCCTTCCTTATAGAAACTGTGCTAAGGGCCACTCAGTAAGCAGAAATGCCTGCTTATAGGCTTTGTGAAATTGGCCCCTTGTAAGCAGTGGTTATGAAAGTGAAACAGAAACTGTGCTAAGGGCCGCTCAGTAAGCAAAAATGCCTGCTTACAGGCTTTGTGAAATTGGCCTCTTTTAAGCAGTGTTTATGAAACAAACTGTGCTAAAGGCCGCTCAGTAAGCAAAACATTTCTGCTTTCTGGCCATGAAATTGGCTGCGTGTTCCAAGATTACATGTATTTTATTATGAATGATTCAATGTTAATTCGGCAGCCTGACCTTTATTGGGGTCTGCATTTATATTTTACATCACTGGCAGTGGCAGTGGCAGTCGCTCTTTCTGGACTGGAATTTTATGTTTGAGTTGGCACTGCCCCAAATAAAATTTGAATGGGGCACTTTCACTAAAATATTATGTTCATGATGTGCCAGAAATATTTTGAGGGGCATCAACTTGATGGCCAGTACCAAGGAAACAGAAGCAAGGCCTCCATGACCTCTTTGAAATTCTAGGCATACACTGTTGTTTTTTTCCATATTAAGACAAATGTTTCATCAGTCAATGTATCAAGGGACCCATCTCGTTTAACCTGGCTGGGGCATTCAAGTCATAAATCATGTACAGTGTAATGCACATTATGTACATGTAGGTGTAGTATTATTGCAGGGTTGTGTGATTAGACATTTGTAGTCAAGCCTTTAGTAATTGTCATGCTACCATTTTATGCGTACATCCTAACTTGCATACGTATCTTACAAGGAAGTAATAACAAAACAAAAAAAATTCAAACTTGTTGCCAGAATAAAGATGACTTTTTGAAAATGTCAGAACAATCACGTTACTTTACATTGGAATTTGGCATTTGGTGAAATACGTGTACATGTGTGTATTTGATGTAATGTAGATACAGACAGTAAAGAGACCATACATTTTGTGCTGTCCTCGTCATATTGTAGTAACTAAGTTTGTAGGTAGTCAGTGACTTTTCTAAGCTTAGATACATTGTAGTACTCTCTTTTATTGCAATGCCCTGATAGCTCAAGTTCTCCTAATTCCTTCACTTTGGCAAGATGGAAGGAGGTGGATTTTTTAGGGTGAATGATTACATTTTCATATGTTGAACTAGAAGTACAGTAAACCAAACCTTACAATAGATGACTGTAATGTAACGCAATTAGCCAAATTTACGCCTGAGGTACATTATGTACAGATTATTGCAGTTTTGTGGATGTATGCAGTACGGTACATATAGCACTCTCGTATGTTCAGGGGGCAAAAAGTTACAAAAATAAACAAATCAAAATACAGTGTGCAAGTAGAAAACAAATTGATTAGCTCGTTTGAGAGATGGCAAGGCTTGCTTCCTGCAAGTTGTCTGCTGGCGTTTGATTACATACATTGTAAATGTTGGACAGTTACCAGGCCGACTGAAATCTAGCGTTGATGCAATTGGCTGGTGATGATTACGATACGGCATATTCTCGGCGCCTTAATTTGCTCGGATTATTTTGCCGTGCTTGTGATTCAAATACTTGTCAATTGTTGACATGTTCGAACTGTGTTCAATCACGGCTGATTGTTGGAGTATCCTTATATTCAGGACGACTAAAACTCTGCGATAAACCATGGAGGAAGTAAACAGGGTCGTTTTGCCAGGATTTTAAAATGAGGGTACATCCAAATTTACTGTGAATTTGAAAATAATTCACAAAAATAAACGCATACTTGTACAAAAATGAAAAGATGGTTTGTCAGAATTGGAAGTACATAAGGCTTCTACAAGGCACTCAAACGCATTGCTGGCGCATATGGTAAAATGTGTGGGAGCACCTATCACCCCCTTGCATGATTTTAGAAGCTTATACAACGCTTTCACAAGGTCAAAGTAAGACCTTTCATTGGCCGGAAGATGTGCGTAGCGCGTACAGACATTTGTATTTTCAATGTTTGACCTCCATTATGGCGGCAATTGCAAGGGGTCTAAACCACTTGCTTTTATTATTATTTTCCAAAGTGGTTACTTTTTCAAATAAAAATGAGGAATTTGTCTGCCAAAGTTTTTTTATTTTCTTAAACTTGGTAAACATATTTGTTTTAAAGAACCTTTGACCTTTAATTTGAAATGTATTCCCAGACATTTTAAAAAGGAAACCCAGATATTTAAAAAATTAAAAACATTTGTGTATTTAATTTGTACAACCTTGGTCTATGGTAAATTTACGACAGATTGGAAAAAGCTGAAACTTTTCTAGTCAGTTTCAGCATTTCTCTTGAGTCTGATAAATTGAAAAAATAATTCAAGAATATTGCTTGAATGAAAAGTGGAATACAACCATTCCATTGAACCAGACCAACTGAGTTGCTTAAAAACACAACACATTCCTCTAGAAATTGACACATGAGTCAAGTCTAGCAATTACCTTTTTCAAAGAAATATGGTTTCATCTTCTTACAGATATTCGTCAAAGACTAACTGACCAACTGAGAACCTTAGATAATCGTTATGATGCCCAACGGGAACAACTCCAAGACTTCCAGGAATACTTCAAGCAACGTGCTGAGGTGGAGATGGAATATGCCAAGAACCTTGAACGACTTCACGAACGACTGACAAGGAGGCAGAAAGCCGTACAGTAAGTTGCTTTCTTATTTTCTAAATCATTCTTGTTAAAGCAAGACTCCCTTATTGTGTGATGTATGCGGTATGTTTTTCTTACAAGAGACGAGACAATGATGTAGGCCTGGATTTAGATGGAGGCCATGGCCTCTGTTGCCCTGGTCTTGGCCTTGGTGCCCCTTCAAAAGTTTTCCACAGACTTAAGATTTAAAGGCCATTTTGAAAAACGAAAATCGCCTTGCCCTCACTAAAATTAAATTCTAGGCCTGATGATGGTCAGAACAAAACTGGCAAATGTCTTAAGATTACCATGCAGTTTACATTGGTCTACTTTACTGTCGTTGTTAAATTAAAACTGATGGTCATGTGGAATAAAAGTGTCAATTTAAAAACAAACTTGATAGTTTGAGTTTTGGGGGAATCCTCCTATTTCACCGTGTGGAATGTGGTTATTACAGCTTGCAGAACACAAGTCTGGGTGCTGTAAATTTCTATGAATTATTTTTTCAATCAAAAAATGTTGAAATTTTGAGTTTTTCACAGAGGGGAAAAATGCCTTGTTAGATCAAAGTGCACAGTATTATTATCAGAGTCTTCGCCTTTCATTTGAATATTATGTCAATTGATATTCCTGGCTTACTATTTTTACCATTATGTGAAAAAATGTATTGATGCATTCAGAATCCTTCTGCCTGAGTGGGTTTTATTTTCTCTCGTATCGTGTGGCCATAAAAGGGCTTTCCTGTGCAAACACGGCATGTAAGGACAGCCGGAGCGAACCCTCTGCTTGTGTGCACTGACTGTTCATTCATTGGATCTGACACTTCTCAGCAGGTAGCACCTGATGTGCACATCCATATTTGCAGTGGGTAAAATGCCTGCCCTTTCTTTGGGTATAAAGGTTGGGGGTAAAACCTTAAACAAGATACAGTGTTGTTGGGTGTAGAGGTTGGGGGAGAAAACACAATAAATTCCAGTAGTGTTGTTGGTGCACGAAGTACATTCTTACTGTGGGTTAGGGGTAAAGCCTTTATAAGATAAAGGAGCAATGTTTGGTAAAGGTCGAAGTGAACTTAGAGGTACAGAGTATATAACAAGATCACTGAGACTGACCAACTTAACTCTTTATATCGGGAACGAACTTTGTTATTAGAGGACAGCAAAACAAACACAAAGCAGAAATGAGATTTAGGACTTCAGAATGTACTCTTTAAACAGAACCTCTTTGGGACTCTCGCTGGGACCGGCCAACTTACCTCTTTATAACAGAAACGAACTTTGTTGGTCAGCAAAACAAAGAAACACATTGCAGAAATGAGATTCCGGATTTCAGATTGTACTCTTTTATAAGCAAGCAGAACCTCTCTTTAAGAGTGCTCTTTATAAAAAGAGCTGACTGTAATCAAGAAAAGAAATGAGCTGTTGATTTTAGGCGTAAAGTTTACTCCATGTACAAACTTGATACTACATGATAATACAGGCATTTTTTAATGCAGTGCATACTCTGCAGTTCACCCCAGAAAGGCTATTTTTCCCCCAAAGCAGTCAACTAAAAATAATTACACTCCCAGCCTAAAAAACCCCCCCATCTTATGCTGTCAACACAGAAAAAATACAGCCGTGATGCGTTGCAAACCACAATGAACTTCAACAATTGGGGTTGTTCAGAGGGCGCTGCAAGACAACTAAAAACTTGTCGACCTTTTCCCATGATGCAGTGCAAATGCAAACATTGGCCTCTTCTGTATTGCGGATCCGTATTGTTTCAAGAAATTGGAACCGTTTGAATTTCATAAAACAGTTTTTGAATCGAGTCTCACAGTGTCATGTTACAATGTACATGTACACACAAAATGGGAAACCTTTTAATCTTAATCTCGGATGATTTGAAAGTGACACTGCCATATCCCCCCCCCCCCATCCCCGGCGCTTTTAGTTCTGGCTGTATGCATCGGTACAAATCACCAATAGTCTCATTAAATGGAATTGTCCAGATTTCACATCGTTATTACATTCTGAGACAAGGCACTCAACTGCATTCAATATTTGTATACCGTCTTTTCAAACTGTGCATTGTTTACGATGAGTTTACCCAAATTTATCACAGAGAAAACATTTACAAACCTTTAGGTTTATGCATTGATAAGTCATGAAGAAGACTTTCGTTCACTCATAACTCAAACTTCAATGATAAACTTCATGTTAGCTCCAAAATATAATCATGAATGTTTCATAATTTGTACACTACATCTGTCATATATGATTCTGTCATGTCATTAAACAAAACCAAAAATTTAAGAGGAAGTTACATGTACCATTGCCTCACTTGGAAATAAACCAAGCAATTATCCTGTGACACATGTCATGAAAATGTAGTTTAAAGGGGCAAGTATATGTACACTTACATGTACTACTACAATGTACCTTAATGTACAACACCTACTTTTTGTAACTGTCAGGGGTTTACCTTTACTTTAACTCAATTAACAAAATAAAATAAAAACTACGTTAAATTTAAGCCACATGGTTAAAATCAATAAGATAAAATTCAGTCATAGATGTATAAGCCACCATTTTTCAGATGTGGGTGAGTTCTCTTTGCATAGTTAATGAAGTGGGACTGTTCATATAATTTGGTAGTTTCTAGTTTTTCAGACGTAAATCCCAAACCCTGATCTTAAGAATGTTTATAATGTCTTCATAATGTGTAGTGATGTCGCAAATCATATGATTACAAATGTGTAAAAAAAACACAATTTTGTAGTCAGAGTGGTACATTAACAAAACTGTTAATATTGGCGAGTCGTGGCCAAGTGGTATAGTGCATCAGACTCAAGTTCTGCTGGCTAAGTCATCAGGATGTGGGTTCGAATCCTGGTCATGACACTTTTGGCAGCACAGGCTGTATACACTGTACTTTGAAGGGAGCTGAGATGGTTTAAGGAATGCAATACAATGTAAATGGCCCGATGTAAATGACGGGTTAATAATGTTGGAGCGACATGAGCGTCATTGAGTGACGCATTTGAGCGCTATACAAGAAGCCACTATTATTATTATTATTAATTTGGGGATTTAACTCCATCTGTTTTTAGGAAAGACAAAGACGGGGCGATTCCATCAACCACAACATGCTGGAACACGCTGGTAGACATGACAAGGAGTCAATACAAGCAGCATGCAACACTCAGCCAATGTCTAAACTACAATCTTTCAAACAACTTTGGGACCATCCGAGAGGGACTTGATAACGTCTACAAGAAGGTGGGTTGCTAGGAAGTCCGTTTTGCTTCTTAATTTGTACAGACATTTGAAAGCTTTGTTTGAGAAGTCAAGTTTGTGTACTTCTTGACTCTGTATTGAGGCACTTTCATTTTTAGTTTTCTGTGTAGTGACTGTGAAGGAAACAAAAGAAGGAAACAAAAATAGTCAACACAAACCAGAAACAGACTAAAACTGCGTTGATGTCATAGGACATGTTGATCTGTGAGGAATGATTCACCACGATTTGTTTGTGACACATTTTATTATTATTTTCATCCTTTCGCTCTCGTGAAGTGCTGGATCTCGTCCAACATGGTACCACATCTCCTCCCCAGTGCCATCTACATATCTAACCTGATACCCATTGTCTCAAATTCTGCCCTATCCAGTCATCATTTCTCCGAGTACATAATCCACTTCTATTGATTCTTTTGTCATCAGTTGCTAAACCTCCTGTACTACAAAACGGGACAAATAAAGAGCTGTTTGATGAGCAGATTGTGTAACAAAATGCCGTCATACAATAGCTGGGTGTGGTGATTATCTGATTCATCTCTAGTACTGATGAAACACTTTCCTTGGGGCAAAATATAATGACACACCTCTCCTAAGTTAAAAAAAAAACCCACCAATATCACATCATAAATGAGATGTAACATGAATACTGTTTGATAAAGCTTTATGTACTTTCTACTTCGGTCATTTTTTGTTTGTTTGTAAATTTGAGATGGACCCAGCATCCCTTTTATTGGTAACTCTTTGTAGTCTTGATACTTCACTGGCACTGGAGGCAATATCTCAATGCTTTTTGGTGCCCTTTGAATTCCAGATACAATTTGTATTCCTATCACAGAGAGGTGCCTTTCAGTTAGGAAAGACTGCCTTGCCCTGACAAGAACAAAGTATCAAGCCTGCTTTTGAAATTTTGTGGTCTGCACTTTGTAAAGGTTGTGCTCAGAACGTGCAAAATCCTCATGCTCCAATGAAAAGGCGGAACAATTCCAAATCACTCGCACCTTCACACAGCATCTTCTGCATCTTCACTGTATCTGTTCCAAAGGCCAATACAGTTAGATATTCAAATATCTTCCTCCCATACTGCTGCATTTTGGAACTCCCTACCTGTATCTTGCTTTACACCATCTTGCAATTTATTCCAGTTTCGGAGGACTGTTAACAGATATCTTCTCTCTTTAAATTGTCTTGATTTTTCTTGTAGCTTTCACCTTGAGTGGCATTTTGGCCTTGTGTTGGGCAATTTGTCACTGAAAAGGCAATTTGTCACTAAAAAAAAAGTCATACAGCTCTGCTATCAGAAACCTTGGTGGATTGAATTGGTATCCTGGGCGCATTTTGTTACGGTCAACTGCCCACTCCCTGTTTCCTATGTGTAGTTTATCGTTTTGCTCGAGGGATTGCCATAGAGCACAAAATACAATCTTTTTACCCAGGGGGTACTTGTAAATAGTGGTTGAGTCTAATTATGTTACAGTATCTGAATTGTGTTTCTCTAACCTCAAAAGGATGTGCACCATAAGACTTTCTGCCCTACTCCAGGCATTGCGGGATATACAATCCAGCCTTGGGTTATTTGGATTTAATCTAACAACATCTGCAGCCATGGCATTGTCACGGACTCAAAACGCCACATTGGGGAGCGCAGCAAATTACAAACGATGCACGGAAATGGTTTTTATATATATTTATTGGGCTTTCTATAAAGTCCAAGTCATCAAAACATATGAATACAAGCCTGTTGAAATGTTGGCGTGTTGATTATTTTGGACAATGGGAATAATTTGACAGATTAGCATCATCGCGGTGTGGAATCGTCGTCTGAGGAGGGGAATGACTCAATGGGATATAAACAGATCTTTGAGTAATGGGCAGACCCTGTGCATGGAATGACTCATTCCACGTCGTCTGCGGCTTATTTGTTGATAATCAAAGTGCAGTCAGATACAGTTGTGCCGTTTCATTCAGATGCAGAAACGCAGCAACTGTTGGCGCCACATCTTTGGCATCGGCTAGCTTCAGTGAAAAACGACCATCCGGTCAAAAATTGATCAAAATGGGAATAATTGGGGAATATTTTTAGACAAATTTGAAAGCATTCAAAACTCATTTCTTTGAGTACTATAATTTTATTCTAGAACAACTGTTTTAATATTTATTTATAAGGACATTTTAAATAAAGAATCATTAGTGTGCATAGTGTGTAAATTAAACAAATTAAAAAAGATATATTGAAAAATTACAATATGGGGCCCAAGGTATAATATATAATTTTAAGTTTGGCGGCATTCAGATGTAACCTTTTTTTTTCCACCAGTGGTTTTTAAATGTTGATTTTTTTCTTTAATCAAAATTTGGTTTGTAAATGTAAAACAAAAGAAGGAAAAACACTTAATTTCAAAATTTATTTGTCAGAAATTTGGGTGGGTGGGTGAACAACATTTGGGTAAAAAAAATACAAATCTCAAATTTAAAACATTATTTCTCAATGGCCTCTTATTTATATTTTCTTGGATTTGGGGGCGGAGGGGAGGGGGGGAGTACATATAATACCCATCCATGATACATTCATGCAAAGAGAGACTCCATTTTCTAGCAGAGGTAAAAACATTGCCATGCGAAAAACAGAATTTGACCCTGCGGACCTTGGAGTAACTTCAACTTGTACTTGTACATGTGGGCTGCAAGTTCTTTAACCTACCTATTGCAATGTACAGTTTCTATGAGTACACTGCATACACCATACATCAAGTGAGAGACTAATATGGTACTGATCGTTATCATGAACATTTAGAAAACCAGTTTCCTTGTTTCGAAAGAGTCACTTATTGCATACCAATTGGGTGAAACTTTGGTGTCATTTTGAAAACTTCAAACTACAAGATAAAATCTCTGTACAAGGAAATGTTCAATTTTTTTATTTGTTTTCCTTAGTGTACTTGTTACGTTGTTCCAAAATCAGCAAGCTATGAGAAATATTCCTTTGGGTTAACATTTTTTGTGAATAATAGTATTAATAACGAAGGATTTTAAAGCTTAAAAACATGTTAAAGATTTTTATAGTTAAAGATTTTTACAAACCACCTCCCCCTCCCCAATAAAACAAATAAAGGTGTACGTTTTAGCTCATTTCATTGTACTGCTTTTGCAAAAAATAGCTAAAATTGTATCCCGGTCGTTTCCATTTCACAGGCATGTAACTAAATGATCAATGGATTCGGTATAATTTGTCTTTCTATTCTGTAGAATTACTGCAAAGTTCTGTACCAATAGCCCACTAGTGTGTCTGGTAGATTTTGACATTGTACCGGTAGCCCTACTAGTATGGCTGGCGAATTTTGACATACCCATAGCCCCACCAGTGTTGCTTGTAGATTTAAACATACTGGCAGCCCTACTAAGTGTAACTAGCAGTAGTGTCGGCCACACTAGTGTCGGCCACACTAGTGTCGGCCACACTAGTGTTAGCCACAGTAGTGTCAGCCACTCTAGTGTCAGCCACTCTAGTGTCAGCCACTCTAGTGTCAGCCACTGTAGTGTCAGCCACTGTAGTGTCAGCCACACCAGTGTCAGCCACAGTAGTGTCAGCCACAGTAGTGTCAGCCACAGTAGTGTCAGCCACAGTAGTGTCAGCCACAGTAGTGTCAGCCACTCTAGTGTCAGCCACTCTAGTGTCAGCCACACTAGTGTCAGCCACTTTAGTCTCAGCCACACCAGTGTCAGCCACAGTAGTAGTGTCAGCCACAGTAGTAGTGTCAGCCACACTAGTGCCAGCCACACTAGTGCCAGCCACACTAGTGCCAGCCACACTAGTGCCAGCCACACTAGTGCCAGCCACACTAGTGCCAGCCACACTAGTGCCAGCCACACTAGTGCCAGCCACACTAGTGCCAGCCACACTAGTGCCAGCCACACTAGTGCCAGCCACACTAGTGCCAGCCACACTAGTGCCAGCCACACTAGTGGGGCTGTACATGTACAATGTACTACTACCATCCATTATGAATCACACCAATACTATACAGTAAAATACAATGTATAATCATTAGCAAAAAAACCTTGTGGGTCTTTAGCCTCGCACTTAAAACTACTGATGCAGTCTTCCTTTCAAAGGTCTACAACAAAATCTTGCATCATTTATCACAGTCCAGCAGCTGTATGGATGTTCATATATTATACGTGTTCAATTCACTGCATAATGTACTTCAATATATTTATTCATTTGTGTATGCTTGAGTTCAATAACATCATCGCATGAAATACAGTAATGAGCGCTTGAAATGCAATATTGTTATTGACCTGCTCTGTGAACCGAGCTAACTTGATTATTTATGAACAGGATACTAATTTACAATTTGACTTGATACACGTATCATGCATCATCAGTGATATGTAAAATTACAATCCAATCCATACATAGTATCCCTCCAATGACTTGTAATGTTGGTACAACTTCAAGTACATCTGACTCTATAATGTATACAAAAGATGTGCTGCATGACCGAGTTGTACATGTAGTTGAGTCAGCTGGGAAGGTTGAGTCTCAGGCCGAGTCTTGAGTACAACTCGGGTCGATTGAGTCCGATTCCAAGCCCCGGTCAAGTTCTAGTTTTGAGTCTGAGTCTCACATTAAGCTTGGGCGATACCACGATATTATCGAATATCGCGATACTAGTTCTGAAACGATTACGATATCGGGTAGATTTTTTTTTGATCGTGATATCGGTAAATCGCGATATTGTCTAAGTATCGCGATGCATTTCCTAACCGAGACGATCTTGCAACAAAAATCTCCTAGTGGAGACGATCTTGCAACAACAAAGAGCTGCAAGTCACAGACCGCAACCGCAAGATTCCCAACAGATCCGACCCGACCGGGTTTCTTCGAAAAAACCAACATCAAAGCCTTATTAGCGATCAGGCGGTCTCACACAGACTACCGAAAAACTACGACATCGCGCTTCCGGGTGTTATCACGTGTTGTATCAACCTCATCCCCATGGTTTACTTTATTTCCAACCATGTTTACAATAGTACCTAGTACTGCTCGACACACCTTGGGAACGAGGTTGGCGATCTAATTAGTTATGCACACATATAGAACAGTCTGTCATGCGCAGTAGACACATTAAATGCGTGTAATAGGCCCAGGTTTTCACCCCATAGGTTTAGAGTAAAACCCAAAGAATAGATCATTAGAGAAAAGTAGATATTAAACGGCTGCTTCTACAACTAAAACTTGCACAGTGAGTTTCGTGTTGAAGATTGACGTCATAAAAAATTAATCGCGATATTATCGAATATCGCGATATATTCTTGACGATACATCGTCGATGAAAAAAAGCGATATCGCCCAAGCTTATCTCACATGCAACTATTTTTTATGTAACATCTCCCTCTATAAACTAAAAAGCGTTACTGGTTTTTTGTTGTGTTTTGTTGTTGTTGTTTTTTTGTAGGGGGGGGGGTTCCTCCATGTTTCAACTTTCAAGGGGTTTTACGTAAATAAATGCACATTGCTTGAGGGCCATTGTACCATTGTACAACACTATTAGTTATCACACAAGCACGAGTGGAAAGCAGAAAAATATATACTGCTTCTGCATCATATTCCATGAGTGCGCGTGTGATAACAAATTTATCTTGTATTATTTAATCTTGTATTATATTATTTTACTCATAGCTTTAAATACGGCGATATAAAACTTTGATATTTGAAGTTTGATATTGGCCGTTTAATATAGGTTTATATCACACTCTACTGATCGATCAGAATCAGAATCAGAATTTAGGATTCAAGTTTGCATAATGTAATATGGCAATAATAAGTGTGCACATGATATTACAGTCTGAGCTACACAATGCATTGTACACCTAAAACTTTACATCTTTCTGAATGTAGCCAGGAAATCTCCTCAAAAGTATGTACACCAAAATTATCACACTAACTTTTACTTTCAAAATGAGGTAAAAGAAAGTGAAAATTTGGTTGACAAGATATTGGAGGAAATCTCTTAAATTAATACTGGCCAGTTTCTAGTCGGACTTTTGCTTTCTGGTCCATGTTGATGAAAGTTCATCCCAGTATCATTTGTGATATTTATAGCAGGCTTCACTTTAAGTTTCCCCCAATGAGTTCACTTATTCGATATTATTTACCACACACACAGATCCTTGTTATTTGATTGGTGGAACACTTGTCTCATGTCATCCTTTATTTTACCTTCTGTGATGCCGCGATGCTCCAAAATCTAATATTGGAGTCCAATATAAATAATTATTGGATGCTTCCCAGCATAATTTCCTAAATAATCTTTCTCCGCCTGTCTGTCCAAACGAGACAAGGTCTGTCAAGGCGGACAAGGTTGGTGTCTACATGGAGTCATCCACATTGTTTATTAGGGGTTTTTTTTGCTTTAGAATTATGCTTTAGAATCCAAGTGTTGTTTGGACGAGTGTCTATGTCTATTTCATGTTTTTAGGGGAAACAATTTCAAATTACAAGAATCTATGTGAGTTATATAAAACCAAAAATTGAAATCTGGCTTTTCCATTGCTCTCGACTTCGCCTCATGAAATTAAATTGTCCAGATTTCACGTCTTGATTATATTCTGCAACAATGTGCATCAAATATTTGTATACTAATGAATGCCAGGGGTCAAGATAGTGTTGATTGGGATAATATGCTAATGAGCGACGGTTTTAATGATGTGCAGGACTAGTCAACGAGTCAATCCGTTTGACGCTCAGTGAACGTTTTCGTCCATCAGTTTCGCATTATAAAATATTGTTATTCAATTTGTTTTGCACCCACTGAATGTTAATACCGTGTAGCAACTGATACATTTTGTGTAGCAATTTGCTCTGCTATACAAGGGAAGTTTTTCAATGCTACCATAGATTTATTTAACCTTGGCAAGATGTCACTTGGTTATTTTCTGAACAGTGCATTTGGTTATAACAGGGAGGAAGGAAAACAGTGATAACCACAGCATTAATGGTGTCCCCACCAAAGGGTTTGCCCTTAACTTTGTCAGTGACTAGCCAGCGGGACCAGATAGCTTGCTTTTTTACTAGTCCATATTTCATACGGATGCTGTTCAACACTGAACCATCCATCTGCACCACTTGGAGAGAATTTTTGTCTGGTCCATAGGTGTTTCTAACTAGCATTTTGCCAGTGGACCACTGTTAAAAGCACTGGACACGTTTGGTGATTATTCAAAATATATTTTAGCATAAAAACTTACTTGGTAACGAGCAACAGAGAGCTGTTGATAGTGACAATGTGAGAAACGACTCCCTCTGAAGTAACGTAGTTTTTGAGAAAGAGGTAATTTCTCACTAAAATGTTTGAATCTGAAAAAGACCTCTGGCCTGAAGCCTTTCTCATGCATCTGAAAGCACAAAAATTTGTGCATCAAGGGTGTTTGTTCTTTCATTATTTTCTTGCAACTTCGATGACCAATTGAGCCGAAATTACAGGTTTGTTATTTTATGCATATGTTGGGATACACCAAGTGAGATCACTGGTCTTTGACATACCAAACGTGTCCAGTGCCTTTAAAGGGAGAACGCTACTTTAGGGTGATGGGTTATGTTGCAATGTATTTAATCTTGCATACTTCCCCCATGATATCAGATGTGTGTATTCCTGACATGTCCATTGAATTACTTCCCCTAAGCATGCTGTGAAGCCAACTTCAGCTGAACTTTTAACTGTTCACACTGATTTACCGACTAGACAATGTATGCGGTTTTCCCCCATAAGGCCTGTATCCAGACAGCTTAAAATGAGTTTTAAAGAAGGAAAAAAAGATGCAATGAACAGTTCAAAAGAACTCCCCTCGTTAATTTATGGGGACAGCAAATCCCTTGGAACTTCTTCTTGATCGCCATAATCTAGATAGAAGACTTCATCCTTCATCTAAGATCTCTCTAATACTTACTCTATTCCATCTGGAATGAAACGGCGGACAAGTTGAAATGCCAAGATCAGTTTTTCAATGTAAAAATTAGCAGAAAAGTATGTGCATAGTAAAATTTCAATTCCAGTTTAACAACACATCACAGTCGGTACCTTGATGAGGACAGATGTTGCCCTGGTCTTGGCCATGGTGCCCCCTTCAAAAGTGTCCCCGGGTCAGACCTGTGGCACTATTGTCCATAGGGATGGGTTCAGAAACACACACAATCTTATTTTCATTTATGTTCTTCTAAGTCTCCTTTTGTTTTTGTTTTTATCCTGCCTTGTTTGATTTCCTTTCAATTCTTTAATCTGAATTCCTGGATTGTATTTCTGTCTCTACAGAGCCGGGAGATGATGGCTGAAGTGCACACAGAGCTCCTGCGAGTCATGAATGAACTTTATGCCGTAAGTTTACATTTCCTGCTTTGGTTTTATTTTAAATTTGATAAATAATGGTTTCCAACTAAGTAAAAAAGTTACTCTCCTTGAATTACACAGAGGAGGTCATGGAGGCAATAGGAGGCTCTGATTAGCCCTGATCTTTACAGGCGGGTGTTCAATTCCTTATCGACGCAGGCCGAGTTTTAGAAGAGCAGAGCAAATCTCTGGTGGGGTGTACCATCGGACAAAAATTTACTTTGCGCAGCCGAAAATTCTGCGAATGAAATTGCAGTTAAGAGGGGCTTCATGGGTCAGATCGCCTTTGAATTATTTGACCTTTGACGTCACCCCTTAACCAAATTTATGCAAAACAAGAGTTGCGGGCATACTGTCCAGCAAATTTCACAGCTGGCGGTTTAGTTGTAAAAAAAGAACACAAAATTGGTCTATTGTCGGTCAGGTCAGTCAGTCGGTCAGGTCAGTCAGTCAGTCGGGTCAGTCAGTCGGTCAGGTCAGTCAGTCGGCCAGGTCAGTCAGTCGGTCAGGTCAGTCAGTCGGTCAGGTCAGTCAGTCGGTCAGGTCTGTCAGGTCTGTCAGTCGGCCAGGTCAGTCAGTCGGTCAGGTCAGTCAGTCGGCCAGGTCAGTCAGTCAGCCAGGTCAGTCAGTCGGTCAGGTCAGTCAGTCAGTGAGGTCAGTCATTTAGTCGGTCAGGTCGGTCAGGTCAGTCAGTCGGTCAGGTTGGTCAGGTCAGTCAGTCGGTCAGGTCAGTCAGTCGGTCAGTCGGTCAGATAGGTCAGTCGGTCAGGTCAGTCAGTCGGTCAGGTCAGTCAGGTCGGTCTGGTCAGTTGGGTCGGTCAGGTCGGTCAGGTCAGTTGGGTCGGTCAGGTCAGCCAGTCAGTCGGTGAGGTCAGTCAGTCAGTCAGTCGGTGAGGTCAGTCAGTCGGTGAGGTCAGTCAGGTCAGTCAGCCAGTCAGTCAGTGTGAACATCATGTCGCCTAAAATGTGCTTTATAATACAAGGGACATTGACTCCCAAAATGTTACAACTGAGATTATTAGGAGGATGACTTCAGGTGAATTTGGTCAACTGTTAAAGTCTCATCTTTAAAACTTAAAAAAAATTAGAGCTTTTTATGAAGATATTTTGTTCAATTGAAAAACACAAGACCGCTGGATTTGTCTGTTCTAAGGTTTACTGGCCCTACACTAAAATCACTGGACTCTGCCTGCAGTCCAGTGTAAAATTCAAGCCCTGCTGTATGAAATCAAGCAGCCTGGCTATACATGCAGCTTAATTTGCTCAAGAAAGGACAATATCCAGAAGTGTTTTAATACATAGATGAGCCTATAGGATTAATCAGTCATGTGTGTAGACAAGGACAGTGAGCTGTAAGATTAGATCTTACCCATGCTGGTAACAATCAGCAGCAGCTGGAAGATGTTAAACCGTGCCCTAGGCACGTTATTCATAAAATCATAACAAAGGAAACTAGACTCGCTGTAATTAATACTACTGACTGGTCACCTGGCTTTCAATGGCTTGGCTCTGTTGTGATAGCTACATGAGCAGACCTTTCTCCATGAACAGACTGAAGAATTACTTTTAAATCTCAGATCCTCTGGCCCTACATAGCAAATCTTCTTCTACCCTACACCCCTTTGGCACTCATTGTTCATCTGCTCAGTTCCTCTTAACTACTCACTGATAAATCAATTGTGCAACCCAAAACGAAAAGTTTGTATTCTTTAGGAAAAAAAACCCCATAAAGTTTAAATGTTTCCATTTGTGCCAACCCAGTTTTACATTTTGTACCCCTGAAGTTTTTTTTATATAGCTGTATTATACTGTTGTAGACTTGTAAATGCATAAAGTGATAGAGCATTTTGCACAAGCAACTACATTTTGATCCTTTGATTTGGGATCAAGGTAAAAGGTGGTTAAGTCTACTGTACACGTAGCTCTACGCATTTTGTGAACTAGTATAATCCTTGCACTCTGCTATTACTGAAGTGCTGAACTTGGTAACTGCACTTGCCATTGAATACAGATACTCCCATCTGTTTCCGTGGATTTCAATTAGTGTGTGCCGTTCACTTGTCGGCATGACTTCGGAAGTGTCATGGACATTCTGAAAGATTAATGAAACGGTTTCTTTTCAGAGAGTGAATTAAACTAAATGTAGACATGACATGCACTCACCAGACTAGAACTACATGTGCGACGGGATAGAGTCGATTATTATTATTATTAATATTAATATTGGTTTATTCTCACCATCTTGCAGCCCAAAGGCTGAATTGCACAGTGGTTACAGTAATAAAAAGTCAAAACAAATTATATATAAAAGCTGAAATACACAGTCGGTACAAATATTAAAACGCTGATTTACACACAGATTTCTGGGTTGAACAAAGAAAAATTGACTTCAGCGGGACTTGAACCTGTGTCCTCCGGATTAACGTGCTCTCGTCCGGCTCTCGTCAATTTTTCTTTATTCAACCCCAAATTATTTAAAACTTACCCAGTCAGTTTCTCTTGTGGTTTATTACTTGAATTACACAAAGATACAATAAAATAGTGAATTGCACAAGCAACATTAAAAACATCGTGAGTAAAAAGATTGACAAATCAATCTTTGAGCATGTCATTCAACACTCCAGTTACATATGGAACAGGGTTATTATGAAACCTTTTAGTGGAACCCATATGTTTGTAAATCAGCCGTTTGGTTCTTAAATCCATTCTGTGAACCTCATTTGTCTTGGGGAACCAGTCAGCAAATTTCGTTGACCTGAAAGTTTCTGACGTAAATTTAGTGAAAAGTTTGTTCCTCCTTTCAAACAAGGAATCCAAATCCAATGCACACCAGGCTTGGTCATAATTATGATAATTAGTGCCAAGAAGAAAACCACCAATGCGTTTTTGAACTAATTCTAACTGGTTAGACTGGCCCAGGCAGGGGTGGCATATTCAATTACTGGCCGGATGTAACCCTTGTAGACAATAATCATGGTATGTATTATAGATACATACTTTAGTTTGATTTTGATTGGATGTCTGCATTACAGACGTTCTGTGGAAGGACCATGTCACCATTACATTTATGTGGGTCAACTGATGCAAAGTATGGTAGAAATTTTTGTTTTATCCCATGCCAAACTCCACACATTCTATCCTAGTGATGTGTGCATGATAAACCTGTGTATGCAATTTTCAAAAAGGTATTTTGCTTGATAGTCCTCCAAAACATTTCTGTGTGGATAAACCTCCACACAAACATGAATATTAATGATTTGCCATCGGTTGAATAACATATTAGGTTTTGACTACATGAAAGATCAAAAAGTTTGTCCAACCTTTATTTCACCACTATTGGCTAATACCACATGCATGGAGATTGGGCCTTTGTTGATGTGCTGGGTTCCGTGAGAATAATGACTACAGTGCGACCATAATCATTTAGGTTCACTTGATTTGCTCTCGCTTTGGTGAGATATAGGGACCAATATTGGAACGTAATTGGGGAGTAATTACCCTAATTATATGTGTGGGGGTTCTTCCATTAGTGTATATTTGAAAATGTTAGTGCCCCGCAGGAGATGATTCAGGAACATTATTGTCAGCACCTCGCATCAGAAAATAAGCCCACTGCCCCAATGTCATTGTTCTGTTCCAGATATCCTTCACTTTAAGAAATACGAGGAGATCTTTAAAACGGCTCTCCTTAAATTATTGAGGAACTTGGAAACCTCTATCATCATAAGCTTTCATCCTGGCAGATGGAACCACAAGAAAATGGGCATCATTCAATTAAATGTAATTGGTGCACTGGCTTGTAGTTGTAGGGGGATAACAAGCTGCTGTAGGTACTTAGGGGATGAGTCTTTGAATGATAGATTGGTAATAATGAAGACTTTTAGAAATTATGAGTTGTTCAACAGGGATTGTTATACCACGGTAATATGTTGTGAATTGTTATTGGTTGAGAACCAATCACGTGATGTGATACATGTACAACGACGTACACGTACATGGCTCAGGGGAACATGAGTGATGTACCCCAAAGGGTGCATTGTACATTACCTTGATCGTGCCCACTGTTGGTTGTTTCCAATGCCTTGTACAATATTAGAAATAGGTTCTAACTATGCTGGTACTAGGTAAATTGATTTAAGTTCCTGTGCGATGTGCCGTAGGGAACAGTGAAGCAATATTGCTGTCAACGACCGCCGTTGTTATTTACAATTAGTTCTCCACTGGTTGTCTTCTTTTTTAACTGTGCCAACTTCAATGTGATAATGTTGGAAGATGACAACAGATCATTTCCAAAGAAGAGGAATCTATTACCATGGTATAACAAAACAAATATTGCATGCTCTGTGATGGGGTACATGGGTTTTGTACACCCTTAGGGGCGAATGGCACCCTTGACTTCACCTCAGGTGCCATTTGCCCCCTCGGGGGCCATTTGCCCCCTCGGTTGTACAAAAAATGGCATGGATTCCATCACAGCATCCAACAATTGTAAATTGTGTACAATGTAAGTGTCCCCCTTCTCAAAAAGTCCTCAAATAACAAATATTTCAAATACTCTGTTGTTTTTGTTAACTGTAATAATACCTAACCGTTCACCATTCTGTATTGACTCACTAGGACATCAAGTCGTACCACAATGCGCACACAGAGCACAAGTCCAGCGAGGCCAAATTCAGGCAGGCAGAGAGCGACAAGATCAAGATGGAGGAGAAAGGGTCGCATAAAAAGAGCAAAACCGTGGACAAACAATTTGAAAAGGTAAACATTTACAGGACTACAATCCCACCACCTGTCCTACCTACCCAATGGTCTCATGTGCAGACATGTTCCCTTTTTTTTGTATTAAACGGTACATAACACCTGTACAGGTGAACAAAGGAGGAACATTCCTAAGAAAACTGGTTAACCCCCAAGCCCTCTAGCTAACCCCGTCAGGCATTCGGCTAGAAACCCTATAAATGTCTAGCCCTAATACGTTAACCAGTTTCCTATTAACCCACTGCCCCACCAATCCAATCAGAGTTCAAAGAAAGGCTTGTTTATTTATACATGCACAGAACAAGGGATAGATTCCTCCCCTTCTCTCTCTTTTCAGTATTGCAAAATATGAAAAATAGGCCTTTCAAATAAGAAGTAACTAAAATTTGAGTTACTTCTTATTTGTCCACACCATGCAAAGCTTTAAAAAACACTTAGGCCTTTCAAAGGTTTGTGTAACTTGCATCAACGTCCCGTAACTGAATTTTAAACTTTGTTTCGTTGTACACATGTGAAGGGCATTTGAAATTCAAGTTTTGGACATGAATTAAACTATGTAATATGTATAAATCCCTCTTCAAAATTTGAGCCCTGCTACAGGTTCTATGCACCCTTCAAAATGTTGATGACATTGGCCCCCCCCCCCCCCCCCCCGCTCCCCCAGCAGTGGATGTAATGGAGCGTTTGTGATGCTCAATGCAAACAAAATAATCACATTGGGTTTATTTGCTCATTAAGAAGCGCTTTCAAATGATCAAATAACTCCTAATTACGCCTACTGTATATAATGTAAGTATTTCTCAACATATGGACTGTTCAAATCATGGCATCACATTGATATCAACGCTGATGTTTCCATCGGCTTGACTTTGAATGTCATTTAACTATTTCCAAGGTCTGCCTGAGTTTGGCATTGGGCATTGCATTCAGATTCATGTTAACTTCGTCAGGCTTGTGATTTGTCAGGATATTTCCTGATTTCAGGATTCTTCACTGATCTCCCTGCGCCTTCAGATTTTCTTGAAAGAGGCAAACTTGCCATCACAGAGATGAATGGACTTGGCCCTTGTTATGACCAGATCTTCAGATCTATTTGAAATGATGTAGAGAGTCTGTAAACCTCTAACATAAAACATTCTGTACATTCAGTGAGCCTCATTTCCACAACAGGAGGAAATGGTTATACAATTATCAGGATTTTTATCTTCATACAGTACTGCTTCGTTGTTGTAAAGGGCAAGGCAGTTTCTCCTTAAAGGCACTGGACACGCTTGGGGGGCCTCATAATTTTGTAAATGTTTTTAAATTCGATTTTTTTCGAATTAGGGTGTGGTGGGTCAGGTAAATATATTGAAAAAAATCGAAATTCAAAAAAACAAAAAAACAAACCCCAAAACGGAAAAAAGCTAGACCGTGACTTGCCTGCGTGCCAGCGTTCCTATGCGCGTGATGACCCGTACAGTACAGTTACAGTACCGTACATTATAATTGCTTATGCATGCACTGATGCATGCCACTATGCAAAAAACACCATGTACAGCCCACCATTATGAACAGGGAGGGGAGGACCCGTGATTGGATTTGATTCGGTACAGCGGATTTCTTTTTTTTTTGCTTTTACTTGGTGGAGGCGAGCGTTGGAAGTTGAGCGTGTTGGACAACAACGAACGTTGTTGGCACAACTGTCGAGTTGAGTTAGTACAACGATCGAGTTGGTAGCGAGTCGAGTTAGTCGTTGTTGGGTGGGTCGAGTGGAAGCAGAGGTCGGGCAGGCATGGGAGACTTGACGAATCATCGGCAGCTCAGCTCTCCAAGAGACAGAGCAGAGACTCGCATCACTTTAGAGAGTCATGTATAATCATCATATATATAACCACAAAGGCCTGTATGAAAAAAGCGTGACGTTAACAATAAATTGCGGAAGGCGACTGGCCGGCTATGCGTATTTCCGGGTCAGAAAACTTGCCTTATGGGAAACTTGCAGGCAGAATTTCATAATTTTTCAGTAGTGAAACATTTTAACCTTCCTGTATTTTTCTTATTTAAATTATAACCTCGTACTCATGAACACAACATCACTCTTTTTTTTTACAAAAATATTTTGTCGTCCTCGACTGATCGTTTAGATCACGCAATAAAGTTCTGTAAAGAAAGATAAAAAAAATTAAAATCACTGAAAGTTATCCATGAAAGTTGCTATTGATGAAAACAAATGCAAGTACATGTACAATGCAAACAACATGTTGTTGTTTTTAATAATGGATATTTTTAATTTTTATTTAATGAAATGGGGTTTTGGTGGGGTCAAAAATCAAAATCAAAAATTAAAAAATTCGAAAATTATAAATGGCCTTGGTCAAAATATATATTGGCATAAAAACTTACTTGGTAACAAGCAACAGAGAGCTGTTGATCGTACAAAACATTGTGAGAAACGACTCCGAAGTAATAACGTAGTTTTTGAGAAAGATTTAATTTCTCACTAAAATATTAAAAGACCTCAGGCATGAAGCCTTTTTCAGGCATCTGAAAGCACACAAATTTGTACAACAAGGGTGTTTTTTCTTTCATCATTTTCTTGCAACTTCGATGACCAATTGAGCCCAAATTTTCACAGGCTTGTTATTTTATGCATATGTTGGGATACACCAAGTGAGAATACTGGTCTTTGACAATTACCAAACGTGTCCAGTGCCTTTAATAGTAAAGGGCACCTGGAGGGAAATTGAAATATGTATCGGAACATTTCAAGGGGCACCCTGGGCAATGACCAGGGGGACGGTGGCAATTTCCTAAGTTGTCTCAGTATCAGGACCGTGTTTATAAAACTGATTTTGCCTCAGGGAGAGTGTGTGATCTTTGCAGGAGAGAGAAGATTTACAGAGTAGAACAGACCCTGAACCGTGAAAAAAACAGTAGTAATTGCATTTTACCCTAATGGCCTCATTTGTATCCTGTTTATACAGCTTAATACAACTCTTGTGTTTTGATGTTTGGGTTTTTTGTGGGTAGGGTCAACAGAATGTCACACAACCTCCATGTACAGTGTATGTAGTACCAACATGTACCGTAAACTTGTTTGTATCCTGCGGGCAGAGTTAATTCCTAGGGAAATTGACTGGTCGGAATATGGTATCAGCTTGTGGTTGGGAAGTTGTGACCTCGGAGGTGATTCCGAACTAAGTGGGATTTAAATCCCCTTGTGCTTTCAAGTTCAAACAAGCTCTGATATTGCTTTGTAGTTTGTTGTTGTGGGAGTTAGAAAACACAAAGATATTTTTAATTGTCGGCCTTTCCTCTTGTGGTCCAAGTGGGATATTCATTCAACCTCTCCCATCCTTCCCCGATAGTAGGCCCTACCTTTGGTATTTGAAATTTCATAGTTAGGGTGCAATTATTAAAGGGTGTGCACAACATTGGAAAAATTGAAATAAAAAACATTTACAGATTTACTTGGTATAAAGATGGTCATGGTGGGAAAATTTCCCTTGAAAAAAATTTCTATAGTTTTGGAGAAATGAGTAAACCAATTTGATCTTAAGTCAAAAATCAGATTTTTGAAAAACAGCGTAAAAAACAGACATTATAATGTTTTTTTCTCACTGTTTTCTTGTGACTCCGATGACCAATTGAGCTTAAATTTTCACAGGTTTGTTATTTCATATGTTTGTTGGATCACACAAAGTACGGATACTTGTCTTTGATAATTACCAATGTTGGTCGCAAAGTTAAAAACGTAAACCCAGATTAACAACATTGCTTTTTACAACAAATATTGTTCATGTCTTGAATTTAACCTTGGTCCCCTGCCTAGAGTGCACATAATCCTCTCTCCCTTCTTGTAAACTGACAGAGGCCATGTCTGTGCCTGAAGGTAAACGATGGATGTTCTTATACTGATAAAAAGTTGAAACTCCTTCAATTGCACTTTAGGTAGCTACATGTATGTCCTGACTCTCCCAAGGATTGATTCTCCTCTACATGGGTCCTTTACATAAAGGATGTGTGCCACACTGACTTGACCAATATGCCATGTCAATGTTTGGGATTCAAACCAATGAACTTTGCTGTTCTAGAGCAGATGTCTTACCACTAAATCACCGAGCTTGCCCGGTGGCTAGAGGAAGTTTGAATCCTATATTTTAGCAGCAGGTACCACAATGATTTTAATAGATGTTAAATTTGCATCGGGGTAAAGAATATTGTTTATGTTTTACCCATACACAGATATGTGTTAAGCACTTTATACTTTCCTGATTCTTGTGAAAGAAATTCACCTCTGGACCCAGGTTCAAATCCCAGACTGGAGTATTGCACATGTGGATTGGGTTTTCAGTCCCTGCCTGATTGTGTGGGTTTTCCCTATTTGGGGTTTTCCCTCCCTCATATCTTCAACATCTTCTCCACACAGGTATCTTCAGGCCTTCGGGTCACAATTCAAGGCACTTTTGAGGGTCCCTTGGTTTCATTACCAGAAAGATGTAATAATGAGGCTCTATCTTCTTGCACACTAGATTTTGTCTTCACTTGAAATGTCTGCCCCTAGCTCTATACAATAATGGCACGAGCGCTTTGCAAGATTCATCAATTAATGAATCATCGATGGATCTTTACTGAAGAGTGTGTCTTGTTTGCTGACATGGTTAAAGGGAAAGTGCATTGTACATTGATCATGAATGTATGAATGGAACTAAAATAAACAAACAAACAAACAAAAAACATCATTGTTTCTTGAAAAAGTAAATACACGTGTCCATCTTGGAGTTTTGTTTAAATTAACATGTTATACCATAAACTTGTGAAAGTCACAATTTACTTTAAAAAAATAGCAAACAAATAATTTGTCAAACTTTCCTTTAAACCGATTCTGAAAGTGAAAATAGTCTGGTGCTTTGTAACTAATGTTGCCATGATCATGAGTGTAGACAGGGACCTCGACATTGTACAAAGCCACTCAAGATGAAGGTTCCGTTCATGTAGTTGATGGCATGATTGGATTGCTGTTGATTTTCTGTGCCATAAAACATAAAACCATGGTAAAGTATAACCAAGGTTGTCTATACTAAAGTACATGTGCATGTGTTTTTGCACAGTGTTCTAGTGTGAACTGTAATGGAATAAAAACCTGAGGGATTCTACACCTCTCAAGGTTATGTCTTCAGATGCCAATCCCAAATGTAATAGCAACAATACATACATTGTAGTCCAGCAAGTCTGGACTATATATGAATGGGACGTACATGTTGAATTTGTCAACCACACCAAAAGGATTCAACAACAGAACTTCCAATTTGTGACTTGCACAGGTACATGTTGTTGATAATTGATACACCTAAAGTCGAGCAGAGTATACTGTTTGAAATGTCAAGACCACATCTGCTCTTCTCAGAGCTAACACTCCTCCCACTCAGTTTCCCTTGTTGTTTATTACTTGATATTTGAAATAAAAAGTTGCATCCCCTTAAGGTGATCCCTCTGCTGCCGCTTCCCAGGTTGTATCGTAAACTTGGGTGGGATCCCTGGCTATACAGCAGTTACAGGTTGATTGGCTTCTGACTGGCACCCCAGGACAAAATATGGAAACCGCCAACATTAGGGATAGCTCAGTTGGTAGAGCGCCAGCACACTAATCCGGAGGTCGTTGGTTCAAGTTCAACTCTAGTCAATGTGCCTCTGTTTAACCCAAAACCAATTTAAAATACTCAGAAGTTGAATCATTTGACTTGATAAATTTGTGTGAAAATTAATGTTCATGTTAATGGAGTAATTTATGTGTACATTAAAATAAACTCATCAAATCTAAATGTATTTCTGCTTTAAGCGCACTCATGTATGCACTGAGTAATGTTTCTAGGAAAACGACAGACAGAGAAAGGGGGGGAACCCATACAAAACAACTAACGCTTTGTCATGTATTTATACATGTACAACTATGCATGTCCCATTATTTGTCAAATTGTGCAGTTGCAGTGGAAACTGGAATATGGACTAATCTGGATGTACTGATCTACACTATACATGTAGGTTCAAACAGTCACAGTTGAACTGTTCAGTTTTAGGAATACCAAAATAGTTTTTTATGGGTCAGAGGATTCTACATGTCTATTAATACAGCTATTTTTAAATCTACTGAAAACAAAGCTTGTTCCTTGGAGTACCTTTTGGTATGAAACTCAGTAGCCAGAACCGTAGCGCTTTGCTTTTGTTGGGGTTCATTTATTGGTCATGAATAAAGCATAGAGCCCACGGTAAATAAAACAAAAATCATATACATGGTTTCTGTGGCGACAATGGCCGGTCACCCACAAAAAACTTGGTTTCTGCATCACCTATCAAATTATTGTGGTTGTTCCCACAACTGTGGAAAGAACATGGTCTTGCCTGCACTGGTTGGTACATGTACATGTAGGTGTATATGTTGAACTTGGATTATATGGGGTGTACCTGTCCTTACACAACTGTTATGTATTAAACTCTCCATAGAAAAAACCATTCCTTCCCCTTGAGTTGTGTTATTTGGAACTAAACAAAAAGAACATCTGGGTTGCCATTCATGTAGGAGCATTTGCCGGTCTCAAAGGGGTTTTTCTTTTGGTACCTATATTTAGGGCATTTTTCCAAACCTTGGCTTTTCCGGCTCCTGGCTTCGCTTGATGTAACACCATGCAAAATTGTACACTGCTTCAAAAATTGATGTCGGAGCCCAAGCCGGAGACAGAGCCTAAGCCGAGGTTTGGAAAATACTCCAACTATTGTATTACGCTCATCGTACTTGTACGAAACTGTATATCCTTATCATGTGAGTCTTCACAACTACACATAACAGGAATGGTTTTGTGCTTAGAGCTTGAAGTACCCAATCAATTAATATTCATTGTTCAGGCAGGGGGTCATGGTGGCACCACCACCACAGGCCATTAGAAACTTACTACAGGAAGGAATGATCACATCCTGCATGTCCAAATCAAAGATACATTGATCTTGTGAATTGAAACAATAATAATATTGGGAGGATTGGACAATGGGGTCATATGATTGCCATTAGAAATTGTGTATTGTAGTGGGTCATTGTTAGTCTGGGTTGTGGTTAGTTGCTGTGTCACTCGCCACGAGGTACAGATAGAAATAGGAAACGTACGTAATAAGATAATTTGATGGTTGTTTTTGAGCTTATGTTGGCCTACCCATTAACAATGAGGACTTCAACAAAAGGGAATTGGGCCCAATTTCATTGAGCTGCTTTAAACCACACAAAGTAGCTAAGCACAACAAAATTATGCTTACCAGAATATGGTTACCAGCCGAAATACCATGTCACATCATGTACCATTTGTGACTGGACTTTTTTCATCCAAAATTTAAACTAGATTAACCCAGTCAGGTGCTCTTGCGTTTTATTACTAGATATTTTCAATTCAACATTGATTTCTTCAATGCACAGGCAGGGTCCAATTTCATAGAGCTGCTTAAACAGAAAAAAAATATTTCAAATTTTCTGCTTATCAAAATTAGCAGGACACCAGTCAACAATTGTACACGTGGCATTGTATTTTGGCTGGTAACCTTATTCTGATAAGCATAATTTTGTTGTGCTTACATGTACATGTATCTACTTTTTGTGCTTAAGCAGCTCTATGATATTGGGCCCAGGAAATAGTGTCTATTTGGATTATGTATTTTTATGATACCATGTTTGGCATTGAGCATTGGTAACGTATTGGTACTATTGTTATGTTGATATCATCACTGAGCCTTGATCCACCCCTGGTTGATACCAGCACATACCTGCGAAATGAGCTCATTGTGTTGTGTTCACTTAAAGGTAGGCTCATAGATTGGTAACTACTCCAAAAATAAATTACCATAAAAACGTACCTGGTGAGAAGCACTGCAGCTGTTTAAAGGTATAAACTATTTTCAGAAAGGATTCCCTTTGAAGTAATATGGTTTGGAAAATGGAATCGTTTCTCAGATTTTCTGAGGATTGGTGCCCGTTCTTGAATGCTGCAGCCAGAGATGCGGTCTGGTACCCGCTGTCACCGTGGATGGATTCAACGTCCTTGTGAAAATACTGTGACAGTGTTTTGCTGATTTCTCAGCAAGTACATGTAGACACTGTATTCAGCTGAAACTTTCATTTTTGACTTTTATTGTGTCTTGCTTTATCATTTTGCCTATAAATCAGCATTACGTTTACAATAGCCAATCTATGACACTACCTTTAACGGTACATGTATGATACTGGATTGGTAATGATGGAAACAGAACTATGACGAGTTTGTAATCCTGGAGTCCGAGTCTGAGTTCTCAGAGTCGGGTCTGAGTCTAACTCTCGAGTCATTTAGGTCAAGTTCTGAGTCCTAAGTTAAGGCATTATTTGTCTGTCTGTAAATAATAAAATACCTAAAAGGGAAACGGGGCTAGATTTTATAAAGAGATAAGATTGATCTTATTAACTGCAAATCACTCTTAATTGCTAAGCAAAGTGTGATGTCACCATTCAAATCACTACGGCAATATTAACAACTTAAGATGAATCTTAGTGCTTTGTGAAAATCAGCCCCAGGTTCACTTGCTTTGTGGAGCTTGTGTAGGTGCAATGTGTACGTGCTTAGGAAGTTAAATGTATTTCCCCTTTGAAGGGGAGATTACATCATCTGCAGACAGGAAACAAATGTACTTCCAAGTTACTGCAAAATAAATTACTTGACTCAAAGTATGTTTATTATTCCCTAGCATCCAGTGAAATCGTTTTGCCAGGTGTTCATTTTAAAGAAAAATAAAATTTTGTGTCATTTTGAAGTGATGATCGCCTGACCATTATTTGATCATGTTCGTTTTAATACAACATGGTCTGTCTGACAGCTTACAATCATCCTCATTTGCTATCATTTTTCTCGTCCGTCACGGAATGACAAATGTAAATAGGTCTGTGGAACGATATTTCATATTAAATCCTACCCCACAAATCTACATTTTCTCGAAAAATGCAACAATTATAAATGATATAATTTGTTTTTACCCTTAAACCAATGTGTAATAAAGCACCAAAACTAACATCTAGTAAATTATAAACGATGTTATTCCCTTTTAGAAGGAACAACAGGACAAAAATAAACTGACAACCATCTTAAAACTGTTTGTCCATCTCTATTACAGTGTTCAATAAAGCACAAAGAAAGTGAAGTCAAAGCAGCCAAAGCCAGGAATGACTACATTATTTCCATTGGGGCAGCCAACTCAAGTGTGACCAAATTCTTCCACACAGACCTGGACAAAATCGTAGATGTAAGTATCAAAATGTTAGGAATAAATCAGACCACAACATTGGGAAGAATTTGCTGTCGGACGACATTTACATCACATGCATGCATGTAATTGATAAGGGAGACAAGTGGGTTAGTATACATGAACGAAGATGGTTGAAGAATTGTGCGACCAAGTCATTAGGCAAGCATGATGCAAGCAATTAGGCCTTGAAGTTTCAGATCCCATTCTGGTCAATTTTTCTTTGCTCACCCCAAAATCAAAAGAAACCAGATCACTAACTTGCTTACACAATTCCTTAGGCTTCCCAGCTACGGTGATTTTGTGAATTTTTCAGACAGCCTTGGTTTCATTACCAGAAATGAACAATAAAAATAATCATAATAACTGATCATGTTGTCATGTCATGCTGCTCCCCTCCACAGTGTCTAGATCTAAGGTACATCCAGCTTCTACGCAAGGGACTGAAGGCGTTCCAGACAGCCGAAGTCCAGACGCAAGCCCTTCAGCAAGATGAGCTGCGACGTCTAGAGCTACACATGAGGAAACTCAGCTGTGAGGAGGACAAGAAGCTATTCCTTCAGGGTAACACCAGGCCGTTTGTAGCGCCACAGTCATTCCAGTATCAGTCCCATGCTGGGGACAAGGTAGGCACAGATTTCTTTTCCCTCCGGCTACGGGGAAAACCAATAGCGTTAGGAGCCGGTTTTATTGATCAAGATCTGTTGAGACTTAGGTAAGGTTGTTTCAGAATTGATGGCTTCGGCAGTGGCTATGACTTGAATGACAAAAATCCTATTCTTCAATGTTGTTATTGCAGCCAATAGCCATAGCCGTAGCCAAAGTCACTTGATTCGGACGCAGCTTAAGACTATAATTTGTCTTTTAAACAATCCCCTTTTTTTCATACCCTCCGGAATGTATATCTTTTTTACATTTTTGGTTCTTTGTCTAAGCACAATTTTTAACCTGTTGTTCTTGTTCTTGCCGAACGCTTTCTTTTTATATCTGGCAACTAATATATTTTGATTCTTTCTCTTACTATGAACCCAGACACACGAGTTAACAGCACCACATCAACTACAGTGTGATCTTGAAAATCGCTTTGAGAAGCTATACAACACCATTGCAGCCCTCAAGATAGAAACAGATGAGGTAATGACGTTTGCTACTGAGATTAGCGCACATACTTTCGTTAGTTACGTATACAATAAACGCTTTTGTATATTATGGAAGAAGAACTTTGTGTACATGCTTGAAGAACGTTTCTTTCTCTCTCGTTGATGCCAGATTCATAAAACCATACGTGAAGTTGAGCGGAACTGGCTGGAGGATGACAGCAACCCCAGCGAGGATGATGTGATGACGCAGTTTAAGTCCATCCGTAGAATGGTAGACTCCCTGTCCACACCGGACCTCAACCGCGCTCCCTCCATGAAGAGACAGCGCATCCTCAAACAGGAGACTGAGATGTACTATCTGGATGTAGGTTTGGCCATTTCTTTTTCGTACCATTTCACTTTAAAAAGGGACTCCAAGGTCAAATTCAGTTTTGTGATGCACTCATTTTTTCAAATAGACGGAGTCCTTATAAAAATGGGCAGAAGAAGTCTCTAACCTCAGGCTAAAATGGTGTAGAATGCAACTGTGGTGGATACCTTTCAAGTGTAATTTTTGTCAAAATCCAAATGCTCGATGACGTCACATTTCAAATATATGGTCTGTAGATTTGTGTAAAGTGAATTTTCAGATCTTTCCTGAATTTTGTTGATACTCAATCAAAACTGCATTGAATTTGACCTCTTGACTGGTGCAAAAATTCCTCTTTGGATTGTTCAGACCCATTTTTTTTTTTGCTGTCCTGTTTTTGATGTCCGAAGACGTCATTTTTCAAATTTCGCTTTGAAAGAGTATCAAATAAAATGACATTTGACACCACTCTATCATGAGGTTCGAGACTTGTAACTTCCCCCCACTTTCATGAGGACTCTATTTATTAAAAAAACTGTAGAGGGCACAGTGTATTGTGAATCATCCATATTGATTTAACAACTTCAAGGCATGTAGAATTCTAAGCTACAATGTTGTCCTTCAGTATTGATAAGTTGTGGATTTTGATTCGCAGAAATACAAGGAATATCTCCAGAAGAGTAATAGACTAACTCGCATGCAAGCAAGACACGACCTCATACAAAAAGGTCTAGGAATTAGTAAGTACACTTTATATGACTCTTATTTATATCGGAGTGGTTTAAAAGTTATTGAATGAATGATACGCTCGTTGATAGTGTCGTGTCGCGGCTGAGCGGTTAAAGGCACTTGATTCAAGCTCAGGGTCCAATTTGGCAGAGCTGCTTCAATTTCATAGAGCTGCTTAAGAAGAAAATTATGCTTAAAATTATTGACTATGCAAAAATATGCAGGACACCGGTCAAAAATTGTATATGTGGCATAGTATTTTACTGGCTGGTAGAATTATCCTGATAAGCATACTTTTGTTGTGCTTAGCTACTTTTTACCCTTAAGCAGCTCTATGAAATTGCGCTCTTTTGTTTCTGATCAGCAGAGTGTGGGTTCAAGTCCCAGTCTTGGCACTTGGGTCCTCATGCAGGACACTTAACCATTATTGCTTCGTCCTTCGGAGAACCGCAGCACCTTGTAAACCCTTAATTTGAATATGTATTAAATAAGAGTTTTGAGTGAAAAGTGTTAAACACATGCAATGAACGGGTGAGGTAAGCAATTTGGCTATCAAATTTGATGACTTGCTTGACCTTTCTGTAAGGATTGAGGTTGATTTGAAACAACTGTTGTGGCCAATGCTTTTGGTCCCCTTATCTGGACCAGTGTTTTTCGATCAGCAAGTATGATTTATTTCTTGTCCTCTGTTATTTGTTTCAGGTGAAGTCAATTCCTCAGACAGGCAGAGGTAAGCATTAAGGAGGAAACTTATTGCTCTGTTTAAAACATTCTGAATGTTTTGTTGTATGTCAGGTCGTATCCGAATTGGCGGCTACAGCTACGGCTACGACTGTTGTTAAGGATATCCTATACTTCAATGCATGATGACGCGACGATCTAGCCATGGCCATAGCTATAGCCACCCATTCGGACACGGCCTTAAACCCGTCTCCAACCGACCAGTCACAACACTGTTCCTGTCAAAGCCCATGCAGTGCTCATTGGTGCAATACAATAAACATTCATTATTTACTGCCTTGCAAATAAACATGTCCCCCAAAATGATTTGCGGTTGGAAAGAGCACATAATTCTCTTGATAGTTTGTTATGTTCTCCATCTGATACCACTAGTAACAAAAGTATAAAGAAAGAAATCAATTATTGGATGTAAAGTGGTAGCCCTAACCCCTCCAAAACCCTCTCAAACACTCATTAGGATGTTGTCTTGACTGTGGAGGGTTGAGGACTGTAGGCCCAAATGACAGTTTCTTATCACTGGGTCAAGCATTCATATTTGATTCAAGTCCAAACATTTTGGTGTTGAGTGACCATAGCATTGAGGATTGAGGTTGTCGGTGGGGAAGTGGGCCTAGTGAGTATAAATGCTGAAGAATGTTTTTGTGAGAAGTAGAAGGGTACTGGATAAACTACAATGTGCAGTGTAGTTTTCTTTAAAGGCACTGAACACGTTTGGTAATTGTCAAAGACCAGTGTTCTCACTTGGTGTATCCCAACATATGCATAAAATAACAAGCCTGTGAAAATTTGGGCTCAATTGGTCATCGAAGTTGCAAGAAAATGATGAAAGAAAAAACACCCTTGTTGTACAAATTTGTGCGCTTTCAGATAGGAATAAAAACTTCTTGCAAGAAGTTTTTATTATTTTAGTGAGAAATTACCTCTTTCTCAAAAACTACGTTACTTCAGAGGGAGTCGTTTCCTACAATGTTTTATACTATCAACAGCTCTCCGTTGCTTGTTACCAAGTAAGTTTTTATGCTAATATTTGTTTTGAGTCATTACCAAACGTGTACGATACCTTTAATGTTAAAACTGTATGGGCATTTTCTTGAGAGTTTAAATTTATGTTGTGCCGTTTTGTGTGTGTGACAGGCAGAACGTTCAGACCATGCCCAAAAAACTGAAGCCACGTCCCAAGTCAGTTCATCATGCACGCCTATTTGGAGGAAACCTGCAGGATTATCTTGAAGTAAGAATTGTAAATGTTTGGCATTCAGTTGATGTGATTCAGTCATGTGATCTTGATTACTGGTTCATTCAATAAGAACATATGTAATTTTCCAATAGTGAACAGCGTCTGAATTAAGGATAAAATGTACACATTTTTGAAGAAATGCATACAGGAGTGATATTTGACAGAAAGTCACAAAAACGAAAAAAACAACAACACACAAATACATGTAATTGACAAAGAAAAGTATGAAAGTTAGAAACAACTGACACTACAGTCTAAAAGCGAAAAAAAATGTAACTGGAAAAGAAACAAAATTATGGCAACAGTCAAGGAAACAGACGGACAGACATCTTCAGTAAAGCCGCAATGTGGGCTTTTCTCCATTTGTTTTCTATTGTCACTTTTCTAAAGTGTTCACTTTGAATACAGTGGAGTTGGTTGCCTGCAAGTTGCCTGACAATTCCAGCCAACCTGGAGGCAACCAACTGGGCCCAATTTCATAAAGCTGTTTAGCAGAAAATTTTGCTGCTAAACAAGAAATGAGTGGGGTACCAGTCACAACAATGGTAACTGTATGGCATTTTGGCTGGTAACCTATTTTTCTTAAGCAAGAGTTTTCTGTGCTTACATGGTTTATAAAATTGGGCCCTGCACTGCATGCAAAAGGAAAACTTTGATAGCATAAGAGACATTTTACAGCATCTTAATGTCCACAAGAAAAAGATGTGGAAATTGAAATGTGAGTGTGTTTTTTTTTCGTGGAGATCGGCCGGAACTGTTTGCCTTTAAATTGCCTCATGTGACAAGGGCCTGATTCGGGGAATTAGTTTTAAAACCACTCATTAACATTTGAATCTTTATCTCATTGTAGGTTACCAAGCGTGACATTCCCACGGTTGTACAGAGTTGTGTCGAGTGTATTTCCTTGTACGGTGAGTGTTTGCAATCAGGGTGTTTTCTGTTTTGGGAAGACTTTAGTTTATTATTAGTTGACCTGACTGAACTCGGTAGATTTCATCAAAGGGAAGGAAACCAGCGGTTGATGATTAAAGAACTGACACTGTGGTTAATGATCAAACTGAGGTGGGTTTTCCCCCACACTTGGTAAATTCCTGAAATGGTTGTGGGCTAAAGTTTTATTTAACGAGGAAGGGAAATGACCAATTCAATTTTGTGATGTACTCATTTTCCAATTAATAGAGTCCTCATGTGAGTGGGGAAAAATTTCAAGTCTCTAACCTCACGTTAAAATGGTGTGAATTGCCAAAATATCATGCCTACTTGCTGTTAGTTTCAATTAGCCATGGCAGTTTAATGTGCAGTAATAAACCACAAGGGAAACTGACTGGGTAAATTTGTAATTCAGTACAGTACATTTATCTTTGATCAAAAATATAAAAACAAATAGTTGATCAACACTTATGCTGTTAATGCAAAACTGTACATGTAGCTGCTCTTTGAACTGCAGCAACCAGCCCTACCCACTGCTGAACCCATTAATGCTTGTTTGTTTGTTTAGACGATCTTCCTGTCAAGGGAACTCGGCAAACTCCCACAAGGGGATATAAACGCCAAGCTGGCAACAGCCAATATCTCTCATACAAAGATTGGTTTAACGTCTATGATTATGAATTGCACAAATCAAGAAATTGTGATTCAGCATAACTAGACGACAATACTTATTCTAGTCCATTGTGAAATCAACGGTTAGCTTGGTAGGATTCGAACCCACAACCTTTCGATTGCAAGTCCTGCAGTCTAACCACTGGACCACGACTTTCAAATTTTAAATTGTAGTCTTTCTCAAAACGTTGTTTGTCCTCCACACCTCCTTTAATAATAAAAGACTAACTGTAGTTGCACGGTAATCCCTCCTCAGGTTTACACCATCTTGGTATATTCAGAATGCCCGGTGCTCATCAAGAAATCTCATCAATGAAAGAACAATTTGAGAAAGGTAAGAGATTGCTAAGACAAAAAAGAACCCATAAATTCCATCTCAGAAACTATCAGAATCAAATGGCTAGTGTGACTAGACTGTGTTGGACTGAGTACTCAACAACCAAACTAATCTATGCTCAGTAGCTTAGACCATCTCATCTTGTTTTAAAGTGACTGTTTAGCATACCAGTGCATTTCCTGGCAGGCAAGATAGTACATACTAAGCGCTCAAGCCTGAGCACTTGAAGGCCATTTTGTTATAAAGCTGTAGTTTTGTCCATGTTCACCTTCTATACCCAAGCTTACAGTGTTTGGAAAGAGACAAATTTAATCGTTCCAATGATGTTAAAAGGAAATAAGGTTTTTGCTATTATGCAAGCCCATTAAACTGAAGTGGAAAGATCTGAAAGGAAATTAAGATTGAGAACCTCGCTGTTTGTTGACTGATCTTTTTTATTTTTGTGGGCCCAGTGTTTGACTTTATCCAATACTTGCACAGTCAATTAAAGGTCTGTTTTGTTCCTGGTTTTTTTTAATAGGGGAGGATCCATTTGAGAATTTAGACGAACTAGCTGACATCAATTTGGTTGCTAGTGTACTCAAGCTGTACTTCAGAGAACTGCCTGAGCCGTTGTTTCCTACAACGTTGTTCCCACAGTTCATGGAATGTGCCAGTGAGTATTGACCATGTGCCCTTTGGTTACATCTAAACCGCCCTCTATAGACCCTTATCATGCTGCCACTATCTTGGTCATGTTCCCTGTATCCAATAACAGTAATGGATGCTAGTATTCATCGTACAAAAAGGAACCAGACTATTTCTCCTTCCAGCCTCGATTTGGTTACATTGATTTGAATGGGAGAAAACCAAGATGGCCGCACCATGATGAAGGTGTATTGAATCATACTGCCTACGTGCGCATGCATCATAATTTGGATAAGGAGTGACGTCAGGGTCGCATAATTCAAAAGTGATCTGACCCTTGACGTCGTTCCTAATCCAAATTATACGCAGTATGCACACTGGCAGACAGGAACTTCAATTTGAGTTTTGCCTTGACGTCACAAGTCACATCATCTTTTACTACATGCTGCCATCACAATGCAACAATGTGGTCACCCTGTTATGCACAGAGGTTGCATTGTGCACACGGTTGGTTGGCCTGCAACAGTGGATGGACAGTTTATAACTCAATGGGAAAAGCTAATGGCACATTTGCCAAGTGAAGCATCATCGATTATAGTCAGTAGTTATATGTACCATAGATGTACCTCGTCAGTGAAATTACATTATATTTTTAAACACTGTTTACAGCTGGTCTTGTGTTTTAAAGTCATTACTGATGTGTTTTTTTACTTAGTTTCTGGTGAATTGCTCAATATTATTTTGAGTGTCATTAATGCTGAGGAGTTTTGAACTAAGTCATGTTTGTTGAGTTTCTTGATTAGTAACTTTTCCTGATCGTCCAGTGTATTGTGTCATGTATTTTGATAACATTACCTGGTATGTGTTACCAGCCATGTTTTTCACTAATGGGGCTCGCATTTTCTTAAGGTCTGAGTTTTTCCTAGTCAGTGAAAGTGTTTTATATTTTTAATTACTGTATACAGCTGGTCTTGTATTTATTGTCTCTAGTTTATCTTTGTATCATAACTTTTTTAAATTGTAAAACACATCAAGGGATTTGTTATCCATAATGCGCTATGTAAATGCTGTTTTACTATTTCATTTTATCACAGCATGCAAAAGAAAGATCACATTTTCCTTTGTGCCGGTAACTTCTCAAGTCAAATTATTATTATTATTAATTGGATGGAAGACCATTCTGTGCATCAATTCAGACTCAGCCTTATTGTTTTAATAATAGCTTGACTGTTTAATTGTTATTTGCCCGACTCAGAAAATTACCGTGATGCAGACAGGATACCTGGGCTGAACAGCCTCGTCAGGAACCTACCGTACAGCGTCATGATTGTCATGAGATATCTCTTCGCATTCCTGAAAAGGTACATTTGAGACCAGTGAACTATGCCTAGGGTTTCAGCTAGAATTTTGAAACGGGGGTTTCCAATTTGTTTTCTTCTTTTTTAAATACTGCTTGTGAAGGCATGCAACCTTTTCAGCTGATTTCTCTTTTCTCTTCTTTGTTGGTCCTATTTAAAAACTGAAAAGCAAAGTACAAGGTTTGTGTGCTCAGAAATTTGCACATGCCCGGAACTGACTATACAACAAAATTTTACCTGGACCCAATTTCATAAAGCTGTTCAGCAGAATATGCTGCTTAGCAAATTTCTCTGCTAAGCAAAAGATGAGCGGGGCACCAGTTGCAACAATGTAAACTTAATGGAATGTTGGCTGGTAACCTGTTTCTGCTAAGCAAGATTTTCCTGTGCTTAGCATTCGTTTGTGCTTACAGGCTTTATGAAATTGGGTCCTGGTATGTCTGCTGCCACCTGCCACCCAATGTCTTCCATTGATTGCATCTTGTGTTCAAGCATGTGATTTCTCAGGGGTTTTCGTGCTTTCAGGATTTTCTCAAAATCTGTTTGGCCCTTCAAATTTTCTGGAAAGAAGTAAAGCAGTCACCAAAGGGAGAAAGAAAAAGTCCACATTGTGTCCAAACCTGTAGGTTTGTATTAATGGTGATGCGCAGAGTCTGTAATCTTCCTGAATGGTATCATCTGGGACAAGGTTTTAGCCAAGATTTGGTAAAAGGGTGTCCAAATTTTCTGAATTTTTTTTAAATGGATGTCCAATTGTTCACTTACAATACATTTACATGTAAATGACAGATACAAGAGGTTGTCAACATTTAAAACAGGATGTCCAAAAAGACACCCAGACACCCCTCTGGCTAACACTATAATCTAGGAGCTTCAAGGTCTAGAATAAGGGGCAACCCTCCAGGTCGGCGATCCATTCTTCAGGATCGTTTAATTCATTAAAATCTCATCCATGTATGTTATCTGTTTCCTCCAATCCAAGGCTTGCACAGTACAGCGATGAGAACATGATGGACTCCCATAACCTTGCTGTATGCTTTGGGCCGACACTGATCCAGCAGCCGGACTCGGATGAAGACATCTTGATGTGGCAGAGTCATATCAATGACCTGATCCAGACGATGATCGTCTTTCAGGAAGACATCTTTCCCCAGGATTCAGGAATGCTTTATGTAGACCCCTCCATCACTGATCTCAGGTGAGCTCATATTAGAAGGACAAAGTGAAAAACAAGTTGCCTTATAATGATAAAAATGAACACTTGGTAAAGCGCCGGTATCTGCCAATAATTTTATTATGCTTGTTTTTAAATGTATACACTTTTTACTGTCAAAAGACAACATAGATATACATTGTGTGTAGCCTGAGGTCAACAGGACCCAATTTCACAGAGCTGCTTAAGCAGAAAATATTGCTTAACACATTTCTGCTTAGCAAAAACTAACAGGATACCAGTCACAAATGGTGCACGTAACATGGTGTTTTGGCGGGTAACTTAAATCGGGTAAGCATAAATGTTTTTGTGCTGAGCTACGTTTTGAGCTCAAGCAGCTCTATGAAATTGGGCCCAGGTGAAATACTACTTGAGTATCCTAGGGGTAGGATGCTGCACTCTTTTGGTGATTGCGCCTTTGTTTCAATTGCTCCAAAGTTGTGGAATGCACTGCCTCCTTTTTTACGGTGGTTTAATTCGCTGGGGGTCTTTCAAGGCTTAATTGAAGACCAACTTGTTTTAGGGAGGCATATAGTCTGTAATTACATTTGTTGTTGATTATTTTGGTGTGCATTGTCAGATTTTAGTCTCTTTTCTTTATTTACTTTACTGTGTTTATTGCAGCGTTTCCCCTCTTCCTTATATAGATGTGAGGGTGTCTTCTTTTAAAAAATGTGTTTGTGTATTTTTAGGTTGTATTGTATATATTTTGCCATAATTTTTATTGTTTGTATTTTGCTGGAATTTTTAATGGAATTTTTACTGTAATTTGCGCCTTTGAACATCCTCGGATGTTGAGAGCGCACTAGAAATATAATGAATTATTATTTTTATTATACTCCAATGGAGTTGTTACCGTTTCAAGATGGATACAGCTATAACCATCGTGACAAAATATGTTAGTTAACTGTTTGATTTGTTCTTTATCCAGTTCTAGTCCAACTGGTAGCTTGGAGACCATACCTGAAGCAAGTGCAGATGATGACTCTAGTAATGGTAAGAGGACTTTGCAGTAAGAGAGCATCTCAAAAGTCAAAATGATAGTAACGTTCTAATTGGATCGGATTAGTATTCCAGCGCGTACGCATGGACCATTCCTTTGGACCACCGGAACATTCCATTGGAACGTTCAAAATACTAATGCGCGTATTCACTCATGTAGGATTGCTCCCGTACTTCAGCACATTGATGTGGTCCCTAACTAGATGTGAAACTTGTCTTAAAAGTACTGGACACGTTTGGTAATTTTCAAAGACCAGTATTCTCACTTGGTGTATCCCAACATATGCATAAAATAACTAACCTGTGAAAATTTGGGCTCAATTGGTCATCGAAGTTGCAAGAAAATAATGAAAGAATAAACACCCTTGTTGCACAAATTTGTGTGCTTTCAGATGCCTGAAAAAGACTTCAGGCCCAGAGTCTTTTTCAGATTCAACTGTTTTAGTGAGAAATTACCTCTTTCTCAAAAACTTTGTTACTTCAGAGGGAGTCGTTTCTTACAATGTTTTATACTATTAACAGCTCTTTGTTGCTCGTTACCAAGTAAGTTTTTATGCTATATATTTTGAGTAATTGCCATAAGTGTCCATTACCTTTAAGAGGCTGGAAGTAGTGGTCAGATGTGACGCTCTATGCAAAAACCAGGCACTTCTTGCCAAAACTCAAAACTGGTAGTTATTTTTTTGCGCAGCAAATAGATAGAGCTCTCAAGTAATTTAGGCCTATTTTGTTTTGGTTACAACACACCGTGTGACCTTAAAAATGACCTTTGTGAAAGTTCAGGTTGTGATCAAAATAATAAAGATTGCGTATGCCTTGACTTAAGTCATTGTTTTCGGAATTTGTATTTGCAATTTCTAAGTAAAAGCAGTAATTAGAAAACTTTAAGTCACTTATTTGTCATTTTTTCAGTTACAAATTTATTTCATTTTCTTTGTACCTCATACCAGGTTTTCTAGTGGTTGCCAAGGCAGATTACCTCGGCAATACGGGAAACGACTTGTCCTTCAGTAAAGGAGACCAAATTCATTTATTCTCTAAAATGGATGAATTTTGGTGGCGGGGAGCCATTGGGGACCAACGAGGTTACATACCCATCCAGTATGTCAACTTACCAGACAAGTAAGTAGTCACTAGTTTGTTGCAAGTTGTGTTTGTAAAGTGAACCTCTTCCATTACACACCATGTTGCATTCAAATATGGTAGCCTGCAAACGAGGCATCGAGTCAAAGAGCAACTGGTGCCCTCTCATTCTTCTTTGATCTTGTGACATGTCTACTGTACGCAGTTTAGGGTGACTGTGTGAAAAATACTTGCATTTTGACACATGCGTGTTAAGCATCCTACACGCGCCATACAATTCCCCAAGCGCTCGAAAGTTTTTAAAAAGTGTGCGCGCAAAGCATTCACTTTTGGTTAGCCAATCAGCGTTGATTTTCAGCACATCTACCAGGGGTTAGTGACGAGAGGTATTGATACGGCGTGCTGCCCATGGTAGCGAGACTGGAGATGATTGGACCGTTTTTTGCTTGATGAAACATATGTACTAGTTTTGAAATCTGAATAATGGGAGTTTTTGTTATGGCATGGTTTTAGTCGTTGTAACAATGCATGTGCAGAAGGAATGACATATTCACACAGTAATATTACATGACTGCCAACAAATACATAAACAATAAAATATAACAAATTAATTAGCTTTCACCAAGTGAAGGTGCCATTAGCCATGTTGAGATATGGTGTACCAAACAGGTTTGGGTAAATCTGTCTGTATACACCCAAACCAAACAGTGCACTCCTATAGTGTCCACCATATCTCAAAAAGGATCATTCCAAAGGGGTCTGTATCACACCCTTAAAAATTAATATTTTCCTCATCAATAGCAAAGAAAAATCCTTCATTTTATGGTTAAAGGTATTGTACACTTTTGGTAACTGCTCAAAATCATTTGTGTGATTCAACATATGCATGAACAAACAAACCTGTGAAAGCTTGAGCTCAATTGGGCATTGAGGTCACAAGAAAATAGTGAAAAGAGACATTTTGTGTTTTCTGTTTTTTCAAATTGTCGCGCGTGATAAAAACTATTGTTTTACTCATTTCTCAGAAACAATATAGCATTTTAGGCAGAAATATTTTAAGGAACCCTTTCTATCATTACTTACTTTAAGTCATGTAAATTTATGTGTGAATCTGTGAACATTGTGTTTTTTGATCTTACCAATAGTGTACAGGGCCTTTAACTGTGGGTTAACTCTACACCCATATAATTGGACCCAATTTCATGAAGCTGTTTAGCAGAAAATGCTGCTTAGCAAAGAAATTGCAAAGAATGAGTCGAGCACCGGTCGCACCAATGTAAAATTTATGGAATGTTGGCTGTTAACCTGTTACTGCTAAGCAAGATTTTCCTGTGCTTAGAATTTGTTTGTGCTTACAGGCTTTATGAAATTGGATCCTGATCAGATTGGTATGCCTTGTCCAATGCTCAGTACAGGTGGGTTGTTTGTGCAGTACTGAATCATTAATACTGAAATCCAGGGGGTTGGTTTTTGAAGGCTTCAGGTGGGGTGTCGGGTTTAACATGCATTCCTATAGACCATGTGACCTGTGACATCACATGTTTACAAAAGAGCCACAGAGCCTGGACTTACTGCAGGAATTTTTTACAGCTCAATGGAGGAAAACATGAAATCTTACATTATGGAGATTGCATTGTCTGATTTTTATCAACTTTTGATATGAAGAAAGGGGGCATATCTGAAAACTTGTTCAGGTGTTATTTTTGTAACGCTTGAATCATATGGAATTATGACACAAAATGTGAAAATTTCTCAAATGGCCAGTTTAGCATCTTGCTTGCCAGAAAGATTCTTGAATTTACAAGGCACTCTTTTTTAAACAAACTTTACATGGTCTATATGAGGTTTTTAAAAGCCTCTTCAAAATAACTTATTTGTTTAACTCTTTACAAAGTTTTCTATGCTTGGCTGTTTCCTCCTTTTTGCAATGTACATGGTTGATTGTCTTTCCAAAATTTAATTCAGAGGCCATTTTTAAGTTGTAACTTTGTTTTAAGTACCTAAAACCAACCAAATGTGTTTCAGCACGTTAATGGACATGCAGGCTGATACTGAAAATAATTTGAGTTGATTAGTTTTAGAGTTAGTAATTTCTCTTAAATTTCAATTAAAAAATGGACGGAAAAGGCAGATAACTTTTTTCGTCCATTTTTTATGGAAATTTGTGGGTGATAATTTTTTAATTTTTTAAAACAAACATGAAATGAATCAACTCCGATCATTTTCAGTATAAGCCTGCGTGTCTATTCACATGTTGGAACAAAACAAATTACAACCATTGGTAGGTGTGTTTACTGTCTACGAGTGCTTATTATCACACATTAGTGTGCGGTAAAACCAAAAATAATATTACATCTATCAAATAACACTTATTGTTTTTCACTAATAAGTCCAAACCCATGATGTGTGTCTTGGGATGCCAATACTTTGCGTCTTGTTTCTGTGGTGACTCGCTTTTGATCAAAGCTTACAGAGCGCCAAAGGCGCAAGATGGAGAATTGGAGCTCTATCTTTTGTTGGAACGTGAAATACTTATGGGCGCCATTTCAGCAAGCAAATGTTTTGTTACATCATTGATAACAATGGTCATTGTCTGCACTGATCTATTGTTGCATCAAAAGAGTTGCTTGCTGAAATGGCGTCCGGTGCACATTTCACATTTCAGCCGTCTTGCACTTTCATCGCTCTACAATCTTTGCTTGTTATCATTTAATAGGACATAAACAGCTATGACAATTATTATTGTTATTGTGATTTCCATATCCTTACCTAGCTGGAACTCCCCCAATTCCTCCACAGACCTAACATCTGACATTGTGTCCTACTTGGTTGACCACTATGGGTGGGAGGAAGACACAGTCCTTACACCCAAATGAACAGACAAGCACCAACAACCATCTTGATGGGTCAAGAACAGTTGGTTGGAACAGCTACATATATATATAATCAGAGTCAAGAGTAAAAATATTGAGTGGATTAATTAGAAATTAACTGTAGTAGCTACAAACCAATCTTGCCGGTAGTGGTTAACATAGATGCTTTTGCAATGGAAGCGTTTTGCTGTCAGCTAGTAAAATGATGACATTAACATTAGAGCATTATTACAAAGTCACCAATGAGTTGACGTTAAAACTGAAATATTGTGTTGACTGTTTTTATGGAAGGTAGTAAATTACATGGAATAGATTCTTTTTGGTTTGCAGTTAGTCCATCGCTGCCTAGCTCCATTTGCTGCATGCTCAATTTCTGCGCTCATCGTCTCTTCTCATCCAACTTGTGTTTTCTTTTAGCTGTATTTAGTTTCCTTGCTAAGGTCTTGTTACGTTGCTTACTTCCACCTACAGTGAGAATGGTGTCGTAGGCCCCCCCAAACGGCAAGTCAGCAGGACCGATAGCACAGAGATGATGGTCCGGGATATTACAGAGAAGATGGCTGATGCTTTATCGGACATCAGTAACCTGGACGCCCCCTCCCCTACCCCTGATTTAGTGCGAGACATCTGCACCCCTAGCTCGCCATCCCCTGGGTCAGGCTCACAACATAATAAACCTAAGAACCCACCCCCTGCCGTTAAACCCAGACCATCAAACAGACCTACCAGGCCCATGCCCTCGTCCTCCTCACGAAGGTCTCAACCGACAGTGAGCTCAACGCAGACATTATGAGACAAAAGAACAGTAATTGGGAAAAGGTTCTTTTTTAATTTCCATTCATACCAAAAATTGCCTCAGCGTTTTAAAATTACAATCCTGATGTTTGTGTTTGTATATTTGTCATAAAAGAACCATACAACAGTCTTTACAACGAAAATGGCATAATATCTTAACTTGTTAGAACAAAGACGTTTCAGTTGGGGGTGCTGCTTTTAATTTCATCTTATTTTTCTGTCGAGAAAAGAACAGGGTTAGGTAGATGTTGCCTGCATTGTTTTGTTTTTCCTCTTTTGTCCTGCTTTGACCACGTAGAGATGCTCCTAATATGTGGACAGGGAATGTCCTTCCAAATAACATCAGGCGCTTTGTAAATTAGAAGCACTCAGAAAGAAAAAAGGGGTAGATGTGCGAAGCTAGTGAAAGAAAAAACAAAACGGCACAATTCTTGCAACAACTTGTACTTGACCGACTTTATGTAAAATTGTTCAACATGCAAATACCAAAAGGTGCTTATACGAATTCCACCTAAGGTTCATTTTGTCGTAAAGAGAAAAACCAGACCCTTTTTCAATGAATCTATAACAAGGTTGAGCACTTCTTTATTATCATAAGATTGGAAGTCTGCTTCAACAACAGGGGTTGATAGGAACACAAACATCCCCTTATAGGCAATTCAGGGGGTGGAGAGGGAATTTGAGCTTGTGGCTAAGTAACAAATTTTGTACAAAATGAAAATTTCGTTATCTATTAATTATTTGGAGTAGCAGGCGTGGAATTACATGACGGCCACAGAGGCCATGGCCTCTGTGGCCGTTGTCTTGGCCTGAAAGTTTCCCAAATGGCATGGCCCTCTCAAACATGAAATTCCTGTGTGGCCGGAGATTCTGTCCATCAGTGTAGAAATTTCATCTGATAGCGCCCTCTTCTGAATCGACTTCCTTCAGCCCATATTAATTTACCGCATGGGGGACAAACACACCAGGGGACAAAATCCCCTGACGTTGGGACGTTGGCCTAGAGTAGTTTTGAGAAATCTGTTGTCCGAGTACTGTAAAAAATGCAGCAACGATCTTACTACTAGAGTTCCAAGACTCTGAAATGATAAAGCCTGGCTTCAGTATCACTGGACTCATGCTTTTTTGGGTAGTCTGTTCTACCCCTGTCCGGGTCATTGTATTTAAGTTACAAAGGCAAATTTCTTCACAGAAGTAAACGCCAGTTTCAGTTAATCCAAAGCTAACAACAATGCCACCACAAATAGAGTGAGTCTTTTATTTTATTTTTAATTTAGAGCAATAAGTAAACTTTCTTTCGCTCGACCGAAAATTGTACTTATGAAATGTGGTAGCAATGTATCTGCAGGTGCTGATTTTTGTAGTGCTTAAAATGGTGCAAATAAAGACTTCCACACTTTCCATTGTTTTATATTTACTTCTACAGATATGTACAGCAGTACTCTTATTTTTTTGAGTTAAACAAAACAAATCCTTTGATCAAAATCTTCCGTTGCCTATTTGGTGGGTTCCAAATGCTTTTGTTTTATGTTTGTTTGATATAGTAGATATTATAAAACTCAAACATAGATCCTTTTCAATTGATTTGTGCAACAGGCATCACGTGTCATCCTTTATTTGTTCATGTATTTACTGCCGTGACGTTGGACGGTCGTATATGGAAATAAATATAGGACGGTGTATATTGATGTCTCGATGCTTAATTCTCAGCGTCGTTCCCAAAACAATGGTTTCTTTGTTCATCCAAACGAGGCAAGGTCGTGTCACGGCGGACAAGGTTGGTGTCTACATGGAGTCGTCCACATTATTTAAAAGGTTTTTTTTATAGATTTTCCGTGTCTATTTTCTTCTCATTGTGAACAATTTTCAAATGATAAGGATCTATGTGTGAGTTATATAAAACAGATATTAAATGCATTTTGTTCGTGCATTGTCGCAGAATATAGTCACTCAGTGAAATCTGGCTTTTCCATTTTACTTAGCTTGGAATAGTCAAGGGCCCATTTTCATAGAGCTGCTTAAACAGAAAATTGTGCTTGGACAACTTTTTGCTAAGCACAAATAAGCAGGATACCAGTCACAGATTGTACATGTGACACGTTATTTTGGCTGGTAACTTTATTCTGGTAAGCATAATTTTGTTGTGCTTAGCAATTTTATTTGGGATCTGAAACATTGTCTATGCTTGAAATTTATTTTGTGTAGAGAGTAATTTTCCTCAATCAAAGTTGAAAATAATGGTGTGCATGAGAGCATGCCAACTTTAAGCACCCAATTAATGTATGGATGGGATCAAAACAGTGGTCCCCATGAAGCGGATTTGTTTTAAACTAAATCTTTTAACCTATAAATGCTTATGATCTGCCTTAGATTAATGATATAGTACTCTGCTGGGTGGTTTGAGTAATTCTTTCTGGTGCCTCAAGTGGTGAATAGATAAATATTGTAAATAAAAATTGCAACAGGAAAAGAAAATGTACTTGCTTGTAAAATGGTAAGTTGGGATGATAATGGATGAAGCATATAATATAATGTAAGAATTAATTTTAGGGTTACTTGATTATTCTAAACGGATGAAGATGTTGAGATGGTCTATGCATTTGACTAACGGATTCTAGATTACTGTACCATCTTCCCATGTCTGTTCAGAATCTTAGTCATTCGATTCAAATTAGTTTTTCTTGTTAATAAACGTTCACCGATAACTGATGGAATTTTGTCCCAAGCTCTCAACATTTTCAAGGTTGTACAGAGAACTATCACTGAAAACCCTCACTCAACCTTCCTCTAATTCTAGTACTTCTCAAAATTAATCGGCTTATTTGGTCTCGGCATTCTGTCAAAACGAACACTTTAAAAATGTTTGCATATGTCCGCCCTCCCTGTAGTAGTCTTGCTTTGCGAGGCTAGTTTTTGTCTATAAGTCACTGGTAGAGGGCGCTACATTGACTGTCTCGGAGGACTGGTCACGTCAAGGAATCCTGTTCAAAACAAATGTTTGTTTGATACACATATATCTCTTCTCCAGTAATTCATGTTGCGACCGACGACCAAAGTTAACAAAACGAACATCACCAATCAAGACTAAACCTGTAGTAGATCTGACCACCTTGAAAATGTTGTCGGCTCACAAAGCCATTTGTTGTCTGTGAGGTGGACTTCATTCTTCACATGATCAATAACCCACCCTTACAATAAATGATGATGCCGTTTGGTCATACCCTTTAGTAAAGAAGCAGTCTTCTTTCAAAACTTTCAAAAAAAGTGGTTTATATATTTCCGTTCTCTATATTATTCCTTGTTTAAAAAAATTTAAATTCAGTATTCGATGTTATGCAAGAATCATTTGTAAGGCAATCAGTTTTTATTTTAGGAAGTTACCGTTGTGTTGATTTTGTTGGGCAATATGAAGCCAAGATGTTAAACCATACATATATTCAAATCTTATTATTTTGTGAAACTGACGACCAATACTAAACAATCGTATTTGTCACAGAAATATCAAACAGTATATAAAGCGTAAAGTGGGAGTGTACAAGTAACAAATAATTATTGTGTGTGATTTCCAAGAATAATTTTTTTTAATTGGAGTCATTGACATAAACAAGCCTGTCATGTTTACGAAAGATTTTTTGTATAATGATGTTTTTTTAAATATAATGTAAGAGGCGCTGTACATTGGGTGAGCATTTTTTTTATTCAATTTGACATAAAGTGGGTCTTGGAATGGAAATTCCGGGGGGGGGGGGGGTGTATCCAAGAAAGGATTAAAATAGCCTGATGATGATGAAGATGGGTCTTGGATTGATAACAGCATCTTTATTTAACCATAAATTTGAGACTTGGGTTTTACAGATCGATAGTTAACTTACTCCATAAGATAAAGCAGTTATTAGACATTAGCATATTTAAGAACATTTGAAGCAAAGTGATCCACATAAAATTACAACTCAACACAACTTTTAAAAAACACTAGTTTGAAATTGATGGTGAAGAATAGACCAATCCATGAAGCGCTGCCCATTGATGCATTAATCAAAAACGAATGGGTGGACAAAAGTCGGACACATTGAAATTCCATTAGAGAATGTACACAAGCTTCTGCTATTTCCATTTTCTGCATCAGTGTGTGGCACGGTGTAGAGCAAGATTGCTCGTATCGTTCGGGCTACCCATGTGGGCACCATTGATACCCATGTAGGCGCCATTAATACCCATGTGGGCACCATTGATACCCATGTAGGCGCCATTAATACCCATGTGGGCACCATTGATACCCATGTAGGCGCCATTAACACCCATGTGGGCGTCATTAACACCCATGTGGGCGTCATTGATACCTGTGTGGGCGCCATTGATAGACAGTTGCTATGAAGGGTAAATAAATAAATCGGTCTATTATGGATAATTTTACCGTAACTGAACTGCAACAATTTGTAGGGGTGTAGGGTTACACCTTGTGTGAGGCTGTTTCTGAACTAGTGGCTACAGCTGCGGCTTGATCACCATGTTAACATATGTTGAAGCATAGGATGCTCATAGCAACAGCCATAGCCGCCGATTCAGACACGGCTTAATAGTCAAAGGTATCAATTTTGAAAGCAAGTCTCACTTTTGTTTTTATGGATTGTGCACTTCAAAGATGTATAAAGGTGATGGGTTGTCATCAATATTGTATAGGACAGTTATACATTGCATATCATGACGTGCGTTTTGACGACACCGACCATAAACATGTTTGTACTTTGGTGAAGCATTTTGGCGTGTTCGGTTCAACTGCGGTATTGCAGCTGTTCCGACCAAACCGTAACCGAGTTGTTGGCTCGGTTAGGCTTGGTGTCAAGATGGCGGTTTCTAAAACTATCAAAAAATGTCAACAGAATTCTTTTAAAAATGAAAAACCTTCCAAGCATACCATGTTGATAAAACTACAAAGACTAAGTTCCATGAAAATAAAATGAAGGTTGTATATTTTTGAGAACATGAATTTTCAAGAAATGTACCCACATCATGAACTGTTTCTGGTAACCGACCCGTTTTTCCGTAGCTCTCGGAAAGTTGTTTCGGTCAGTGAAGTTTACGTCAGAATCTTGTTCCTGGTCAATGGTCGCCAAAACAAGCCCATGGTATCACTGCATCAACACTGGTAATATATACCCATGTATGCATTATGGGATGTTTAGCGTTGATGCATTCAAGTTAAGTTGCATATAAATAATGAACACCATAAGGATATATATAATGTGCACGCCTTAAAGGAGCATCCTATTTGTACAAAACATATCTTGGTTGTCTGTGTGGATATCACATAGTTACGATGTGGCCGTCTGGATTAAATTATGTGTACCAAGACATGTAATAAAATACCTTCAGAACTGTACAGATTAAAAATAAGTCAAGTGTCCATCTCATTTCTTAGTCTTTTGACGTTACTAGAACGGTGTATTGGTAGAGTTACCAGAGTTACCAATCAGTGGATATCTCATTTGGGATCCCAGTACATGAGATTACTTGTATATGTGACACTCCACGACAAAATCAGGCACTCTCGGGGGAAAAAAGTGAAATGGCATTAAAAGAAAACACAATCCAAACATCATCCAGCCTCGGTTTGGTTACATTGATTTGAATGGGAGAATATTAAGATGGCCGCACCATGATAACAGTCTATTAAGAGTCTTCTATGACGAATCTGGGCATCACTCTTCAGGGACTTCTTGGACCTCCTTTAGGTACTGCGTCTTGAGGCTGCTGAGGTAAAGCCGTAGACTTGGTTCATCCAGTCTGGAGTTACGTGCTGCTTGTATCAGGCGGTTAGCTAGCCTGTATACAGCCCTGTGATCCTTGTCTTGGCGAGTGTTCAAATGTAGTTGCTATAAATAATAATAGTAACAGCGCCGTATGAAGCAACAACCCCCAAAGCACTGAACATAATGTATAAGTAGTTCCAACTTGACATCACACAGTGTATTGTCGGTCATCTTTACTGGAAATGATACTTAATTTTTGAATGCACAGCTACGCATTATGTATAAATACCACAGGCGGCACACAGGAGCTTTGTCAAACTCCTTGCATGATTTGTCCATAAGAGTCTTGGTTCGAGTCCTGGTCATGATACTTGTGTCCTTAAGCAAGACACTTAACCATTATTGCTTCGTCCTTCGGATGGCATGTAAAGCCGTAGGTCCCGTGTGTTATGTAATGCACGTAATAGTACCCACTTTATCGCAAAGAGAAGGGAGTTTGCCCTGGTGTTTCTGGCAGTGGCTGCTGAAAGCACCTCAGTACCTTGTAAACCCTTATAAGGTGCTACATAAATCGGTCTCATAATTCAAAAATTTCAAAAACTTGTCTTTTAACGTTTCTCTTTGTTCAAGGGCCTTGAGTACCGTATTGGTAGATACTTGCGCTATAGAAGACTCCGGTAGTATTATTATTACTCAGTAAATGATACACTCTGCCCTGTTTTGACCTCAAAAGTTTTGTCCAAACCCAATACTTGCCTTTCTCTGTTCTGACAATTTTTCCGACAGTCTTTTAGCCTCAGCTAACATGGATTCAGGAAGGGTACACAGCTCTGCTAGCTTGATCCCTGACGCCAACAATCAGACAAAGAAAACGTAAACCAGGACGTTGGGAATTTTCAAACAGAATGAACTTGCAAATCTATTCTGGAGATAAATCTGTTTCTCTCAGGAACTGGATGTTCTAAAATGTGACTGGCTCTGGCAAAACCCTAATAGGATCAGTGGCTGAACCAAAGGTTGAGGGGTTGGAGTTGGTTTGAGCCCCCGTCTTTGCCCCGTCGATTACCACTTTTTCATTCTTTATAACCAAAAATAGTATATTATTTACTCAAATAAGATACTGTTTTTGGTAACAACAAGTGCAAAAGTGTAGTCGGAATTGGATACAGCATCTTTCCTTAATTATTTATCTTGATTGTTTCATTTGAATAAACATAAATTTATATAAAACAACATGTTTGTCAATCTGTGAAAGATTTTCACAATTTGCAACAGATTTTTATTGAATGCAAAAGAAAATTCTTGGAAGGCAAATAATTCAACAATGAAAATTGTAAATTGTTCAAATGATTCTCACGAGGCAATTTACAGGCAACAAGTTCCAGGCAATCACCAATAATAAAATTCATTCACATTTCAGTTTTCTCATTATTTTCTTGGGGATAGTGAGTTACAGCAAGAGGAATGTCTCTTGTGCTGCCGGAGTGTTCCTTTTGCATACAGTGCAAGTGGTTGCCTCCAAGTTGCCTGAAATAATTGCCCTGTGTGACATGGCCTTTAAAGCAATAGATAATGATAAGATTACCGTAATGCTGTTCTTCAGTTCGTCCTTTGGATAAAACATGAGAGTACGCAAGTTTCCTCTTGTTGGCAGAAGATGAGCCAACATTCTCCACCTCGAAATGATAACTGAAATATTCAAAAATACTTATCAATTCATGATACTTCAGTTCAGTTATTGTTCAAAATCACTCAATTGCAACAGGACTGTATATGGGTTCAGTGTAAAACATAACGGCCTGACAAGTCATTCCTGAAAACAAATATTTAAAAACTAAAATGTCTAACTGGAGTGAAATGAAAACTTGGAACACAATTTGTTTATTTATTAATTTATCAAACATCTAACAGTGCCAGCTATTTGGTCCTTGGAAAAAAGTATGTCAATTTTATTGAGTACATGTAAACAAGGTGTAGGCTTTAATAGACTTTTCAGGCTATTTAATCTGATTTTTTTCTGATATTTTCCAAGGGCAAAACAAAAATCGGAAATCTGACTAAAGTAGGACGAATATCATGCCTGCAATGAAATAATAAATAGTAGGTATGAAGAGATGTTTGGCTTGAGATGTGGGAGGAAAACTCCCCAATGGGGGAAAACCCATGCAGTCAGGTAGGGACTGAAAAACCCAATCCACATGCAAAGCAACGATCTGAAGTGAGATTCAAACCGTGTTGGCATCGCACATTTCATCCCACTCACTGAAGCACACTGATACAACGTTCTGTCAACTTCATTCATCTTTTCTGTGAATGTTATTATGTAATCTCTTTCTGGCACTCATATATTGATTGGATTCAGGAAAATACCACCAAGGCTATTCTCGTAGTAGACAAGGAGTTGATGTTGTTTGGTATTACTGGTAACAAATTTGAATGCCTTAATCTTATTCTTTTAACAGCTCGTTTTCACATTTATAAAATGAAAATGAACGACAGACGTCCTTGCATCATAGCTTTTTAAAAAAACCTGAAGAGCTGTTATATCTTCGAGAAATATCTGTCGGTTGTCAATGGAACATCTCAGAAATTTAATTCGAAACGGAATAAGTATTCTGTACTCTGTGAATAACCTACTGTAACCAGTTTAATTCATATTTGCTGTAAGATACGCCGTTTTATTCATTATTTTTCTATGTTAATGTATGCTGATTAGAGAGCAATAAAATAATATCCCCTGGGAATTTTTTTAAAAAATAACAATAAGACAACGGTTTTTTTCACTGACATGATGGTTTGTTCCTGGCTTACTTTTCCACGTTTGGGTAGAGTACATCCAGAGGAGTGATTTCCATGAAGTGAGTGGCGAAGATGGTGAACGCTTTCAAACTCTGTAGATATTCACAGATTGAGTGACATATACCAATGCCTTCCTCACTGCTTGTCCCTATTGAATTCAATCAAACACATCAATGCAAGTTAGAACAATACAAGGTGGTTCTAGTAAGTGGATGGTGTGACACCACAATCCATACCCATTATGAGTGCGCACCCAAGTATGTAAACACCTGCAATCAGGGACCTCCTATTGTCCCCCTTTTGTTTGTTACTCCAACTTTTTGGCAACAGCTCCTATTGGTTTTGTACACACTTTCCAACTGGGAACCTTTACCCAACTGGGAACCCTATTGTCCTCTTTTATTATAGGCCCCTGGTTTAAATGTGTATACCTACCCACATGCACTGCCAATTCTTCTTGATCATGAAATACCCTTTTGGTTGAGGCACATTTTTCTGCTATAGTACAGGCCTGGAATTACATGAAAGCCACAGAGGCCAGTTGCCCCTGGTCTTTGCCTTGGTGCCCCTTCAAAAGTTTCCCAAAGACTTTTAAGATTTGTCCAACAACATGTCCTTTGCAAAATAAAAATAGCCTTGCCCTCTCAAAGATGAAATTCTAGACCTGATAGTAAGCAACCAAAAAAAAAATTGCTTAGCAGTAAACAGCTTTAAGAAAGTGGGACCAGATAGTGTGACAAACCTCTTCCTAGTTCATCAATTATCACCATGGACTTGTTGGTACAATTCTGTACAATGTAATTCATCTCCCTCATCTGAAACAAATAAAACCCAGTGTAGAATATTTCAGCAATCAATCTAGAGGATGTCACTGCATGGAATTTACCTAATGTAGTTTATTTTTGTACAACCTTTTTTCTTGCTCCTTTTGACTTGGTTGAAGAGCTCGAATTTTACAAGATCAAAGTCTCTTGACAAGATCTACCCCTAGTAGGACTCTTCATCTATGCTGAACACAACTACAGAGTCCTTTGTCTAAGAGATATAGCGTAGGGCGGACAATCTGGTCCGCGCTGTAACTTTAATCTCACTTGTAAGTAGCTATTAATTTATCCTCATGAAAATTCCATGGTCGAATACATATTTTGATGACAGAATTTCTTGTTTAATTTGTTATTCTTATGAGATAATCCATCACTCAGTGTAAACAAAATCAGTAAATTTGTAAAACCGTTAAGCACCTAAGCCAAGTTTCTGGCATGGTAACACAATACATGCTCAATTTCAAACATATTGCAAAACGCACACAATTATCGAGTGCCATAATTGACCACAACACGAATGTGTCCTGTATGGGCAACTGAAGAATGAATCAAACATATTTTTGTAAATTTAATAGATTGTGGTAAGACATCTGCTCTCGAATGGCAAAGGTAGTGGGTTTGAATCCGACCCGAGTAATATGCATGTGCAATTTTTTTCACAGGAATCAGGAGAGTACCAATTATACAGTGCTTTACACACATCGATGTCTGGGTTAAACCAAATAATATATTTTTATAATGTGCTGGATTGTTTCAAAAATGACATTTTGATGTTCAAACTGCAGCACCTGAAAATGAAATCGACACCGACTTAATGACGTGAAATCCGTAACTTTTTACAGGAAAGATCCAAATTGTAGATGAAACAAAACTTTCAGCCTAGAAATAGGTCACCAGTTGTAGTATTTCTAAAACAATTGGAAGTCTTGTAGGGTTTCAGTAGAGTCCTACCTCAAGCATGAATGTAGATGCGTTAGTCTCAATGTCGTCATCACAACCAATACGAGAGAAGATCTGATCACATACTCTGAAGGAAGCATACTCAGCTGGTACAAAGCTACCAATCTGAGCCATGACTTGCAAGATGGCCAACTGCTTCAGATAAGTTGACTTGCCACTCTAGAGACAGAACAGAGGTGACCTTTATTATCATGCAGCCATCTTGATTTTCTCTTCTTCAAATCAATGTAACCAAACTGAGGCTGGAAGGGGAAAGAGTCTGGTTCCTTTGTGTACAATGAATATTAGCATTCATTACTGTTATTGGATACAGGAAACATGACCAAGATGGTGGCATCATGATAAAGGTCTATTGACTTGATTTCATAGAGCTGCTTAATTGTTGTTTTTGTGCTTACTGTGTTATTTCCATTTCATAGTGCTGCTAATCGTAAGCACTGGAAAAGGCATGCTAACCTTCTGGGCCAAATTTCATAAAGCATATAAGCAGAAACACTTGCTAAGCACAGAAAACTCTTGCTTAATAAAAATAGGTTACCAGCCAAAATACCATACAGTTACCATTGCTGTGACTGGTACCCCACTCATTTCTTACTTCCACTCATTTCTTGCTTAGCAAAGAAATTTGCTAAGCAGAATTATCTGCTCAACAGCTTTATGAAATTGGGCCCTGGTGCTTACTATAAACAAGTGACAGGCGTAACAATGCAAATCCGCGGTGAACAACAAGCTGGCTGTCTAATTTTCTTGCTAATCTGTGGAAGCAAATTTTTCTGCCACAGTAAGCAGAAGAATTTGCTTACTGTTGAGTAGCTCTATGAAATTGGGCCTTGGAGTGTAAAATTCTTGTCCTTGGAAATTCCTAGGGCTTGAACTTCAAGAAAACCTTCACTATAGACCTTTCTTTTGCAACGTCACTGCCACGAGGTTGGCAAAAGTACAGGCGGCCTTCACTGAGCAAAATACAGTTTATAATTAACCAATGGTGCTATAAAATTAATACCCAAATTACTGATAGATAAAATTTACTATCCAAAACAAAAGGTAAACTTATACTTAATACACAATACACAAGTGTGTTAAAAACCTACCATGTTAGGACCAGTGATGATGATGAAGTTGCTCTCTTCACTAGCATACTGCAATACAGAGAAAACCAGGACAAAGTCTCAATTGTATATGGAGGGTCAACCCAAGGGCTAATTAATTTCATAGAGCTGCTGAAGCAGAAAATATTGCTTTTAAATTTTCTGACCTATAGGTCGCAACCTGTAACTTAAGTATTTTTGTAGTTTAATGTCAACTTTGATTAGATTGGCATATTGGCTAGAAGTTAGGCTAGACATTTTCTGGACCAATGATGTAAAAGGCGGTAATGAAATAAAGCAAGTTAACTCACAGTATTATTTGGGATGGGCTGCTCATATGATATTCTATCCAGTATGGGGTGTTTTCCGTTTTTGATGGCCAGTGTATCTGTGAAATCTGGTCTCACTGTAAAAGTAGAGGAAAACATTCATCAAGAACTAGGACCTCTTCATTATATAGGATTTGAGGCATTGCATGGTGAGGTATCAATATATATTTGGTTTGCGGTAACACCATGTGTATATCTACCTCTTCATTGTTCACAATAATTCTAGTTACAAGTACTTGATATAACACAAACCGGTATCTGAATTTATTTAAAACATTTTGCTGAAGACTATCAGTTACTGATCGAAACGTCGAGTTGTTAAGCCACTGGTTCTTCTCAGAACCACAATTCATAAAGAGATTTATGTACATGGTGTCTCTGTAAACCTCACTTGATTGAAACATACTAGAAAAAAACAGGAGAAAATTCACTTTACAACTACATATTATTTATTTATTATAAATTTTATTTCTGAGCTGTTCTCTCCATCCTACAATCTAGACTGTTTTAAGAGGAATGTCAGTTCCTACCTTCAGCTCCCCTGAGTTATTTTCATCTTAAATATTTTCTTCTTGTTGCCCCTTACCAAGAGTGGTTTGGGGCGAACTTGCATACAAAAAAATTGGAAAACTAAAAAAGCCTAAACCTTCTCTTAGTGCTTGTCCATGTAAAACTGCGTAGAAAGTTCTTATTAGATTCTGGTCCAGTAAAACATTTGAGCTGCAAGCCCTGTGGTCTTGTGGACTTTCCCCCTAAATTCAAGCCTTAGGATGTCACTGATCAATGCAGAATGATCAGGCGACCTACCATCATGGGCTCAGGAAAGATATTTACATTTAGAGTTCAATCTTTAAAGACCATTGTTTGCAATAAATTTTTAAAAACTGTTACTTTTTCATTAAAAAATTTCAAAATGTGTCCATTTCTTTTCTCACCATACTCTGCCAAGGTGCAGGCATGTGCAAATGCCACCAGCATGTCAAGGGTTGAGACGCATTCAGCCAACTTGTACAGGCAGCCGACATGTTCACGAATCTCACTCAAAAGCTCACTTACTACACTGGAAATGACAACAGTGGAATTTCTCTCTCAAGTAACAATAACATTCTAATAGGTGTTAAATTTGTATCGGGGATAAAGAATATGATTTGGTTTTACCCATACACTGATGTGTGTAAAGAACTGTATACTCTGTTTGCACGGGAAAGGTATCAAATACAATGGCATTTTACACCGTTTTAATGTGAGGTTAGAGATTTGAACTAAGAGCCCCTCTTTAAGCAAGTTACTTTAGTTAACTGTTTAACTTGTCACTTACATATTTGTCATCAGGTAGATCTCATTCAGTGATTCCCGTACACGATCTAGAAACACAACACAATTAAAAACTTCTTGTTGGATGTATTTTCAGCTGACCTGGTCCCTATTTCATAGACAAGTGCTGAACAAATCTCTGCTGAGCAAAAATGAGTAGGACACCAGTAACAAAAGCTCTACATAAAATGGTATTTTGGAAACAGTGAAAAGACCTTGTGGAGTTTTTACTATTGTCTGGTGAGTCAGATGACTGATTGGGCTTAAACTTTCACAGGTTTGTTATTACATGTATATGGTTGGTCACATAAAGTGTGGATACTGGTCTTGGACAAAAACTATAGTTGTCCAAGTGCTTTCAGCCAGCAGCTCTATGAAATTTGGCACATGGCATAAAAATAAATTAAATATCTCTTAGAAAAAGTCTTTGAAATTTGGCCCATGGCATAAAAAGAAATTTAACATATCTTTGAAAAAGACTGACAAAATAGGAAGACACACTGATCAAGAAGTTGATCAGAAAAAGTCATCACTAATTTGATCTTAATTCCATGCCTAGCTTAATATAAATTATGTAGGCCCTAAAGCATTAAGGGGATTGTATACTTTTGGTCATTGTAACCCACTGTTTGTTTCAATCCTATATCATAGAAATAACCTGTGAAAATTTCATTTCAAAAGGTGGTAGCGTTTTTGAGATATTGCTGAAAATCTTGAGCGGTTATGTCCACGCAGGAAGAATAATCTGCAATTGGAATACACAATCTGAGAAACGTTACTGCAGTAACGCTTCTCAGATTCAAATTTTTGGGGATAAAAATTGATATATTTTTCCATAACCGCAGTACTTCAAAGTGAATGGTTTCTCAAAATTCATTATACTATCCAAAGCTGCTGTACTTCTTACCAAGTAAGTTTTTATTGCCATTAATTTTCAGAGTCATTACCAAACGTATACAGACCCTTTAAGCAAAGAGAATTAAACTCACATACATTGCCTTTTTTGTTTTTGAAAATTGAAATATAAACCTTACATTATTTAATCCTCCTATACTTACTGTTCAACTTGATCTGTAAGACAGAATAAATAACAAGGTTAGAGAATAAATACACGACAGGACAAGTCTGGCAGTCTTTAGTTTATCAGTTGAATATTTATAACTCACTGGCAATGGAACATTAACTTAAGTTGTTTATGCTTGCTTTTTACTGAGTAAATATATATTAAAACAATTAAAACAGATTTTTAAAGTAATAACAATACCAGTACCTCACTGTGTATCATCTAAACAAAATATATATACATATTTTAAATATGTTCAAGTGTTCACTTTGAGTTCGATAAGTATCTTTCAATTCTGTTGAGTATCAAAGTATACTTACCCATAAGAAAAATATAAGATAAATCGTCTCTATGTAGATAGCCTTTTCTCATTTTGATTCAAAATTTTGGAGCTGCAACCCCTCAGTCTTGTGAATCTTCACCCCAAATTCAAACCCAGAAAATTCTCTGAAATTCCTCATCCCTATGTAGCCAACTTTAGAGAGTGTGTTTGTTTGTTGGGTGTTCGGGTGTTTGTTTGTTTGTTTTAGAGTGACTCACCAGATCAGCTGAAGTGAAGCTGAGTGAATTCCTGGCCCTGATGACTTTGGTGAATACCGGTGGGAGGGATTCGGGTTGGATGGGGTTCTTAGCACCACAGTACATCTGGATGAAGAACCCTCGACTGCTACTGTAGCTGGTCCTTAATGGAAGACCATACTGCTCACCGAGTTGGACTATCAAGTCTAATACAACAAGGCATTGCAAGAATCAACATCAACATTGGGTCATTATAGTTCATACTCAAGAAGACGAACCAGTGGTTTCACAACTCGTTGTTTTGATCAGCTTGCTCTGAAGATGATCAGAGCTTACTGCAAACATGCAACTCTGTAGTTGCTGAAAAAAAGGGAAAAGCCCAACCACACTTAAAGGTATAATACAGGTTTGGTAGAGCTGATAAAGTAGTCACAGACTGTGTTCATGCTTTGTGTGATCAATCATATACATGAAATAAAAAACCTGTGAAAATTGGGGCCTAATCCGTTGAGTGAGTCAGGAACAAATAGTGAACAACCGCGCACAATTTTCAGCATGTAAACACATTGTCCTGAATTTTGGTTGTAACAACCGAAATCAGCTGGTTTTTTTTTAAAGGTTTTCAGATACAGTTTTCTCAAATATGACTTCATTTTAGAGGGAAACATTTCACACACAAAATGGTTCCAGTATATGAACTTCATAATCAGTAAGCTTTAAGACTAAAATTAAATAATGAGGTTTTATCCTTACCAATCCTGTATAATACCTTAGACCTTTTTATCTTTTCATACACCACCACAACACTTCAGAGAGATGATTACATGGTGTTAAAACAAACCTTAGTTTTAAGACATACCTGCAATATCATCAACGATTTCTGTATATGTGCGCCTCGCAACATCCAGTAAGCCTAAAAACAAAAGAAGACTGTGCAAAATAACCAAGGAAAGATGCATCTGAATTTTAAGGCATATAAATTATTCACATTTTAAAATAATATTTGGCAAGAAAAGAAAGCCATTCCTCAAAACAACAACGATTAAATGGTCATTGGTTTTAACTTGAAAGTTATCAATCTTAAACCTTGTTTTCTGCGAACACAAATGAGAAAAAATGCTCTATGTAGCTATTTTGAATAAAAATTGTACTCTATTAGTTTTAGCTTTCAGTAAACTTGTTACTGCAGTAAATTTATAAAACATAGACTAAGAGGTAACGATGCATGTCTGCTACCTCATTCCTGTAGGGGCAAGGCAGTTTCTCCTTAGTAAAGGGCACCTCTGATGGAACATGTCAATGGGCACCAAAGCAGTGACCAGGGGCATGGAGGCAATTGCCTCTGTTGACTCCATGAAGTATCAGGCCTGACTTTGTTCTTGTAAGGACAAGGCAGCTATTCCTTCATATAGGGCACCTCTATGAGAGAAATTTTAATTTCTACTGGAACATTTCAAAAACACCAAGGCAACGACCAGGGGCAATGGAGGTGATTGCCTCTGTTGACTCAGTGAAGTATCAGGCCTTTGTTCTTGTAAGGACAAGGCAGCTATTCCTTCAGATAGGGCACCTCTATAAGGAAAATTTAAATTTCTACTGGAACATTTCAAAAACACCAAGGCAACGACCAGGGGCATTGGAGGCAATTGCCTCATTTGACTAAGGTCTACAATGTAAAGAGTGATCGATGAGTGGCTATGCAATCATGGCACCTACCGTTGATATTCGGCTTGACGGCAAAACATTTCTGTGTGCGCATGTTGAGGGTGCCTTTCTGGTAGCGTGTTCCATCATTTATGACTGTGTGAATCTTTTCCAGCATTGCACTGAATCTATCATCACTGAGGGACTAAAGCAAAAACAGCAATCAAGACATGACAAATCTATTGTTTATGTACCTAAATTTAAATTTGTTTTTGTCACAGATCTGTGCCCAATTTCATAAAGCTGTCAAGCAGAAATACTGCTTGACATATTTCTTTTCCAAGCAGAAATTGAGTGGGGCACCAGTCACAACAATGTAAACTTAATGTAATTTTGGCTGGTAATACGTTTCTGCTTAGCAATACTTTTCTGTGCTTAGCAGGTTTTTGTGCTTACAGGCTTTAAGAAATTGGGCCCTGATGTTTTAAAAAGATTTTGAGGCGTGCTACTAACATGAAGAAGAGAGATTTGCTCATTTTATGGAAGTGGTGTGACCCTGTGAAACTAATGCATTTGGGACACTCTCAATTGTTTGTATCAGGTCGGCTGGTGGACAGTTCTCACTGAATCATCAGCTGATTCATAGTTTTTGTCACTTGGTCAAGCAAGCAACTTCCAAAAATTGACTGAAGAAGTTTAGGTATGTAGAGTCCTACCTACCATGAACTCCATGGTATTGTGTGTGTTAGAGTAGCAGGCCTAGAATAACACGGAGGCCATGGTGGCCATGGCCTCTGTTGCCCTGGTCTTGGCCTTTCAAAAGTTTGCCGTAGACTTTAGTATTTTCCAGTGGAAGTGCTCTTTGAAAACAAAAATTGCCTTGCCCTCTCAAAGATGAAATTCCAGGCCTGGAATAGCATGAAAAGGATGAAAAAAAACAGCAATTTTGTCATTGATGAGGAGGAAACGTAGATGTTAAAAACTTCCCTTGGTCATTCACCTTGCAGTAAGCTTGCAGGAGTTTGTTTTTGGAGCCCTGTAAAGCCATCATCAGCGGAGGTACTAGTTCCAGGGTGTGCTTGAGGTGAATGACGTTGGTGATTTTAGACTCTGCGGTCTTGACCGTCTCCTGTTTGGGAATTTGGACACACAGTGACAGCAGGTGATCCACATCCAAGAAACGAGAAAGAACTGCGTGCGGAAAAAACAAGAAAATAACAAATAATTGAGATCCTCCATTGACCCCCTTGCACCGATGTCACATGTTGCTACTGTCTGCCCATGGTCTGCCATTTTGGAAGTCAAATTGTATGCGAAGTATATGGTGAGCGCGTCCTGTGAAATGCACACTATCACGGTACAACACATGGGTAAAAATGACTTCCGAAATAGACAACCAAGATTTATGGTAGTGACAACGTCAGGTAAATTGGGTCAATTGGACTGACAAATATTGAACAGCGGAGGGTCAGCGCTACGACTGGAGCTATGCTGGCACATGCAAAAGATTGATCAGAAAGAAAGACAATTTTATGCTCATCTTGTCACCTTTACAAAACAACCATCTATTCTTAGGGAAGTGATGGCTCTGAGAAATTAATGTAGGTTAATTCTATTGTAGTTTTCTTCATCGTCCAGCTGTATCTCCTCCACAGCACTGATTTCAATGTGCAATCTTAGTGTGACGTTGTCATCAAACTGACCTGACTGTAGATTGTAGAACAGCTCTTCTTGTTCAGTCAGCTCTGTAACAACATCAAGTCGCAGAGAAATTGTATCCAAAGCTGTCACAAGAACAAGTTACTCTTACTTTACACACGATATGCAATTATTGACACATTTACTCATTGACTGTGATTAAAACTGAATAGAATTTAGTGGGAATTTTAACTTATACAAATAATCTGCCGAAATGTCGTTGAGGTTGTCATCTACTTGTTTGCTGAGCTTGATATTTGAATCACCACATGGGTCGTGCCTTACAACTAAAATGATTTTATCTCCAATAGGAGCAAATCAAGTAGAACAGGAAACCATTTGTAACCATTGAAATTAATTTAATTTTAATGTTTTTTTAGATATACATGCACCCGCTACTTGTATAGTTCTTTTTCCACAAACTTCTGCGCAGGAGGGTTTAAATAAATATGTCCCGTTTTTCCTTCTCCACTTCGTGTCAACTCAAGTTGAATTCTTACCACAAGGAGGTTGCAGGATGTTAGCTCTCAGTAAACGTGCTACAAAAACAATAACAAGTTATGGTGAGTTCAAGTTAAGGTGTACCTTCTTCTCACATCCTAGTTCGTTAGGTAGCTTTTGCTTTGTTTGTTCTGTTCTCTGTCTGTTCTGTACAATCTGTTTTAAGTTCCGTCAGTCCAGTTTCTTGCTTTATTAAGGCATTTCTATAAGACTTGGTCTTTTGAATATGCCTCCATATTTACCTCTGCTTCATTGTCTCATATAATTATTATTCTAATAGTTCTTTAAACATCTTTGTTCAATAGACCTTCTCTATAATTACTTGCATGCATATTTTGCTATATGAAAATAAATATTGAGGCAAAGGATGAATGAATGAATAACACTGCTATTAATTGGAATTAAAGTCATTAATTTTCAACAAAATGATAGCAAAGTTGGGCATTACTTCAATTGTAGCATTTCTGAAGTCAAGATACAAACAGAGCCAATTTTCATACAGCTGCTTTAAGCACAAAAAGTAGCTACGCACAAAATAATGTTTATGTCTGTGTCCAGAACAAGGTAAGCAAATATATTTGCAACTGGTTTCCTGCTAAATTTCGCTAAGCTGAAAATGTTATAAGCATTATTGCCTGCTTAAGCAACTCTATGAAATTGGACCTAGGTCTCCAGGACATTCTTATTAGCTATAAGTCACCAACAAATTTTGAATTTAGGAGAGCTGAAATGAGTTTGAATGCTGAGCGCTTGGATTTGTTTGTAGTGTACCTCCAGCCAGTGTTTTGGTGTAGTTCAACACTCCATACAGGGTATGTCCACTCTTAGGGTCTTTCATGTTCTGAACCAACTCCAGATTTCTGGCAGTTGTGGCATCTGTAAAGGAAACACAAGTGTATCTCCAATAGAACCTAGCATTGATGTCATAAGCGACTTCATTCTGCCCATGGTCTGCCATTTTGAGAGTCAAACTGCATGTTACGATATGGTGGACTGTGGCTCTATAATCAAGCACTCGTTGCCTAAAATGCACACTGCATAACTTAACACACAGGGAATCAAACTCCCAAAATGTCATGTAAAATTAATCTCTTCAAGGAAGAAATATTGGTTCTGAGAAGAGCCATGGGCTGATTTCAATGTTTCAAACGGTGTTCGTAAATGTGACGTAATTCTAAGTTTTTCTCACTTCACATATACTGGCTCCACTGATTACCAGAAGCCAACAGGATTTGCATCGAGCTGTTTTTTGTTTGTTCATGGTTTATGCATGAAAAGTTTAATAACTGGACTTAATATAGGATTTGAGGCATTGCATGGTGAGGTATCAATATATATTTGGTTTGCCGTAACACCATGTGTATATCTACTTGCTAGGTAGATTTTGTTCTTTGAGAACTTGTCTTGCTTTTTATTCTACTGCCCCAGAGTAGAATATTCGAAATTCGAATATCGGGAGACTTCTCAGTTCTGAAAAGAACTGTCCTGCTTATTAACAACGACCTGGGCGGGAGGTAGGAAATCGAGCGAGACTACTACTTTTGCTATGTGGATCGAAGACTTAACTTTTACATACTTTCTTCAAAGATTTAGGCCTTCTCAGAATGAAAAGTGTCTGTAATAAGAAATGCTTTTGAACTATGAAATGGGTAATTTTTAAAATAAAATTACGTACAATTGTATGCCAGCTTTGGAGCTAGAAGTAGCAACATTTTTTGATATACAACAGATACGTGCATTACACAACACACAGGACCAAGGGCTTCAATGAACTTGTCTAAAGTTAGGGCTGTAGTCAAGGTGTATAGTTGGATGATTTTAAGCCATTTCTTGAGAGTAGACTATTCCTACCAATCATTGTAGACTGTTCACTGCCTCTGAATACCACCTTGAGAGAATTCGGAGCATACACAATATTCTGAATGAACTCAACATACTTCAGCAACGCTGCAGCCGCAGCTAGACAGTAGTACCTACAAACAAACAAACAACGAATCAACCCCAACACTTTATTTGACAGCAATCACAATTTAAACAGTCTAGATCCTCAAGCAAAATTTGTTTCATTTTAATGTAGGATTGGTCTATAGAAAATCTCCATAACAAAACCCTTCAACTTAAAGTGTTTTCAGATAGAAAATTATGATTCATGCTATTTATAATTATTTAAAAAGTGTACATACACATTTCCTAAACCTTACTGAATTCACTCACACATGTGAAGAAAAAACCCCAAGAAAACTTCAAAAACGTGATTTGGATAGAATTTGTGACTTTGGATGAATCTGACTTTTTATCCATGAATAATAAGCGAGTATAAAGAAGCCATATAAATTAATATAAGTATTTCATCAATTACTGATGGAGAATGTAGCATTAATGAATATTGGAATGAATTTCACTCAACTCACTTGGAAGTTATTTCCATCTCCACAGAACTGAAGTCAGAAACACATAAGTGTTTTATAGATTGCAGGCCTAAACAAAAAGGAAGGGGTGAACAAAACATTGAATAAAAAATTGTGTATGATAAAGGATAATCTGTCACTGGTAACCAAAGTCCTTCAATGAAAACAACTTGGTGAGCAACTAGATGACAAGGAAAGGAAACTCCAACACTGTTGGCAAATGCCCTCCCCTATTGATGTCCGTGCCCCTCCCCCTTTAAAAAAACTGGGCTATGAATTTGATGTTACATAAGCTTTTATGTAGTATTTACTCAATGTTTAAAACTGTTTTTCTATTTACCAGACAATGTATTTGTGTTTACCTCCACCTCCAATCAATAAAAAATATTAAATGGTATAGCAAGAGTGCTGAAAAGGGGCTTGGTTAAGAACAATTCAGACAACCATCAGTTTAAATTGGCAAGAAGTGCCCCCAAGAAAAACTGTTGCACCCCTTGTACACACCTAAAACAATTCACTTATTTTAGCTAATGCTGTAAGTACATTTTCAGGTCAGGGCAGCATGGATCATTTGACTAGGGGATGTGCGTTTACTTTCTAATTACTGCTGTAGGCTTGACTTACCTTTGGTTTCATTGAAGTATTTCCGTTGCACAGTTGCAATGCTGGCATTATGGAAGTTGTCACTGATGAGTTTGAATAACTTTGTCATGCTCCCTCCTTCACAAGCCGTGATTGGCATCACAATCTTTTAGAAGATTTGATTAATATCATGAAACTTTTAAAAATCACAAATGAAGAACCCCTCTCCCAGTAAAAAAAAATAAAATAAACATGTGTTTAATGAAAAAAAACCTGATAGGTAGTCTCTGATTGACAAACAATAATAGTAACAATAATAACAGCTCTTATACAGTGCAATTTCAAAGAAATGTTCATTGTGCTTCACAAACACATTATGACCCCTGATGACTGGGCCATTTTTTCATTCTTTAAACCATGCGTCAACCATCTCAGCTCCTTGGTGAGTATAAAGCCTGTGCTGCCAAATATGTAGAGTACCAAGCTAATTGAATCACAAGAATTATTTCTGCCCTCACAAGTTTCCCATTTACCCCTGGCTGATGAGAAGCAATTAAAGTTAAGTTACTTGCTCAAGAACACAAAGTGTCATGACCTGGATTCGAACCCACACACACCCCAATGACCTAGCCACCAGAACTTGAGAATGTAAACTCAACTCAGAGCTGCCAACATTTGCATTTTCCATTTAGGGAAATTTTGTACAACAATCAGGGAGATATTTAGAATTACATTCGACATAACAGGAAGAAAGTTTCCACAATCAGGGAGACTTTCAAATTTGTTCATCAGAACTTGGAAAGATTGGTTTATTTTCAGGGAAGTTTTTGCGGAATCAGGGAGAGTTGGCAGCTCTGCCAACTACCAGATTTCCGGTAGAACCCACAATGTCTTTGTTTTACCAATACACAAGTTAGATTATGAAATCTACCTCAACGGGTTGGTATATTTGTAGCTTTGTGGTCATCTTCACATAGCTTTGACTGTCTGAAAACTGTAAAAATAGAAACAGAAATCTTATTAATCAGTCTCAATTCCAGAGACTTTATAATTCCATCAATCTAATTACAACACAGCATGAAGAATAACATTTGTACTTGTCAAACTGTATTTTAAAACACATTTTTGCAAATGTTTAAAGGCACCGTACACGTTTGGTAATTACTCAAAATATATATTAGCATAAAAACTTAGTTGGTAACAAGCAACGGAGAGCTGTTGATAGTATAAAACATTGTGAGAAACAACTCCCTCTGAAGTAACGTAGTTTTTAAGAAAGAGGTAATTTCTCACTTAAATAATAAAATACTTCTTGCAAGAAGTTTTTATTCCTATCTGAAAGCACACAAATTTGCACAACAAGGGTGTTTTTTCTTTCATCATTTTCTTGCAACTTTGATGACCAATTGAGCCCAAATTTTCACAGGCTTGCTATTTTATGCATATGTTGGGATACACCAAGTGAGAACACTGGTTCCTTGACAATTTCCAAACGTGTTCAGTGCTTTTAAAGGAGCTGTTTTGCCTTTAAACGTGCTCAGGCAAAAGGTCTTCAGCTCAGAGTGAGTTTTTGTTGACTTATCTTGCTTATGGGATAGTTAGCTGTATTATCCAGATTTGTGTTTGTGTATAGGTCTAAAATCTAAAACTGGGTTTATTTGCTCTTCAAATAGACGGCAATAAGAACTTCAAGTAACACCTAATTTAGAGTCTTTCAGATAAGATTTTCTCAACATATAGAATGTTTAAGAATATCACATCACACTGATTTTTCAAGTTGCCTTCACTAGTTCTAAGAAATGGCTGATCTTGACATGGGCCACTACATAGTCAGGTTTCATATTAATTACCTGTGACAGAATGAGTTCTGGCTGTTTCAGATCGATGCTTGCAAGACCAATCTCCCCTTGTGCTAAGCCTCTACCTTCAACGATTGCTGAAATTCAATTAACATTTACAGATTCAGAGAATCTTGAAATATTCATAACTTTTCATTTTTATATGCCCTTTCTCTTTCCCAAATCAAATCTTGAGCCTGATAGTGATATAGATGACACTTGATGAATTGTTTATAATATAATAATGTCTTTAAGCAACAGGCCCAGGTGGAAAATGTGGACAGTACTTCACTGAGGCAATCATCTCCTATGCCCCTATCATTGCCTTGGCCACTTTAAAACAATTGTGCTTTTTGTGCTTTCTAGTTTTACTGTTTTTTTTACTGTTAGTATTTGTTGAGTATTTACAGATTTTATTGCTACAATTAATTTTTTCATTTGACAAACTTTTGACATTTCTATGTAAACCATTAATATTAGTCCGTTTAACTACAGTCGTGTAACTTTGTGTTGAATAATAACAGAATAATAGTTTACACTGAAACATTTGAACTTTGATGATAAAAACCACAATTTGAGGAGCTCTGTAATGTTGGGTTAGGGTTTGGAATATTTCTCAAGGTCCATAAGAACAAGGTACATACCCACTAAGACTGATGACTGATGAGACACACTGCCTGGTGTGTTGGAACTGTAACCTCTGTGAGGTGTCTGTCTTGAACTCCTTGATCCTGGTGTCTGACCATATCTGCTGCTCGCTGTACCAGGAGTAGAAAACCTGAAACAGAGTGTTTAATAACGATTCAGTTAGACAGATTTAGACAAAACATTATTGACAACTAAAGGTAGTGTCATAGATTGGTTTTTGTCAACGTTCTGACATTGTGAAATTCTGACATTGACATTAACGTAATGCTGATTTAAAGGCAAAACTATAAAGAAAGATACAATAACTGTAACATTCTTTTCACAAGAATGTTGAATCCATCCACGGTTAGCAAGGTGACAGCAGGTACCAACCACATCTGAGAAACAATTCATGCATGAATCATTTCTCAGATTCAAAATTTACACTGGATCACAGGTCTGAGGCCAGTGGTTTAGCATCGGGCCAGTAAACTCACAGTCCGGTGGTCTTGAGTTTTTCAATTTAATAATAATGCCTTACTCAGTGTCGCGTATGATATCTTGAACAAAAACAAAACTTGTTCAAATGTTGAGTTGAGTCTAATAAAACATCTTTCAATAAGACAAATGAGATCAAGCTTCTCTTGCTTGTTCAAATTTAAACAAGTTTTGTCTTATCTTGATTCTGGTATTGTAAACAAATTGTCCAGTAAAACTTATGAGCTACAAGCCCTGCGATCTTATGGATTTTGCCTCAAAATTTGAGCCCTTTTTGGGAGGTTGCGAGGCTTTAACCAGGGACTTACATATTAATCTGGGTGGAAAGATTTAGCAATAATGCACAATAATATAACGGGTACTAAATAAAAATACAAACTTAAATTGATTAATGGAGGAACATTTAAGTAAATGAAGGACTACACTGAAATGCAGCCCTTACCTATTGGAAGATGAAGCAGTGAATGGTTCAGATGTTCCACCAGTCCGTAACCCATGAGTTGAGGATTCAGTAAAGTTGGAATGAGTGCGAGAGGGTATTAAATAGAAATACAAACTTAAATTGATTGATTGAGGAACATTTAAGTAAATGAAGGACTACACTGAAACGCAGCCCTTACCTATTGGAAGATGAAGCAGTGAATGGTTCAGATGTTCCACCAGTCCGTAACCCACGAGATGAGGATTCAGTAAAGTTGGAATGAGTGCGAGAGGGTATCTTGTCACTCCTTTGATTATCTCTCACATAGTTTGAGCTCCATGGACCACTGGATATGCTGTTTGATGACAAGTCAGACAATTCAAAATCTGAAAGGACAAGCAAAATACTCATCAGTCGTAAACACTTACAAGATCCTAGATTTGTTTATACACTGACCAGTGACACTGACTGCTGAATGTATTAGAGCATGGAATTTCATATTTGAGAGGGCAAGGCCAGTTTGGTTTTGCAAAAGGCACTTCCATCGGAAAATCTGAAAGTCTAAGGGAAACTTTTGAAGGGGCACCAAGGCCAAGACCAGGGGCAACTGAGGTCATGGCCTCCGCAGCCTCAATGTAATTCCTGTATATAGAGCAGGTTATTCAGGATTTACCCTTCTAGTTGACCTGTCATTTAGATCACTTGTTTCATTTATAGTATTACAGCTACACATGATGTAGTTCACAATACAACAACAATATAACATTCCTCCTGTTCAGATAACATTGCAGGGTTTGCCCTTAACTTTTTCAGTGACTGGCTTAGTTAGCTTGTCATTTCACTGGTGGGTCCCCCAGCTTTTGCACTTGTCCATAATTCATATCAACTAGGGATGCTTTTCAACACTGAACTAGCCAGCTGCACCACTTGGAGAGAATTTTGACTGGTCCATAGGTGTTTTAACTAGCATTTGGCCAGCAGAAACACTGTTAAGGGAGAAAGCTGAATCAATGATTTTTCTTATGAAACTCTCTGTTCTGCAAAAGGCATGAATTGTATTTACTTTAAGAGTGAAAACAAATCATAAGTTGAATTTATTATTTAAGTGTTTATCATCAATACATTACTAATGTGACTTTGATATTCCTGAAACCCCTTAAATCTTTGTTTTTGGGGTGAATTCTTATAAAAAAGACAATTGTAGGGTATCTGTAATGGAGCTTTTAGTTTTACTATTTTGGCAACCTGTACTGTTTTTGTAATCAAACGACATCAAACATGAATGTCACTTGTATTGGAAGTCTTTACAAATGATAACAATAATAATGTGATTTATAATGTGCAATTGCCATAAATGTTAAAGAGCATATGTATCACAAATTTATACAGCAGTTTAAATCTTCTAGGAGCCAAAAGTCAAACAACATTTCATTAAAACTAGCATTCTCCTGAAAACAGAAAGGGACTGCACAACTGGATACATGGGGGAGGTGGGATCAACTCAGCAAACAATTCATTTTAAATAATAAAGAATGATATTTTGTTGGCGTTTTTACACAAACCTTTTGCATAATATACACTTTTGACCCTGAACCCCAAATATATTACCGTATCTTGGATTGTTGATGTTTTTGGAAGATGAGGCCATTGCAACTTTTCACAGGGTTTTCTATTCCGTCTTATCCTTGTCCAGCAAAGCAACCTAAAGAACAATCAGAATTCGAACCCAAGACATTTATTAAATTAACTAGTAACAAGGGCAGATAGCATAGAGGAGACTACAAAAGGGAGGTGTAGTTCAAACTGTTAAAGAGATTGTGTATAATACTTTTAATGTAGTTTTAGGCTCATATCCAAAGGGAGCTGCAAGACAAATAGCAGGGGCACTGAGGGCTATTTTGCCCTCATTAAATAATTACCTAATTTGGGGTTGAATAAAGTTAAAGAAAAATTTACCAGAGCAGGATTTGCCGGCTCTACCAACTGAGCTATGTACCCCTATGTTTGCGGTCTCCCTATATTGTAATAGTCCTCTATGACAGTAAAGGCCTGCAATTCAAGGTGTACAAGACTTAGACTAAATGCACAGTGGCAAATTGAGTTGAAGTCCTTAATTTAGGGCACATTGCCTTCTATTCTTTCAAAACTTTGCCGTTGGAATTACTCCTTATCCTTTTTAAGAGTTGTTCATGCACTAAAACACCTACAATGTGTTGTAATTAGTGAGTAGTGATAAAAAACACCACAATATTTTCAAAGTAGAATATATTGATTCAAATAAATATCTCTTGAAATTGAGGGATTTTTGGGCAATTTCATCACAAAACAACACACTGCAGGTGTTTTTGTGCATGACCAACTCTTGTAAAGGATAAGAAGCAATACATAAAGAAATTCGAGATTTGAAAGCAATGTGCCCCTTTAATGTTAAAGATTTCTACTTCTTGTAGAATTCTTAATATCTAGCAGAATGCATGTTTGTATGGTTTTATTGTTAATGTTATCATATTTTAGCAGCCCTTAAGTTTAGGTAGTTGCGATAATCGTAACCCTCCATTCCTCCATCCTCCCGATGATCTGGTCTGCAATCGGCAGAAGGATGGAGGGTTAGAATTATCGCAACTACCCTCTTCCTTCTTGGGGAAAAAAAAGACATTGAAGAATTTTACACTTTTTAGGAATGAATAAAAAATAATTAAAAAATAATGAAAACATTTGCCTAGCATGCCTAGTTAGTTCAAGAAAAAGCCTACTCTAACTTAAAGTTTTTGTATTTGTTTTGTCTCTGGTTTTTGACTCACTCCTTTTGCCCAACCCAACGCAACGTGCCCAACGAACTACGAACTACACTGAACTAACCAACAACAAAGTTGGTGTGATGTTTCCTGATCATGCTTTGCCAATTGAACATTCGATTCAGATTCAGTAGAAGTTGGATGGGTGGGGCACCGCATTTTTTTTTTTTTAGACAGCAGGCTGTTACCATGGTTACTGGCATCATTACCGACTCACTCAGCGCGTCTGTCTCCGTTTACCCCCCCCCCCCCCCTCCCGTGACACAGTGACTCACAGTGACAGTCTATGCATTTCTTATGCATTTATTAACGATTTAAGGGTTACTTTTTAGTTATAGTACAAATCTGAAAAACTGGAAAAGACACACCAAAATCTGCCACTCACCTCCGACTTTCGACACATTCCCTCTACTGACACATGACTGAAATACATGAAATAGTGAAAGGCAGTACAGCTGAGTTGCGTGTGTAGTGTAGTCTACTTTTCCTCAAAACTTTTTTCTACGACGCATGCGCATATCCTGTTCAGTGACTTGCGTCAAGTTTACAGTACGAGGTGTATCAATAGAGGGCGCACTCCATTGAATTATGGCCACAGCTACTGCGTGTACTGCGCGTGTACATGCGCGCGCGTGTGGTCCGGTTCCGCAGCGCGCGCGGTCAAATTTGCATTTTAAAACCCATAATTTTCTCTGTGCACCACACAGAAACCACCTTACTTTTTGTGGTTTATTATAAGTAATTTGAACAAAAATCTTGCAGAGGGAAAATTTATATTAATTAAATATATGTCTTGAATTTTGGAAAACTAACTAACTAGAATTTATATCAAAAACTACGCCGTATATTTTTCTATTAATGAGCGAGGCTAACAATAACATTCTTGGTCGTCTGCTCTCTCTCTGCACGTCGTATGTCGTACATCGTGCATGCTCAGCTAGCTCTGCATTGCATTATACGCACGTCTGCATGTGGTTAGCTAAGCCAGCCCAACCCACACACTACGCAAACAAAATGAACACTTTTGTGTGCACAATTTTTCCTGTTTCTGCTGTTTTGTATGCAATATTTGCCTGAGTGACATCTTGCGGAAAGTTTCGAAATGAACTAAACAAGGTTGAGCAGGAAAAAGGATTTGTATTTAACTTAAAAGCATGGATGTACACAGTGGACTTGCAACTGTTTTAAAATCACAGCGAGGAGATGATGATCAAGCAAAAAGACAAAATGGTAAGAAGACTGATAATCTGACTATAGAGCATGTACGCAAGACTACTTAAAAGTAAAAGTTCAAACTAAAGTAATGTGGTTGATCATGTAAAAACTAAAAAATACCCATAAAATGAACATGAGATTAATATAATAACAACTAGGCCTAACACATTTCACATATTTTGGTACTGAGTGATGAGTGTCACTCATTTTTTATTGAATACTTTTTTTTTAAGCCTATTTTTATTTGTCTAAAACCTTGCACATATTGCACAACGCGGAATGCACCTCTGCACATTGCATCTCTACCATTTCCACCATTTGGGGAGTCAATTCCTCTGTGTACACTTTGACTAAAAAAATTGTGAAATGATGGGTGTTCCGTAGCTTTTTGCCCCATAGAATCTGTGAAAGTGTTTGCAAAGAGTAATAAACATTCTGTCTTTTCTTTACAAATGCAACATTCCATCCGATCCATGAACATGACTTACTACATAATTAAGAAATAAATACATGTCATGCAGTTCGTAATGTAGGCTATGTCTCTCATGAGGTCAGTTTTGTTTCGTCTAGTTTCTTAATGTGTTGTCAGAAGAATGTTTATAATATTTTACTTTTCTGACTTACATTTTTAATGTGTAGTACCCTACTCATGTATAGCTCTACATCAAAGTTTAACTGGGTCTTTGATTTTCCACTTTATTTTTTATACAGATCTAAATTTTAGATCTGAATAACTTGGGGGAAAATCGAACTTTAAGTTTGTTTTAACAAGAAGCACAAGATAAGGAACCCTATCTGACAGAAAACTAATTGACACAACACTGTGAATGTACAATTTCTAACTCAGTTTTATTTGTGTACCACCCCTACACATTTGTTAGACGCCACATCGACTGAGACAAGGACTGACCTAAAACTCCTCTTGGAGTGTATCAAGTGTCACATGAATGATGCTACAGTACAGAGGGACAGTCTGCTCACCATTGCTGCTATGTGTTCTGGGTCTGGTAAGGAATTCTTGAGTTAAAATTCACCTGATGAAAGGTTGGGTCATAGATTGGTAAATACTTTAAAAATTAATGACCATAAAACTTACTTGGTAAGCAGCTTTGATAGTTGAGAAAGTATTCCCTTCAGTATATTTTTTTGATAATTTTTCACCCCAAAACATTTGAAACTGAGAAACGATTCATGTGTAGTTTTTGCTGTTTTCTCAACAAGTATAGACACTGTATTCAGCTGAAAATTTCACATGTGACTTTTATTTTATCTTTCTATATAATTTTGCCTACATGTATATCAGCATTACGCTGGCTAAAACCAATCTATGACGCTACCTTTAAGCTTACCCCTGATACCCATTTTTTTCTAGGGCTGAAATGGTCCAAATTGGGGACCTTTCAGCTAGAAGAAAGTAGTTCAATGGTAGTTCTCCAGCGAGTGCATGTTGGGGGTAAAGGGGGGCACAATGGCAATGTCATTCCCTCCATAAATTATTGTATTCAGCCTACATATTTTTGTGTCAACATTTCAAAAGAAGGCCATTGTCTAAAAATGTGCTCTCCAAAGTCACCAAAATGCATCAAACATTAGAAAAATTCACAAACTTCCAAGGGACATTAATATTCTAGGTTCTTGGCTGGCTTCGCTCGTGGACCGACCCCCCAAAAAACTTAAAATAATGCATGCACACAAAATTTAAAGACAACTTCTTTGCCAGAAATTGGGGAAACTTACCTCTTCTCCAATGATTGGAAGTATTTACTGGGTTTTTTAAGTATGAGGTCTCTGGATAAGTAAAATACTTCAAGAGTAATATTTCTTAAACCCCAAACTCTTCTGGAAACATTATTTTACATTCACCAAACTTGGAAGAATGACCAAGAACATGAGAAACTATATTTGTTAGTGGAAGATTGATGCCATCATCAATCAAAGATGAATTGATTTTAAGTGAATGAATTCATCTAGCCTTTTATGATTCCAGACATCTTCTAATGCCAACTGATATTCATGTAAATTCCTTTGGTTTTGTCAGAGGAGGCACAGGAGTTTTTTAGAGAAATTGGAGGTATCAACTTTGTCCTGAACCTTCTTACGTCAGTAAAAGATGCAGTGAGGATTGCTGCTCTGTATATGCTGGGATGCGCCTGTGAGAAAAATGGTAAATTTAAAACATTGAATTGATGTTTGGTATTTAATTAAAACAAACACAAATCTTAGCCGGAAGGCCAAATTGTTTTTACAAAAGGACATAAAAGTGAACAAGAAGAGGACTTGATAAGACCTCGATAAATGAAAACAAAACTTAGTGAATTGTCCATTCGACAAACTCAATGCATTAGCCATCTACAAACCCTTTATTTCAAAGAGAGAAAAAATGTAGCATCAACTGATTTCAAAAAGCTTCATTAAGCAGGCTTGATATTCTTCCTACTGTAGTCTGATTTCCGATTTGTTTGCCCTTGGAAATATCAGAAAAATTGTGATTAAATAGCCTTAAAAGTCAACACCTTGTGTACTACGAAAGTCAGCCCTTGATAAAATGTTCCTGCTTTTTTCCAAGGGCCAAATATCATACCTGATTAAGATCTAAAAGGGTGATATTATAATACTTGAATTTTTTCTATTTTGGGTTGTAGTATTTTCTCAAAAGAGACTCTGTACGAAAGCAGTATTCAAGTTCCTCTACTGTCAGCTAACCTCCAGTGACACAGATATCAGTCTGAAGAGAATAGCAGCTTTTCTCATTCTCTGTCTTGTTACAAACAATGGTAAGTTATTGTGACATTTTATTGAGTTAATGGGATATAATTGATGGAAGTGCAATGTTTGAGTGGAACCGATCAATCCATCATCGGGCATTCGAAGAGCGCCATCACTTTAGTTTCCTATGCTCGCTTTAACCACTTCATGTCGATATTTTAAAAAACATTCCGTGCCCACCCATGGCATTATTTTTTGAAACTATTGGAGCTTCGGGAGTAATCGTTTTCCTTTGAAAGTATCGTTGCCACAATAAAACGCTGACTAGACAAAGGAAAGACAACAAATGTTCTCATACTTAGCTCTGGGATTTGATGTTGCCGTGCGAAAAAATTGACTAGGCACTCACCGTGATTCGAGAACCTCGGCCGTGAGCCACTGCCGAAAATCTGGCATTGTATGCGGGAATTTTGGAACGCTCAGACCACCTCCCATTGAGCCCAAGATAACCACTTGTTTTAAAATGTTAAATATCATTTTAAAACGATTTTTTGTTAAATCCTGAAAATGTATCTGCATTTTGGTGCTTGATATGTGGCATGGTGTACCCCCCTCCTATTGTGTCTTCATTGTGTTCTTGGAATATCAGGAATTCTTTAGAGGATTTTCAGGGGGTACATGTACTTCTGTACAAGAGGAAAAGAGTGCATTAAAGTAGGAGACAATTGGGGGGACACCCTTGCCACATACCGGGCATGGTATATGTATCTGGCCTCCTAATAATGGTTCTTATATCAATGTCATATAATCCATGAATTAAAAGTGTACAAACTTTTTGTAAAAAGGAGACAAAATGTTTACACTTAAGTAAAGAATATTTTGTAGGGACTTCAATGATCGAAAACATGTGAATAAAATGAAAATACTGCTATAAATTATTGTTCCTGTTTCCATTAAAGTTTAAACAATGTTGTTTAGTTGGAATGAAATTAAGTTGTTACATTTTTGTATTTCAGGTGAAGGACAGAATCTTGCAAGGACATCAAAGTGTCTGGACGCAATCCTACAAATGTTTCGGTAGGCATATGTACATTTAAGGGAATTTATTCCTTAGAAGCCATAGTGGCCCAACGTAACTTGTACCAAAGGGGCTGCAAACGGCTGCAAGATTTAACCTACTTCCACTCAACCAAAGAGGTCAAAGTAAAGGTCATGTCCTGAATTGACCTTTTTCAATGTTAACATACAAGATTTCTGTTCATATTATTTTTCCAGACATGTTGATTGGAAAAAATTGTAAATAAAAACTTCAAAATCAAGCCTGGAAATTCATCTTTGAGAGGGCAAGGCCATTTTCATTTTGCTAAGGGCACTTCCATTGGAAAGTCTTCAAGTCTATGGGAAACTTTTGAAGGGGCACCAAGGCCAAGACCAGGGTAACAGAGGCCATGGCCTCTGTGGCTTCTGAGTCCAGGCCTGCAAAATGTAAGGGCCTATATGATGATTACATGAATGATCTCTAGTTAGGATGGTTCTTTCCATGTTATTATTTGCCTACATGTTTTGGAGATGAGATATATTTCACTTTTTTTAGAAGAAGTTTACTCTGCCTTTTTTTCTTGGGTTGTATGGTAATCTTTTCAAACTGACTGACTTGATCTATAATTTCCACATACAGGACGTCTCATCCCTTCGCTGATTGTTCAAGATTACCCGGTCAGATGTGGCTAGAGACTCACACCAACAATGATCAGCTTGAATTGTGGACCAGTATTACAAGCACTCTGTGCGGTTGTGTCAATAACCCTCAAAATGGTATGAAATGTTCGGTTTCAGGCTAACATGATTGCCTCTTTATTTATTAATCTTACTCTAAGAGAGGTTTGCGGTAACACCATGTGAATATCTCTTTTGAGTAGAGTTGGTTCTGAACAGAACCGGTGGTTAACGACTCAACGTTTCGATCAGTATGCACTGATCGTCTTTAGGGCTTATCAAAACTGATTTACATGCACATATCCAACCCAAAATTTAACTAAGACAATGAATTAAGAAGCCCTAGATAGGTTTGGGATGTCATCTATAATTACAAAAATTAAAGGTGATCTGAAAAAATGTAACGGCACCCACATATAAATGCCCACCATTGGCTTCTTTTCAGATGAAAATCAGCAGCTTTGTGCATCAGCATTTCCAACAGCTGTCACCCTTCTGAGCAAGACAAAGAACCCAAGAATCATTCGGCTACTGTCCTCATTCCTGTCATTAACTGTTGCAAACAGTGGTAAGAACTATCCAAGTCAAAAGCTTTCTCTTTAAAATTATTTTAAAATCAAACATTGAACAGTTTTTTACAGCTTTATCAAATGTCTGTTTTCTTTTACATCAAACGTTTAGTAACTCTTTTGGCATTCAGTTTGGCTCAATAGTGGTTTCTTTTCGATGAATCTGATGCGCCAGGTTGCTGCTCACATCGCCTCTGTGTTTTCTTGACATTTTATACCATCTATACCTGTCATCACTGCTGAATTTGGGTTTGGAGGTCTTAATCTCACAATCCAGATGTTGTAGTGTGTTCAATTTACTGATGTTGTTTTTGTGTATAATATTATGCTTGCTATTTATTGTATTATAGGCCTACTATGTTTGTGAAGTGCAATGATCATCTCTGGAATTGTGCTATATAAAAACCGTTGTTATTATTATTCTTCCCTGCCTTCCTCCACCTCTAAATGAACCCCGGTTCAGTCTGCTTTGGACCAGGGCCTAATTTCATGGCTCTACTTACCGTAAGCAAAGAATCGGCACTTACGGAAGCAGGAAATTCCGTGCTTGTGTCAACCCTATCAGTTTAGCAGGGAATTTTTGCTTGTGCGCATACGTATTTCACGCTACAAGGCATTCTTTGGTTACACAGCTAGCGCAGAAATTAGGCGCTTGCCCTGTTAGCGAAGAATGGGTGATCGCAAGCGCAGAAGTCGGTGGTAAGCAGAGCCATGTAATTGGGCTCTGACCTTGCATGTGGATTGGGTTTTTAGTCGGTCCCTTTGTAATTGCATGGATTGTCCCCAGTTAGGCCTTCCCTCCCACATATAAAACTGAGATTTCTTCAACATCTTCTCTTCCAAGTATCTTCACGCGTACAGGTTACAGTGCAAGGCACTATTGAGGATTCCTTGTTTTCATTATACCAGAAAACATAATAATGATGATATGACATTTTGATGTAACCAGAGTTCTGAATCTTTAGAGAAGATACCTGTAAATAGGTGACAAGATTTAAAACAAAATTCAATTTGTTGTAATTTGTTATTTGTGTCGCTTTTAATATTCTAATGCAATTTTCTGTTTAAAACTTTGTGTACATTGAAGTGATTTTAGCCTTTGGGCCACCTGTTTCAATTGTTTAATGTAATAATAATGATAAACCAGAAATAGACCTTTATCATAGTGCGGCCATCTTGATTTTCTCCCATTCAAATTAATGTAACCAAACCGAGGCTGGAAGGAGAAATAGTCTGGTTCCTTTTTGTACAATGAATACTAGCATTCATTACCGTTATTGGATACAGTGAACATGACCAACATGGTGGCAGCATGATAAAGGTCTATAGGCCTATGTAAAACTGATGCAACTTGGATGATTTAGTCATCATCATTGATTGACTACAACTTGTGGTGCGTCGTCGGGCATAACGACGAATACACCACATGTCCTATTCTATCATGGGATGAACTGTTTGATTGATTCCTCTCTTTCCTATATTTATCACAATAATGGTATCTTGAATTTATTATTTTGAACCCCAGTGTCTAACCAGGACAGGTTTGGCATCCTTGGGGGCCTTGAGATACTTGTTAGTCTTCTCCAAGGTGTCGTTGAGAGTCTCTTGAGTGAGCCAGAACATGACTATATTCAGGCAGCTTTACAGTTAGCAAACCTGTTTGTTTCCTGTATCACAGACAGCGGTAAATATCCAATCTTTATTGTTGTTATCCTATTCCTGTATAGTACTCCTAAAAATGTGAACAATTTTTGCCTTGTTAAAATTATCCAGTAATAAAACACAAGGGAAACTGACTGGAGCCCAAGCCTAGGTTTGGGAAAAGGCCCAGGCCTGATTCTTCGTTCTTGTAAGGGCAAGGCAGTTTTCCTTAGTAAAGAGGGAACCTTTAGGAGGGAAATTTAAATTTCTACTGGAACATTTCAAATGGCACCAAGGCAATGACCGGGGCATGGAGGCAATTGCTTCCATTGCTTTTGTGAAGTATCAGGCCTGCTGCAATCAAAGAAAAAATAAAATGGTATTTAAAATGGTATTTGTTTGGAGAACAATGATATTTCAAGGACTTCAATAAGGTAATTGGTCACCTCGATCTGTTATTCATCTTTTCTTTTGCCTCTCTGTTTTTGTTGTTTGAAGTTTAGGCTTATATGTTGCTGGTTTTCAGCTCCTTTATCTCCCTGCAATTAGACCAATCAGTAAAAAATGATATTAAATTCAGATGTTGTTTTTCTCTTTTTCAAAGAACAAAACCATGCAAGCCTTGTGAATCTTAATCTTGTACCTCTCCTGGTTCAACTCTTGTCAATGGAGTTCATCGATCTGGATGCCAAACTGAAAATCATCATAACCTTGGGTCACCTGACAGAAAAATGCGGTAAGAAATCTGATGGTGGCAAAACCCATTTCAGTTGTGACCCAGTCTTAAAGCATTGAACCTAAGTGCATGCTTTTTCCCTTAAAAGGGTTACAGGATTTATGTTTTCCATTCTAGGCCTAATAGATGACAATCAGATGTTCAGAGAATAGAAGTCAAACCTTCTATTTTATTTAGTTTTTGAAATAAATGTATCTTTTTATTAAACGGATGTTAGCAACTATAATCACCACTTATGCATGAATTCAGGCATGTGATTTCTCAGGTTTTTTCCTGATTTCAGGTTTTTCTCAAAATATCTCAAATCTCATCCCTGATGAATCACAGTGGTTTAAAATCAGGTTTGTTACCTGAACAATGTAAACCAAGCAATGGTGTTTGGACTAGAAACCAAGCTGCTGTTCCAAGAGTGTCATTGACTAGTTTGTGGAACAGATACCTTTTTTATAGACTCTGTGTTGACCAGTGGCGAATTGTGTTAATATTACAGAGAGGAGCCAGAGGCAGTTGTTGGAGAGTGACGGCCTGGGTTTACTCATTCACATTATGACTGAAAATCAGGATGAAGAGTTCAACAAAGCAGCTATGTTTCTTCTCAGTACTTGTATTAAAATTGGTAAGATTGGATTCCATACTACATGTATCATGTCATAATTATACCATTGCAGCCACATCTCTCCCTGATTCTGCATAAAGTTCCCTGGAAATGAACCAATCTTTCCATGTTTTGATGAACAAGTTTAAAATTCTCCCTGATTATGGAAACTTTTTGTCTATAAATGTTGTTTGTAAATCTAAACATCTCCCTGATTGTTGTACAAAATCTCCCTGATTGCAGTGTTGGAAGCTTTGCCATCAACTTAGTACCGTTCATCAAATTGTATTCCTGCTCAAAATAAAGAGTTTCAGCTCGCTCGCAAACTTCACATAGGCTAACTAATGGTTGTTTGTTATGATTTGATATTCTTATTTTATAAAAAAAACCAACAGTACATTTCTAGACTCGAAAAATAGAGTGATTTGTAAGCCCTGCTTCATGTTGTTAGAGCAATCACAGCCCAAGTTGTGCAACAAAAAATAGTCCCCCAAAACCCCACCTTTCTTTGATTGTACGTAAACTGTACGTTAGGTCCATGTTTTAATGCCCCAAAATGAGCAAGGAAGCGAATCTATGGTGGATGACTGGCAAGGGCTCATCTTGTGAGGTTTGTGGAGACACCATGTACATAATCTCTCCATATGCGTTGTGGTGGTTCTGAGAAGAACCGGTGGTTTGACAACTCGACGTTTCGATCAGTATGCATTTCAGAAGATGATCAGAGCACACTGACAGAAATGTCCAGTTGTCAAATCAACGGTTCTTCTGAGAACCGCCACAACTCCTAAAGAGAGATTATGTACTTGGTGTTTTTCAAATCCTACAGACATCAGACTGTTAGTGTTCTAACAAAAATTTCTAAGAAGGTTTTGAGTCTCTTTTCTTTGTTAATGCCCAGTGTATACTGTAGAGATGGGTGGATGCCCATATAATGCAGACCCAGTGAGGCATAATGTGACTTTAACTGTCAGAGATTAGCCCCCTAAGCACTCTTTAGGGGCTAATCTGGTAATTTGCATTTCAACAAGCCAATTACAAGCCCCATTAACTGTGGTCATCTGTTGACCCCATCAGGACAACTGTGGTCTATGATAATAGGCTGCTGGTTACACATGGTTACACACACACTCTTTGGCATGAGGCAATAATTTTGTAAAGTACCTATATGGTATACATTTGAACTGAGCGTACCTGATAGCTGTAGGGTAGGGTGTAGTGGGTGTAGTGGCCTAGCGGTTAAGAGCATCGAATTCAAGTTCTGGTGGTTAGTCATCAGGTTGTGGGTTCGAATCCCGGTCATGGCACTTGTGTCCTTGAGCAAGACACTTAACTATAATTGCTTCTCTTCACCCAGGGGTATAAATGGGTACCTGCGAGGGTAGAGGTTGATATTGTGTTTGAAAAAGCCTTCGGAGCGCCACAGTTGCCCAGGGTTGTATGCTCCCCAGGGAGCTGAGAAAGGTTAAAGGAATGTTATTGGCCCAATGACCAGGGTACTAATGTAAAGCGCATTGAGACGTTTATTGTAAAATGCACTATATAAGAACTTGTTTATTATTATTATATAGCTGTCTTGTTCACCATGACATCACATGTGTACAAAGAAAGCCACAGAGCATGGACTTCCTGCAGGCTTATTTCTACACAGCTCAATGAAAAAATAAATGTTGTGGAAACTTTTAAATTTCTTAAAATAAACATTCATCCTGATACTTCTTGGAGGCAATGGAGGCAGTTGCATCCATGCCCCTAGTCATTGCCTTGGTGTTGCTTGAAAAGTTCCAGTAGAAATTAAAATTTTTCTCATAGAGGTGCCCTTTACTAAAGAAAAACTGCCTTGTCCTTACAACATCATCAACCGTGAATTTTTGAAGAAAGGGGGCACATCTCCAAACTTACTCCGCTGTCATTTTACAACAATTGAATTTATGTAAACAATTCTGTTACAAATGTGAAGCTTCCTATATCAAAACTGAAGTATTTTGCCTGCGGCGTATAGTGGCCGAGCATTTAAGACACTTGTGCCTCTTAAAAGCAAGACATTGAACCATTATTGCTTTGTCCTTTGTATGGGACGAAAGCCGTAGGTCATGTGTGTTGTGTAAACCTATCGCTAAGACAATGGGTTTGCCCCGATGTTTTTGGCAATGGCTGCTGAATGCGCTGCAGCACCTTGTAAACCCTTATTAAGGTGCTACATAAATTGGTCTCATACTTTAAAAAAATTCAAAATTCAAAACCTGTCTTAAAATGTTTCTGTTTGTTCAAGCGCCTTGAGTACCTTATTGGTAGATTTGTGCCCTACATAAGACTAGGCCTATTTATTACATTATTAATATAACAATTAAAAGAAAACAAAATACAATTTTCTAAACTGAGGTTTACCTAGGCCTATTTTAAATAAATTGTCGTTGAACAAAGAAAAATTGACTAGAGGGGGACTTGAACCTCTGACATCCGTATCAACAAGCTGACCTATTTTGATAGTATTTTAACTGGGCACTTTTCAGAGTGTTTCATGGGAACTACAGAATTGTTCTGAAAAATTCTATAAAAAACAAACAAACAAAAATGTGAACAACCCATGACAGCCTGCAATTCAAGTGATTTTTTCCATTTCTGTAGTTTCATGTTTGGAAGGAGAATGCAACACCAATATTGAAAAACTGTTGACCCCCAAGAAACAGAAGACTGCTGAGAAAAGAGACAGTGCAAGAGTAGACAGGGCTTCTTTGTATGATGCAGTGCACAGCAAACGGGAAAGTACATGGACACAACAAGACCTGAATGTTCGAATCAGAAGCCTGGATAGAAAAATGGTAGGCCTACCTGCAATGATCATTGTGAAACTCCTCAAGGTGATGTTAGAACATTGGCATCCAGATTGGAGTTAACTTTTAATACCTTACAGCATTTTCCCTTAAAGGCACTGTACATCTTTGGTAATTACTCAAAATATTTATTAGCATAAAAACTTACTTGGTAACGAGCAACGGAGAGCTGTTGATAGTATAAAACATTGTGAGAAACGACTCCCTCTGAAGTAACGTAGTTTTTGAGAAAGAGGTAAATTCTCACTAAAATAATAAAAGACTTCAGGCCTGAAGCCTTTTATTCCTATCTGAAAGCACACAAATTTGTACAACAAGGGTGTTTTTTCTTACATCATTTTCTTGCAACTTGGATGACCAATTGAGCCCAAGTTTTCACAGCCTTGTTATTTTATGCATATGTTGGGTTACACCAAGTGAGAACACTGGTCTTTGACATTTACCAAACCTGTTCAGTGCCTGTAACAGTGGTTCGCTGGCCAAATGCCAGTTAAAACACCAAAGGACCAGTCAAAATTCTCTCCAAGTGGTCCGGCTGGCTAGTTCAGTGTTGAAAAGCATCCCTATTCAATATTAAATATCAACTAGTGAAAAAGCTGACAGACCAATGAAATGACAAGCTAACTGGTCCTGCTGGCTAGTCACTGAAAAAGTAAAGGGAAAACCCTGCCTTATTATAGTTTGGTTATGGCAATTTGAAGAGTAACAAATTGGGTTGTAATGGTAAGGGAAGATCGTCCACTGCAAATATGGTAATTGAAAACCACTTTTAAAGTTTTCCTTAAAACAAAGATTAAAACAGAAGCCATTAGAAAATAAAGGTAACTCTTTTCCTGTATTGATTTCATTTTAGACTGGTGCACTTGTTGATGGAGTTCACACAGCAAACGTGATAACAACAAATTCCAAAGACAAGCTCAGTTCACCCTCCCACTCTCAGCTTTCTGATGCAGAGGTTATCAGCGATTTACTAATGCAGCTTCAGGAGGTGAAGTTCAAATCTTTTAATTTAAATAGTTGCCAGATTTCGACACTTTGTGAAATGCTGACAATATTTTAACAATTCTGCCACATTTTCTGTTATTGTATTGGTATATTTCATCCAACCAATGGCCTGCAGGCCAAATTTTACAAGTTAAAATTAAGTTAAAAAAGTGTGTTTTAACGCTATATATGAAGTGTGGACCTGAAAATAAAAGAGGTCCACATAGTGTAGGGACTCTAAACACTGTGTGGACTTCCACATGTCCACACAGTGTTTTTACAAGGTTAAAGAATAGGATTTTATTTAAGTGAAACGGAACAAAGGAATGTCCACAGAGTGACTGCAACACAGAGTTGTGTCTGAGGGATATACTTACTTCAAGAAAAAGCTGAGGGCTTAGCTGAAAGATACAATAAGAGTGATCATGATCGGGTACTTTTCTGCCTTTTTGTCTTTGTAGGAAAGGAGTAAAAGAGAACAACTTGAAACTGAAAAAGAGGAAATAGAGACACAAGCAAAGATCAAGGAGAACACCAAGAACGTTATCAATGAGAAGGCAGAGGCAATTACAAGGGAATTAGAGAGACAGTATAAAGAACAACAACATAAACATGAGGACAAACAGGTATAAAATGCAATCTATTATAAAGGCAAATTGTCAGTTTGCAAAACATTGCAACAAACTGTTAATGGCAGAGGCTAAATGACAACACAACACATAAAGTCAAGAACTTGTTTAAGGCGTCTCCAGACTTATTCAATCCCTTGGTCTAAATATCCAAGTATTAAATAATTATTGGAAATAGAATAAGCTGTTGCGAAGTGCTTACCAACCAAAAGGACCTATGGTATAAATGCAAAAAATAGTTAGTGGCCTGACTTTTGGACCCTAGCCTTCAAGAAAGACTCTGTGGGGGGTCAAAACGTCAGGCCACTAACTAATTTTTGCAAGGAAATAATTAATAACTTGTGTCTTTGCCTTCTCATTTTTCCACAGATGTCCCCCATAAAAGTCTATTTCAGTTACTAATAAATTACTTTTTTGACTTGTCCTTCCCTCCCCCCATCCCTTTCATTGTTCATGATCCCCTGCTTTTTCTGACTGGCAATCTGCTCCTCTCTTTTCACTTCTTGCCACCTAACTGCTTCTGTTTACACAAGTGTGTTTTGTCATCAATTTTTTGCTTTTATACCATAGGTCACTTTGTTTGTTAAGCAGTTTCCTTCAGCTAATTCTATTTTTCTTAAAGGCAGGGTATACCTTTAGTAATTGCTTCAAAGACTAAAGACCATAAAAACTTACTGGGTAAGAAGCACTGCAGCTGTTGATTATGTATAACATTTTGAGAAACGATTCCCTTCTAAGGAATGTGGTTTTAGAGAAAGGGGTCTCAAAGAATTTTCAATCTGAGAAATGATTCATGCATGATACGTTTCTCAGATTGTGTATTCCAATTACAGATTATTCTTCCAGCGTGGACATGATCACTCCAGATTTTCGGCGATATCTCAAAAACGCTACCACCTTTTGAAATAAAATTTTCACAGGTTATTTTTATCAGTATAGATAGGCCTATCTACATTTTTTTTAGGATTAAAACAATCGAACGATCCCCAAACCAAAAGTGTACTTTTCCTTAAAATTTGCTATCTGTTTGGTTTCAGCTGTTTGTTTTTATGCATGTTTGTGATATTTTGAAACAATTCTCATTGCAGGAAAAGGTACTTGTGATGAAGACACCTGAGAAACTCTCTGAACATTGTAGCATGAATGATTTGGAACAAAAAATATCTGCACTGGAAAAGACAATCCATTGCCTCAGCAAGACAGGTGACCATTCCATCTCAGCTGACCAAGTAAAGAAACAAATCAACAGCCAGCAGTCCATCCCTCAAACTATGAATAAGTCCGTGGAAAAACCGGACTCGTACAAACTGGTGCCAGATGTTCTTCCAAGAAGTTACTTTGATGGTATGTGCAAGGGTTGCAATGATTCACACAATACGATGGCCACGATGAATACAGGCTACTTGCAGGAAAGTGCGAAAAGGCAAACGAGTGACCAAAATAATGGTTTGGTCAGATCGGCAGAACCACACAAAAACGAGAGTCAGAATAAAGGTCAGAAGTCCGCATCGACTGGGAAAGACATCGTCTTCAGAGTCCCCACAGCACCTGTCCCACGATTAAGACAGGTTAACAGGTCATCTAAGAAAGATGAGACACTACCCAGCCTAAATGACACGAAGCATTGCTTCATGCCACCTCATGAATACACCCACATGGAGTCAGATAGGGACAGCCATACATCGAATACAACATACCAGTCCACAGAAATGAGTTTCACCGCCTCGGATATGGCTCTTTTTCAACCAAGAGTCCAACTCGTTGATATTATGCACAGTGGAAATTTGTCAGCTCAACCGGGCAATCGCAGTTTCAAACTGAAGCATCCAGTTCATAATGCATCTTCTCTTTCAAGACCAGTTTCGGAGTTGACCCGGCCAAAGATTAGACAAATTAGAGCCAGTGACGATAATCGGAGTTCGTCAAAGAACGTGTTTACAAGCAGTGTCTCTCAGAGTGATTTAGCAGGTATTTCAAAGATGATTAAATATGTAAACTATCTAGTTGGCAATATTGTTTCAACGAAACATGAACTTTGTTTTGTCCTGGTAAATTATTTTGAATTTACTTCAGGCCTGGAATTTCATTTGAAGGCGAGTAAATGCCTTAATTTTTGTTAATAAAATAACTCACTTCAAAGCAGAAACACGATTCTGGATTTGTACAAAATATTTCAAAATTATTACATTTTTGAACCGCACTGATTGGGGCCAGACTTCACGGCATTGCTTACCGTGAAATTCTGCGCTTACAACCCATAGATTCACATGCTTTGTGAACCTGTAAGCACAGAATTTTGTGGTAAGCCTAGCACAAGCGGCGAGCATTGAAATTGGGCCCGTAAGATGAATACCTCATAATCACCTTGTAATTGGATTATTTTCTCAAGCTTCAGGTAAAACTTTTGCTGTGTGTTCAAATCAAATGGCTCTTCACCGCTTACCGAAATGCCCAGGTTTGTACCTCCTTGATCTCTGATACAGGGCTTATTACCAGGCCTGAAATTCGGAAGGCCATGGCCTCTATTGTCCCTGGTCTTGGCCTTGGTGCCCCTTCAAAAGTTTCTCATAGACTTTTGGATTTTTCAATGGAAGTGCCCTCTCAAAGATGAAATTCCAGGCCTGTATTACACATCGATGTAAGGGGTAAAACCAAAATAACATTCTTTATGTCTCAATAGCTATTATGACAGCTACAGTATTAAATTGTTTGTGGTGCCCACTGCCAGTTACAGAATTCAAACTGCCCTCTCATCACCAGGTACGCTCGGTGGTGTAGGGGTTAAAATATGTGCTCTAGAAGACAGATTTCCTGGGTTGGAATCCCGTCTAGTAGTAGCATGTGGATTTTCTAATTTATTTCTCCCCTGCATGACCAAGTGAAGCATTTTCCAAACAAACTTATAAAGCTGTGTGTTCCTATTCTGCAGGCTGTGCCCCGCCTGTCAACCGACCATTGTTGAACAGCCGCAACTTTCTATACACTCTGGAGAGGAGTAGACACACATGCTCTGAACATCGAGATCTCCAGAGAATGATCAAACAAGACATACAACGACGGATGATTCAGAAACACTGTGAGTATACGTTTTAGGACACAAGGAAGACAACAAAAATTAAACACTTGTCTAACTGTGAATCAAATTGATAACCTTGCTCCAAGAGATTTCAAGAAATGGGCAAACCAATCATCCCCTGCAGTCCGGGGCTAACATTTTAAAGAAAAGGAAGGTCTCATTTTGTTTACTGTCAGCTTTGTTTAACCAGAAATTTTGAAACGGATGTCAGCGTTTTTTTTTTAATGGATAAATGGTTAACCGGTTAAATGTCCCAACCCTACAAACTTCTACTGCATAGAGTGAAAATATTGTTAGGGAGCATCAGCAATGCAAAATTATGCAGGTGGTAACTGAAGGTTAGCCTCAAGTTTTTTTGAGTTTTCCGGTTACCTTTGGTTCAACCACGAGTTACCTTGAGTTACCTTGAGTTACTGCTTGTTTAATACTGCATTTCTCCCTTTTGAGCAAAATGTTAATTTTTTGAAGCAGTTCAAGCCTGCAAGGATATTCAGTTGTTTTGTTCACTACCAATGATGCATATGAGATTCTTTCACCTTCACTCTATGTTCAGTAATTTTCACAGCTTTTAAAACCCTATTACTATACCGAGGCAATCTCCTGCCCAACTGGCTCTTTCCACAAAACACCACAGCAGACTGTGGAGATTAAGTCCACATTACATGAGCCATTGGATTTCCTTGTATTCCCAGCAGTACATACAGAATAATTATACCCAATGCTAGCTTATTAGAAGATATGATACTTTTTGGATGTCTGTGGTACCTGTGTGTAGGATGGTTAGTAGCACTCTGCACAGATGTTAAAAATAGAAGCCAAGTACCCGGATCTCAGACGTCCCGTGTCTAAATTCGCTTACATATCCAAGTTCTATGTTTACTCGCGTGTGTAATGACTGTATGACTAGTGCGGTTTGGCGCACCAATGATGCGGTGATGGCACTAGTGGTGGGATGTTTGTCTGACAGCAGAGTATTTTGAGCAAAAGTGACATCAATAGTGCATAGTGCTATTAACAACACATTCATTTTGAACGGCTTGTTTGACAATTTCCTCCTTATTTGTTGTGTATTTAGATTCCTCTCCAAAAAGTGTGACAGACACAAGTTTTACCTTGTCAAGGAACGTTCGAAGTGCTTTGAGAACTAAACGCTTCCCACATGCCATCTCTTCTACTTTACCCAAGAGCTTGGATAGGCAATTCAAGCAAGAAGCTGTAAGAGCAATTTTTGAATTTATTTTATTTTCGAACCTTCTGAATTGGTTGCGCGTTGAAGACTTTTGTTTGCGAGTCAAAATATTTGGCTAAACATGTTCTTACCTCAGGGTATGTTTTTTATCAATTCATCTGATAATATTATTTGTGTTTTAACCTACACTCGGTACTTTTCCCGAGTTCTGTTGAAACAAAATCCACAGGCATCACTGATAATATTTGTTAGTTGAGAATCTTACAGCTTGAGAAAGTTTCAATTTTTTCCTGTTTTGTTTGTTTGTGTATCTCATATTAAACTAAATTTTGCGTTAGAACAAAGAAAAATTGATTAGTGTTGGATTTGAACCTGCTAATCCGGATAAAGGTGCAAGCGCTCTACCAACTGAGCTATCAAGTCGTATAATGTTAGCGGTCTCCCTATTTTGTCAATATCTTTGTTCGGGGTGCCTGTCAGAAGCCATTCAACCTGTAACTGCCGCATATCCAGGGATCATCCCCAAGTTTTTTATGCAACTTAGGAGTGACAGTATAGGGATCACCTTAAAGGGATGCACTTTTTTATTCCAAGTAATAAACCACAAGGGAAACTGACGGTAAATTTTAATGTAATTTTGGGGTGATTAAGGAAAAATTGAAAAGAGCGGGATTTGAACCTGCAACCTCTGGATTAACATACCAGCGCTCTACCAACTGGGAATGCATTATTATTAAAAGATGAACAGTCGTAATAGAATGCAAATGTTCGCTTTCAATCTTGCTAGTTGCTTTGCAACAGGACTGTGTGAACGTTGACATGAGTAGAGGACCAGAATTGAAAGCATTTAAAATAAGAAAACATTTCTGGTGGGAAGATTATTGCAAATTATTGATTTAATTTTTATTTATTTTTTTAAACAGGCAAAATGGTCATCGCCCTCATCATCCAAAAGTAAACCGATAAGAAGAAAGCGTAAAAACTTCACAGAACAAGAAATAGAGAATCTCATTGAAGGTGTAGCTAAGAAAGGTAAGCATTGGAACGCCATTCTTTGGGGCTATGAATTTCAACCAGGACGGACTTCTGTGGACCTTAAAGACAAGTACAAAAGGATGCAGGTATGTCAATATATATATAATTAAGCCCTTGTAGCAGATTTTACCGACAATATATAATTGTTGTATTTCGGGGTGGCCTTTTTGTTGTCGCAGAAATTGTTTTTGTGCTGGTCAATGGAACTGGCAATGTGAATCGACTGTTTAGTCTTTGATATTCAATTCGTAAGCCCGATTTGAAACTTTGCATGGTGGGAATACAATCAAGTAAGGTTTGCAGTAACACCATGTACATGAGTAGGATTTTAAACTTTACTTGGTGGGGACGCAATCTTGTAAAGGTTTGCGGTAACACCGTAAACGTGAGTTGAATTTGAGGTTTTTTGGTAATGCCGCTTAAGTGAGTAGGATTTAAAGGGTGTGTACAACATTGGTAATTGCCAAAGACCTGTATCCAAACTCGATGTGACCCAACATATACATGAAATAACAAACCTGTGAAAGTTTAAGCTAAATCGGTCTTCGGAGTCATGAGAAAACAGTGAAAACCCCCTTTTTCAAACATTTATCCTGCAGGATAAATACTATTTTTGTACTCATTTCGTAAAAACTATGGCATTTCAAGCAAAACTATTTTAAGGGAAGTTTTCTACCATGACCATCTTTAAACCATGTAAGTTATGTGCAAATCTGTGAGCATAAATATTTTCATTCTTACCATGTTGTACACACTCTTTAAACTGTTTACATTTCCACTTAGATTACCAATTCCAATGAAAGAAAATAAACATAGCTGCAATTTGAATACACTATACTAAGTAACTTTTTGTGTGATTGCAGTCTCCACAAATTTATAGGGGATACTTTTTTGAATTCTTGAATAACATTAGTTGGATAGTGGTGAGTTTGTGTTCCACCCAAGTTTCTTTCATTTTGTTTTAAGGCTGATTCTGATTCTGTTGGAGTGATCAAATCAAGCAGACAGCCTCCGCCATTATCAGGCAAAAGTAGACAGCAGAATATTGATCCTACATGGCATCCTTGAGATCCCTTAAGAAAATAACCAAAGTATGTCCAGTTATCAGAGCTCGAATTTTACACTGCACGGCAGGCCCGAGACCATTGATTTTAGCGTTAGGCCAGTAAACTCATGACCGAACAAGTCCAGCGGTCTTGCGTTTTTCGTTTGAATAATAATACCTCACTGTGTAATATCTTTTACAATGATGTTCAAGTTTTGACTTTGAGTCTGGTTAAATATTTTTTCAATTCTGTTGAGTATCAATATAATAGGCAAATTTAACCCACAAGACAAGTGAAATACTAAATCTTCTCTTAGTGCTTGTTAAAAAACCCAGTTTACATGTTAAATTTTGTAGAAGGTTCTTCCTCACTAAGACTCTGGTCTTGTAGAATAAATTCTGCACCAGTAAACATTTTGAGCTGCAAGCCCTGCAGTCTTGTGGAATTTTACCCCAAATTTGAGCCTTGGTTATGTTAGTTACAAAAAACATTTTGTGACATGGGTGTCAAACGGTACACAAGCATTCATCCATGATAATTGGATCCGTTGGAATAAACATACTCTAATCTCTGGCCTGAAGTGAGGTTGGGTGGCAGAATTGTGTATAAATGCAGCCAATATAATCTAACTTCATATATACATGTAGATGACAAGGAAAGAAACAAGATGTCAGACCTAGAATTATACGGAAGCCTTGAATTTAATCTTTGAGAGGGCAAGGTCTTTATCATTTTGCAAAGGGCACTTCCATTGTAAAGTAAAGTCTTTAAATCAATTTGTTGAGCTTTCTAAGCTTTTGAAGAGGCACTGAGGCCAAGACCAGGACCCAATTTCATAGAGCCGCTTAAGCAGAAACTAGTGTTTAAAAATTGTCTGCTAAGCAAAAGTAAGCAGGATACCAGTCACAGATTGTACATGTGACATGCTATTTTGGCTGGTAACCTTACTATGGTAGGCATAATGTTGTTGTGCTTAGCTACTTTTTGTGCTTAAGCAGCTCTATGAAATTGGGCCAAGGGCAACAGAGGCCATGGCCTCCGCAGCCTCCATGTAATTCCAGGCCTGAGGGCCCCATTATCTTCTTTGTTATTTTTTTCTAAAAATAAACTGGTCACTAGTTTTCCTGTAGTCTTGGATTAGGCACTGTGATAAATCAAATTGAAGGAACACTAGATAGTGGTCCTGTGCCCGAAGGCCAAATGCAAGAAGTGGGCAAGTTGTCAGGTTCAATATTGGGCACCCGGCACACAGAAAATCATCAAACACTTCCATAACACAAAATGAAAAAATGTGTGAACAGCCCTGTTATATTATTTGCATCTCATCAACGGTGAGTTATCCATTTCACAAAAACTCATCATCAATTTGGCAAAAGCATTTTTTGTTTTACCTCAAGACAGATTTTGAGGCTATGTTTCTTTGATATAAGTCAGTATAAAATATAATATTCAAGATGAATTAAAGCAAAAACTATCATATAATATTGTAAATTTATTTAGTTAAAATGAATTGTTTGTAAACTGAATACATTTTCAAGGTTTGATTAATTTATTTGTATTCATTAACCTGATCATTTTGAATTTCTTCTAAAGCAAAGATCTATTTGTTTGTTAAGACAATGTGTTCTGTCTAAAGATACGGCATGTTCTTTAAATGTTTTTGAAAATATTAATATATATTTGCAACTTTTTGTACTTTTTATGAGCTACTCTGAATGTGGAGCTGCAAAAATATTTAATTGATCTTATTATTTGAAATCTGTCTCCATTGGTTTCATGGACATTTTGCAATAATTACAAGAGCAAAATATGCTTCTGGTGGCCTAATTTCCCTCTCAAATCCCACTGAGAAGAAAACAAAAACTAAGTTTAATTTAATTGTGAAGGTATATTTATCAACAAAGACCTTTATTTTCAGCAGTTTAAAAACTCCAAAGTGTTCATACTACTTATTGAATAACAATAAATTGAATGAAAAGGACAAGAAAATCAATTTATGATTGTTATTTTGCTAATCCCTCAGTTTTTTGAAGAATCGTCACTGAACAAAACTAAACAGAATATTATCAAACAAGTTACTTGAGAATCCAGAACTATTACTTACACTGCTGATGCTCAAAACTACAAAAAATAAATTTATACAGCAATTTATACATTTTAAAAACACCCAAGGAGCTTTAAAGGCAGGCTTTTGGTAATTACTCCACAAGTTAATGACCATAAAAACTTACTTGGTAAAGAGCACTTGAAAGCTGTTGATATTATAAAACATTGTGAGAAACGACTCCCTTTGAAGTAATGTAGTTTTAGAGAAAGAGGCAATTTTTCACCCAAAACATTGAATCTATCTGAGAAAGGCTTCAGGCATGAAGTCTTTCTCAGGCATTTGAAAGCACACAATTCTATGCAACAAGAGTGTCTTTCTTTCATTATTTTCTTGCAACTTTGATGATCATTTGAGCCCAAATTTTCACAGGTTTGTTATTTGATGCATATGTTGGGATACACGAAGTGAAGATACTGGCCTTTGACAATTACCAAAAGTATACCCTGCCTTTAAATGAAAAATGTCAAACAAATAGTGCATTTCAGAAAAAGCATTAATAGGCCTAATTACAGATTAATAATTACAAAATGTATCTTAAACGAAAAGTATGCCAATATTTTTGGTTATTTTAGGAGTAAATTCACCGATTGAAAACAAGTGTTGTGTTTTTTGCACGGATTTTGTATTGTACACTCATTTTTGGCTTATTTTGATGTGGCAATCGAAATAACCACTAGTGAATTTTTGGCTTCCCCCTATGGATAAATACCAACCCTTGCATTTTCTTCAATAAGAAAGCTCAGATATTGTAGCGGATTAAATTCACCGCCAGTAGAAATTAGGAATACGAACAACTAAAATCACTAAGAGAAATCGAGAACAGAATAATTGAAACAAGATGGAAACGAAATGCCGATACATAGTTATATTTTATCCCTTAACGGGACCATCCAAACAACGTATACCAAATGACAAGGCTTTTTGCCACAAAGGAAAATACTAAACAAAGTCTGGCAAAGCAAAGATTTCGGGACACCCCTAAACTAAAATAAATAAATGGTATTACCTTAATAATGGTCGGATGACTGGCTGCAACTTATACAACTTAAACAACCCAACTTTATACAGAAAAACTAACACCCAGCCTCCGACCACAACCTCCTGCTCCCTGCCACAGGACAAGACTGCCACCCGAGCTCTAAGGCCCAGTGGTTTTATTAGAGTGGTCTGTAAGATTAACAATAACCATTAACTGCATTCCTTCTCCCAGATAGGGAGAACTGGACTGGAATGTCTAATTATTACAAGACAATTACAAATAACTGCATTCCTTCTCCCAGACCGAGAAATTGGAATGACTCTTAAATATTACAAGACAATAACTGCATTCCTTCTCCCAGACCGAGAAACTGGAATGACTCTTAAATATTACAAGACAATAACTGCATTCCTTCTCCCAGACCGAGAAACTGGAATGACTCTTAAATATTACAAGACAATAACCAATAACTGCATTCCTTCTCCCGACTGAGAAACTGGAATGACTCTTAAATATTACAAGACAATAACCAATAACTGCATTCCTTCTCCCGACTGAGAAACTGGAATGACTCTTAATCATCTTATCCATCACACTACCCTCCTCCCACAGAAGGCGTGTCCCCACGACTTAATGGTGAATAAAAATATATATATTAATATCAATCGGTATCATATAATGTCCAAAGATGATTTGCAAAACTTCATGGAGATAGGTTCAAATGAACATTTGTTTTACTAGATGTTACATAGGCTTTTAAATGAAGAAAGTGTCCACAGTTGGTCTGCAGCCCAAAGGAGCACCATCAAAATGTAGCATGTAAAGCCCATAAATCAAAATGTTCAAGTTCGGTTAGATCACGAAATCTCCTGTTTGCATCCAGCGGGAGGTTGACGGTTTCGTCGCGGGTGATTTGGCCGGTCCAATTATCACTGCCATGTTGTTCTGAAACTTCTAATTCATCCTCTCCCTCAATGTCATGGTTGTGGATGATTGAGTTACAGTGGGGTATCTGAGGCAAAATTTATCCCTGCCTCATCCCCAAGTCCACGATCCTCCTTTGACGTGTTATCTCTCACGTCTGCTACTTCAACCTCCCGTTCAGTAGAATCGTTAGCTGAAGCCCTGATTCCTCGTAGGTTTGTCAGTAGATTTGAAGGCGCCTCATCCCGCCTATCAACAGTGGTAGTGCCATCTTCGTTCTCGCCTGAAGGATCCTGTTCAAAAGTACTTGAATAGCACGGTTTTAACCTATCAAAATGTACCACCACACGATAGTGCGTTTTTACATTTTCAATCCTGTACACAGCATCTGAAATACACTTTTTGACAATGAATGGGCCTTTCCAAAAAGATTGCAACTTAGGACTTAGACCAACTTTTCTTCTAGGGCAAAATAACCAAACCTTATCACCCTCCTTGTAAGGTTTACCTTTGAGTTTTGCATCATACAAGCGTTTTTGACGTTTTTGCTCGCCTTGTATATGATTTCGTGCCATCTCAAAAGCTCTGTGCATGCGACCATCTATCTCAGATGCATATGCCTCTGGGGTTACAATTTCACTTGTTTCTGGCGTTGGTTGAGTGACTAAAACATCAAGAGGTAAATTTACCTCTCTGCCAAACATCATTCTATTTGGGCTAATTCCGGTGGTTTCTTGCTCACTTGCCCGATAACTCATCATAACATATGGAATGTGTGTATCCCAGTCAGCTTGGTCGTCACATACATACATGCTTAACATAGACAATATAGTTCTATTAAATCTTTCCACGAGACCATCAGACTGTGGGTGATAAGCAGTAGTCCTAGTTTTATTGATTCCTAAAAGGCGGCACACGGATTGAAATATCTTGCTTTGGAAATTCGAACCTTGGTCTGAATGAAGGGATAACGGAACTCCGTAACGGCAAATAAATTGCTCAACCAAAACTTTGGCTACTGTTTCTGCCTCCTGATTTCTCAAAGGATAGGCCTCAGCCCACTTTGTGAAATAGTCCATAACTATCAGAATGTAATGGTTACCATTTCTTGACCGAGGCAAGGGACCAAGTATATCCAAAGCTACCCTTTCAAAGGGGGCACCAACCAGGGAAGGTTTCATTGAACTTCGAAATTTGGGGGCAGGTGTTTTACGTTTTGCACATTTTTCACACTGCCTAATCCAGTTTGTTATGAAAGAACGGTAGCCTATCCAATAATACTGACGTTGGATTTTCTTAAAGGTTTTTGTTCTACCTAAATGGCCACCAGTTCTGGAATCATGTGCTAATTGCACCACTTCTTTTTGTAATGATCTTGGAATCACCAACTGCTTAGTACTTGACGAAGAATTATCAACATAACGTCTGTACAACATACCTTGTTCTAGCTCTAGCTGGTCCCAAATATACCAGTATCCCTTAGTCTCGGCCCAGACCACCAATCAGACTTCCGGGAGGTTTCTCAGCAGAACTTTCCTTCATCTTTATGATTGGTGCTAACACATCATCGTTCCGCTGAGCCTCCCGTAGTCCGACCGGGTCCAAACCTGTAAAGACACTAAGAGAACAACTGTTAACTTTGTCATTAACAACATTTACATTCACTGGTCCATCCTCATTTTCAAATGGCATTCTTGAAAGGGAATCTGCATTTTTATGTTGACTTCCCTGTCTATAACAAATTTCATAGTCAAACGCACTCAAAGTTTCTATCCATCTGGCCAATTGGCCTTGTACATCTTTGAAATTGCACAGCCATCTTAGTGAGCCATGGTCGGTGCGTATGGTAAATTTTCTCCCGTATAAGTAATGTTTAAAGTGTTTCACAAAATGTACAACTGCGAGGAGTTCTCTCTTTGTTACACTGTAATTTCGTTCACTTTTAGTCAATTTACGACTTCCGTAACTTATAACTTTCTCTTGTCCTTCTTGGATTTGTGAAAGAACTCCACCAATGCCCTTATCGCTAGCATCTGTATCTAGAATAAAAGGCTTTGAAAAGTCAGGAAATGTAAGAATACTTGCAGAAGTTAGCTTACGTTTAAGTTCCTGAAAAGACTGTTCACACTCGATAGTCCATTTAAAACCTACGTTCTTATGAGTCAGTTTATGAAGTGGTGATGCTATAAGAGCAAAATTTTGAATGAAACGTCGATAATAGGAACATAACCCAAGAAAACTACGCACTTCAGCAAGCTTACATGGCGTTGGCCAGTCTAGTATTTTACGTGTTTTTCTGGGTCAGTGGACACACCTTGGTCTGACACAACGTGCCCAAGATACAAAACTTCTTTTGAAACAGAAAACATTTTTGGTTTCAGTTTGAGGCCTGCGGCTGAAAGCCTGCTAAAAACTTCACCCAGTCGTGAGCTGTGTTCTTCAAAAGTCTGGGCAAATACCAAAATATCATCAATGTATACCAAACATGTCTGCCAATGTAAACCAGCTAGGACACGCTCCATTAATCTTTCGAAAGTACTCGGAGCATTACATAGGCCAAAAGGCATCATGTTAAACTCATATAAACCAGTTCCCGTTGTGAAAGCCGTTTTACACTTATCTTTGGGGTCAACTTCAACCTGCCAATAGCCACTAGCTAAGTCTAACGACGAGAACCACTTTGAGCCAGATAGTGTGTCAAGGCTGTCATCAACGCGTGGTAACGGGTATGCATCCTTATAAGTGACATCGTTTAATTTTCTGTAATCGATGCAAAACCTAGTGGTCCCGTCTTTTTTTAACCAGAATGACAGGACTTGCCCACGGGCTACTGGATGGAGAAATGACCCCTTTTTCTAACATGTCTTCTACCTGCTTTTGAGCCTCTGCTCGTTGGTGATGAGGTAATCTGCGCGCAGGCTGCCGTTTTGGCCTAGCATCAAAGGTTTCTATGTTATGATACACTACATTCGTTTGGCCAAGCTCCCCATCTTTTGAAAACACACTGTCATAATCATGTAACATGTTCTTTAACTTAACTTTTGTTCACCTGTTAAGTGTTCTGAACTTTTTGATACAACTCTTCCAACTGAGAATTTGAGCCATTACTTGTGCATTCATGGTTTTCCACAGCTTGAGTTACACTTGCAGGTTGCAAAACTGCTACCTGGGTACCTTTGTACACCGTAGTTGCATCTGTTTTCAAGTTTAACATTCTAATTGGCACATAGTTATTTTTATCACAATTGGCAAATGTACGTCCAATTAACATACTATTATCTTTGGTCACATAACATCTTGACGGTTCTAGTAACCCACCTCGTGTGCCTATAGCACGAACATGTACTTCCCCTGGGACTATAGCCTCCTGACCCGACGGGATTGTAATAGTTTCTGCTACAGAAACCCTACAACAGTTACCAGTATCCACATTCTCAAGTGTCACTGGCACTTCAAATTTACCGAACCTCAACTTCTGTTTAGGCAAATCCAACACTCCTCCCTGATTTGAAAGAAAATCTAAGCCCAAAATGCCAGCCTGCGTAATGGGTGCAACAAAAATTGCATGACGTCTTACAAGATTACCGAGTCTAATGACTATTTCTGCACAACCCTTCACCTTAAGTGCCGTACCTTCAGCAGCTATTATGGACTCACTACAAGAATGCAGTGTCTGTCTCACATTCAAAGGCAATAACTCCCAAGTAAGTGGGTGTAAAATTGTTACTGATGACCCTGTATCTAACAAAAATTTAACATCAACACTATTTACCTTACCCCTGACAAAAATTGTACTCTTGGCCTCACAGTTCAATGTTGGCTGGGTACCGCCCCATACTCAGCCCCTCCTGGTTTCCGTGCTCGTTAGACGAGGTGTTCCGGAAAACTTGCGGTTGGTTGGGTTGGTTGGGTTGGGGGCATTATACGGACACTCGAACTGTCTGTGGCCTTCCTGCCTACAATTCCAACACACAATGGGACCCCTAGGTCGTCTAAGCCTATTACTCGACTGCTTTTCTTTGAGAATAGTCTGAAGCTCTTTTACAGTTTGTTCTAATTGTTCAACCTTAAGTTTAAGACCATCCTGAGTAGGTACATGTAGCTCAGTATCACATGAGGCACTAGTAGTAGTTGGCTTACTCTGACATGCATTAGCACCTATCCTCTGCAACATATCAGTCTTGTTATACTCAACCTGAATAAAGGCCTCTTCTTCTAGTGCCGCAGTAAGGGCAGCTCCGAGGTCTCTAGGTTTAGTCCTTCTTACTTGCATTCTAACCTCAGGTAAGTCTAATGCCTCTATAAAATGATCTCTGCCTAACTCTTCCCTAAGTTCTGCTGATACCTCAGGGTACGCTTTAAAAACAAGTCTGCGAATATCACTAGCTAACTCGGGCAACTTCTCGCTTTTCCTGCGTGTTCTTACTTTAAGCTTAGCCCTATACAGACCTGTCTGTCCTTGCGGAGAAAATCGATCTTTCAACGCATTGACAACTGCAGAAAAATCAAGTTTAATTGAATCAGCTAAGTCAGTATAAACCTGGAGGGCTGGCCCTCGCAACCTCACGGCTAGAAATCTAGTTTTCTGGTCTAAGGACCACCCGTTTATCTGGCTACATAAATTCAAATTAGTTAACCAATCCTCGAATGACTTGCTACCATCGTAATTATCTGGCTGAACGACTGGCTTTACCGTGCCTGGCTGTCTTAAAGTACTACTTAAAGCTACTGGTACGTCATTAGTCCTATTGGGCATATTGGAACGTTGTGGTAATGAACAAAAATCAGTACTAGGAGTGTCCAAACTAGGAGAACCAGCACCTAAAACTTCATTTACAACTATAGGAGTGTCCCGAGGTGGCAGTCTTAGTCTACCCGAAGGGGCAGACCTGTGGCTGGGAACACTGGAACTTTGTGTCGTCCTTAACTCAGCCAGCCTTTCTCTTCTAGACTGTATTTCCTCGTCTAAAAGTCTTAGTGTTTGGTTCAACTGACCAGCCAAATCTGTTCTCGATCCCATCTTAAGTAATTGAGTCGTACCTAATTAAATAAATAATTTATCCGCAATCCCACCGCTGCCACCAAAACTGTAGCGGATTAAATTCACCGCCAGTAGAAATTAGGAATACGAACAACTAAAATCACTAAGAGAAATCGAGAACAGAATAATTGAAACAAGATGGAAACGAAATGCCGATACATAGTTATATTTTATCCCTTAACGGGACCATCCAAACAACGTATACCAAATGACAAGGCTTTTTGCCACAAAGGAAAATACTAAACAAAGTCTGGCAAAGCAAAGATTTGGACACCCCTAAACTAAAATAAATAAATGGTATTACCTTAATAATGGTCGGATGACTGGCTGCAACTTATACAACTTAAACAACCCAACTTTATACAGAAAAACTAACACCCAGCCTCCGACCACAACCTCCTGCTCCCTGCCACAGGACAAGACTGCCACCCGAGCTCTAAGGCCCAGTGGTTTTATTAGAGTGGTCTGTAAGATTAACAATAACCATTAACTGCATTCCTTCTCCCAGATAGGGAGAACTGGACTGGAATGTCTAATTATTACAAGACAATTACAAATAACTGCATTCCTTCTCCCAGACCGAGAAATTGGAATGACTCTTAAATATTACAAGACAATAACTGCATTCCTTCTCCCAGACCGAGAAACTGGAATGACTCTTAAATATTACAAGACAATAACTGCATTCCTTCTCCCAGACCGAGAAACTGGAATGACTCTTAAATATTACAAGACAATAACCAATAACTGCATTCCTTCTCCCCGACTGAGAAACTGGAATGACTCTTAAATATTACAAGACAATAACCAATAACTGCATTCCTTCTCCCCGACTGAGAAACTGGAATGACTCTTAATCATCTTATCCATCACAATATTTAACCTTTAAATAACATAAAGTGAAACTTACATAAACTCTTCTGGCCAGAACAACAAAGAGGTAGGCCTATGTACATTTGTTCCAAACCTCTAGTTTTCAACAACAAAAATGACAAAACACTTACAATATGAAAATGTACAAGGTAATGTTTGGAGTCAACAGCAAATAAAAACTTCCTTAAAGCCATGTTCTTCATGTGTACTTTGATTCAGGTTAAATAAGATTTAAGCATTTAATGAACAATTTTTACAATAAGTTACATGGCGTAAAACACATTAATGGACGGTAGTACAGGTATTTAGCTCATCTGAATAATTTGAGAGTTCCAGATAAATTAAGAAAGAACAACATGATCTTTTTATCATTGTCAGTCATTATACCATACATAACTTCCCAAAGGGGGGAAAATAGCAATAATATATAAACAACATTAAATGAACAACAACAATTGTATTATATATTGAGCCTGCATACATACATGTTAGCAAAAAATGAATGCCATTTTTATCTCTAAAAGTATGAAAAGTAAATCATAACTTGGGGTTAAACAAAGACAAATTTACCAGAGCGGGATTTGAACCAACGACCTCCGGATTAACGTGCAGGCGCTCTACCAACAAAGCTATGAAGCCCTATGTTGGCAGTCTCCTGCCAGCATAGGCCTATAGATAGATCCCACTAACAGAAGGCTAGAAAGCTCAGTTGGTAGAGTGCCGGCACTTTAATTCAGAGGTCATTGGTTCAAATCCCGCTGTATTCAATACTTCTTTGTTCAACCCTAAATTATATAAAAAAATTCTCAGTCAGTTTTCCTTGTGGTTTATTACTTGATAAAAGTAAATCATGTCAGTGTATGACATGATTTACTTTAATCAAGTAATAAACCACAAGGAAACCTGACTGAGAAAATTGTGGTTTATTACTTGATAAAAAAAAATCATATCATACATTGAGATTCATGCAGAAACTAATGGCAGTTCTGCTCTGCTCTACCAGCTTTACTCCTAGTAAAACCAACCTCATGTTACAGGGTCATTTATAGCATTTTAAGTTTTTACACTTACAAAAAGGTACATTTAAACCAACTTTTGTTAAATTTACATTCCTGGCCCCTCAAAGCGGAGACATTCCTCTGAACAATTAGAAAATTAGAGGATGAAATAGGTCATGCTCATAGCAGGGACTGACATTCTTGGATGAAATTCTTTCTTATAATTCTTTCTTAGATTAGTATTGGATAAGCTTAGTTTTGGATAAGAGTTATTTGTATGGTATGTTGCATTTAAAATGGTTCACTTTAATAGGTGAACAGCATTGGGAACATTGCAATCTTGAAGAATTTCTAAAAATGTACCTTTTTAGAAATTTCCTTCAAACTAAAATCTTAAAGCGGATTTAAATGAACACATTAAAACTAGATTGATTATGTTAACTGAGCTAGTGTGGTTAACTTTGTTTAGACCTGACGCCAAAACCTCCCTGGTAATCCTCCCTGGTTTTACGGCAAAACCAGTTAAAGTAGCATAGCCCGATTCTTGCAATTTTTTGTTATTTTTAAAAATTTATTTCTATGAACGAATTGTGACAGATGATGCTGTTTCAAAGCGAAAAATATACAAAACTTTGGCATATGCCACGAACAATGCACAAAATACATGTTAAATGCAAAATAGACGTGATATAATGTTGGGTTCCCGGCAATAATTCATTTAGACAATAGACACAGCATACACAGCACAATGTTTGCTTTTTAACTTGGTCTCGAAACATGATTTTGATATAGACTTATTAATACTTTGGGAAACTTGTTCGTATACTCGTAAATATCTCCTTGTGCAGGCATGTGGAAGTCATAATCACTCCATGAACACGAATTTGTTTAAATTTTCTTCCCTTTCTTTTTCCAATTCATACTCATTTCATTTGAGAAGTTAATCTCTATCCAATCACGGGTAAAATCACAGACTCTTGTCACTGTCAGGGTTTCTTAAGTTTATCTGTTGCTGCATATAACACTTTACAGGCAGCCTATCAGTTTGCAACACTTGCTGCCTTTAAAGTCACGTCACATCCCCCTTATTGCCATTGTCTTTTTAATACTAGTGTTATCTGCCACAGCTTGTCAGGCTACTCTAAGATTTTGTGGCAAAGTCCCCAGCAAATTAGTTAATTGTGAATGCAGGCAAATACATAAAAGCAATAAAACAAAGAGCATAATACAGTACCATTTGTTATGGTGAATGGAGAAACTAAGGGTTGATAACAATCTTTGATGGACCTTCCCTGCTAGATAAAACAAAGGGTTTTCTGAACAATAAATCGAAGACCGGGTCAATTAATAGACGGTAAGCAAAGCAACACCAAGCACCATCATGTACATCAAACCTAGTGCCAAAATAGATATATATACCTACTTGACCACAAACAGTGATTAAAATCAAAATGAAAATGACGTAGGGATTGTAATGGAGAGTTACAAGTCTGAGTGCCACAACAGTGAAACAAAAGAAAACCAAAAACAAGACAGCATATTTGGACAAAAATGTTTTGTCCTCAGGCAAAACAAATAATCCTGTCACTAAGAACCCAACAAGCTCTAAAATCTCAGCCACCCAAATTGGTCTGGTGGAGTATTTAATCAATCCAAAACATCGCTGCCCAATCGAGCAGATGGCTTTGATGCCAATGCTTATAAGTAGCATCCATGTTATTGCAGTTTTTAAATCATTCTGGATGGCATTGACATCTACAAAAGACATCAGACCAAGAACACAGCTACACCATAAACGGAGGCAGATAAAGATGACATTGAAGGGACAGCAGTTGCCTTCAGGGTTTGGTTTACTACAGCATAATAATATTAATAGGCAAATGACATCAATCAGCAATCCAATGGAAACCACAATACCAAATAATAATGTACAGATGCTGTTAGAATGCAGCAGGGCACTCAAGCTGATCACCCCGGCAATTACGAGGACATTATAATCCACAACACCAAACAAGTTACTACACTTCATTTCCCCCGTGGCAATAAGACGAACCAGTTTAGAATAGCGGCTCCTCTGACTGATAAATGGAGTTCACAAAATGTTAGTAGATTTGATCCACCTTTAGAGTAGAAGAACAATCAACCTGTGATGTATAAAAGAAGAAAATAGTTTTTAGAGGGAAATTTAATTTTTTGAATCATGAATACATTGCTTATATGTTGAAATAGATCAGGGCTAAACTTCCTAAACTTTTATGGAGAAATTTACTAAGCATAGAAAATCTTGCTTACCATAAACAGCCGGCTGGTTTCAGTGGTGCTTGAAAGTCTCAGTGTTGTTGCATTATGTTGGCTGAAAATAAAGGGATATATTACAGGAGTGTTTTTTCTTAAAGAGTAATTAATAGAGCCTTAATGACATCACAAGTTCAAAAAGTACCCCCACTGGGGTAGTAAAGTGAAGACCTCTCATTGGCTGAGAGTTGTGCAAACGGCGCTCAGTTCCATTATTTGACCCCAGTAGAACAACCTATGCGAGAGATCTATAAATATTCCAATTTCTTATTTTTTGATAAACACACCATTCAACCAGCCTTTGATTTGTTTTAAAGCTAGATGAGTTTTCAGTGAACCTTAAAAAACATGTTTTGGCAGGGATTTTGTGTACAGACCAGCTACAGGAAACATTTTTTGCCCCCCCCCCTTTTTTGGCATTATCTTGTTCACATACCGGTTAGAAGCCAATAACATTAAGGCCGAATATTAGCATGCATGTTTGGAGCAAATGCTGTTCAGATTAGTATAAAATTTAAAACAAAACAAAAACCAAAACAAAACATGAAATACAACAATATCCTTTAACTTACACAACATTTTACTTGCCAAAATATGCCGTGGAAAAGCAATATGGTACAAATAAGGAGTGTAGCAAAAAAAAATTAAGGTAGGGTCATAGATTGGTAAATACTCCAATCTATTTGCTGTTGATAGATTTTGAGAATGAATTCCCTTTGAAGTAATATGAATTGAATTTTTCACCCAAAAACATTTGAATCTGAGACCTCAGATTTCTGAGGGTTGGTGTTTGTTCGCGAATACTGTGGCCAGAGATGCGATTGGTACCTACTGTTACCTCTCTACATGTGGATGGATTGGAGGTTCTTGTAAAACTACCACGCCATTTGTTTGCTCTTTTATCAGCATGTAGAAACTGCTGAAACTTTCAGATGTGACTTTTAATTGTATCTTGCCTATAAATCAGCAATACATTGACAAAAACCAATCTATGAACATAACATTTAACACTACACAAACAAATGTGTTCAAACACAAAAGAGGCCTTACCTCCACTAATGTAATCAACAGCAAAAACTCAAAAGTCTAAGCAGCAGAACATTTATCTCTTCCCACTTCACTTGCACTGATCCATTCTGTTGGACTGCACCGACTGGACTCTATGGAATGTTTATGTATAGCCCTATATTAACCGACAATGAACTAAACATTTCTCAATTCTCACTACATATTGGGGATTTACCCCCTTACATTTCACTTTGAAACAGATTTAAAAAAACCAAATTATTGCAAAATCGGATTTCTCATCTGAGGGGAAGTACCTCTTTCTTCGGACAATACAACGCTTGACGTTCCATTGACATGTCGGCATACAAACCTACTACATTCTGCATATATAAACACACTCACAGAAGTGTGTAAACACCTGCAATCTGGGACCTCTTATTGCCTCTCTTTTTACGCCCTGTGGTTGGCGAAGCCATCGAAGCATACTGTTTCCGACATGTCCTTCCATGGGTGTGAAGAGAGTATGTATGTGTGGGTGCCCTAACACAATATACGGGGTACTTTTTAAATGGAACAATGCTACCCATAAGGTTTTCTTTGTTATAGTGGTACCCCACAGTGTGTGCGTGTGTGCGTGTGTGCGTGCATGCAAATTATAACTCAAGAAGAACTCAAATGTCAACTCAAAACTTGATGTGTGGATTGGTCCTGGGATCCCCCCCCCCATAAGCCTGTCGTTGTTGGACCCCATTGGTCAAATGTCAAGGTCACTATGGCTAAGAAAAAAAAATGTTGTTGGAGCGATAACTTGAGATGGACTTTGCATATTAACTGCAAACTTGGTTTGTGGATTGGTCTTGGGATCCCCCAGAAGCCTATTGCTTTTGGACCCTAGGCCAAATTTCATGGTTATTGTGGCTGAAAAAAAAGGAAATGTTGTTTGAGCAATACCTCGACTAGGACTTGTCATATCAACTCCAATTGGTTTGTGGAAATTGGTCTTGGGATTCCCCAGAAGCCTATTGTTGTTGTTCGCGCAATAACTCTAGAAGGGCTTGGCCTATTATCTCCAAACTTGGTGTGTTGCCACTTTCATGTTAGGGGACCCCCTTGTCAACACCTGCCCCTACCCCTCCATCAACACCTGCCCCTACCCCTCCATAATCCCACCGTCCCCACCCCTCCATCCCATCCCACCCAACTAAACCTCTTCCCCCACCCCTCCTCCCCACCCATCCTTCTTCCCCACCCATTCTCCCCATCCTTCCTCTTTCCCCACCCCTCCCCACCCAACCGTTTGTCCACCCAACCTTTCTCCTAACCCATCCTCCCCAACCATACTTCAACCCCTCCCCTTCCCTCACCCCTCCCCACCATACTTCCCCTTCCCTCACCCCTCCTCCCCTTCCCCGCCCATCCTATTGTTTTTGGACCACCTAGGTTAAATGTCAAGAAACGGACTGACTAGCGGGGCATTTGTGTTTACCAAACATTACTTTTCTTGTTTTGTACTAAAACTTTTTGGCAACAGCTCCCATTGTTTTTGTACACTTTTTTGCAAATGGCGACCCCCCGAAAAAACAGGTCACAATTGAGCTCTAAAGAGACCTCTTTCCCATTTTGATAACTGTGTGGCCGTGCGATCTTTATTTTGTGTTTTACAACTATTTTTCTGAAGGGATTTAAACCGGTCACTAGCGATTGGTCGGCGCGTTAAAGAGTTAATTAGAAGTTTAATAAATAAATAAAAAGATGTATTCAAGTTGAAGTAAAGCAAAAACTATCATTTAATACTACATTTACAATTCAGTTTAGTATGACATGGATTGATTTGTTTGTAAATTGAATATCTACTTGAGTTTGATTAATTTATTTGTAGTAATTAATCTAATCAATTAGAATTTCCTAAAGTGTTCATACTATTTATTGAATAACAATAAAGGTAATGAAAAGCAAAACAAATGCGCAATTCATATTCTCTAATTCTTCCCCGAAAGTTTTTTTTTATAGTATCTGCTCTGGACAACCCTAAACTGAACAATATTATCATACCGTGTAAGGTATTGAAGAATACAAAACATTAGGCCATACCCGAATTGGCTTCGCTAGCAAGTGCTATTCCCTGAGCATTGACACCCTGTAGCTGACTTATTAGTAAATAACTAATTAATTTTGCTGTCAAATAATTTCATTTTGTGTTAAGTCTATCCTCATATCAATGCAAACAAACAGAACAAAAGTCACTTGTCTGAGACACTTCGTTGAATACTTGACCCCGATACCTTAATTTGTTTACAAAACCCTGGGGTCATATATTGTGGGGTTTTTTTAACAGATAGCCTCCCGAGATGAAGTGGTTTTTGTTCAATTATTTTAATTTGAATTTGTTTTTAATGATTGATATCTACAGACTCTCAGAAGAGAAAATAACTTCAAGAAGATGTAAAAAATGTTTCTGATTGGTGCAAACAGTGCGCTTTCCTTAAAACTGTTGCCTAATTGTTTTTAATTGTTGCAAACAGTGCATTTTCTATAAGACTGTTGGCTAATTGTTTCTGATTGGTGCAAACAGTGAATTTTCCTTATGACTGCTGGCTAAGTGTTTCTGATTGGTGCAAACAGTGCGTTTTCCTTATGACTGTTGGCTAATTGTTTCTGATTGGTGCAGACAGTGCGTTTTCCTTATGACTGTTGGCTAATTGTTTCTGATTGGTGCAAACAGTGTGTTTTCCTTATGACTGTTGGCTAAGTGTTTCTGATTGGTGCAAACAGTGCGTTTTCCTTATGACTGTTGGCTAATTGTTTCTGATTGGTGCAAACAGTGCGTTTTCCTTATGACTGCTGGCTAAGTGTTTCTGATTGGTGCAAACAGTGCGTTTTCCTTATGACTGTTGGCTAAGTGTTTCTGATTGGTGCAAACAGTGCGTTTTCCTTATGACTGTTGGCTAATTGTTTCTGATTGGTGCAAACAGTGCGTTTTCCTTATGACTGTTGGCTAATTGTTTCTGATTGGTGCAAACAGTGCGTTTTCCTTATGACTGTTGGCTAATTGTTTCTGATTGGTGCAAACAGTGCGTTTTCCTTATGACTGTTGGCTAATTGTTTCTGATTGGTGCAAACAGTGTGTTTTCCTTATGACTGTTGGCTAATTGTTTCTGATTGGTGCAAACAGTGCGTTTTCCTTATGACTGTTGGCTAATTGTTTCTGATTGGTGCAAACAGTGCGTTTTCCTTATGACTGTTGGCTAATTGTTTCTGATTGGTGCAAACAGTGTGTTTTCCTTATGACTTTTGGCTATAGATGCCCTTGAGATGAGTAGTGTAATTTGATATCTTTAATCTCACAGGGATTCTTGAACACACTGATGCTGCAGCCCACAGTCATAGCCGTAGCCACAAGTCACATGATTTTAGACATAATTCTGTTGAGGATTGAGCTTTCTGTTTGAATTTATTACTTTTTGGATAACTACCAACCCTGTACATTGTCCTCGATAAGAAAGCTCAGATATTCAACCGCTAAACAACAAAAAGTGAAATTTACATAAACTCTTTAAAAGATACTGGCCAGAAGGACAAAGAGGTTTGGAGAACAATACATTTGTTCCAAACCTCTAGTTTTCACCAAAAAAGAGACAAAAAACTGATGAAAATGCACAAGGTAAAGTTTGGAGTCAACAGCAAATAAAAGCTTCCTTTAAAGCCATGGTCTTCATGTGTACAAAATATGATATTTTTGATCATTGCCAGTCATTATACCATACATAACTTCCCAAAGTGGGGAAAACATTCAAACAACAATAAATACATATATTGAGGCTGCAAACATACGTGTAAGCAAAACATGAAGTCCATTTTTAACTCCAAAAGTATGAAAAGTAAATCATAATTTTGGGTTGAACAAAGAAAAATTGACTAGAGTAGGATTTGAACCAACAACCTCCGATTTAACGAGCAGGAGCTCTACCAACTGAGCTATGTAGCCCTACGTTGGCAGTCTCCATTCAGCATAGGGCTAGATAGATCAGTTGGTAGAGCACTGGCACGTTAATCTGGAGGTCATTGGTTCAAATCCAGCTCTAGTCAATATTTCTTGGTTCAACCCCAAATTACTTAAAATTTAGCCAGTCAGTTTTCCTTGTGGTTTATTACTTGATAAAAGTAACTCATGTCATACACTGAGATTCATGCAGAAACTAATGGCAGTTCTGCTCTGCTCTACCAGCTTTACTCCTAGTAAAACCAACTTCATGTTACAGGGTCATTTAAAGCATTTCAAGATTTTACACTTACATAAAGGTACATTTAAACCAACTGTTGTTCAAATTACATCCCTATCCCCTAATGATTTCAGACGGTCAAAATTGAGACATTCCTCCAAATAGTTAGAAAATTAGAGAATAAGTCATGCTCATAGCAGGTACTGATATTCTGGGACGAAATCTTCCTTATAGTTATTTCTTAGATTACTAATGGACTAGCTTAGTTTTGGATTGGAGCTGTTTGGTATGTTGAATTTAAAGTGGTTCGCTTAGGTGAATTGCAGCGTTACCTTCCAGTGTAAAACCAAATCGTCTATCCCTGGAATATGAACATTGCAATCTCTAAAAATGAAAGACTTTTTTTAGAATTTTAGAAGTAAAATCTTAGAGGTTGCAAATGAACACATTACAATGAGATTGATTATGTTAACTGAGCAGGTGTGGTAACTTTGGAACCTCCCTGGTTCTACAAGAAAGCCAGTTAAAGTATCAAGGCCCGATTTTCGCCAAATTATGCTTGTCCATTCTAGTATTGTCCTCTGCCACAGCTTGTCAGGCTTCCTTGTACTCTAAGATTTTGTGGCAAAGTCCCCAGCAAATGAGTTAAATATAAATGCAGGCAAATACATAAAAGCAATAAAACAAAGAGCAGGATACAGTAACATTTGTAATGGTGAATGGAGAAACTAAGGGTTGGTAATTATCCCTAATAGACCTCCCCTGCTAAATATATCAGAGGGTTTTTCTGAACAATAAATCAAAGACTGAGTCAATCAATAGACGGAAAGCAAAGCAACAAAAAGCAGCATTATGTACATCTAAACTAATTCCGAAATAGACATATAGGCTATATAGGCCTATAGCTGAAACACAAATGGCGATTAAAATATAAATGAAAATGACAAAGGGATTTTTAAAAAGAGGTACACATCTGAGTACCACAACAGCCCAAATGAAAACCCAAAACAAGGCTAAAGAATTCAATCCTGTTACTAGAAACAGGACAAGCTCGAAAATCTCAGCCAAAGTCACTGGACTGATGGAGTATGTAATCAACCCGAAACATCGCTGCGTAAATGACCAGATGGCTTTGATGACAATGCTTACAAGTAGCATCCATGTTATTTCAGTTTTAACATCATTCTGGATGGCAGTGATATCTACAAAAGACATCAGACCAAGAACACAGCTACACCATAAACGCAGGCAGATAAAGGTGAAATTGAAGAGATACCGGTAGTCGTTGCCTTCTGGGTTTGATTTACAACAGTATGTCAGGCAGATGACACCAATCACTATCAGCAATACAATCAAAACCACAGTAAGAACGAATAATGGACCAATGCTGGTAGAATTAATCAACAGGGCACAGTACAAGCCGACCACCAAGGCAGATATGAGGACAATATAATCCAAAACACCAATCAAGTTCAGGCCACACTTCCATTTGCTGCCATTTTCCGCCATGGTTGAATCCAGCTAAGAATAATGGTTGCTCAGACTAAAAGATGGAAGATTTGTCCCCCTTATAGAATTGACGAGCGGTCAACCTTTAACTTGTATGTAGAAAGATAAGTATAGGTTTAGAGAAAAACTCAGTTTTTAGGGACAACATTAAATGCAATCATGTTAAGATAGCTCCAGGTTCCATTTTGTAAAGGTGTTATGTGAAAATTTGCTTGGCACAGAAAATCCTGCTTAGCAGAAACAGGTTGTGGTGAACTATTAATTGAACCGTTTACAGCGCCCTCTCCTGTTTGCAATACAGACAGGCTGTAGTACGTAAATACTTTGCAAAAAAGTAAAAAATTGCTTCATTCTAATAACTGCCACACACTACAATAGCACTATGTGCTTTGTACTACAGTACAATAAAATAATAACACATCTAAAGGCAAAATTGACTTTTTGGACACAGCTTAAAACCACTTTTATTCAAAACTCTTTTCAAACCAGAAAACTTTTCAACATCAACTTAAAAGAAAGTGCATTATATCCCTGCAATTTTCATGGAGTTGATTATCCCCTTAGGCAAAAAAAACAAGGCATCCAGGCACGCCTACCCAGAGCTGCGACAAAAGTGATAATTGTTTTTAAACTTTTGTTGCGCCTTCTCACAGGGCAGAACAAAATTGGGGCTCTCCTATTGGTCCAGTATTGATGATCAATAAATCACTGCCACAGTTCAATAAACATATTCTACACGTGAATCTGTTTCTGTTTCTATTTCCTATAAGGTTAACAATCAGGTTCAGCAATTTAAGTTTACAGGGCGCCTTACTCAAAAGAAATTATACATGACTCAAATCATTGTCCAATGACAATGTGCATACCGTCTATGACCAGGGGGCATGGATGCAGTAGCAGGCCCAGGTAAACGTTAAACAAACAAATTTTATATTCAAACACAAAATACATCTTACCTCCACTAATGTAATCAACAACAGTTTGAGAATCTCAGTATAGCAGAACATTTCTCTCTCCCTCATTGGCAGTGTTCCTTTCTGTTTGACAGAAATACCACACTGACTCTGGGTCAAGTCTGTGCTTTGTTTATATAGCCCTCTACTGGCTGGCAAATTTCTCATATCTGGCTATGTGGCGGGAATTTCCCCATTACACTTTCACTTCACACAATTGTGTTCATCACAATTGAAGTATTGCGAAATCAGACTCCACTCAGGGGGAGTCCCTCGATCATCTGCACACATTAAACAGTTTCTCCTTAATAATTACATTTAATTGTTGTATTGTATCATTAGTTGTTGTATTTGTCTTATTTGGCCTCTTGCCTATTGTATCACGCCTTCACATTGATTCTGGTTTTAAATCATTTTGATTCCTTCCAAGTAGGCCTATACTTTCATTACTCACCCTACTTCATGTTCTCTTCATTTACTACCCTATACATGTAGATTCAAGTATGTATATTCCTCATTTAGCTTATTTCTAGTTAGCCCTATATGTTTTGATAACCCCAGTCTGACCTACATGCTAGGGTTAGGGTTAGGATGAGGAAAATACATTGGGAATGTCGGGACATAGGTGTGTAGAAACATCATAGGTGTGTATCCGCATAATATTAGTGTCGGCAACAAACACTGGTTAAATATAGCATAATAGAATGTTGAAAAGCAGTCTAGAATTTTGTTTTTGTTTGAAAAATTGATAATGCTTCAAGACGACGTGCATACAATTTAGTCATGCAGCTCATTGTTAGTCCAGACGCAATTTTTAAAAAATTTATAACAGCCTCTGATCACAACGGTCCAGTTTTTTTAGGGTGCATACTTCTTACAAAGCCATTATCAGGGCCTATAGCGCAGAATTCGGTGTTACTGTTTAGTGTTAGCAGTGCCACTGATATTTGGCCCTGCCCAGGGTCCAAATAACATAATTATATAGAGCTGCTTAAGCAGAAAGTATTACTTTCTTCCCAGCAAAAATGAGCAGGATACCAATCACAAATGGTACTTTAGTGGCAAAGTATTTTGGCTGGTTAACATTATTTTAGTAAACTTTGTTTTGTTGTGCTCTTTTTGTGCTCTTTGAAATTTGGCCAGGGACCCGAGTTATTGCAAAATCTGAATTTGTCATCTTTGGGGAAGTCCCTTTTACAATACTACCAAGGACTACAGTCGTCATAGCTATGCGGTCTGCAAAATACACACACCATGTGACATCAGTGGCATTAGTTTATGAGCCACATGGGGACAATCGTAGCAAACTCAAATGTTGAAAAGCAGTTTATCATTCTGATTTTTACTAACATTTGAAAAAGGCTTTGAGATTGCAGGCATTTAGTCAAACAAAACATTTCCATTTTTAAACAGATGTTCACAAGGTGGTACATTAAAATCGTTTATTTCATCATAGGGGAATTCCCCGCCTTTTAACGATACAATTATACTTCACATTCCTACATGTACCAAGAGCAACAGTCGGCATAGCAATACATTCTGCAATCTGTAAACACTGTATTTGACACCCGGCCAGTGGCATCAATTTTATGAGCCACATTCAGGTCAAACTCAAAAGTTGTAAAGCAGTCTATAATTTTGATTGATAGCAAAAGCATTTCGGTGCATGTCCAATGTTCATTGTATTGTAATTTAAAGTGTCATTAAAATAATTGCTGTTTGTAACACACACAACACTATTCTACCACTTCTGTAGTGTGTAGAGGTTGAGGGGCCAAATGTATTTGACTCAAATTGTGGTTGTGGAGAGGGGTACTCCCTACCCCCATCGTGTTGTGGCCGAGTGGTTAAGAGCGCCGGACTCAAGCTCAGGTGTCCTTGAGCAAGACGTAAGGATTGGTAGTGCATGTAAAAGAACCCAGAACACTTATCGTGGAAGAGTAACCCCAGTGTTTCTGGTTCACATAGCAAGCACCCTTATTTACAGGTTTCCTCAGGCTTGCGAGCCACAGTGATTAAGTTCACTTATGAGGCATCCTTGGTTTCATTACCAGAAATACTTAATATTAATGACTGCAGGTTGGCTAATTGTTTCTGATTGGTACAATAGCTACACATGCCCTTGAGATGAGTGGTGTAATTTGATATAATTAATCTCACAGGGATTCTTGAACACACTGTTGCTGCAGCCCACAGCCATAGCCGTAGCCATAAGTCACATGATTTGGTGTCGGGGGGGGGGGGGGCCCTGTTACTGAGAACTGTTCACATTCAAAAATTAGTTTGGGATAGAAAAGTTGTATACAAATAAAAAAATCCATTTAAAAAATACTTTTTCAGGAAGCTTTAAATAAGGGAATAAAAGAGTGGCGACGAGTTCTTAAACGGCCGTTTAAAACCGGCAGGGTCATGGCCGTGCGATAAAGGCCCGAGCCGACGGCGCGGGCCTTTATCGCACGGCCACGACCCTGCAAGGTTTTAAACGGCCGTTTAAGAACGAGTCACTACTCATTTATTCCCATTCATAAATGCCTTTTTGTTAAAAAGTGCAAGTATAAGAAAAAATCGGTGGTAAACAGACAATCTCTGACATCAAAGTTTGTACATTTTCAAAAAACTTTTGTAAAATTCTGTTTTGTGCCCGTTGGGTTGTGTGTACGCGCGTGTACAAAAAGATTAGGCTACGCGCGGGAACTATAGCCATGTATTGCGTTCCGCGTAAGTAAATTGGCGGAGCTTGCGCGTCCAATACGCGAAGCCCAGCCGGTTATAAACACTCTTGGCCGTGCATTATCATCCGTTTAAACACCCCCACGTGACGTGCTCTCCACCAATAGGAATAGCGAAATTGTCTGGGGTATTTATGAATGAAAAATAATTAACAGAAGCATCAATATTTACAAATTACTAACTGTATCATGAATCTTTATAGCTTTGGTTTCTGGAGGCGGTAAATTCATTTACACCCTCTAGTTTAAGACACACACCATACAACCAACCTGTAGCCGAAGCTCCTTTAAATTGTAGAGGTTACATTTTGTTGAAAAATTATGAAAACAGTTTCAGGTTCTTGTCAGGGATTTTGTATGTACATAAATTTTGTGCTTTTTTGATGCGGCAATTGAAATAAATTTTGGCTTCTTCATATGCTACATGTATTTTCTCAACTTTGACGACAATATTTTAGACAGAGATGATTCTGTTAGCGATTGATGCTGGTACAAACTTTGAGTGAGCTTTCTGATTGAAACTATTTCTATTATCTACCAATCCTGTGTTTTGACCTCAGTAAAAGTAAGCTCAGATAGTTAACATCTAAATACAAAACATATTGATCAGTCTGCAAACATACATGTAATAATAATATAGTACTTGGTTCTTATATAGTACGGCTAGTAGCTACATCAAGGCGCTTTACAACAGTATTATCCCTGTTCATCGGGTAGACTTTTTAGACTATTCTTCTAACTTTCTCAACTCCCTGGGGAGCATACAACCCCAAGCTGCTTAAATTAGCGCTAAGGGGTTAATCCAATACAACACTGTCTCAGCCCTCTCAGGTACCCATTTACCCCTGGGTAAAGAGAAGAATTATGGTTAAGTGCCTTGCTGAAAGACACAAATGTCATGACCGGGATTCGAACCCACACTCTGATGACTTAACCATTAGAACCTGAGTCTGATGCAGTTGACTGCTCATGAAAGGACAAACCACATTATGTGCACTTTATTAAGTAAACATAAAGGCCATTTAGTAAATCACCTTATCATTCATTTCACAGAGATTTTTAAAGTGGCAAGTGAGAGCAGGGGGGGGGGGTTGTTACATGTATATCTCTAAACATTTCTGCCCTGTAAAAACATGTACAATTGTATCTTCATCTTATCTGTTATTCCAACCAGTTATTTTAAGTAGAACTCACATGTAACATTATTTATGCAATTTAAACAAATCATTAAATATATAATTACAATAGGGCTAGTAGGTGATGGGATTGTGCATTTGATGATTTGAAGAATCCTAATGACTTAGCCACCAGAACTTGAGTCCAAACGACACGCCCGCATTTGAGTAACAAGCAATGCCAGCCATTGACCGTTTTGAAAATGTCTTGCTATTCTACTCATATTGTTTTTTAAAATTTAAATCTGTGATGGCCCTTTAGCCAAATATAATCTTTCTCCTGACATATTCTGACTATGTGCCACACTCCATACTTGTATCATCCAAAGCACAATACTCACAATAGTTCCCCTATCTGCCCAACTAGCTGCATAAGTATACAAACTAGTTCTAGACACGTGCAAAATCGACAAAGCAATTTGGCTACAACTTTGACTTTTTACTTCTTTCAGGAAAAACAAGACTTAACTAGCTTATAAAGCCAAGTCCAATCAAGACTTAACTAGCCTAAAGCCATGTCAAATCAAAACTTAACTAGCTTAAATCCATGTCAAATCAAGACTTAACTAGCTTAAGGCCATGTCCAATCAAGACTTAACTAGCTTAAAGCCATTTTTAATCAACACTTAAATAGCTTAAAGCCATTTTAATCAAAACTTAACTAGCTTAAATCCATGTCAAGTCAAGACTTAACTAGCTTAAAGCCATTTTAATCAAGACTTAACTAGCTTAAAGCCATTTTTAATCAAGACTTAAATAGCTTAAAGCCATTTTAATCAAGACTTAACAAGCTTGAAGCCATGTCAAATCAAGACTTAACTAGCTTAAAGCCATGTCCAATCAAGACTTAACTAGCTTAAAGCCATTTTAATCAAGACTTACCTAGCTTGAAGCCATGTCAAATCAAGACTTAACTAGCTTAAAGCCATGTCCAATCAAGACTTAACTAGCTTAAAGCCATTTTTAATCAAGACTTAACTTGCTTAAATCCATGTCAAATCAAGACTTAACTAGCGAAAAGCCATATGTCCAATCAAGACTTAACTAGCTTAAAGCCATGTCCAGTATCAATAAAAGGCGGGGGAAACCAACTCATAGTAAAACGTTTCCAACAGGGACAGCAGTTTGTCTCGTCTTCAAATTTGGCTGAAATCGAAAGAACTCTTAATATCAAATAGTTAAATTTTTTGGGGAACTTGGATGTGTACTCTGTCATATCTTTTTCAGTAGGCACGTGGAATTCATTGTCACTCCAAGAAGGAGAAACTTTGTAAACTGCTTTGATTTTCCTCCCCCTCTCCTTCCAATTGATACTGTTTTCAGTTGGGTCGTTAAACTTTATCCAATCACGGGTAAAATCCCCAACCCTTGCCACAACCCCCGTTTCAGGATCTTTTGATCGACTCAGTTTGCAAGTTTGCATTGCAATTACGTTGTTTTTGTCATTGGCGATCTTCTCCAGCCAGTCTTTGGAGTATTTTGCATCTTGGATCAAGATAAGCCTTGATTGGAAGTCCTCAGTATTGCAGCTATCCCATAGACTTTGCATGTTTTCAAACTTGAACTTTCCTGTTGAAGAGACCAACAAAATAATTGAAGTATTTTTTACCTTGTGACTATAAAAACCAAGTCCACAATTCCATTCAAAGGATTTTAACCATTTACAGACAATACCCAACTGTCTGTATCTGTATGCAGATACACAACAGCATATATGCATAAGATGCCAGAAACACCTGGGCGAACTACTTCTCTTAGCGATACAAGTGTACTGGGTTCTTTTAAATGCATTACACAACACACAGGACCTACAACTTCCGTCCAATCCGAAGGATGAAGCAATAATGTTTAGTTGTCTTGCTTGAGGAAACAATTAGTGTTAAGACGGGGCCCAATTTCATGGCTGTGCTTAATGAAGCAAAGAATCGATGCTTACGGAAGCAGGGAATTCTGTGCTTACGTCAAGGGTATGTCACGGGTTAGTAGGGAATTTTTGCTTGTGTGCATACCTACTCCACATTACTATAGGCATTCTTTGCTCTTACACAGGCAGTGCAGAAATTTGGCGCTTGCCTTGTAAGGGAAGAATGGTCATTGCTAGCACAGAAATCGGCAGTATAAAGCAGAGCCATGAAATTTGGCCCAGGACTTGAACCCACACCAAAGTTTACCAAATGAAACCATGCAAACTAACCTTTTGTCAATTCCCACTTGCCATCACTATCTACATCACCACAGTAGTAGACCACGTAGCTGTCATATCTCCGACCATGAATACCAGGAATTGTTTGATCAAAGAAGCTCTTGAGGTTGCCTTCTAGGGTTTGGACTGAAAGCCCATTGACGAATGATTCAACGCTACAAGGTATAGCATTATGCTCAAAGAACTCCATGATGGATTCCCGCACCTCTCTCGATGACTGTCTATATTTGCACAAAGAAAGAACACTTTTAAAACTTACACATACAGTGAGAGGCAGTGACACAAAATGTACAGCAAATAGGCTGTGGAGAACGAGTGGTTGGTTTTGGCCATTATTTGTTTTTTTCATAGAGGATCAGCCTGTAATCAAATGCCAGCAGGGTACGACTGAGGTCTGAGACCTTTCGTTTAATTGCTCCATGACCTCAGCTACGAAGGGTTTCCTGTCTGTGTTTTAGTTATCACCCACTATCAACAGTTGTGAACAGCTGCAGTTATTCCTTAACCTATAAATTTATGCTTATAATTTCTGAGTATTGGCCTCTTGCACCAATGTCATACAGGGCTGCTGTCTGGCACGCTCGCCATTTTAGAATAATTGCACGTAAACAAATATGGTAAGCTTCGTATTGCCATGTTGCCTAAAATAATCCACTACACTAAATAACACACAGGGACATTGACTCCAAAAATGGTGCAACCAAGATTATTGGGATACTGATGACATTGGTGAATTTGGTCGATAAGCTTGTTTGTAACAGGTCAAAATGTTTTGGATATTTATATTTTACCCAGAATTCATAAACACAAGTCCACGAATAATACATATCATTGATCGACTACTCATAAGTGAGACAATCCTACTTCGTTGTGATTTGCTTAAATAGTACTCTCAACAACACAATACATACTGGTGAGCACAAAATGACTGCACACGGTCTAACATTTTAACTCTTACCCATTTGATTTTGAAGGAGGCATGATAACACAAGCTTTGCAAGCCCCTGGTAGGGACTTCTGGAGTGTATCTGTGGCTGCATAGAACATTCCCTCGACAAGAAGCACTATCAAACAACTTGCTGCAAGTGCCGCCTTGTCATCCTTATGCCATAGTTGCTCTCCACTTGGAATCAACAGTGTAATCAACAGTGTGAGGGCACCAAGTAGGAAAGTGGAGGCAAATGTATAGCGGGTGAGACAGTGTGTTAACTGAGCTTGTAAACGCATCCCCTTTGTTGCCATCATCTTCTCCATACTAGTGTTGCCCGAGGCTTGATTGGCCTTAGCGCACTCTGAGATTTCGTTGGAAAATAGCCAGCACAAATGAATGAAATAGGAATGGAAACAAATCCAATTTAAAAGTAATACAACAAAGAGAATGATCCAGTACCATTCTTTATTGTCGATGTCAGAAACTACAGCATGAAAAAGAAAGACACCCTCAAAAACAATGAATATTATTATGAACATCTTCTGTAAACATCCACGGATACTGAACACACAATTCAATCTCTCTTCGATGGATATGTTGCTAAATAACAAATCAAAGACCGGGTCAATAAATAGACGGCCAGCAAAGCAACCCAATGCAGCATCGTAGAAAGACAAATCAACATTCTGGAAAAACACCATTTGACAAAAAATGACTGAAAGCAAAACGAAAATGGCGTAATAAAAGAAAGCTACAAGTCTGACTGCCACAACAATGGCAGCAAAGGAAACCAAAATCAAGATTAGAGCATATTTAGAAAAAAATGTCTTGTCCTCGGGCGAAACAATTAATCCTGTCACTGAGAACCCAACAAGCTCTAACATCTCAGCCCAAGTCACTGGACTGGTGGAGTATTTTTTCAATTCAAGATATCGTTGCACAATTGACCAGATGGCTTTGATGCCAATGCTTATAAGTAGCATCCATGTTATTGCAGTCTTAACCTCATTCTGGATGCCACTGATATCTACAAAAGACATCAGACCAAGAACACAGCTACACCATAAACGCAGGCAGATACAGATGAAATTCAAGAGCCAGTCTTTGCGCTCAGGTTTTGGTTTACAACAGTGTATTAGGCAGAGCATAGAGCAAGGACCCAGGACAATAACAATCACTATCAGCAATCCAATCAAAACCAGAATACCAATGAATAATGGACCAATGCTGTTAGAAATCAACAGGGCACACAAGCTGACCACCAAAGCAGATATGAGGACAATATAACCCAAAATACCAGTCAAATTCAGGCAACACTTCAAGTGGCTGTCATTTTCCGCCATTGTTGAAAACAGCTAAAACCGGGTTGCTCATAAGATCAGACTATAGAAGATTTGATCCCCCTTAGAATTGACGAGCCATCAACCTTTAACCTGTATATGTAGAAAGAAAAATACAGGTTTAGAGAGAAACTCAGTTTTTAGGGACAACATTAAATGCAATCATGTTAAGATAGCTCCAGGTTCCATTTTGTAAAGGTGTTGTGTGAAAATTTGCTTGGCACGGAAAAACCTACTTAGCAGAAACAGGCTGTGGTGAACTATTAATTGAACCGTTTACAGCGCCCTCTCCTTTTTGCAATACAGACAGGCTGTAGTACTTAACTACTTTGCATAAAAGTAAAAAATTGGTTCATTCTAATAACAGTAGTGCCTTTCACTTCCCCACACTACAATGGCAGAGTGCACTTTATTCTATGACTAAATAATGAACACATCTATTAAGAAAAATTGATATTTTTGACATAGCTTAAAACCGCTTTTATTCCAAACTCGTTTCTAAACCACAAAACTTTTCAACATCAACTTAAAAAAAGTGCATTACCCCCACATTGCTTAAATTTTTCATGGAGTTGATTACCCTCTTAGGCAAAAAACCCAAGGCATCCAGGCACGCCTACCCAGAGCTGCGACAAAAGTGATAATTTTTTCTAAACTTTTGTTGCGCCTTCTTACAGGGCAGAACAAAATTGGGGCTCTCCTATTGGTCCAGTATTGATGATCAATAAATCACAGTTCAATAAACATATTCTACACGTGAATCTATTTCCGTTTCTTTTCCTATAAGGTTAACAATCAGGTTTAGCAATTTAAGTTTACAGGAGGGCCTTATACTCAAATGAAATCATGCATGACTCAAATAACAAATCTCAAATGACTTCATTGTCAAATGACAATGTGCATACCGTCTATGACAAGAGGGCATGGATGCAGTAGCAGGCCCAGGTAAACGTTTAACAAACAAATTTTATATTCAAACACAAAATACATCTTACCTCCACTAATGTAAACAACAACAAATGTTTCAGAATCTCAGTAGCAGAACATTTCTCTCTCCCTTAATTGGCAGTGTCCCTTTCTGTTTGATAGAAATACCACACTGACTCTAAGTCAAGTCTGTGCTTTGTTTATATAGCCCTCTACTGGCTGGCAAATTTCTCATATCTGGCGACGTGTAGGGAATTTCCCCATTTCACATTCACTCCACACAGCTGTTTATCACAAGAAGTATTGCGAAATCAGACTCAGGGGAGTCCCTCGATCATCTGAACACAGGTTCGTTTAAACATAGAGTCCTTGCTCTATGTTTAAATATAAGTTTAAACAGTTTCTCCTTCATAATTACGTTTAATTGTTGTATTGTATCAATTTGGCCCCTTGGCCATTGCATCACGCCTTCACATTGATTCTGGTTTTAAATCATTTTGATTCCTTCCAAGTAGGCCTATTACTTTCATTACTCGCCCTACTTATACTTGTCATGTTCTCTTTATTTACTACCCTAGATTCAAGTATTTTGTATATTTATTGAACCTACATGTATAGTCCTCATTTAGCTTATTGCTTAGTTGTCATGTGAGTTCACCTTTTAGAATTATGTGTTTCATCTCACAAGTAAGTTTTTTGCTTCCATCCTCCATTTGTCCCATTGTGTGCTTTCATAATCACAGACCTTGCCTAATTTTCTTAGGAGTCTGTACTCGACAAGCTTGACTTTTTGTAATGTTCTTTTGCTTTGTATTGTACAAATGTATTCACTTTTTGTTTGCCCGTAATTACTGTTATCTTTCATTGTTTATTTTTTGTATGGATTGGAAATAAAAAGAATTGTATTGAATTGTATTCAACACTAATTGCACCACATTATCCTTTGATTGACACGTAGTACTAGTCTGCACACAATCACAGACATGTAACTAATTATCTAAGTTCCGACCCCTATAAGCTCCCCTAAGCTCCGACAGCCCTCCGTTTTGATAACCCCAATCTGACCTACACGCTAGGGTTCGGGTTAGGATGAGGAAAATACATTAGGAATGTTGGAACATGTGTGTAAAAACATCATAGGTGCGTATTCGCATAAATGGCATTAGTGCCGGTGTCCCAGGGAAATCTGTCCCCCCGGAGATTCTGTCCCCATACGGGAAATTAACGTGGGCTGGAGGAGGAGGATTCAAAAGAGGGCACTATCAAAAGTAGTTTGTGCACAGTTCGCCGTATGGGGGGACAGAATCTCCGGGGGGACAGAATCTCCTGCCACACCGGCAACAAACACTGCTTAAATGTAGCATAATAGAATGTTGAAAAGCAGTCAATAAAGCAATTTCTTTTAAAAATTTGATAGTGTTCAATGCTGCGTGCATACAATTCAGTCATACAGCTTGTTATTAGTTCATACGCAACCAATTTTAAATTTATAACAGCCTCTGATCACAAGGGTCCAGTTTTGTTAGGGTGCATACTTCTTACAAAGCCATTAGCAGAGAATTTGATGTTGCTGTTTAGTGTTAGCAGTACCACTGATAATGGACCCTGCATGGCCAGGGTAATGTCTTAGAGCTGCTCAAGAAGAAAGTACCTAACAATTTTTCTTCCCAGCAAAAATGAGCAGAATACCATTCACAAATGGTACTTGTGGCAAGGTATTTTGGCTGGTGACCTTATTGTGGTAAAAATTGTTTTGTTGTGCTTAGCTATCTGTTGTGCTCCTTTTTCACACACACCATATCTGACATCAATGACATTAATTTATGAGCCACAAACAGCGAGGAAAATTGTAGCAAACTCAACTGTTGAAAAGCAGTATTTCAATCTGATTTATAGTAACATTTGAAAAAGGCTTTGAGATTGCAGCCATTTACAATTTAGTCAAACCAAACATTTTCATTTTAAAACAGCTGTTCACAAGATGTACAGCAAAATAATTTATTTCATCATAGGGGAATTCCCGGCCTTTATACAATACTTCACATTCCTACATGTACCAAGGGCAGCAGTCGGCATAGCTAATACATTGTGCAATCTGCATATAATCACGTACACACTGTATTTGACACAGTGTCATAAATTTTATGAGCCACAATTAGTTCAACTTGAACTCAAATGTTGTATAAAAAAGAACTCTATAATTCTGATTTATAGCAAAACTTAACTGGCTTAAAGACTTCGGTGCATGTCCAAAGTTCATTGTAATAAGCCATTTACATGTTAGATTTGAATAATGTCTGGTACAATGACTTGCTTGATCACAAGTTACTGCTTAAATTTGAATTTCACAGACTATCGAGACAGTTGCTACGATACAGGATTTGGGGCAAGCTTTTGCGTAGTTACGTAAGAGACGGCAAACACCCATACACATTTTTGAATGAATGTGTATGGCACATAATGGTACCAGGGTTTGCTCATCTGGAGGTTGCTATACAAAAGCTTGCCCCGAACTATTTGAGATAGCAACTGTTTCCTTAGTCCCCACCCCCCATTGTGTCGTTGCCAAGTGGTTAAGAGCTCTGGTGTTTCTGAACAAAGGAGTGTGGGTTCGAGTCCCAGTCGTGGCACTTGTGTCCTTGAGCAAGACACTTTACAACATAAGTGCTTTGTCCATAAGATAGGACATTAAGCCGTAGGTACTGTGTACTAGAATTGGTAGTGCACGTAAAAGAACCCAGAACACTTAATATGGAAGAGTAGGGGTTAACTCTGGTGTTTCTGACTCACATAGCAAGCACCCTTGTTTACAGGTTTCCTCAGGCTTGCGAGCTACAGTGATTAAGTTCACTTATGAGGCATCCTTGGTTTCATTACCAGAAATATTAATAATAATAATATAAATTAAGATGAAAGCGCCCTTAAAAGTGTCTGGGAGATTCAGAAAGTTGAACCTTCTGAAAAGAAATTAAGTAGTCAATGCTTTCAGTGATTTTGACTCTACTTTCGGATATTTATGGTGAGAATACCCACATGATTTTATATGCTATTAGTCTTTTGGATGATGTCACTTTTTCCAAATGGGTGTGTTAAATATGGAACCACAAGGAAAAATTTACCTTGGACTTGCCCTAAACTTACATTCTATAAAAATAAAAAACACTGTACATGTACGACTTATTATGTTTGGTATTGGAGACTTTTGTCCACTTTATTACTGTGCTCTATAACATCATTGCTTTAACTATTTACACATTTAAGACTCAACAAGCAATTTATACTTTCACAAGGCAAGTGTTAATTTGGGGATAACAAATACAACAGCTCTCTTTGTGTACAAACCAAAATATGATTTTGCGATGGGCAACTTAGCCAATGTCTGTACACGTATTGTAGCATCATACTTGTACTAAACATACTGTCAACATGCAATGAACAAAGTTTGAATATTTGCAGTAAATTATTATGTGTTACCAGAACCGATCTTTAATCAGACAACATTGGTAATTGTCCAAGACCAGTATTCGCACTTTGTGTGACCCAACTTAAACATGAAATAACAAACCTGTGAAAGTTAAAGCACAATCGGTCAGCAGAGTCAAGAGTAAACAGTAAAACAGTAATTAACTGCAAACTTTCATTGATTTCATGTTCACAAACTTTTTATTGGGACAACAGCAGTGCACAGCACACACTACACGTACATGTACATGCAATGGAACAAATTTCTTTGGGTTTTCACAAAATAGTAAAAACAAACAATGTACTTTGTACAAAAAACTTTACATGAAACTATTCAACAGGTGATGAATGGCTTTTGGTCTACCAGTGGAAAGTTTGTCAGCACCATTTGTTGACATTTTCAAACACAAGTACACTTAGAGGGATTGTATGTGTTTGGTAATTGGAACCCACTGTTTGTTTTAATCCTATCTAGTTGTAGATATATACCATAAAACTAACCTATGAAAATTTCATTTCAAAAGGTGTTGGCATTTTTGAGATATTGCCGAAAAATCTGGAGCGGTTATGTCCACACAAAGAATAATCTTTAATTGGAATACACTACCTGAGAAACGTTACTGCAGTAACGCTTCTCAGATTCAAATTTTGTTTGGATAAAAAGTGATATCTTTTTCCATAACCCCAGACTTTGAAGTGAAAAGTTTCTCAAAATGCATTATACTATCCAAAGCTGCTGTACTTCTTACTAAGTAAGTTTTTATTGCCATTGATTTTTCAGAGTCATTACCAAACGTATACAGACCCTTTAAGTGACGTTTTAGACTTTGCATGGTGTGAATGCTAAGAAGTACTATGTAAAACTTGCAGGTAAAACCATGAATAAGTTTCTTTTTGAAGGAGTGCTGGCTCTAAAAAGAGCCAATGGTATGGCAGTGAACGATTTCACTTGTGTAGAGTAGCAAAATGCTACACAAAATATATCAGTTGCTACTCAAAAACCACCAATTTGCTACTCAATATTAGCATTCAGTGTGCACAAAACAGGTTCAGTCTAAATCTTTTGCTATGCAAAATTGCTGGACGAAATCGTTCCCTGTATGGTCTTGATGTTTCAAACAGTCTACACTGCTCCTTTCAAGAGATTTACACACAGTTGTATCTGCAAGTTCTACTATTTAAGTAGTGTAAGACGTGTACACTTCCTCCAAAAACATCTGCACAGACTTGCGGGCCAAACTTTTGAAAAATAAGCACACAGATGTTTTATGGATTGCCGTGGCATGCCTGGGTTGTCCCTATTGGGGTTTTCCTCCCAAATCTGTTCATCATCTTCTCTACATAGGTATCTTCAGACCTACTAGTTAAAGTGCTAGTCACTTTTGGGGATCCCTTGATTTCATTCCAAGACAACAATAATAAATAATAATATGGTCAAGATCTCTCATGTAAGTGGACTCAGAATCCACCTAATAGTGTATCAAGTCTCAAGTAAGCTTTTCCATAATAAACTCTTAAATATAAATGTAGCCATGCCGGAACAAATACAAAATTACTGACAATATCAACTAAGTATAATCTTACAAATGTTGAGAGTGCTAAAAAAGAGACAAACAAACAGAAAACAAATTTCAGCTTTCAAAGTATGTTTTATACTTTTTGGGGAAAATCCAAAACATCGGAAATTGACAACACAAAATTTAACATGAACTCTAGTAAACTACTAAATACTAACCACAAGTACGTACAGTTCCATCAGTTAATATTTATACCAAGTTGCTTCCCTCTTTTTGTATTATCAAAATAGTAAGCTGTGTAGTTATACAATCTTCCTCCTTCTTCGAGAAGAAATCAGAGGCAATTGCCTCATGCCCCCGATCATTGCCTTGGTGCCCTTTGATTTGCCAGAATAGATATTGAAAATGTTCCTCATAGAGGTTCCCTTTTCCACCACAAACTGCCTTGCCCTTCAGACTGATAACCCTTTATACAACAAAGATATCGACAGAATGGGTTCAATGTCAACAAAACAGACTGATAGTACCGTAATTTTCAGACTATAAGCCGCCCAGAATATAAGCTGCTTTAGAAAGTGCCCGATTTTTATATCACGCAGAGAAGACAAGAGTTTAAAACGGCGGCGGGCGAGTCAAAACTTCCCTCAAAATTGTTGAAGCTAACTTGTCGGTGTATAAGCCGCCCCGGAATATAAGCCGCTGAGCATGTTGAAGGCACAAAAATCAATGCATAAACCGCAGCTTATGGTCTGAAAATTACGGTAAATAAAATCTAATCTTTTTACCCCTGATATTTTTTTATTTCTCACTTCTTTATAAGATTTGAGTCATTATTAGATGTCATTCTACCAATTTGAAAGGTATTCTTTAAGTGAAGCATTCATGCAGTATATTTTTTTTTAGCAGCTCTCTAGAATTATGTCCTTGGTTAATGTTGAAGATCTTGACTTAATCGGTCCACAACCGGGTTAGACTTTAACGTCATGGCCTACATACTCCTAAAGGTTGTCTCCTACAAAGTAGTCAACCTGGTTATTCATGAAGGTCATGATCTAACCAGCTTAAAACCATGTCCTGTATTGATGACATGAGGGGGTAACCACTTCATCTTCCAGCGTTTCAAGCAGTTCCAGCAAGACCAGCAATTGTACTTGTCCAGTGCACTTAGAATCCTCAAGACTTTAATTAGCGGGTGTGTCAAGCGTGGGAAGCTCTGCTGCCAGTGCTCTTCAGTATCCTCATCCGTCGGGCGATGGAATTCAAACTCACTCCACATACGTGAAACGGCATAAACAGCTTTCACACTCCGCCCTTCCTCCTTCCATGTTGCCGTGTGGCTGCTCTCCGAAGAGCAATTGAAGTCTACCCATTCGTGAGTGAAGTCCCCGACTGCCAACGACGCCCCGGTCTCGGGGTCTTTGGATTTGCCGATGATGCACGCCTGCATGCCGATGACGTTGGTCGTGTTCTTGGGGATTTGTTTCAGCCAGTCCACACAGCTGTTTGCATCTTGAATCAGAATGAGTCTGGATTGCGAGTCTTTGATGCTCGCTTCCTGCCATAGCTCAAGGATGGTCTCAAACTTGAAGACTTCATTGTCTGATTCATAGGGAGGAAAATAATGTTTCTTTGATATTTTTATCAATCTAAAAAATAAAAAAAGTTAATAGAAAATGGAACCTGGGCTGCGTTATGCTCTGCGAATAGATATTTTAAAATCTGAAACACCTCCCCCGCAAAAAAATACAGCAACATTGAAGATGGAACCTGGGTTGCTTTCCACTTGCCTGATGATATAGCAAGCATGTACACACACATTCAAGCTTAGTGGAAGTGCTTATGAGCGCTAATCTGAACATCCCATGTCAATATGGCAGCCCACAGCCATGCCGTTTCTTTATTATTAACTTACAAAAAAACAACTTAAACCCAACTACCTTGCACTACCCACCACTGACAAATACATTCCACTTATTTTGTTAACGACAAAACTTGACTTTCTGCCACCTTTAAAATTGTACAGCCATTTTTAAAGCATTTGCAAACAACTCAGAAATAGGTTCACCATCTGTTGCAGATGTTCGTCAACTTTGCCAACGCACACCTTTTTTCACCAAAAATTGTTTGCAACATTTGCGCAAGCGGAATGCACCCCCAGTACTGAGTGTGTCTACCCATTGATACCAAGGACTTTAACAAAAGAGATCCGGCTGCTTTGACAGAGCGAGGATGTCCTCGCTTTACTTTCTTGTACAAAACCAGTGAGGACATCGCTAACAAAGCAACAACCTTGAAGAATAAAGAGAAGTCCTAGATTTATTGGGACGACAAACATGGGTGAGTATGATGACTGTGTCTGCTGTGCAGGCCCTCAATGTATCAGGGATGTCAATACCATGTGATACACCAATGTATGGCAAACTAGACCACATCAACCCAATGGGAATGCCTTAGGCACCTTCTCAAAACTATTCCAGGATAACTTGTGAGAAAGTTTATCCACAAAGGGTAGATCACTGAGGATAAGTTCCAATGGATCTTTTTCATATCATGTTTGCCCAGTGTAAAGCTCATTTTATCCGCAAGTTAGCTCGGCTCAAATTATTTTCAGTATAAGCCTGCACATCCATTCACATGTTGAAACACTTTTGGGTGGTTTCAGGTACTTACAAAATTATAATACCACCATTGGAAAAACTGCTAACGTGAAGGATGCTTTATTGTGTTTCCTGTCGATAGTTAATTCACACTCAACAATCTTTGCTAATTAATTCTAAAATATTTTCAGATTCTCCAACTCTACCCGTGCTTATATCTTGTGAGGAGGCATCAGTAAAAACGAAATCTCCATGGATGTACTTGGCTTGGCAACCCAAACTGGACCCACGCAGGGACAACAAGCCGTCATGACTCTTTGTTGCGAAGGGTCTTTGATCCAAGATGCACTTTGCATTAGGTATGAACCAGGGCTGCGTTCCACTTGCGCAAACAGACCGTTGGAACAATTGGTTGTGCACTTTGTGATGTCAATATGGCGGCGCTTTGTAATGAAGATGGCGCCACCGCATGTATTTTATTTGTTGTTACTTATTTTTTGCTGTATTGTAGACATATTTTAGTCCTCATTTGTAAATTTCGACATCAACTAATTAAGTTGTTAAACCAACTCCATCTGACTGCGTTATCAATCACTGAAACACATTATAATTATTTGCGTGGAAAGAATCTTGTTGTCTGCCATTTTAAAAACCACCCACCAACACCTCAGAAATATGTTCGCATATGGTTGCTAACATTCGCCATTGTTGGCTGCGCACCACTCGTTCCACTCAAAATTGTTGGCAAACATTGGCAACGTTTGCGCAATTAGTGGAACGCACCCCAGCTTTTCAGTTGTTTTCCAATAAGAATTCCTAAGGAGCTAGAACCAAAAAATGGGTAGCTAAAGACCCTACCTGCCAATGCCCAGTCCCCACTGGGATGCACATGACCGCTGTAGTACACAAGGTAGGTGTCGAACCTCGGACCATCTGGCATCTGCCGAGCGAAGAAACTCCTCATCTTGGCCTTGAGGGTGGTGAGGCTGAGCCCGCTGGTGGAGAAATCACAGCTGAATACATCAATCATGTGATGTAGAAAGAAACGCTGCATGGTGCTGAGGAGTCTAATGGAGCGGCTGTTCACTTCCTCCATGCTGGATGCTGGGAGTAGAACCGGAGACCCGTCAACTCTACGTTAGGAGGAGAAAGGAAAACAAAAACATAAACGTTTTTCCCATCAAGAGGCCATCTTTTTTCCCAATTTCATAGAGCTGCTAAAGCATAAAATATTGCCCAAAACCTTTCTGCTAAGCAAAAAAAAAAAAACACACCAGCATACCAGTCACAGATGGTACATGTGACACGGTATTTTGGCTGGTAACCTTATTCTGGTCAGCATAATTGTTTTGTGCGTAGCAACTTTCTGAGCTTAAAGGGTGTGTACAACATTGGTAATTGCCAAAGACCTGTATCCAAACTCGATGTGACCCAACATATACATGAACTAACAGACCTGTGAAAGTTTAAGCAAAATCGGTCTTCGGAGTCATGAGAAAACAGTGAAAAACCCCCTTATGTGTTTTACCTTTTTTTCAAATATCGGAATTTATCCTGCAGGACAAATACTAATATTTTACTCATTTCGTAAAAACTATGGCATTTCAAGCAAAACTATTTCAAGAGAAGTTTTTACCATGACCATCTTCATACCATGTAAGTTATGTGCAAATCTGTGAGCATTTATTTTTTCATTCTTACCAATGTTGTACACCCTTTAAGCAGCTCTATGACAGTGGGCCCTGATTTGACTGTTGTACATAATAATATCAATAATATCGAAGTCTTATATAGCGCACGTATCTACCAAACAAGGTACTCAAGGCGCTTAGTATATACTTTTTAAACAGAAAGATGGGTTATTGAAGTTATGAATTATGAGACCCAATTATGTAGCACCTTATAATGTTTTTTACAAGGTGCTACGGCGCATTCAGCAGCCACAACCAGGAACACCGGGGCGAACCCCTTCTCTTTTCGATAAGTGCACTGGGTTCTTTTACGTGCATTACACAATACACGGGACCAACGGCTTTACATCCCATCCGAAGGACGAAGCAATGGTTAAGTGTCTTGCTTAAGGACACAAGTGTCACGGCTGGGGATTCGAACCCACACTCTGCTGATCAGAAACACCAGAGTTTGAATTCGGTGCTCTTAACCGCTCGGCCACGACACTTCCATTTGTATCAATCTTTTTTTTTTAATTCGGCAAGTTATGCAAGCAGAATAGATTAACAGTTGGGCATCCCTTAGCGATCATAGATAGTGAGCAGACAAATTGGACTGTGCAAAATGTGTTTCCTGTTTTCCTTGTTGACTTACATCACTTTCAAGACAATACAGGAATAATTTGTTCATTCATGTTTGTATCAGATTTACATTTTAAAGTATGTTCTGAATATTTCTCGATTATTTTCTTACATCTGAAACCAGATTGTTACAGTTACCTTTAACTTGAGTAACCAGCGTAGTAAACACTGTATACACTTTTAATAAAAAGTAATAACCATAGGGGAAACTGACTGGATAAACCTTTAAATAATTTGGGGTTGAACATAGAAAAATTAACTAGAGCGGGACTGGAACCTGCGACCTCCAGATTAATGTGCCGGAGCTCTACTAACTGAGCTATCTAGCTCTAATGAATGGCAGTCTCCCTATTTAGTCAATATTTGTTCGGGTGCCAATTAGAAGCCATTCAACCTGCAACTGCCACGTAGACAGGGATCATTTTAATAAAATAAGACTTGATTGTTCTTTATGTGTTAGCACATTTGCCCCTTACCTACAGAAGGCTGATGGGCCAACAACTGCGTAACCCGTACATGTTCCTCCAAGTGAAGTCCCCAACTCATACAGCACACCATGCAGCATGCTCTCAATGGGAAGCACTATCAACCAGCTTGCCATGAAAGCTGCGTTATTATCCTGCCAGGACACCCCACCCAGAAGCAGCGTGGTGACGAACGCCGTGAAAATGAGGTTACGGGAGATCAGAGCAAAGAAGCGCATGCCTTTGGCTGCCATGACCATGCCAAGATTCCTGTTGGTCTCTTCCTGCACCCCACGGTACGCCTGGTAGCATTCTGTGAGTTTGTTTGTGAATGTCCAACAGGAGATGATGAAGATGATGTGCAGACAAAGCCACAGGAAGCCAAAGACGATGAACGCGGGAACGGCGTAGTACCACTCCTCATGGTAAACAGTGGACTCTGCGGCAAGAACAACAAAGACGATCTCAAAAGCGAGCACCAAGAGTATAAAAATCTTCCGGAACCACCGGTGTGTGCTAAACACAACATCCCACCTCTCCATGCCCGACAGACTGCAGTAGTACAAATCAAGGATGGGATCCGCAAAGAGACGTACAAAGAAACAACTCAATGCAACAACATTGAAGGACAGACTTACTGTGTTAATGAAAGCTGCTATAGATATGGTAAGAAACACGGCAAGGCAAGGGACGGCAAGAATCACTTTCAGCCTAATTGTCATCAGTGTGAAAGCACAGGCAAACACCATCAACAACATTGCGTACATGGCTTGGTCATGTAGGAAACAGGCTACTGAGAACCCAACCAGTTCAAACATCTCCACATGGGTTAATAACACAGAGGAGTATGTCACTAAACCACAAAACCGTTGCACCACAGCCCAGAACAATTTGATCACCATACTCGTCATCAGCATCACTGTGGTCACTACAACAGGAATCTCCTGGACCTGGTACGTCTCGAAGTGGACAAAGGATATGAGACCAAGAAGGCAACCGCACCAGAGATGTGTGAAACTGGAACTAATATCCACCAAACCAAAGTAGTAATACAGCATGCCACAGAAAGCAAATAAGAACAAGCCGCAACCACCGATGACAATCAGCATAACATTATCGGTTTTGAGCCAACTGGCATACAGGCCGGCCGTCAACGCAGCGACCAGGATGATGTAATCCAAATAAGCCAGCATGTACAATCCGCACTTCACTTTCCTACTGTGTTCCATCGTCCTTAGGGGTAAGGCCAAGATGTGGCTGGTCCAATAACGAATGGAGTGCATGAAGACACTGGGTCAAGAAACCCTTCCCAGTCTGAAGATGAATTGAAGTTAAGATCCCATCATCCCATCATCTCATGGAACACAAAGAACACTTCTACCGGTTAAACCTGCAACAACAAATCATAAACAAGATTACAATAAACAAGTATTTTTTTCCATTGATTCACTGTATGACTATAAAACTAAAAGTTGTCACAAAAGGGTGTACTGGCAATGTAAAAATGAATACATTTCTGATGTCGCACAAATAGGGATAACTTTATAATATGAGACTTTAAACAAATGTACAAAAACAAAGTTTATTAAAATCATCTGGAGCAACAAAAGGACATACTATGCAATCAGGCAACAGAAAAAACAAAACATGTTTAGTGTCCTACCTTTTGAAAAAAAGGAAGGATGAAGGTTTTTGTTAGTTTTTTTCAAAAATGACCGCCCGACACATTTTTCAAGGCAACCGGCCGGGCTATTTTTCGAGACAGTTGCCATTTTTTTTTTCAAAATGGCTCGCCACTTGGACTCGGGAAATTACATATTGGCTTCTTATGGGCAAGATGCAAAAGAAAAGGAGACAGAGATCGTTAAAGTTTAACTAATTATTTTTGTCAAAAAAAAAAAAAAGACAGAAAGAAAAAAAGTAGGCAGCCTCTAAAAAGGAAGCTGGCGGGGACGTTAATTTTTTTTATTTCGCCTTGAATGTACATGTAGGAGTCAATTTTAAATAATACAAAAAGAATATACTTATTTTTGGGGATGAGAAAAGAACCAAAAACACCCTAAAACCCTGAAAATGTTGGCGGCGAGTTATGAACGCAGTATCTATTGTTGTTTATGAAGTGGGAAGTATTTTTAAAAACGGTTAATATAATCAACGGTTAATATAATCGTTATGGTGCTGCGCCAAAACCCAGTAACTGGGGCACTTACTCGGTAAACCGCACCAACCACAGCCAGCAGATGTCAACATTTCAAAAAAGGAATACAGTGCCCAAGTTGCTGGGTTTAGTGCTACGCAAACCTCACTGACATCTGGTGATTTAAATTAGCTATGCACCATTTGTTTGACCACCAACACTCACAGGGTTTTCATTTGCATTTTACATTATTTTCGCAAACACAACTTACAGATGACGTTGCCGATTCAATAACGCTGTTACCTACAAGTAAGTTATTTGAATGACCGGTTACACACACAAAAATAAAAGTTTTCATTTGCATTTTACATTATTTTCGCACAACACAACTTACAGATGACGTTGACGATTCAATAACGTTGTTAGGTTATCAAGTAAGTTATTTGAATGACCCGTCACACACACAAAAATCAAAGCTTAATAAAATGTTTGGAAACATTTCTGAAGGCCTACCCAAATGACATCTACTTTCTAAGAAGTGTATTTTAGTTTTTAATTGATGTTGGTCTTCATTTCCATTTTAAAAATAATATTCTTCTTGAGGAAATGGTAGCTAAAAAATAAAGTTTAAAATGCTAAATTTTGACCTTTCCTAATAAAAAGGAAAATTCAAGCGCACATTTCATTGCATGGACGGAACTCTCGCGCACTCATACCCAAAAGCAAAGGAACTGAGTGACTGAAATGGAGTGTAGCGAGCAGCGTTATCAAGACCACAATCATGACAATAGACCCCCCCCCCCCAAAAAAAAATGGCTTATTTTAATTTTGACATTGTAAGTTCAAAGTGCCTGTGCCTCTCTGTAAACATTCTGTCAACCCTTCTGGACGGGTAAGGATATAATTTGACCTAAATTAAGTGAGATAAAGTGGCGGCCGGATACAGAATTTTAGCCAAATGTTTGATGTATGAAATGAATGATGAAAAATCATAATAAAATACAAAATGATGAAATGGAAATGGTGACCTTCTTGTCTTAAAAGTTAAAATAGAGAGATAATATTTAGCCTATGTCCAAAATTAAATAAGAATAAGATACCTGAAGCTACGAAGACGCTCGCCGTAAAGAGTAACTTCAATCATACCCTGATCTACTTCTTCTAAGCAAAGAAGGACTCCTTTTATCGTTGTTTTCCCCTACTTTTTCCCCCACAATCAGTGCATTGAGTGAATGATGTATGATGATGTACGATGTGTCGGATTGGTTTATAGTCTGTTACCGTTATCCTAATTTACATTTTCTTGTAAGAAGTTGCACACTAGAGACGAGGATTTAGACACAGTTGGTTCAACAAAATTCACTGACAACAGAGGGCGCTGTTGCTCTGTCTAAAAACTAAAAAAACTTTCTGTGGAAAAGGTAAGCATGGTGGCCTCTTTCATGTGTGTTGCTATTCATTATTCCGTATAATTCACGAAGGTATTAATTCTTGGTTACTAGTACTACAGCTCTGTCATCAGTCAAAGCTTGATTATTGAGTTTTACACAGTTGTTTAGTGAGTTTTTGTTGAGTAACGTAGGTTGTTTAGTGACTAGTGACGGTGTTACTATCCTGTTTTATTTACCGATGACGTGAGTATTGTTAACTTTGACCCCCCCCGTCTGAATTTTCTTCCTCCATTGTGTTTTTAATAAATAAAAAAAATATTAAGCTGGCACCGGCTTTCTTTTTTTCACAATTTGTTGTTCTTGTCTTGGTTTTTGGAACTTAGAAATTTAACATTGACTCAATCAATGATAATTGACAGTGTTGTACTTGTTACTGTTTGTGTTTACTAAGAATAAAGATAAGAATAATACTAATTTATTACTAGATTGTGGGTAGACCAAGTAACTGGGGCGCTGTACTCCTTTTTCAAAATTTTGACATCATCGGTCGTACTAGCGCCCAAGCATATTAAAGTATTTTCCCCGAGGATCTTCAATTTAGACGGGTGCCTTGCCTCAACCGTGATAACACTACATACAGGGCGGTTGAGGCAAGACACCCATCTAAAATTGGACAGGTGTCCTGCCTCAACCGCGCTGTTATCACGGTTGAGGCAAGGCACCCGTCTAATCGACGGGTGCCCTACCTCAAACCGCGTAGTCGTCACCGAGAGTTGTATGAAGATCCCTCGTGCAAAATACGACCGTAATCTGGGGCGCTAGTAATAGTATGACCGATGATGTCAAAATTTCGAAAAAAGAGTACAGCGCCCCAGTTACTGGGTCTAGATTGTGGGTTGCATCGTTAGAATAACACTAAACAGTACACTACAGAACTCTTCTGTTTAGTCTGGTTCCGCAAAGTGGACCTCAGAATATATTCTTGTACATTTGATGATTGTTTTTCCTCCAAATGACAAAGATGTACCTGGGTGTTATATAAAATGAATAATAAATGTTTTGCATTCGTGCGATGGAGAAAATATTTTCATGAGCTGAAAGATGCAATGAACGAGGCAACTCATGAAAATGTTTCCTGAATAAATTACAACAACGATATGATGAATTGCTACAAGACTGGTACCAGACTGACTTACTCAGATCGCTGAGTAAATCAGTCTGGTACCAACTCAATTTTGTAAATTTGTTAAGGGAACCCCACAAAACCTAGTTTTCAAACCTAAACGTCGGTACTGGTGCACTTTTTTGGAGCGTAATGAACAGGTGTACGCCTTCTCAAAGAGCAAGCTGTCAAGATCGTTGAGATTTTTGCAAAAGTTCACACTCAAAATCATTTGATTTTCCCCAAAAATGTGTGATGTTTTTAAAACATATTCCAGCAGGTGGGTTATCTGCAAGTACAGTAGCATTCGATTGGTTTCATGATCGAGAACATAGCAGATTTTAAATTTCAGAGGGCAGAAACATAGAATTGCAATGGTGCTGGGGCCAAGGATATGAAGTGGATTGGCCCAATTTATGGGGCTAATCCTTAAGTCAGTGTACTGCCAAGATTTAAGCACCTGGTTCATCATTATCATTTGCTAACTGTGAGAAAAAGAAAAAAAACACAATTTTGTTCTTCTGTTGGGTTTGGCATACACTACCAGGGCCCAATTTGATAGAGCTGCTTAAGCACAAAAAGTAGCTAAGCGCAACAAAATTATGCTTACCAGAATAAGGTTACCAGCCAAACTACCATGTCACGTGTACAATTTGTGACTGGTATCCTGCTCATTTTTTGCTTAGCAGACAATTTTTAAGCAATATTTTCTGCTTAGGCAGCCCTATGCTGGGCCCAATTTCATAGAGCTGCTTAAGCAGAAAATACTGGTTTAACAATTTCTGCTTAGCAAAAATAAGCAGGATACCAGCCAAAGATAGTACATGTGAGATGGTATTTTGGCTGGTAACCTTATTCTGGTAAGCATAATTTTATTGTGCTTGGCTACTTTTTGTGCTTAAGCAGCTCTATCAAATTGGGCCCTGATCACAACACCCCTGTAAGGAATACAGGCCTACCCCAGATACAACAATTTTGCCAAATTTGTCTTTCCTTTCTTTCAAGAATCAATTGTGAAGTCGTCTCTTAAGCAAAAATGGGGGAGAAATTCTTTGAAGTTCAGAAACAGATGCGTAGAGACAATGAAGATCTGCAGGATTACCTACGAGACCTCAATAATTGGAGTCAAGACATCTCCAGGAAAGACGAAGCTTTAAAACAAGATAAAGTTACCGACGAAAAGGTCAGTTCTGCTTTCTGCAAATCAATTTAAATATAAAGAGTGTTTATATTGATGGCCCAGTATTATTTTGGGGCCGGGGAAGAGAACATTCCTAATCATATAACCTTTAATTTTTCTACCAGTACCTTAACCATAGATGACGGGGTTCTCTCCATGCACTTGAGCTAGCGTATCGGGCCGATATGCGCAATTTGTGTGCCGATACGCGCAAATTTCTGCCGATACGCAAACAAACTATAAAAAAATAATAATAATACACAATTCACAAAAAACATAAAGAGAAAACCATATACATGTAGAATGATCCAGATTGCACAGTAGAGCTTTTGAAACCAAGATAAACACCAAGTACAAAACAGAAGACCTTGTTTCAATTCAGCGTGCTTAGGCCGAACATGAAAATTGTGTCCAGAATGCTCCACAGTTTTGAAAAAACCTTGGGAGAACCCTGGATGACCAATTTTAGTTTCCGTGGCTGCGTTCTCCTTCAACCACTTCACAGCTGCTAATAACTATGTTTCAATGTATTCATTTTTGTCCCTTTTTTAAAAATTTTTTTCCTTGGTTTAGGCCCTTCCACCTGTGAGAAACCAACATCAGAAGAAAGCTAAGAAGAAGAAGAAGAAACCAATCTCTAAGCAACCATCTGAGGCCAAGAAACCCCAAAATGGAACACCCCCCGGGAAGTCTCGAATCAAAGCCTATGATTACAGGACGTGGGACAAGTTTGATGTGGTATGTAACCAACTAACCACACATCTTTTATTTTTAGTCATGTTTTATGGAGGGGCTCCAAGGTCAAATTCAGTTTTGTGATGCACTCATTTTGCAATAGACAGGGTCCTTATGAAGTGGGAAAAAAATACAAGTCTTTAACCCCTTGTTAAAACATTGTATAATGTCGTTGTATTTTATACCCTTCCAGTGCGAATGTTGTCAACATATTTCAAATATACAGGAAACTTCTAGTTTATTTCTGGATTTTGATGATATTTAACCATTGAGTTTGTCCTTTTAACTGGCGCTAAAATTCCTGCATGGAATGTACGGATCCTCTTGTTGTTGAAATCCAAAGACGTCATGTCTCAAGTTTCGCTCTGAAAGATTAACAAATAAAATGGCATTGTATCCTACTTTGCTGTGAGGCTGGAAACTTGTTATTTGTTGTTCACTTTCATAAGGACCCTATTTATAGGAGAATGAGTGCATCATAAAACTGAATTTGACCTTCGAGCACACAAATCCATCTAACTAAAGGAGCGACATTCAAACCCAAACAAGGTCAGGCCTGATGCCTGAACATTTTGAATATGCACGTAACCCTGGCAGTTGCCCGGGTCAATTAAATCGGCCCTATTTTTGGACAGTATCGTATTTTTATTGGTTGCAATACACTATGTGACCTTAAAATGAACTCTGTAAAAGCTTTTTTTTGCTGGGAATAGACTGTGTAAGTCTTGCGCCGCATATTTGACTTCCGGGACCATTGTGTTCCCAACCATATGGAGTTTTACGTGGGCGGAATTTCGTTTTGTCAATTATTTTAGTTTAACGTAGTATATGGCTATGAAAATTATATTTGTAGTTGGGAATGTAATATTAAGTGATTAACAATATGAAAGTAAAACTAAATCAACAAAATAACAGGGCAAATGGGGTTTCTAACAATAAGCATCCTCGTCCCAGGTTTTAATTTGGTTTCTATGTTAATTTGAACAAATTATTTGTATTATACAAAAATTTAACATTTATTACAACTTGCTATGTGTGTTTTTATTTTCAAGTATTTTGTATAAATATAATTTTAAAAGAAGATTTGATTTTATAGAAAAATAAAGTCTTCATTCAAGTTTTTTTCTCGTTTTTGATATGCACGAGACTTGCACAGTCTATAGTAACGTACTGAATAGTCTCCATGTATAATAGCCGATATTTCATGACATCTATCAGGACAAAGCATGTGCAGAGCTGGATAGTGATGAAGACATGCCAGCAGACGTGAACGATGATGAGGATGAGCGAATCGAAACTGATAGTGAGGAAGAAAGAGAACTAGAGACGCAACGCAGAATCCAACAAGCCAGTATGGAGAAGGACAAGGTACGGCAACATTAATAATGGAATCAAAGAGTGGGACGAGGTCTTGAACGTTCGTTTAAAACTGGCAGAGTTGTGGTGATAAAAGACAGATCCTTCTGCTCTATCCATTATCAAATGGTCTAGCTCCTGCAAGGTTTTAAACAAGTGTTCAAGACGGAGTCCCCACTCTTTTATATCTCATTCATAAATACCATTCCGTTATAAACATTTATTTTTTTAAAGTTCAGAACAACTCTGACAGTTTATCCTCAGCTCACCTTGACTCTGCTGCCTTGATTTATCCATGTTGAGTGCTAAGTAGCTCCTTGAAACTTGCACGGTTAAGTTTCAAACTTAGGAGTGCACGGTATGTGCTGCCAAATATGTACATGTAGCCCACCAAGCTAAATCAATCTCTGCCCTCACTGGTACACATTTACCCCTGGGTGAAGAGAAACAATTAAGTGTCTTGCTCAAGGACACAAGTATCATGACCGGGATTCGAACCCACACCTCGATGACTTGGCCACCAGACCTTGAGTCGGATGCTCTAGACTGCTCAGCCACGACACGCCCTAACAACTCGGACATTGAATGCTCAGGAAAAGATCATAACATTACGATTGAAAAGCCCAGTTTTTAGAGTGTTTTTTTCTCTGGTGTTACCACAAACCTCACTAGATCTCATACTATATCACTCATGCAAGCTTCCCATCCTTCCTAAATTGTTATTATATTATTACAGGGCAATGCATTGTTCAAGAAAGGCAACTATGATGACGCTGTTATATGCTACACTGCAGGCATGGAGGCCGATCCAACCAATGCTATACTGCCAGCCAACAGAGCCATGGCAAGACTCAAACAGAAGAGGTAATGATCAACAGACTAGAGCAAGTTCAGGTGCTGGCCTTTAAATCAATTTGCCGTTTTAAATCACGCATGCGTTGTCTGTGTTTCACTCGTACGCATCTAGTCGATTGTTTTGTCAAATATGGCAGCAAGGCGATGACATAGTGAATAGAAAAAGTGTATTGGCCCTTCAAAGAACAATTGTACAATAAGAATTATTATCTTAATGATTGGCATAATTTATTGGCAAAAACCTATGATTGATCATTTTACCACTACTCTGGGAGATGTGTTAAAAATTAATTTGTTGTGTGATTGTATAAAATTTACAAACTTGAAAAAGTGACGTAAGTTCGCAACTTTACTTGAGAAACAGTGCTTGGGGCTAGGTTGATCCTGTTGGACTAGCTAGTTAAACCATGCATTGTTTGAGTGACATCTACATCGACTACATCTACATCGACTATGGTTATTGTCTGGTCGATTCTAGTCAGCCACCCGAACTTACTCCTAGATACTTCATGGAGGCAACAGAGGGCACTTGCTTCCATGCCCCTGGCAATGACCTTGATGCACTTTGAATTAATCCAGTACAAATTTACATTTCCTTGATGAAGGTGACCTCGGCAAAAATTTCCCTTGATTAGCAAAATACTTCACACAAAATGTACAAAATGCTACTTAAAAACATAATTTGCTACTTAATATTAGCATTCAGTATGCACCCTTAGTAACAGTCGAAGCTGTAGCCGTAGCCGCCATTTTGGATACAGCTTAAGATAAACTGTGTTGTGACACAAGAAACATCGGTCAAAATTACAGTAAATTCACAGATTAAACCACATTACTATGAAGGTTTCCCAGCAACATAACTTTCTCTTTTTTTTGAGCTCTTGAGATGTCTGAGAATTTTACTTTTTAATATTATTCATCATTGACCTTAGGTATGAAGATGCGGAGAAGGACTGTGACAAGTCTATTTCCCTTGACTGCACATATGTTAAGGCTTATGCAAGGAGGGCAGCAGCACGGTTTGAGCTTGGCAGACTAGAAGAAGCTACGAAAGGTAGGTCAGAAGAAAACACTGTTTGATTTGGTCGCTGTAGCTGTTGCTAGGGATGTTGCTTTGGGCAGCCTAGCAGTGTTCTTCCTTAAGCCTTCTCTCTTAATTCATGCATGAATTATTTCTCAGATTCAAATGTTTTTGGGTGAAAAATTATACAAACCATATTATTGCTTCGACGGGAATCCTTTTCTCAAAATAGTTTAAACTATCAACAGCTGCAGTGCTTCATACCAAGTAAGTTTTTATGACCATTAATTTTTGAAGTATTGACCAATCTGTGACCCTACCTTTAAGGATGAACGCTGATCTGTCTTTGGGAGGAATGCAATTCCATTGACCCCTTGCACCAACGTCACATCTCGCTACTGTCTGCCATGCTCGCCATTTTTGTAGTCAAATTACACATACAAATTATGGTGTGTAAATGCTGCGTTGACTAAAATGCGCACTACACTGTATAACACACGGGGACATTCACTCCTAAAAAGGTTGGATTAAAGACGTGCATAATTAAAAAAATTGCAAGGTGTGCAATTTTTGACAGCACAGACTGTATTTACTTTCTTAATTGATAAATTTGCGCATAGAATGCACTCACATGTACATGGAGTGAGTTAGTTGCAGAGTAGGATTTATTGTGAATGAAACAACGCACTCGTTCTCGCAGGATTTCATTTGACATTTTTTCCAGGTACGAGACATTTTGCTTGTAATCAAAGTGCATGTTTTTTCATTGGTCTCGAGCCATAATGAGGTTTGAGACCAAGACAGAGAGGTCCGAGACCAAGACCAAGACCAGGAAGTCCAAGACAAAGCATGCTCGAGACCAAGACCACCAAAATTTGTTCTCGAGACTGGTCTCGCAACCAAGACCACTCTCGACTGCTACAACATTTTGTATAACACACGGGGACATTCACTCCTAAAATGGCGCAACCAAGATTATTGTGTTGATGACGTCAGGTGAACTGACTAAACTTGATCACGATTGTTTGCTGTATGTTTGATGTTTTGCCTTCACAGACTATCGGCAAGTGCTGAACCTGGAGCCCAGCAACAAACAGGCAGCTGCAGAGATCAAAAAGATTACTAGAATAGTAAAGGAAAGGGAAGACACAGAGAGGCAGAAACTAGACGGAGTGTATAACATAATACAGGCTGTTGACAAACCAGTCCATTTGAGGTCAAAGGTGAGCACTTTGATGAAATTATCTGTTACCTCTAGTATTATTTACCTCCCATTGAGCTGAATACAATGATAAACAATAGTGGCAGCCTGTCAATTCTTGTAAGCCATATTTGTATTACAAAAGGACAAAGGTCTGGAATCAGGGATAACACAATAGCCCTGGAAAAAGGGAGAGTATGAGCATGAATTCCAGTACCTTCTGTCTCTCTTTGTATGGGAAAAACTATTCATAGTACGGTAGGTGCATGCCTGTGCATGTTACACAATGGAAAGTCTGGGTGAATATTCATGTCGGCCGTCTGACTGGCTGCACAAAATTTAGGGCGCTCCGAAGTTGTTCCAGGCGTTAGAAAAACGTCTGCCGTCAGGCAGTTTAGAAAACGTTTGCCTCTATACATGAAGTGTTATACGTGAAGTGGTTAAAATGTGACCTTGTTGCAGTTCCAAGTGTTTGCAACAAGGTCGTAGCTCTTTTTATGATCTTGTTCATATTGAAGTGATGATTATTGCACAACGTATTGTTACGAAACTATGCTAGAAATGTTTTTTTCTGGTGGTTTTACTAAGTTGTCACAATTTTTGAAGAAGTACAGAAAGTTCAGCATTCAGGAATCCCCTCTTCTGCCTCCCAGTGGTATTCTTTTTATATTTGTGTACTTATTGATATTTATTCTTTCTTTTATCGGTTTTGGTATTTTTTATATATTTGTTTACTTATTGATATTTATTCGTTCTTTTATCGGTTTAATCCATCTGTCAGTTTGTTTATTGTTCTAAATTGTAGTGTGTGTGTCTGTACTGTTTGAATCAAGGCCAGTTTAAATTTCTCCATTGTTGGATAATAAAGTTTTTGACTATCTATCTATCTATATAATAAATCACTGCACCTTCCATGCACTCAGCACCACATACTCAGTGCTGCTGTGAAAGCATTGACAAATCTTTAATTGGTTTTGAAATGTTAAAAGAAACCATTGAGGCGGGTGATTATCGAGGAGATAGGAACTGGAGATGTAGACGACAAGGAGACGACGACCGAGCAGACGAGCCACGACATACCCCAGGACACAGCTGACATCCACGGGGGAGTTACTCCAATACAAAATAAAAGGTAAGTGTGATTTGAAGTCAAGGACATGATGTTCAATTGAAAAGGGTATTAGTCACGGTTTTCTTACAAATAAACCTAATATCCTCAAATTGCCTTGTTTTTGGCCGTGCGCTACATTGGCAAAGGTTCGAGGGAGCTTACAAAAGTCGTAAGAACAGCAGCAACAAAACAAAAAAAACGTACAAAGTCGACGCCCTTTTTAAAAATAATAACATTACTTATAAGAATATAGTGCACATATCTTAGTAACTAGATCAAGTTGCCTTACAGCATTATTAGCTCTGTTTATCAGGCATACTTAGGCCGCGTCCAAATTGGCAGCTAAAGCTATGGCTATGGCTAGATTTCCGCGTCATCATGCGTTGAAGAAAAGGACGTCCTTAGCAACACCCTTAGCAACAGCCGTAGCCGTAGCTGTAGTCGCCAATTCGGATGTGGCCTTAGCTCATTCCTCAAACATCTTAACTCCCATACAACCCCAAGCTGCTTATATTAGCGCCAAGGGGCTAACCCGACATAATACTGTCTCAGCCCTCTCAGGTTCTCACCTACACACCTGGGTTAAGAGAAGATGATTAAGTGCCTTGCTCATGGACACAAGTTACCATGACGCACGAGACTAACACAGTCTATACAGTGCTTGTCACACATCGGTGTACGGAAAAACCACAATAATAGGGCCTACTCTTTATATCCTGATAATGTCATTTTATAATCATTACACAACAGGGTACCAGGGACCCTTTCAAAAGAAGTCAGGGCACCAGTCCATCGGTCTGAGTTTCCTCCATCCACACCAACTCCGCCTACAGATACTATCCCAAATGTGCCTGGTACTCCGTCCTCATCCTACCAGTTACAGGCTGATTGGAAGTCACTCGAGAAATTCCCTGAACAACTTTACCAGTATTTCAAGGTAAGATATTTCTGCATAGCAGTCCATGGCTACATGCAATACATATTATTGTTTACATTAACTTTACTGCAATGAGGAATTTTTGTTGGATCTTTTAAGAGCACTGGTCCACGTTTTTGGGGCACCGACCAGAAACATGTTTGAGCTTAGGTCATTGGTGAAGTGTTTTAGCCTTTTTAGTTCAGCCTCGGTTCAGGTTTTGTTTCAAGATGGCAGATTTTACACACCCCAAACAAATGTCTGCGGAATTCTTTTAAGAATAAATGAACCTGCAGAATTCTTTAAGAATAAATAAAACCATGAAGCATACCAATCCAATATTAATGATAAAATTATAAAGACTAATTCCCATTACTTCAAAATAAATTAAAAGCCATACATTTTTAGACTTTTAATTTTCAAGAGGTGTACCTATGTCGCAAACTGTTTCTGGTTACGACGCATTTTCGCGTAACTCTCTGAAATTGTTTCAGTCAGTGAGTTTTACGTCAGAAACTTGTTTCTGGTCAGGGTTGTCAAAACCTGGACTCAATTCAAGGCCCTGGACCAAAATTGAATTAAAATGTTTGCGTGACTGTTACCTGCTAGGCTATTTGGTTCAAAAACAATATGCCTACATGCCCCATGATATTTTTCCTCGGAGTTTTCAGAATGTTAGGTTCGATTGCGGTCCTTTTCAGTCCGTAGTACTTATCTCCTTGAATTAGCTTAATAACCCGTTTGAAAGAGTTTTACAAAGACCACTTTAAAATAGTTGTTATTTCTCACTGTTTGTTTATGACAACATTTGTACATATGGAGCACCATGTCGATTGCATACCTCTGCTAAAGAGTTCCTTCAATGTTAATGTTGTCTTTTATTCTTGAACATAGAAAATCTCCCCTGAGTCTTACAAGAAGTTATTGCAGCAGTCGTTGGATGCACCGTTACTGATGAAGATATTGAATCTTCTACAAGACCAGTTTATCAAGTAAGTCATCACGTTGCATTATTCGCAGGGGCCCAATTTCATAAAAGTAGCCAAGCACAACAAAATTATGCTTACTGGAATAAGGTTACCAAAATACTGTGTCGTATAATTTTTGGGAACAACTATTCTAGTTATAGAGATGTGTTAAGTGTGTGCAAACTTGAAACCCTTGAAAATCGTAGAGACAAACTGTGTAGAGATTTTGCTCTGTCAATCGAATCCCATCATATGTGTAGAAATTGGCTACTTCCCCAAAGAAGCTGTCAGTTTAATTTAAGACACATAAACAAATTTGACACACCCAAATGTCAAACTGTTCGTTACAAGCAAAGTGCAATCCCACAAATCGTCAGTCTTTTAAATTCCTTTTAATATAATTATGTGTGTATATATATACTTGTGCCTTCTGGGTTTTTTCTAATGTATTTTTGACAATGTATATCCTATTGTTAATTTCTGTTTGACGTATTTTAACATATTTGCTGTTTGCATGTGCAATTCACTTTTTTAACTGCGATACATGTTTTAATAAACCATTTTTTGAATTGAATTGAAAGTACCATGTGTGACTGGTATCCTGCTCATTTTTGTGTAGCAGAAACTTAGATCAGCTTAAACGAAATCACTCAAACTAAATTGACTGTTTAACCTTGTTTCTTTTGTGTTTAGTTATTTCTTGATCATAATTGTAAAGTTTTCCTCCCTGTCATTTTGTTGAAATTGGTGGTGTTCAATTTTTGCGCGCCGTTTTTCCCCAGAATGCCTTGCTGGATCATAACCCCTGGAAGTGTGGATGTGTGACTTTGAAATATCCAAATGCAGGGTGGATCAACAAAAGTTAACCCATATTTGAAAGCCATATTTACATACTTTCTTATAAATGTTTTCAATTATTTTTGGATTATATATGAAAGTGTTGACCGGGTAAGCATTAGTGGTGACAAAGTCTAAGAAAAGGGATAATTTTTGTTCAAAATATGGTAGTATAAAGTTATCTTGTGCAAAACTGATTTGTCCACGAATGCTCTTTCAACTCCCAAACTCCAGATATACCAACTTATAGGTACATACCCCAGACCATGTCAGATTTTCCTGTATGTACTTTACAAGGCAGAATCAAAGTATGGAGTGTTATTATTAATAAGATGCAGTTTTCATTCAGCAAATATTGTGATTAAACGGACTTAAAAAGGCAAACCTATAAACTGGTTTTGGGAAGAGTAAATTTATGTTTACCCTCTAGTTTTCAACCGAGCCTTTCAACCAACTTCATAAACTTCATCCACTGTTATTTATTTATTTATTTATTAATTTCTTCATTAATTTTATTTGTTGTATATATTGTATTTATTTATTTAGTTATTTATTTAGTTATGTAGTTATTAAGTAATTTAGTTAATTAATTTTTAATTATTATTTTGTTATAATTGTATTATTATTATTTTGTTTTAGAAAATGAATCAAAATTTATGTTTACTTGTTTGACTATTTGTTAACAGGATTAATTTAACAACAGCACATTTTTAGGCTTAAATGGCACATTTTTTAGGCTTAAATGGAAGTAATGTTTTGTGGTGATGGTGGCTCTGAATAGACTTCGAATATAGCAAATATAATGGCTACCTTCCTAGTTCCTATGCATTGCTTGTGCACAGTGTATGGGCCTTGGTGGACCCAGGATATGGCCATATTCCTGTACCCATTGCTTTGTGCACAGTCTACGGGCCGTGGTGGACCAAGGATATGGCTATATTCCTGTACCCATTTCTTTGTGCACAGTGAACGTGGTTGATAGCGCCCTCTATTGGTGAGCTAATAAATAACAGGAGAGTCTTGAACCAAGACTATGGTGGACCCAGGATATGGCCATATTCCTGTACCCATTGCTTTGTGCACAGTCTACGGGCAGTGGTGGACCCAGGATATGGCCATATTCCTGTACCCATTGCTTTGTGCACAGTCTACGGGCCGTGGTGGACCAAGGATATGGCTATATTCCTGTACCCATTTCTTTGTGCACAGTGAACGGGGCTGTCCATCGTGGTGTAACGGTCTGGTGAACCCGGGATATGGCCATATTCCTGTACCCATCGCTTTGTGCACAGCGTACAGGCCGTGCTGGACACAGGATAATTATGGCTCTATTCCTGTACCCATTGCTTTGTGCACAGCGTACTTGCCGTAATGGACCCGGGATATGGCTATATTCCTGTACCCATTTCTTTGTGCACAGTGAACGGGGCCGTCCATCGTAGTGTAACGGTCTGGTGGACCCGGGATATGGCCATATTCCTGCACCCATTGCTTGGGCCGTGGTAACTGAAATTGTACTAAAAAGTAAGGTTTGTAGTTTATTTAGTTCAAATAACTGGACCCGACAACTTTTTTTTTCTGACATGTGGTCATTATTCAGGTAATTACATGTAGGGTCTTAGTGAATGCTCATGCTCATGCTGTGTACAAATTGACTTACTTATATCTTCTTTGTGTTTGTAAACAGACAAGGTGAATGTGTCTATGAAATCATGGAGAATCTCTCCCAGGTCAAAAGATTTGAAATGAACATTATGTTTATGTCATCCAAAGATAAACAAGGTAAGGTTATTATAGTAGAAGGATGTAGGCTGTCTTAAAGGGACATGTTGCCTTCGGCTTTGGCGCTTTGGGCCATAAACAATATTACAAACATTTAGGGTGCCCTAAACCATTGATCTGTGCAACAAAAGTAGTACTTTTAACCAATTTGGTCCAGCTTTTCAGGGGCTAGCATAGTTTTAGCCAGAGGGATGTCTGGGTGTCTTTTGGACACCCTGTTTTAAATTTGGACACCCTGTTTTATCTGTCATTTACATGTTAATGTATTGTATTTGAACAATTTGGACACCCAGTTTTTAAATTTTCAGCAAATTTGGACATCCTTTTACCAAATCCTGGCTAAAACCTTGGGGGGGAGGGGGGCAGTGCTGAACAGACGGGCTGAACCCCCACCCCCCCCCCCTGGTTATGCTACTGATCCCAGCTTTACACTTTTGTAGCTTTGTTACATACCATATATCACCATGCATGTAGTTTATAAACTCCTGTACATTTATTTCTTGTTTTCAGTCGTGCAAGAACTTTTCAGCTACATGCTGAGATCAGAGACAGACAGGGCTTCAGAGTTGGACAAACTTGGGAAGAAATATGGGTTATGACACAACGTATAGGAGACAAGAATATCGATTTCCCCGAAATAAAATGTCTTGCTGCTTTAATGTGGTTTAATGTGGTATAGGTGTTAGGAATTCTAAAGAAGAATTATGCACTAGGCTCTTATGACCCATTCCCCCCTCCACCACCCCACCCAACCCCTCCCCCTCCACCACCCCACCCAACCCCTCCCCCTGCACCATCCCTCCAAATTAAAAATGGACAAACAGAGCATTTTGATCTTGTGTTCTTTACACCTGCATACTTGTCCAACATGTTGTCGCTGTTGTTGTTGGGGGGGGGGTGTTGTCGGGAATTAATGTGAAAGGAAAATAATGGCTTTTAAGTTATTTCTCAACAAAATTTATGTTCAAGAACTGTAATCTGATAGTTCTAAATCATTCTCCTAATTGACAGCCGAGAAGGCAGAAGAATCCATTTGTTGCCGTTTCTCTCAATCCTCCCCGTATCTCATGGCTCTGCTTATTGTAAGCGAAAAATGTTCACTTACGGAAGCAGAAATAACTAGACATGAGGTGTTTGTAAATTACAAACACAAGGTGTTCGGTTTGGGAAGTGTGTTTTTATGATTTGGTTTTAACCCTTTCCCGATCTATATGAATTCAGTGCTTACCCCTGTAAGCAGAGAATGGTTGCTGTAAGGGCAGAGTTCGGCGGTAAGCAGAGCCACAAAATTGTGCCCTGGCCCCAATTTTCAAAGAGCTGTTCAGCAGAAAATACTGCTAGCAAATTTGTACATATTCTAGCTACCTAAAGACATCCACAAGCCATGTTCCTTTACCTGAGCACTTTGACCTTGACATTTGACCTTTTCACCTGTAAACAATTGCAACTTTCCTTTTCATAAGGGAAATTCCCACCAAGTCCATAAATCACTTCTAACTGGAGTTAGTCTCTAATTAAAAATGCCCAGCCAGACGGATGTCTGGACTAATGCCAGAGGCAATGACAATACTCCTTGAGCCTATTGGGCCGAAGGGTAAAAATGAGTGGGGTACCAGTTGCAACAATGTTAACTGTATGGAATGTTGGCTGGTTACCTGTTGCTGCTAAGCAGGATTTCTCTTTCCTTAGCAACTTTTCGTGCTTACAGGCTTTATGAAGTTAGGTTTCAGGTGAAACTCTGAATAAAATTTCAAATGTTTTACATTCATTGGAGCGAAAGGGTGTGCACAAATTTTAAATGGAGAATTTCGTGTGAACAATAAAATCAGTTTGCAATTTAATAATGCCTGCGTGTCGTATAAAAAAATTGTTTAAAGTTGTACCTATAATATGAACATCGCATTTCCTCAAATTTCATAAAAAAATTAACACACTACACTTCCATATGTTCAATGTTAAGAGCACTTTATTCTGCAAAATGCATGTAAACCTCTGAGTAATAAAAAATATAATGGAATAAAATTTTAAGTTTTAAAACTTTTTGACAAACACTGGGATCGTTGTACACTTTCTTTTAAATAGTGCCCCATAAACAAAATACAAAAATATAAAGGGTACCTTTCAGAAAGAATAAGTTACATAGAAAGTGGTGGCTTTGGGAAGACTACACTGACCCAAATAACGTCACCTTTTTCATACAGTTTTGATTTTTTAACAATGAGCCAATCTTCGATTTGCCTTTTTTTTTTCATTGAAGTACATAGCGCTGACTCGGTGCCAAAATGAGTGCTCAGCCTTTGTGAGTTTTTACAAAGAGACAATGTATGACCTAGATAAGTTTGAGTTTTCACAAACAGCCAATTTCATTTATGCATTGGTTTGTAACAAAGCGCTGCACACAGAGACAGCTGTATATGAGCAGTTGACTTACTCATTAATTAAAACTTACAATGATAAAAAATAACACCAGATTTGCATGATTTAATATTTCTACTTTTCATGTTTGCTAAAATGTCAAAGTTTAATTGGCAAACCAGTGGGCAAAACAATGATTTCAGAAATAGTTTAACTTCAACCGAGGTGTTCTCCAAACATGAAAGTTTGGCTTCAGTGGCTCAATTGTCTCTTTGTAAAAACAGTGATGAAATAAAAGAACATTTTTAACTAACCTATAGAAGAAGTACTACGTGAACCACAAACTTCTGAAGATGAAACAGCAAGCAATTTCCGAGATTTTGTTCTCGTTGTTTTCAGCAGACTGGTTTGTCAGAAATATGGTAGTTGCAAATGCTGTATCATCTCTTTAAACCACTTTTAATATTAAAATATTTCATATCTTAAGATTTCTGTGTGGATATTAACATATTTTGACATATCTTAGTTCAATATAGTACTACAAAATCTCTGAGTAAGTTGACCTTTAAAATCGCTAGTTAAGTAAATAAACTCAATTAATACGTGAAACTACAGTAGCCTCTTCAAATTACAAACACAATATTAGGCATGCAACTCGTCAACCGAAAAAAAGGATAGATTATAATAATAATAATAATAATAATAATAATAATAATAGTGGCTTCTTATATAGCGCACATATCCGTCACTCGGTGACGCTCAAGGTGCTTTAACGTTAATTATTTTCCTGCAAGGTATTGTGGAGCTACGTTTTTGAAGTATGAGACCAAGTCCTTTACATAGCACCATGTAATGGTTTACAAGGTGCTGTGGCGCAATATGCTGCCGATCAAACCAGGAACACCGGGGCGAACCCCTTCTCTTTTCGATAAGTGCACTGGGTCTTTTACGTGCATTACACAACACATGACAATTATGACAAGCTTATATTTTCAGCAATGCAAAGCCAATTATGATAATGTTCAACCAAGGTTTAACGCGCATTTTTTAGAAGCCCAACAATTAGGGAGTTAAGTAGATAGAATTTGTAACAAAATTGTTTTAATGTATCGGCCCACAAATTGCGCTAGCTTGTGCATGGGGAGAACCCACACTGATATTCTTTCCAACTAATTTTCACAAAATGCTTGAAATCATTTCTGCCCCAGTGTTTGTTAACTTGCTTTTCCAACCAAGGTAGTACGGCCAGTGGTGTAACTGAAGGGGTGGCACAACCCCCTCCCCCCCCCAATTTGAAATCTGGACTTTTGAAATTAAAAATAACCGAATAAAAATTATATATTTTAAAAGCTTTTATGTAGTATTTTCAGTGTTTTAAAACCATTTTTTTTCTATTTGCACGCACACAATGTATTTATTTTATACCTCCACGTCAGATTATCGTATAGTGAATGACATAAAAAGAGCGCAGAAAAGGGGCTTGTTTAGGATAAATGCAAACGGAAACTACAATTTTAATTGGCCAGAAGTGCCCCCCCCCCCCCCCGGAAAGAATGGTGCACCACCTTGTCCCCCATGGAAAGAATGGTGCACCACCTTGTGTCCCTCCACCCCTAGAAAGAATGGTGCACCACCTTGTCCCCCATGGAAAGAATGGTGCACCACCTTGTGTCCCCATGGAAAGAATGGTGCACCACCTTGTGTCCCCATGGAAAGAATGGTGCACCACCTTGTCCCCCCATGGAAAGAATGGTGCACCACCTTGTGTCCCTCCACCCCTAGAAAGAATGGTGCACCACCTTGTGTCCCCCCACCCCTAGAAAGAATGGTGCACCACCTTGTCCCCCATGGAAAGAATGGTGCACCACCTTGTGTCCCCATGGAAAGAATGGTGCACCACCTTGTCCCCCCATGGAAAGAATGGTGCACCACCTTGTGTCCCCCATGGAAAGAATGGTGCACCACCTTGTGTCCCCCACCCCTAGAAAGAATGGTGCACCACCTTGTGTCCCCATGGAAAGAATGGTGCACCACCTTGTCCCCCCATGGAAAGAATGGTGCACCACCTTGTCCCCCCATGGAAAGAATGGTGCACCACCTTGTCCCCCCATGGAAAGAATGGTGCACCACCTTGTGTCCCTCCACCCCTAGAAAGAATGGTGCACCACCTTGTGTCCCCCCACCCCTGGAAAGAATGGTGCACCACCTTGTCCCCCCCCCACCCCTAAGATTGTACCCTAGTTTCGCCGCCGAGTATGTCACATCCTTTAATGATCTGAGTACTCGGGGGAAGGTAAGACAAAGACAACATGGATTGAGACAATTGTTGACGGGTAAATTTAGACCTACACAGTAACCCCAGACATATTAGTGACAGATTTAAATTCTTCTGGATGTTCCAGAAAATAAGCATGATCACAGCACTGTGAACATTCCGATCGGAACACACTGACACTATCACCATGTCCATAGACATCGCAGTAGCCAGGCCCTGTCACTGCACTATCACCATGTCCATAGACATCGCAGTAGCCAGGCCCTGTCACTGCACTATCACCATGTCCATTAGCATCGCAGTAGCCAGGCACTGTCACTGCAATACAAGAAACAAGAAAAGATAAATAATTAAGTTATCCTTGTGAAAATGCTTTAGATTTCAGACATTACAGATTGTCTTTAGGTCACGGTAGGGGCAGGTATCGGGACAAGTTTTAGGCGAGTAAGAACTTTACCTAAGTTCCCCACTCCATGGTAAGCAATGTTTCAAGCTCAGATAAACAACTTGCGCCTGCGTTCACTAATCCATGGTAAGCAAGGTTTCAAGCTCAGATAAACAACCTGTGCCTAGGTTCCCCAATCCATGGTAAGCAAGGTTTCAAGCTCAGATAAACAACCTGCGCCTGCGTTCACCAATCCATGGTAAGCAAGGTTTCAAGCTCAGATAAACAGCCTGTGCATACATTCCCCAATCCATGGTAAGCAAGGTTTCAAGCTCAGATTAACAACCTGTGCATACATTCCCCAATCCATGGTAAGCAAGGTTTCAAGCTCAGATAAACAACCTGTGCCTACGTTCACCAATCCATGGTAAGCAAGGTTTCAAGTTCAGACAAACTTGTGGCTACCTGGGCTCAATTTCATAAAGCTGCTTAAACAGCAAATGGTGCTTAACAATTTTCTGCTTAGCAAAAACGAGCAGGAACCCAGTCACAAATGATACACAGGGAATGGTATTTTGGCTGGTGACCTTATTCTTGTAAGCATAATTTTATGCTGCTTAGCTGTTTTGTGTGCTTAGGCAGCTCTATGAAATTGGGCCCTAATGTAAGTACAAAATAATAGTAACCTTTTTGGTAAAAAACAAAATCCTACATCAATTCAAGGTTAAAAGTACTTACAATCATTCTGAAGCATGTTATCGACGAGGCACGCTCTTGGAGTCTCTTGAGGACTGACTATTTCGCTTTGTCTGTCTGACCTGCGTCTCTTTTTAACAACAAAGGTGAGCACCAGGAGTAGCAGTGCAACTGCAATGCCAACTCCTGCTCCGATGATTCCTTTGTCCAAAAATGTCTTCGAGACTGGTTCCGTGTCCTGGTTGTTCTCTGGTGCTACTGTAAAAAATAATAACACAAATAAATAAATAAATGAATCTCAAAGAAGTTATCACATCAACCAGTTATTTTTTGAGTACTTTTGGTTTGCATTATGTGTTATCCTCAAGGAACTTGAATCCTTGAATCTGATTGGTCGATTCATGGCAACAACAGTTTGATATAATAGCAATATCCAATAGGCCTTTGACCTCGTTGGATATGGGACACAGAAGCGCTAATTTGTCTGTATTCCAATCACCCTTGTGTAACAACTAAACAATGTTGCTTTTCATGAACAAAAAGTGTTACACATGTACATTTATCAAGATGAACTTTGTTATTATTGAAGTGAATTACTACTTGATATTTGAAATAAAAAGTTGCATCCCATTGAGGTGATCCCTCTGCTGCCGCTTCCGAGGTTGAATTGTAAACTTGGGTATGATCCCTGGTTACACGGCAGTTACAGGTTGAATGGCTTCTGACTGGCACCCCCGAACAAAGATATTGACAAAATAGGGAGACCACCAACATAGGACTAGATAGCTTAGTTGGTAGTGTGCCGGACTATGAATTTGGAGGTCGCAGGTTCAAATTCCGCTATAGTAAATTTGTCTTTGTTCAACCCCAAATTGTTGAAGTTAACTATCAGTTTTGGAAAGTATCTAAATTTTGAACCTCAGGTCCAGGTCTCTTGAGTTGGCTTTGATCTACATCGGAGTAGAGGGTTGGTCTTAATGTAATAAGGGAAAGTGGAAAGTGCCACCACTGCTTAAAGTAGCACACTTTGCAGGGCTCAAATTTTACACTGGACCACCGGCCCGAGGCCAGTGATTTCAGTGTCGAGCCAGTCAACTCAAGACAGGACAAGTCCGGTGGTCTTGGTTTTTTTTCAATTCAACATCTTTGTCTCAAAAGAATGATGTTCAAATATGAGTTTGAGTCTCACAAACATCTTTCAATCCTGCTTAGTATCACCCATAAAACAAACGAGATAAATCTTCTCTTAGTGTTTTGTCAAATAAAACAGTTTATATGATAAAACTGTGTTCTCATTTTGATTCTAGTCTCTTCTCATTTTGATTCTGGTCTTGTAAATAAAATCCTGGTCCAGCAAAGATTCTGAGCTACAAGTCCTGTGGTCTTGTGGATTTTTCCCCCCAAGCTCGAGTCCTGCTTTGTATCCATCATGTGCAGAATTTTGTTTAACAAGTTTAGGTGCACGATATGCGAGGCACAAACAGTTTTCTGTTGGTTTCATTTTATGAGTGAGCCCATGGAATTTGACAAAATTTGCACAGGTCGGTTGTATGGTGTTTTGGCAAAAACTACTGAATGGAATTTACTCTTCCAAAAATTAATCATGTATCTTTGTCATGAGAATTTCTATTTTAGAATATAAATATTTAAAATAATAACAAATAATCAGTGTTTTAAATTTACCAGTGCTTTCACTGACATCGACTGGTGTTGTGAGTCCTTCGTCGGGCTTCTGAGATGGAGTACTGACAACTGCACCAAAACAACGTATTTCATATAAAAAAACATTTTACAAATAATCTGTAAAATCACAAACAAAAATTGAAAAGACATTTTAAAGTCGGTTTTTAAAGGGTCTGTATACGTTTGGTAATTACTTATTAAATGAATGGCAATAAAAAACTTACTTGGTAAGAAGTACAGCAGCTTCTGATAGTATAAAGCATTTTGAGAAACATTTCACTTTGAAGTATATGTGGTTATGAAAAAAGACATCAAAATATTTGAATTTGAGAAGCGTTTCTGTCAGAAATGTTTCTCAGATTGTGTATTCCAATTACGGATTATTCTTCCTTCGTGCGAGGACATAACCGCTCCAAATTTTTGACGATATCTCAAAATTGCGACCACCTTTTGAAATGAGATTTTCACAGGTTAGTTTTATGGTATATATCTACAACTATATAGGATTGAAACAAACAGTGGGTTTCAATTACCAAACGTATACAATCCCTTAAAAACTGATGAATACAAAAAGAAAGAAAACATTTTTTTTGGCATAATTTGTATTGGATGTTAATTACATGTAAAATACAACAGCATCAAAATCCAGAAAAAACCCCATTTGGAGACCTGAAAAACCACCATTGCTTATTTAGATTGTCGCAATCAAAATAAGGCAGTTATGAACATGAACAACTTGCAATGGTTGGTGTCCAAAAGACATGTTAAGTTAACGTGTCTTTTGAAAACTAAATGATGACATTTTCCTCACTTAAAAACCAACAAATGTAATTTTCCTTTAACCTTTCAGAGACCATAGCGGCTGGAAACGGCTTGTGCCAAAATGCCCATAGCGGCCACAAACGGCTGCAACGTTTGACCTACTTGCATGCAACCAAAAAAGGTCAAAGTAAAGGTCACGCATGAATTGACATTTTCCAATGTTTCCCATGTTAAAGTACTAGGTTTCTAAAATAAAACAAAATTTCTGTTTTATCTTATTTCTTTTACAAGAACATTTTTTTTCAAAAAATCAACAATAAAGCCATGTCAGGGCGCATGATTATTATACAGAAATGAATGCTCTCTAAAGGCTTAAAAAGGCATTATTTTTAATGAGATAAAATATTTATAAACAAAAAAGTTACCAATATTGTTGTCGGTACGAGGTGAATTTGTCGGTTCCTCAGTTGGCCTCACTGACACTGATTATTATACAGAAATGAATGCTCTCTAAAGGCTTAAAAAGGCATTATTTTTAATGAGATAAAATATTTATAAACAAAAAAAGTTACCAATATAGTTGTCGGTACGAGGTGAATTTGTCGGTTCCTCAGTTGGCCTCACTGACACTTGGCTAACATTAAAAGGTTCAGACGGAACTGAATATCCATCAACGATTGACCCATCTTTCTTCTGGTAAAGGGAAACCTACAATGACATGACACGTATGTATCTATAAAATTGGATTGGTCTGACGGATATTAACTCTGTCATACACTGAAGCTACTTGTCTTTGAGAAAATACGTTCACGCTACATTTCGTCGGTGACACCACGAAGTAGCACATATGTCTGTACTAGTAATAATATGTAATAATAATATAGTCTTATATAGTGCACCTATCTACCAATAAGGTACTCAAGGTGCTTAAACAGACAGAAACATTCTAAGACAGGTTTTTTAAATTTTTGAATTATGAGACCAAATTTTATGAAGCACCTTATAAGGGTTTACAAGGCGCTGCGGCGCATTCAGCAGCCACTGCCAGACACACCGGGGCAAACCCCTTCTCTTAGAGATAAGTGAAACTGGGTTCTCTTATGTGCATTACACAACACACAGGACCTATGGCTTTACATCCCATCCGAAGGACAAAGCAATAATGGTTAAGTACACCTCCACCAGTGTCTGTACCTGGACTGGAACCCACACTCTGCTGAACAGAAACACCAGAACTTGAGTCCAGTGTGCTAAACCACTCAGCCACGCCAGGCCTTTTCACCATCACTCTTGTCATATTTGTGAAATTGATGACACTAAGCTTTGCTACTCATCCCTTCATTTCTTATGGGTGCTCCACACTTGTGTATACTTTGCAAAACATTTTCAAATGGTGTGTTCTGCGGCTTGCATTATAAGAACCCACACAAACATATTGTTTAGTAGGCTCGAGTGACGAATGGTGTTTGAGAAGTTTATTAACATTAAGAATGGAATGATTTCAGGGAAACAATTATGGGCGTACGGGAACTATTTGGTCGGGGGGGGGGGGCAGAGTGGTTGATCTGCCAAAAATTGCACTCATAAAAACACAAGTACCAGTTTCTAAAATCGGGTGAGATGTCATTTTTTGTTGTTGCTTTCTCTGTCAATTTTTTTCCTTCTTGCCGTGCCAGAATTTTCCCCACTGTTTTTCCGAATTTGGGAGGTCAGTTGCCTCCCCTGCCCCCTAGGTCGGATGCCTATGGAAATGGAAGACTAAAAAAGACTCATAGGCCGACCTATTGAAAAACTGGATTTCATATCAACTTGCTGTGGAAAAATGTGCTACTTACATGTGCAACATAACAGCCTGATGGTACGTCATTGAATGAAAAGGAGTATCTACCAACCTGAACAAATTAAACAAACTAAAATAAATCACAATAGGAGTAACAGGAAAGCAAATGATCTGACTTCTACAATTATTTTTGTTTCAAAATGAAAACAAATATAATAATAATAATATTTGGAACATTATGCCAGGCAAAAAGCAAGAAGCACTTGTAACATGCACATTGTTTGTACATGGGTGCTGATAACTCAAGGTAACGTCAGTCCTGACAATCGTATCATTTCTATCTTTTAACTAACTATTAGTGTCTCAAATGAAATTTGTTTTTAAACTTCTTTGACTTAAATGAAAATAGATACCTAGTATTTAAATTATTGTTTTCACCATCAGGTGGCAAAAATAAAGCGCTGCATTTTTCACAAGTTTAATGTCGAAACATGTGTTTGTAAGGAAAAGTTTTCAAAAAAACGTAATGAATTAAAATTAATTATTCAAAATGAGGCAAGGTTGTGCTGGCCACTGTGGAAAGGTTGGTGTCTACATGGAGTCATCCATGTTGCTTAGTAGGGTGTTTTATACATTTTAAGGTGTGGGGTGGACAAATTTTCATGTTTATTTTGTTTTTATCGTAAACAAAAAGAAGATCTATGTGTGTGTTATATAATACAAATATTGAATGCATTTCGTTGGTGCGTTGTCGCAGAAATTTCGTGTGCTTACGGTTAGCAGCGCTTTGAAATGGAAACTCACGCAGTAAGCACAAAATTGGCTGTAAATAGCTCTATGAAATTGGGCTCAGATTTCTCCTCCTGACTATATTCTGCAACAATGCATCCATATATGCATTAATATTTTTATATCATTTTAGACCAACTTTACTATATAAAACATTGTGGGCATTGTGGTGAACGGTTGGTTCAGCCCAAACTAAAGAAAACTTACAGCGCCATCTGTGTTGACATGTCGAGATAATGCTTCAGGGGTTGGGTCTCCATTGCATGGTCGTAGATTAATCTTGTAGGTTATCCATCTATCCCCTGGGTATGTGCTAAACACAACAGTCACACTGTTTTCCACAACTATGGTAGTTGGCTTCTGTGAAGGTTTCCAGTCGCCGGCAAGAACTATTGAAAAAATTCGCAAAAAAAACACACAAAAAATAAACGCAAACTAACCGACTGTTGATTTAGAAAAATCAAGGTTCAGAACGCTTCAAACAAAATACAGAATTAACTTTAGCTTCAATTAGCCATTATAATCAATCTGATTAAACCGGGGGCATGCTTTGGCAACCCATGACCACAAGTTACTGGCGTCAAACGCTACATGAAAATGGGTCGGTATTCGGTAACCCAAAACAGTTTGTGACGCAGGTACATCTCTTGAAACTTCATTTTCTCAAAATATACAACCCTTATTTCATTTTCAAGGAATAGAACTTGGGCTTCATAACTTCAATTTTGGGGTTTGAACAAAGACAAATTGACTAGAGCGGGATTTGAACCTGCGGCCTCTGGATTAAAGTGCCGGCACTCTACCAACTGAGCTACCTAGCCCTAATGTTGGTGGTCTCCCTATTTTTTTGTCAATATCTTTGTTCAAGGGGGGGGGGTGCCAGTCAGAGGCTATTCAACCTATGACTGCCGTGTAACCAGGGATCACACCCAAGTTTACGATACAACCTGGGAAGCAGCAGGAGAGGGATCACCTCATCAAACAAAATAATTGGATTGGTATGCTTCGTTAAAATTTATACACACTTACCATTCACCAAGGGACACCTTCCTACTCCTGGTACAATTGCACAACCTAGTTGAGGGAAAAAAGCCAAAGAAAGTTATGGACATTAATCTTTATACTTTATACTTTGTACTTGCTTAACAACTTCACGTCGGATGACGTGAATAAATGAGTTTACAAAAAGAGTGACCTTGTACATTCCAGGGCCTTTCTGACAGGCAAGATACTAAAACTGGTCATGAGGGAAATTTTACAGTTTGTGTCATAATTTCAATATAAGTTCAAGAGGTATATAAGTAACAGCTGAACAAGTTCTGAAATGTGCCCCCTTTCTTCATATCAAGAGTTGCTAAAAAAATAAGACAGTGCAATCTCCATAAAAATATAAGATTTTAATGTTTTCTTCCCTTGAGCTGTGTTCAAATCGTGCCTGCAGGAAGTCCAGACTCTGTGGCTCTTTTACAAACTTGTGATGTCACAGGTCACATGGTCTATAAAGAAACTTCCTGGGCCCAATCTGACAGAGCTGCTCAACAGCCCATTTTGTGTTTATTGTGCGATTTCCATTTCATAACAATACTAACCGTAAGCATTTTGTGTTTATTGTGCGATTTCCATTTCATAACAATGCTAACCGTAAGCACAGGAAAAGGCAGGTTTACCTTTCAGTGCTTACTGTAAGCAAATTGACTGTCGTAAAAATGGAAAGCTATGGTGAACATTCATGCTGGCCGCCACTACTGGCCGTTGCTGCTCAAAAATCTTTATCAGCTACCACTCATTATTAGCAGTCAGTGTGCACAAAACTGCTGGATGAAAACCGCCTCGCCCATTTGAGAATGAAAGCCTGGGGCATATTTCATAAATCTGCTTAACGGCTGATTTTGTGCTTACTGTTTTTTTTCTTTCATTTCATAGCGCTGCTAACCGCAACCTCGGGAAGAGGCATACTATCCTGCTGGCGTTTTCTGTAGGCAAATAAATGACGTAACAATGCAAATCCATGGTGAATGCGCAAGCCGGCTGCCTAATTTTCTTGCTAAACTGTGAAATACACTTGTGCTTAAGCACATTTGTCTGCTAAACTAAGCAAAAAAATGTGCTAAGGCGACTATACAAAAAAGACATACTTACTTGATGTGTGATACTCATTTAATGTGGTAATGGATTTCATTGACCCAATTGATGTTATCTCAATTCTGTAATAGCTGTCCACTTTAATGTCCCGCACACAGGAAAACTGGAATACAATCTGCAGAAAGAGCATCAAGAATTAGTTACCAATGGGAGACTTTTGGGGACACTAGACTTACCAGGTAAATCCATCGGGAAATGTGAGCATGCTCAGAACTATGTATGCAATGGAAACTTACCTGGTAAGTCTGCTGCCACCTAGCGTTCCAAAGTCTCCCATTACATACCAACTTATCTTCCAGTACGCGCTAATCCTCCAATCAGATGCTCGAACCGGAGTGTGATATCAAGCGATAACCTACTCCCAGTTTTTATATTGCACTCTGCGTATTGAGAGTGTCAATGCGTCACGCTCCGCATACGGTCAGTGCAAAAATTACATTCTGCGCGTTTTTGTTTCTTTATGAGGTTGGTTGACTTATACTAGGCTGGAAGATAAATTCCTTATCACACGCGCGCTCGTGAAATACGGACAAATATAGCGCGTCTGCGTCCCATATCCAACTCGGCCTCGTTGGATATGGGACGCAGAAGCGCTACATTTTTCCGTATTCCACTCGCGCTTGTGTGATAACTTATATTATCTTCCAGCAGGCCTGAATATTTGATTCTGATTGGTCGATCCATAGCAACAAGGAGTGTGATAAAAACTTATATTGCACGGCTTATATCACACCCTGCGTATTGCGTGTTCTAACTGCGCATCAAGTTTGCTTGAAGATAAATACGTTATCACACGCGCGCTCGTGGAATACGGAAAAATATAGCGCTTCTGCGTCCCATATCCAACTCGGCCTTCGACCTCGTTGGATATGGGACGCAGAAGCGCTACATTTTTCCGTATTCCACTCGCGCTTTTGTGATAACTTATAATATTATACCATGCCCGAAATGTGGCAGACGGTGCCCCCCCCCAAAAAAAATGTTCCCACACTTTAACACAATCTTTTCCTCTTGTACAATAGTATCCCCTAAAATCCTCTAAAGAATTCCTGAGATGACGACACAATAGGAGGGGGGGGGGTTTAATACCAAACCACATATAGAGCACCAAATGCAACATGTGTTAGAAAATAGGATTTGAAATTTTGCCAGGTGGGAGCCAATCTAGAAACAAAAGCCCGCCACGAAAAGAAAAATAGGTGTGATCCAGTCCAAGTGAAATGCATCCCCTACATTAGTTTTTTGTTTGTTTCTCCCATGGAATTTTGCCCTCCCCCTCCACCTCAATCAAACTCACTCAAAGCTCTGAAGAAACATTACTTTTGGTTCTTAACTTTTCTAAGGCACTTGTAATTTAAATTGAAGTGATTGAAGGGAATCAAAGACCTTTGTTTCATAAGCCAGGCATGATATTTGCCCCTTGGAAAAAAGTAGGAAAATAATATTGTCTATTGAGTACAAGGGTTGACCCTAGCCCTGGTAGGACGTGAGTCTCCGTCGCAAAACCACTAAGTGCAGCGGAGACTGACGTCCTAACCAGGGCCCAATTTCATAGAGCTGCTTAAGCACAAAAACTTGCTTTGAACCACAACAAAATTATGCTTACCAGAATAAGGTTACCAGCCAGAATACTATGTCCCATGTACCATTAGTGACTGGTATCCTGCTAGTTTCTGCTAGCAGGAATTTGTTAAGCAATATTTTCTGCTTTAAGCAACTCTATGAAATTGGGCCTAGGGCTATGGGGCTAACCTATACTTGTACATATGATATAGGTTTAGATAAGCTTTTCAGGCTGGTTTATTAATCAGAAATCAGATTAAAGTAGGAAGAATATAAAAGGGTTGATGCTAGCTTACAGCAGCTAGCATTGGTATGCCACTGCCGTAACTGCAGATTTCTTTGAGTCACGACAATTCTTCTACTATAAAAAGAGTTTCCCCAACACAAATACGCTTGCTATACCTCATGGTTACCTCATGCCTCGGTACATGTACCTCAAGCTATGTCCCTAATGTCTAAACAAAATCATATAGTTCTTCGCACCCTGTGCAGGACTCAAATTTAGGGGGAAAATCCACAAGACCACAGCGCTTGTAGGTTGCAATATTGACGGGACCAGCATTTGTTTTACAAGACCAGAATGTAATGAGAGAGAACTTTCTACACAGTTTAAAATGTACATGTTGTTAACTGTTTCTATTTGAACTAAGAAAATATCTCATTAATTTTGTCTTATGGTATTAAGTATGCTTCAATACTCAACACAATTGAAAGATATTTAAAGATATTATTACAAAGTGAGGTACTTTTAGTCAATTGAAGAACACAAGACCGTTGGACTTGTCTAGTCCTGAGTTTACTGACCCGAGGCTAAAATCAATGGCCTGCGGTCCAGTGTTAATTTCGAGCCCTGCTGTGAAATATACACTATTAAGTATGGCGCATGAATTGTATGTGATAGAATTTCGGAGGAGGGGGGGGGGAGGAGACACTTTCTCCCGTGTACAAGACAGATGGAATAACCAAGAGGGTGACACACATTCCTAAGAGTTTCTGTCTCCTGGGACACAATCTCCTAGACAATCCAGGAAATTAAGTTCAGGGGACAGAATATCCAGAGCGACATCATCTCCTGCCACAAACACTAACCAGAACAAGTTATGATGCCGCAAAAAAAGTTGAACAAAATTTCATAGACAGTTTCCCCTTGTCTATGCTACATCTACATGTAGGACTCGGAGTACTGGTCGAATTGTACATGTTACATGTACATGTGTGTAAATGCACACACTTTGTGCTGCGTTTTTACTGCTCATATTTGAATCTAACTGTGTGGGGTAGGATTTTGTCGTCAACTACGTCTCACCTCAGATGCAAAGGATGACACCGTGAGTGGATGATCAAAACGGATTTCATTGCATTCATGGCGGCCTACTGGATAGTTGGTTTTTAAGACGTCTACGTAGAAACCTTGGAGTCCAGTGAAATTCCCTGCATCAAAATAATACGACATGCGTTATTGAGTTTCACAGTCCTATCAGTTCATTTGGTTCATTTGATGTAGTATCGGCACGCAAATTGCACGTATCGGCCCGATATGCTAGCTTGTGCATGGGGAGAACCCTGAAGTCAACATTGAAGTCGGTGAGCCAGAAGAAGCAAACACCCCAAGCATACAACCACCGTATGCGTGTAAACATACATACACGTCTGACATTCATGGATTGACTTACAAACAAGCAAGACTGCACATGAAATGGTTATATACCATGCCCAATATGTGACAGAGGGTGTCCCTCCATACTTTAACACACTCTTTTCCTCTTGTACAGAAGTACCCCCAAAAAATCCTCTTAAGAATCCTGAGATTCCCAGAACACAATGAAGACACAACAGGAGGGAAGAGGGTACACTATGGCACATATGGAGCACCGAATGGAAATGATTACATACATACCAGTCACGGGAAGCACCCAAGTGATATTCAAAGCAAGCAACCTGGTGTCTTGGATTTCATGAATAAAATCAGTAACTTTGAGCTTGCTGGGAGCAGATGGTACGTCGCTGACAACAGAGTCTCCACAGTTGGCTGATAGTAACGGAACAAAAAAGTATCTATTATTGATATTTCTTTAAAAAAAATGTTTTTACTGCTTTTGTTTTGTGTTTCTCATTCTGTATACAGACCTACTTATTTATTTATTTATTTATTTATTTATTCATTTATTTTTGAGGAAAGGGGGCTGGGGGAGTCAATAGGAAGTGATTTTTTTTACAGGGAAAAGATTGTCTGAAAATGGAAATCCTAAAAATTGGATTACAATTTGCTCTTGGTGTGGAAATGAAGCTCCCTGAATGTACAGAATGTTACATTTAGAGGTTTTACAGACTCTCTACATTATTTCAAATAGATATCTGAAGGTCAGGGCCCAATTTCATAGTGCTGCTTAAGCAGATAATATTGCTTAAACAAAATTCTGCTAAGCAACAGTAAGCACGATACCAGTCACAGATGCTGCATGGGAAATTGTATTTTAGCTGGTAACCCTTTTCTGGTAAGCATAATTGTGTTGTGCTGAGCTCGTTTTTGTGCTTTTATAAAAGCAGCTCCCTGAAATTGGGCCCTGGTCATAACAAGGGCCAGGTCTTTTCATCTCTGTGATGGCAAAGTTGCCTCTTTCAAGAAAATCTGAATGTGCAGGGGATCAGTGACAAATCCTGACAAATCACTTGTTTTTCAAAACTGAACCATAACGAAAAGGCTTTGAAGTGTTCTTTGTAGGCGGTGAGTGGTGAGAGGTGAAATCTTGTCAATATTTGACAAATTCAAAGACTCTATTGCAAACTAAAAGTTTGGGCTAAATTTGCTTCCTGCTGTTGGGATAAGTACCTGTATAGCCACCATCAATTGGCCCAGAGTTAGTGATAAAAATACTTCTGCGGGCCTAATACTTCAATCTTGCAAGGACAAGGCGGTTTTTTCATAGTAAATTCACGTTCTAACTGGAACATTTCAATGGGCACCAAGGTCATGACTAGGGGCATGGAGGCATTTGCCCCTGCCGCCTTCGTGAAGTATTAGGCCTGCTTTTAGAATTATAAATAAAAATGAAATATCCATGAGAGATGTACTCTTAAGACCAGGTAAAATATACTGTATACACTACTGGCGTAGTACAATTCATTAATGAGGGAAATGTGTATTGGAACATGTCAAAGGGCATCAAGGCAGTGACTACATATTAAAAGTATCGTACACGTTTGGTAATGACTCAAAACAAATATTAGCATATAAACTTACTTGGTAACAAGCAACGGACAGCTGTTGATAGTATAAAACATTGTAGGAAACGACTCCCTCTGAAGTAACGTAGTTTTTGAGAAAGAAGTCATTTCTCACTAAAATAATAAAAACTTGCAAGAAGTTTTTATTCCTATCTGAAAGCACAAAAATTTGTACAACAAGGGTGTTTTTTCTTTCATCATTTTCTTGCAACTTTGATGACCAATTGAGCCCAAATTTTCACAGGCTTGTTATTTTATGCAGATGTTGGGATACACCAAGTGAGAACACTGGTCTTTCACAATTTCCAAACGTGTTCAGTGCCTTTAACCAATGAGACTTGAATTGCCTAGACTGTAGAGTATCTGGCCCTGTGTTTATCTCATGATGTTGGGTACCTACCGCTTGACTGTTGTCGGTTGCACCTAGTCTCCCAGCCATCTACAAAACCCTGAAGAAAAAAAGTAAATAAATAATAATAATACTAATAATAATACGCGGTTCGTATAAAGCGCTTTATACTCCCGACAAGGTAAGTGGAGTTACGTGTTGAAGTATGAGACCTATTCCTTTACATAGCACCATGTAATGGTTTACAAGGTGCTGTGGCGCAATATGCAGCCAATTAAACCAGGAACACCGGGGCGAACCCCTTCTCTTTACGATATTAAAGTGCACTGGGTTCTTTTACGTGCATTACACAACACACGGGACCTACGGCTTAACGTCCCATCCGAAGGACGAAGCATGTTGTTAAGTGTCTTGCTTAAGGACACAAGTGTTACGACTGGGATTCGAACCCACACTCTGCTGATCAGAAACACCAACGCTCGGCCACAACACGCCAAAAAATACAGAAACTTTCAACCTGCTTTACTCAATACAACTTTACAAGTGTTGTAAACATGGTTTGGAATGTGTTGCCAAAATCAACAGGTGTACACCATAGACCAAGGGGGGAAAGGGTGTGGGGAAGGGGGTTGAGGGAGTTTTGGAGATCATGTGCCCCTCAGTATTCAGTATGCACACATTTTAAAGTATATTTGTCTACGCAAAATCACTGGATTAGCCAGAAATTGCCAGCAATCCATGGTCAAAGGAAACTGTTCAAATTAAATCAACAATTTATACTATTGTATTTTAACACAGACATAATAACTGCATCTGGGACAATAAACAAGACTAGTTCCTGTTTTACCATATGAATCGATGGATGCTCAGAACTCTCCCTGCTCGTGACCAGGGGGAGAATTAATGTAAGCCCCCCCCCAAACTCTTGCCCCCCCCCCCCTTCCACCAAGATTAGACCAAAACTTGCACAACAATTATGTATGGTTCCATGTATACACTAAATAGCACCCCTCCCCCTCAAAATAATGTGTTTTCCCACTTGCTGCCCTAAATGAAAATGGAGAGCATAAGTCCTGAGGAAGGCAAAAGGACCATAGGAGACATTGAGCTTATGTGCACTGTGTAGTTTGTACGAGAAAAATACAAAGGGTGCACCTTTAAACATATTCTCATGTCATCATGTACATTGCTCTATGCTTACTAAACCCTGTATTCTGTGATCCTGCATTTATTGTTGTGTCAGGAAGTGGTTTCTTATTGTTTTCCCAAGTCTGCTTTTCACAGAATTGTCAACAAGTACCGGAATGACCTGTGGGACCCAACCTTCCCCAAAACAAATATCTGTAACACTACAGAACAGCCTGTACCAGACAGTATCATTTACTGAAGGTCACAGAGTACAATGGGTGTACTTTCTCTATGGTACAACTGTGTGGTAAAGAAATGGGACTTTCCCTTTTAGTCTACAGCTATCCATGGACATGGTCATAAATCCATTAAGATAGTACTGAAGGTCACACAGTGGAACCTCCATGCTCTATGGTGATAGAGAAACTGTGTCAGTAAATCCATCTAGGGCTCGAATTGTTTGTTTTTGGGGTATTCTATGTTTTTCTTCTCTTTTTTTTTTTTTTTTTTTTGGGGGGGGGGGGAATCCACAAGACTACATGGCTTGTTGCTCAAAAAAATTACTGGACTAACATTTTGTTTACAAGACCAGAATCAAATGGAAAAAGACGAGAAAACATCCAAATCAAATTGAGTAGGCCTTCACATTTTAATTAAAAAGAAGAAGATTTAGGCCTACATGTACATGTATTTGTATCTCATTGTCTAATGGGTAAGTAGACTATACAGAATTGATCAGACTCGAACACAATATTTGAATATCAAGTATTCAATTGTTTCTCAGTGCATTGGGCATATGGGAGGCACATGTATCCTAAGTCTTTCATTGTGACAACGATTTTCTGAACAAAATAATTAATCCTGTGCGTGAGCCTGGAAATATTTCAGGCATCCTGAAAACCAAGCACAAAAAGTAGCTAAGCTCAACAAAATTGTGCTTATTGTATCAGAATTGATAAGGTTATACCCGCCAAAATAGCATGTCACACATCTGCGACTGGTATCCTACTTACAGGGATGTGATAGGCTGTTGAAAAAACCCCTGAACTCTGAGTGCAAAGCGCGAAAGCTTGCGAGCTCAAAAACTTGCGAGCACCAAGCCCACTAATAACATTTATCTTTGTTTTAAAAGCCCTACTCTGCAATCTCAGGCGTTATATATGATTTAATCTTCATTTTCTTTATGAATTTGATCTTAGGTAAAAAAAAAAAGGATTTCCGATTAAAAATGGAGAAATCACATCCCTGCTTGCTTATCTTTGCTAAGCAGAAATTTGTTTAAAAGCAATGTTTTCTGCTTTTAAGCAGCTAAGAAAATGGGCACTGGAAGAAGTTAAAAGCACTGTGTGTGAAATGAAGGCATCCGATATTTAGCCAATGAAATGAAGTTGGAGACCACATATGACTTTAAAAGGTGTGAAATTTGTTGATATTTAAATAATGTTCTTCAAGTCTCTGGGGAGAGGGGGGAGGGGGGCAACAAATGTTCTCTCTGTACAACCTGGAAGATGTTACAAACTTTGGACAGTCCCTAAAACCAGCAGGACCGCTTAAGGAGAAAATTTTGACTGGTTCACAGGTGTTTTAACTCCAGGGCATAAATTGCCCAGCAGACCAGTGTTAAGGGATAAGTCTACTCAGAGTAGTTCAAAGTTTAATGCTTATTAACCTTTTTGTAGATGATTGGTAGGCCTAGTTGATTTCTGTTAAAAAAAAAGTTTGGGTACCTTCTGTAAAGTCAAATACATTGTAATATGTTATGTAATATGTTAACTTTGTAAAAGGTTGTGCGGCTCGTTACATGATGAGCTTTCTATTAAGGTGTTCTGGCAATAGACTGTGCAAGTCTCGTGCGTATGGGAACGAGAAAACACGTCAAACAAAGATTTTTTTCCTGAAATCAAATCTTTGTTTAAAATTATATCTAATGACAAAAGTTGATTATTTTATGTACATGTTCATCCAAATTCCAGTCTGCTGGGGATGGTACATGGTGGTGGAAGTGGACATTGCTTTTTCTAACTCTCACACATATTTTTTAAAATTCCACACTCAGCTGCTGGAATCCTACCTCCATGCATTAACACAGCAATACACATTTTCTTCACAATTCCAAAAAAATTACAAATTTGTAAAATTCTGTGGATTAAAGTGAACTTTGTAGGTCTAGAAAAATGGTGTGATATCTCCTTTACAGGACATGCTTTTTAGTTTGGGATGCTTTGTCAACTATAGTTTCAGATTCAGATAGTGTCAGTGACATAACCAGAGGGGGAGCAGTAGCCCCAACTCAGAACCCCCCCCCCCAAAAAAAAAAAAAAAAAAAAAATCGAAAAAAGAGTACAGCGCCCCAGTTACTGGGTCTAGTTTGATACATAAAATAATAGCCACCCCCCCCCCCCTCAATGTACTGGATGCCACTGGTGTATAGCCTGCCCGATATGGGGCAGAGGGTGTCCCCCCCCCCCCCAATGTTCCCATAACAAACTATTTTCCTCTTTGTATATCCTCCCGTGTCCGGTTTTCGATGTACTATGCCTTTTTCTTTAAATTGAAAAAAAAATAATGATGCCATATATCAACTGGTGCCCTAATTACCTTCCTTTGTTTATAAGAAGTATGTAAAAATATATTAAAACTTGATAGACATTGAAACTTTCACACCACGCACCGATCTTCGATGACTTCAATAGCGTCCCATTTGTTTTGAGTTTTACCTGTTTTCGAGGCAAACAAGAAAGTATGGTGTCCTGGTGAAGCCATACGCAGAAGAAACATCTGCAGTGACTTCAAGTGTTCTGTGAGACGTTGTGTATGACTCTATAGCCAGCAGTTGTCTTCATTTTATTCAAAATATTTTTTATTCAATTTTAAAAATTACGATGGTAATTTGCAAAAACTATAAAAAAAAAAAATTAAAAAAAAAGTGTCAATAAGTCTTGGCTTTCAAATCTGATTTTTTAAAAAGTTTTGAATCTTTTTATGTTTCTTAACATTTATAATAAAGCATATCAATAAACAGTGATATTTGAATCACCAAGCCAATGTTTAAATTTTAATGTTATTAATAATAAATGATATGAGGGTTTAAAAAAAATTCTCCAGACTGTTAGAAAATGATATAAGGCACATGGCTTCTTTAAGCCTCTGTATTTTTTTCCCCAGAATGCTCAGCAGAATTTTAAGTCACATGATTTTATCATCGTGAATTGTGAATTGAAAAATTGTTCGATGAAACTTTTTCGGCGGGCAACATTTTTTTTTATGGCCCCGACAGTATGACATATTTTTGTACCTTGTAGAAATGCCTAAAATACCACAAATTTTTGCAATACAAGTGCAACTTGCCAGTGGAGCCTCACATAATTCTAAGTTTTGGTCAAAGGAGAGGAGACTCTTTGCTTGGCAAGTCAAACCACAAAAATTGTATCTAGGGACTGTTTACATCGCGCGCAGAGAGGTAAAAGATTTGCATCGATTTCAGGGACGCCCTGAAAACAGGACCTCCTACGATAGAACTCCCCCCCCCCTAAAATCCTCAAAAGAATTCCTGAGATTCCAAGCACACAATGAAGACACAATACTAGGGGGGTACACCATTCCCCATATGCAGGACGAATTGCACTGGTGACATCTAGCAGCACAAAACAAATACGGAGACCTACCTATACATGCTATAAGCATGGAGGTAGGATATAGGAATACAATACGAAGGGTATACTTACCACTGGTGGACAAAAGTTATCACAGACAGCTTGATCACTTCTCACAAATGAAAACAACAGGATTTGCACCAACAATACCGTCAACAATAACGTTGTTGAGTGGATGAAAGTTGCGGTCACCGTGAACGATTTACCGGCCATTTGAACCAAGATGGAACACTTGTAAGGTTCAGCTAGCTAATGGCACATACCTAGCACAAGAAGAAGAGGTTGTTGTGTGCCTACCGAGCAAATTCTGGTCCATAATGCAGCATCAGAGGGGTATCAGAGGACACCACACGTAATAAAAAATACATTTCAGCGACAACTTATGCGCACGCGCGGTGTGTCAATCAATGTCTTTAGACTTGTAATCAAGTCGTCACTAATGTTTGTCGCGGTGACACCACTTTTGAGTGAGATTTCCATAAGTGGCGGCCAAAAACAATTGAAAAACTGTTTCACATGACCTAATGCGCGCATTTTAACGGGTCAAATCATTCAATAATCATTTGCGTGACCGCACACTGTTTTTTTCTTTTTGCCGAGGTTAAAATCTCCACAATCATGTATGATTTTTTCAGCAAACCGGTAGAGAAATGCGCAACAACTAGCTTGTCCTTATTTACTTGCTCTATTCATGAAAGTAGAGAAAGAACCCCCACCAACCCCAACCCCCACCCAGAAACATGTGCACATTTCAGGAAACCTGACCGCTCCCAGAAAGTCATGTACCATCAGTTATTTAGACTGGTCCTTTCTTGACCTTGAGATCAAAAAATTAAACCAAAAACTCCCCGCTTTGCCCTAGGATTTGGGGGTGTTTATATACTTTTTTTCACTTGCAAAAATTATTCATTCTTACTTTTGAATAATTTAAAGTCAGCCCACTTTAACAAATCCTAAGGGCAAGTCTGACGAAGTCTTGTTCTAGTTTTAGAAGTATTGTGGTATTTTTATTAAAGTTATGGCCCGATTTTTCGCCGACTGATACATATATTATTTTGTCTAAAGGATATTTTTGACAGAGTGCTTAATGCTGTTTTAAAACAAACAAACGTTCGCCTACTATACACCATGAACAAGGCCCTTTTGGCCGCTTATATTAAACAATGAACAAAATGCAACAAGCAAAATCGTTTGTACAGGGCTGATGGTCGTGGAATAAATCTTTGTGTACATATGAAAGCTTATAACTTTCTTGAATCTATAACAAAAGCTGTTTTAATTATAAATCTAAATTTTCGAGTCAAATCGGCCAAAAATCAGACCCAGCACATTGAGAAAAAATAGTATACAAGCGTGGCGCTATTAAAGAACACGAATGTCTTGAACAAAGACTAGCGGGTGCAGCTCAAAGGATATGACAGACATCTTACGCAGTGTGTGCAAAAACTTACCGCAATCGCACGACGAGCGACTAGGATGAAGTTTATGATAAACATGGCGGATTGCTGAATGCTCAGAAAGTGGTGTCAGTAGCATGCACAAACAAATGTCAATAACTTCCTTAGTTTCTACACCACGTTATGACTTAATTCCTGGTTTAAGACTCAGAAAGGTTTACTTGAAGTGACTATATCATATTTTTTATTTAATTTGTAACCTTCTTCAGCAACAGTGCAAGGAACGAAGAATTTAAGTAAACAGAAATGATTCTAATTGTGAAGATTCTTCAAACGCAAGGAAGGGAATGTCGTGTTGAGGTACGTCCCCTTCTGTATTTGATTTTGATTGCGGTTTTGATCATATTTAGCCGAATGCTCTTTCTTTAATCTTGGGCTATTATTATTAATACACTGGCCAGCTGTGCACATCTCTCGTACGCTGTGGTCTCGACCATTTTCACTAATCATGGCCTACCTTGAATAATCAATATAAACTGATAAACTGAATTTAATACAAATTATAATTAAATAACTAAGATTAAGAATTAAGCATTGAATTGAAAGGTTTTGTACAATGTAATTTGGGGTATCCCAGTGGTAGGACGCCAGTCTTCGTTGCACTGCACTGAGTATATAGTTTCTCTACAATGCGAAGGAAATTTCAACTAAATGTTTGTTCATTTTAAGTCACATTAAATTATCTGGCAGATTTAAGAAGCTAAAATGCAATCATCATCATCACTTTGGCTGTGACGCCGCACTGCACCACATCCCAGTATAGCCTATTAAGTGCTGCATAGGGATTATTCTACTGAAGACTGAAGATATATTCTTCAAGTTGTCCATAATAACTATACTTTTGATGGGTCCACAAGTAACAGGATCCACGCTTCCGTTGTATTACATATTGTACCGATCGATGTGTGAGCATTTGAGCGCATGCGTGAAATGCGTAAACTCCAATCAACTTTCTCATATCAACTGAGGCAAAACATTTGATTAGTGTTTGTTTGGTATTGATACCACATTATTTTGTTATATAAAACGAATATGTTGATACTGTACTATTACTTGAATTGCTGTTAATATTAATAATCAATACCCTGAGCGTGACGAACTCACTATGTATATTGTTTATTGCGCAAGTTTCATTCTATTTTCAAAATTAATATCACCCAAGGATAAAATTAACAATTCTCAACCCATTAGTCTTGGAATTCTGGACATAAAGGAATATGTGAGCAAAGCTTCAGCTTCCTCCTTCTTTCAGGTATAAATATGAAAATATTTTGTTATAAAATGTTTTGCAATGGCAGGGGACCTTTTATACCCTGGACTCCATCTCGTTGTATGCAACGGAGGAGTCCAACCTGGGCTAGTTTTAGGGAATGGGCTGGCACCATAATACACAAGTACTTTTTGTTTTGCTTTGGCCTTTAGTTACTAAGTTAGTACTTGGTTTTTATCAGTGAAATGGATAATTTGATAGCACATGTATTCAATGAAAAATTGTACATTTTACAGTGAAACCCACCGTTACGGTAGGCCCTTCTTTTGGCTATGAGTGACGATGCAATTTGAAGAAGTTCTATGAAAAATAAAAGGATGGGAACTTTAAAGAATTTTAACTAATATGTGGTTATTGCATCAGGGATATAGGGCCTAAAGGCCCTAAAGAACAATGTGACTTGGTGTTGAACTGCTTGTTAGTTGATGAATGATATTTGATAAGCACTTGGGAAAACACAGAGTATACAGTGTGTATTTCTCATCCACTTTGTGATGTTGCTCACTTTTTCTTCTCTCTAAATTTGTTTATTGTCCACCAGCAAAAGTGGAATCTTGTCTTTGAGAGAGCAAGGCAAAGTTCATTTTGCAAAGGGCACTTCTATTGGAAAAGCGTAGTCCATGGGAAATGCCCGAAGGGGCACCAAGGCCAAGACCGAGGCAACCGAGGCCATGGCCTTTGTGGCCTCTGTGTTATTCCAGGCCTACACCATCATTTTTTGTTCTCATGCTCAGTGAGATTTTTAGGTTCATATAGTGAGTCCTTTATTAAAGGGAGGGTATACCTTAATTGGTAATTACTCCAAAAATTAATGACCATACAAACTTACTGGGTAAGAAGCACTGCAGCTGTTGATAATGTATAACATTTTGAGAAACGATTCCCTTCTAAGGAATGTGGTTTTCGAGAAAGGGATTCAAAAAATATCAATCTGGGAAACGTTTCACGCATAAAACGTTTCTCAGATTGTGTATACGGATTATTCTTCCTGTGTGGACGTAACCAAAAACGCTGCCACCTTTTGGAATGAAATTTTCACAGGTTATTTTTATTGTATATATCTACATTTATATAGGATTAAAACAATTGAACGGTTCCAAAAACCAAAGATATACTTTGCCTTTAAAAATAAAACAACAACAACAGCCACCTACAACTGTTTGTACTTTTTAAAAGTATTCAATGATTTGTTTAACAGGTAACAGCATCAGAACCAATCCTATCTGTCAAACGTATGGTGGCTAAAGAGTTAGATGTTCCTGTGCATCAGCAGAGACTCGTCTTTAAAGGAAAAACATTGTCAGGTACCTAGTCCCCTTACATGTTTTATGCTATGTGTACACTGTAGGAGTTTTTTTACTCGCACTTATTTACTCTGCTCAACTATCCACCTGCTTCACATGCATTTAGTTTTCACCCCAACTTTACATCCAGAAGTAGACTTTGTTGAGTACCAGCGTAGTGTAGATCTCCTGAAAAAAAAATGAGTGCCGAAAGTGCAAGGTTAGGAACTAGTGCTCCATCTATCTGTTAAACCGTGAAATCTGCATGGGCGCCATTTCAGCAAGCAAATGTTTTGTATTATTGATAGCAATGGTCGTTGTCTTTACTGATGTAATGTTACATTAAAAGAGCTGCATGCTGAAATGGCATCCAGTGCACATTTCAGCCGGAGTTCTTCCATCGTGTGCCTTGGGCACTCTCTTCAATACTAACTGCCAATCATTCTGACAGATTTGTTTGCCTAACGAGGTGATTTTAAAAATACATGGTGTTTAGCACAAAAACCTTGATATTTAAATGACATGTAAGTGACCTGGGCTTGAGTTGCCAAATGCCAATATCTCATAGTGATTTGTATTTTGACATCACACTTTGCTTTATAGCAGTTAAGATTGATAAACATAGGTCAATCTCAGCTCTTCGTTGTGAAATCAAGCCTTCAGGCAATTGAAATAATCATTAGAGATATTTTCTTTTCTTGCATCTTTTTGAATGAAATTGTAGAGTTTATTTTCTAAGAACTTTTACATGTTTACACTACTGGATGATTTTAATTAATTTACTCTTCCAAAAAGAGTACGCTTACCATACCTTAGTCTTGGTTCCAAGACGCTGTTGTGTAGTCACGAAAACCTAATCGCTATCTAAACTGCTAACCCCCTCCTTTTAGCCCCCCTCCCTTAAACCCCTCCCCCTTAACCCTGCCCCCTTTTAGTTTAGATGAATTTGTATTTTGTTGGCAGTTGCCCAGTGCTATAGTGTTTTTGTTTTTTTCATTCTTTACTCATCCTTTACAAGGTATGGTTAATCATTAACATCTTTTAACTGTATAGTTGTAATTCCGCCGACAGTGATCATGAAAGAGTATTTTTTAATAAATCATAAATAGTAACAACTATGGAGAGTTGGTGGGTCAATGTATATTGAACTATTTTAAAATTGCATTTAAAATAAATTATTTTCTTTATCCAGATGGCCAATGTTTAGGTGATTACAATATTGGTCCAGATACAAAAATCCACCTTGTCATACGAAGGCCAGAAGTATCATTGGATCTAACGAGTACCTCACGAATAGGAAGTGGGACTGCATTATGGGATGCCTTAAAGACCCTCCTACATAGACACTTCACTTCATCTGATGCAGAGAAAGTCTTAGAACAGTTTAAAAAGGTTTGCATCTTGAACAAGTTTGATTTTCAAGTAATGTTTACATCAGTTTGAACATCTAAACGATGGTGGTTATAGTTACCTAACTTGCAGTTGCAGTTTACCATGTTCAGAATTGAATGGTGGTCAAAACTTTGTATTTTCAACTGACAACCCCTCGTATCCATAAATAATGATAGTACGCAATTTTTACATAGCGCTTTATCACACCCGAGGGCATCTCAAAAGGCCTCATTATTTTTTCTACAAACGAGAAATGTGTTACCAATGGTGTGTTTAATGCTAGCAGTGCCCTGTATTTTACATGTGTAATGCCACATATGTTAAGCTGCATATTAGTACTTTGTTAGAAATTGCAATTTGTTGACGTTTTTAGGAACTTAACTGCAGTCAAGGTGTGATGATGTCACCCTTGACATTCACAAACTAACTCACTAGAGTCAAATACTGTCAAATCAGGAAGAAAGTGTGCACAGTCTATGGAACAAACTGTTGAACATTTTGTCAGTGTTTATGAAGTAAAAGCACAACTACATACTGTTTTTTGTCTTCAACACCCATCTGGTGGGTTTTTTAAGAACTCACAGATAAAATCCCAATAAATTACAAATGCCTGACTGGAAATTCTGATGTACTGTATGACTTGTCAGTCTTTGTAATAAGGTTGCTTCATCGAAGTGTAGTTTTTGGAAGGTTTTGGAGTAATTATAGAGAAATTATCCTGTGATTTTGTTGCCTGATTATCCCACCAGGAGTTCTCAATAACTATTGCAAATCTCAGTCTGGATGACATAGAAAGGATCTCAATGTCCAAGCTGGGTGTACACCAAGCTCATGAGGAAGCTGGTCCCTCCACCAGCTAAGAGTCAGCAGAGCGAACAGCCGACGATGGCACCCATCCCAGTTTATAGACCTTTATCATTCTGCCACCATCTTGGTCATGTTCCCTGTATCCTACATCAGCAATAGATGCAAATATTCATTGTACAAAAAGGAACCAGACTATTTGCCCTTCCAGCCTCGGTTTGGTTACATTGATTTGAATGTGAGAGAATCAAGATGGATGCTTCATGATAGAGGTCTATGTCTGAAAACCAAAGCTATTGAGCTGGAAAGGAGAGAAGCATTGAGAAAATCCCAGACCGAAGAATGGGTGCAGTTGTTTCAGCCACAATGAAAACGGACTGAGTACAAACAAAAACTATGCCAGAATTAGTCGTTCAGTTTCTGGGAATATTTATGTTTTGTTTTTATTTAGGTTGCAGGAGTGTGATCAAATTCAATTGGAGATGTTTGAATGAGTGTTGGAGATCACATGATTGAAACTGTAGATTGACCTCTACAAATCAGTCAATTTGCATATCATTTTAAAAGAATACCCTTCCGATCCTGATGACATTGGGCTTGGTATAACATTTGACATAGTGTATAGTACTTCAGATGTCAACTGTCAACAGAAGTTGAAAACATGCAATCTGTGATGTAACCTTTGTTGAATGCTTTGTTTTAAAATGGAATGGAGGGGTTCTGTGCTATTTTAGTTAAAGTCCTTTGCAATACCAACTTGTAAACACTCCTTTCTAATATTGGAATCGCATTTTGAATGACTATTGCAATGAAATAGGAATGACAGGAACATTTTGTACTTCTGTTGAACTTATTCAATGAGAAATTCCCTGCTTGAACAAAAATCATTGCACCCTCTTGTTATAGAGGAATCCTTTTTTAGTTCAATCTCAACCGTCCTGGACCAGTGTTTTTTGCCATTACTTTGACGCTTTTACACACGCATTCTCATTAAGTGCAGACATAGATATAGAATACATGTAATATACAAATAAATTATTAGATGCATTTGAGTGCATTGTCGCAGAATATAATCATGAGGTGAAATCTAGACTATACCATTTCACGAGGCAAAGCTAATTTAAATGGAAAAGCCAGATTTCACCGAGTGTAAATATTTTAAGACAAAGCACAAACGAAATGCGTTCAATATTTGTCTTATGTAACTCACACAAGGATCCTTGAAATTGTTTCACAATAAACACAAAATAGACCTACACTCTGAAAATTCCCCCGAACCCCTTCTAAACAATGTGGAGGACTTCATGTAGACACCAACCTTGTCTCCTATAACATGACCTTGCCTCGTTTATGATGAATGGGCGGGATCGATTATTTTGGAAACAACACTGCGAAGTGTCCAATAATTATCCGGGCGCCCGTCCAATATGGGTAATTGTGGGACGCTTAGCAGCTGTAAATACATAGCAACATAATTGATGATACGAGACTCCTGTTCCATCAATCCAATGACAAGGATCTCTGTGAGCGGTATATAATATTCTTTATCTATTGGTGTAGGATTTATAGGCAGGGTATACTTTTGGTAATTGTCACAGACCAGTATCCTCACCTGATGTGTCCCAACATATGCATAAAACAACAAACCTGTGAAAATTTTGGCTCAATTGTTCATCGAAGTTGCAAGAAAATAATAATGAAAGAAAAAACCCCACCCTTGTTGCATAGAGTTGTGTGCTTTCAGATGCCTTCTCATATTCAAATGTTTGGGTGAAAAATGTCCTCTTTCTCTATTCAACAGGGGTTGTTTCTAACAATGTTTTATAACACCGACAGCTCTCCAGTGCTCTTGACCAAGTAAGTTGTTATGGTCATTAAACTTGTGGAGTCATTACCAAAAGTACACCCTGCCATTGACTCGTGTCACACTGGCATTTTGTATAGTTGTGTCAACACAAAGAGATAGGTGTTTTGCTTTGCAAAAAGAACGCTGGGTGTATTTGTGCCCCAGCAAAATTGTGAGAAACACTGGTGCAGGCAGGATATCCCAGATCAACCTCATTCTCGGGGGTGATCAATTTCACGCTGCACCATTTTGCCCCAGCACGCTCACAACCAGGGGTATCAAATATGGCACGCTGCCCATGGTAGCGAGGCTGATCCCAAATGGACTTGTCTAGAGTTGCCCCCTCGATGAAAATGAACGTCTTGATAAACTTCTCAGATAACTAGTGGACTACTAGATTTATTAAAAACTTACGCATCACCAATGAAGAAAAGCTTAGCTCAAAAGTACCCACAGGCTGAAAATACATCTGTGGACTATGGGTTTTGTTTTGCAAAGTTGTCCACAAAAACTAGACAGGTGATGGAATTTTGTTTGAATATGTTTTGAAATCTCTAAAGGAACTTAAAAATTGTTGATTTATACTAATGTTGACTCGATAAACTCACTTCAGCTTTGTTTTTAAACATTTTATTCTTCACATTTATGTGATTTTATGGACACCACAGTACCATTATTTCACAATGTTTATATCATACAACTATTTAGTTTCCTCATTTTCTATTTGAAATAAATGTACATGTAATTTTGTTAAAATACACAACGGTTTGTCACAACTTTTGTGCATTTGTTTGTGCATTCAATAAGCATCATTTGAGCATGTGAGCTTGACCACAAGCAAGTACTTCTTTTCGGGGGGGTCTTGGTGAGGGAATTGGGGTAAAGCACAAGTAAACAGACCTCTTAAAGGTAAACAAACATTCTGATAATGAGGCTTTTAGAAATGTGTATAAGGAAAGTGTGTTTACTTTGCATGTAGACTTCAGTTTCATAACCTCCCTAATGAGTGTTTTTTAATGCTGTGCCCCCCCCCTCCCGAGCCACAAACAAAAACCCAATTGTCAATATTGCAACCTCTGGGTTGAGCCTAAGAGTAGACCCACTCCAGACGTTGCTCTGTATTCAGTTATTAAGTAAATTTGGAGAGTTTCTGTAAAGAGTACAAAACTAGCTAAAGTAAGAATTAATATATAAGTCAACAAAGTCAATTGATAATGCAGGTGAATGTATAAACCTGATATAGGTCTAGGATGTACATGTAGAATACCTAAGTCAGTAAGTGCCTGTAAGGGTTGGCCTTATGCTGTTGTATTGGCACCGATTATTTCACAACGTAATTCCGTCCTCCTGGCCCATTTCTGGCATTGTGCACAAACTGGTTCCAGGAGAATAATAACACCGCTTACTATGAAGGCGAGGGCACCAACAATGAAGACGGCCGAGTAATCCTGGATGTAGGCATACACAAGACCTGTCAAAAACCAAACCGTAGCAATATCCATAAGTTATCGTGAAGTAAATGGCACAGAACTAGGCAAATTTATAGTGTCTAAACTCTGGACTTCATCTGAGTCCAGTCCAGAGTATTGGGGCATAACTGTAAGCTTACATTCATCTCATAAAGTTGTATTCGTCCAGGCAGATTTCAAGCAAAACACCATAGAACTACAACTTCAAAAGATTTCGAAATGAATTGCCAATATCCGTTTTTGTTGTCATAAAACTATTTTGGCATCAATCATCTTGAGAAATAGCCCTGCTGCCCCATGTTACCTCCTTCGTGGAAATTATGTTTGGAACTAAAAATGTTACTGCGTTTTCTGTAAAACAGTCAATGAAACTCCTAGAATACATGTTTTGGAGTAAACAATAGTCACTCACCCGCAAGAGGTGGACCGAGGAGGAATCCAATCCCTTGCATCTCAATGAGAAAGCCGAAAGAATAGCACAGTGAGTCCAGTCCAACATATTCCACAAGAAGGGCCGGCACAAGGGGGTCGGTAGACCCGGCAATCAGCGTGTAGGTCGTTGCTGTCATTGCTAAGGTTGTGTACGTTGAAGCAGTCGACATGAGGAGGAGAAGCGCCCCGGATAAGAAGAGTGACACTATGTAGCCAATCAACCGGTGGGAGACGCACATGGCACGGTCGAAGATGAAACCCACAATGAGTCTCCCAAGCATATCTGTGATCCCCATGCAAGCCATGATTAGTGCCCAACTGTCTTCATCTATGCCCAGGGAAAGAGCGAAGGCCTTGAAGTACATGTACGGCAGCTGGTATCCGATGCACAGGACGAATCCTGAGATGCTGAAGAGTACGAAGAACCTGTTATGGAACAACCTGCAGATGGTTACTAACGGACCGACACACTTCCTGCTGTTGTGTTCCCCTGATTTCTGACCTTCCCCGTCGAGATCATACCGTACACTTTCATCGTCGCATGTGACAGAAGTCGGAAATCTTCGTTCTGAGATGTCGTCAAGTCGAGGATACAGTCTGGATTCTTCTAGAACTGGATCGAGTGTCGTTGATGCAATATTGTTATAAGATTCCTGTGTCGACCGGTCAAGTGATAAGTCCTGATTCGATGGAACAGAAAACCTTGAGATGTTGTCTAAGGTCAAAGGGGAATCAGGAGCCGGTGAAAGAGCCGGAGACTGTAAGAAATTGCTAAGTACTGCCCTAGCGTTAACACTTTGCTGCCAGCTGCCAAATGCTAGTTCCCCTAACCCTTCTGATGCTTGGTATGTCGTAGCTGATGGAGGAGTTGAGGCATGTGTGATCTCGGCGGTCGGCACGCTCATCCCGGACATCGGTGGTTGAACCTGGCTGCTTGAATCATCCATAGATGGATTGAAGGATGCCCCTCTTGTGATGTTAACAGGGGATGCGAGACCGAAGAAGTTGTCAAGTGGAATAGGCGAGGAGGGCAGCGGGGAATTTACAGGCGACTGCAAGAACACACTCCCCCGCATCTTCACGCCGATGCTCTGCTTCCAACTTCCCACGGGAGTATTGCGGTCCGCTATTGCATCAAGTGCACTGCGGATGGAATTCAGGTTCTCCACACTCGGCTTGACTCCAGGATGTCTGATAACTACCAAAGATGGCGTCTGCGGCAGAGACACAGTATTACGTCTCTCCTCGTTGTTTTCCCGGCCCTCCAACACTTCACTCCGAACAGGGATCTTGCTCTCTAAGTAAATAGCGCCGCACAGGCACAAGATCAGTTCTATACACCCAAGAACTATAAAGGACTGTCGCCAACCGAGAGTAGCCAGTAGGAATTGGTCAAATGGGGCAAAAATGAAGGTTCCTAGGCCTGAGCCAGAAGCTGCAATACCAGCAGCAAAAGCCCGTCTACGCTCAAAGAATTTGCCTAGCATGACGATGCATGGGAGATAGCTCATGCCAAGACCTAAGCCTGGAATGACAAAACACAGAAAATCCAAATCCTCAGTTTTATCATAGGTTAGAAATGAAACTCACTCATCATGCAATTTTTCATCTTGTTCTTGTTAGAAATAGGATCTCTCGATCTATAGCCTTAATTGCGTAATAATGGACAGTACTTGCCATTTTGCAGGTGTAGACACTGGCAAATCTTTGGGAGTGTAATTTGGAAACGGAGGGGAAACCAGCATAACGACAATTTGATAACCTTTTTTTCTTGTGTTACCACTTCTATTAAGTAAGTATAAGAATCTTATTGTTCCATTGTCTTGTATATAGTATGTACCTATTCATTCTTTGGACTTAATTTTTGCTGCCCTTAGGCCAGTGCTTACTTTCTTCTCTAAATTTTTTCTTAAAGGCAAAGTATACCTTTGTTTTTTAGAGCCATTCGATTGTTTAAATCATATACAATAAAACTAACCCGTGAAATTTTCATTTCAAAAGGCGGTAGCGTTTTTTAGATATCGCCAAAAACCTGGAGCGGTTATGTCCACGCAGGAAGAATAATCCATAATTACACTATCTGAGAAACGTTTTGTGCATAAAACAATTCTCAGAATGAAATTGTTTTGTTTTTGAATCACTTTCTCTATTAAAAACCACATTAGATGGGAATCGTTTCTCAAATGGTTATACATTATCATCAACAGCTGCAGTGCTTCTTACCAAGTAACTTTATATGGTCATTAATTTGTTGGAGTAATTACCAAAGGTATACCCTGCCTTAAAGGGACATGGGACAGATTGTCTTTGATTGTTACTGCAAGAAAGTAAAAGTTCTACCAGTGACGACACCAAATGAGAAGTAGAGGAACGTGATGCTCGTTGCCATGGAACTGAGAAACAATCCGGCCGATGCGATGGCTCCACCCACTACAGCCACTGCACATGCGCCACATTTATCGATAAAAATGCTTATCACTGGACCTACAAATTGTTTGTGAAAACACGAAAAAATATGTTGATTAGAAAGAAGAACTAAACCCATGTAGCCCCCCCCCCAAAAAAAAAAACCTATTGATATCCATACCCCCATGGTGCCCCCGTTTGAAATCTGGACTTTTGAAAAAAAGTTACACTGTATGTGCTTTTATGTAGTATTTTCAGTGTTTTCAAAACTGTTTTTCTCTTTTACACGAACACTATGCATTTGTATTAATGTTTACCTCCACGTCAGTGCATTTACACACACAAGTAAATTTTCATAAAAGGAAGCGCTGTAAAGGGGCTTGTTTAGAAAATATGCAAAATGATACGTTTTAATTGGCCGAAAGTTTCCCTTACCAGAACATAACATCATTCCAAGCATGATCGATCCGGTCCAGGAAGTGGCTGCGTTGCTTTGCCGAAACTCCGTCAGAAACTCCACGTAGAACGTCCCCACGGTAGCATAAGACATTCCAAACGTTAAGATGTGAGTAAAAAGGGCGGATACCATGACAAGCCACGCCCATCCGTGGTCCAGATTCTGGGCGTTGCGCGTGCCATCGGGATGCTGTTCTGTTTCATTTGTGTCTCCGTTCGGTGGTTTAGTCGGTAGGCTGAGCAGTGATGAGGCAGTGTTTGGTGCATCTCCTGCTGCGTCTTGTTCTGGGGACGCGACCAGTGTGCCAGGTGCTTGGTTGGGCGTGGATATGGCAGGAAGAGACGCCATGTTTGTACTTCAGAATATAATTAAGAAGAATCTACACGTCATTGTTTGCAAAGAAATGGCTCATCGATAAGTCTTTATAACGCTTTGTTATTGTTTGTTTTGTTGTTGAACAAGAGAACGGGTGAAACAAAGCACACAGTCCCCTCGCATTGGCAGCCATCTTTGGAAACGTGCGTGCGTGTACGCGCGCTGCGAACAACTTTCAGCCAATAGCTCTTTACGCGTGAACTTTTCATCAGCGATGGCGGCAATGCAAGGGGGTCTATTACTCACTGCTCACGATTCAATAGTATGTATACCTTGTATGGACTTACAACTTTCTCAAAAACTCTGGGAAGGTTTCGTTTGGGGGGGGGGGGAGTTGTGGGGGAGCATCTTGTGTTTTTCAATAATTGTTTATGTCAGTCTATATGCACGTCACGAGACTGCACCACGCTCACCATTTTTAGAGCAGGTATAGTCTTAGTCGATCTAAGGAATAATGATAAAGGTTGGACTCTTGGGCACTTCATGCTTCAACATTACTTCTACACTATATACAGACAACAGTTTCCCTACCTCGATTTGATGGAAGCCAAAGACAACTTGGTTGCGTTGTATTCCATTGCCTACTCGCTCTCTCTCAACACCCAATCCTGCGATGAGCCTCTACACCCACGCCATACTGCCCCGCCTTCCTGACGTTACCCAATGGCGGCCCGAGAACAAAACAGGCCCGTAAGAATATTGTCTGTGTTCTTTGTAAGTCTGGAGTTTAAACCCGGTGACTTGTTGTAGATCTTTGATTTTTAGAAGTTCTCAAATAGCCATTTTTGCTCCAAAATAGAAAATGCTCAGTGTGGTTGACTTGTTTTTGTAATGTGTGTGTGGGTGAGGATGGGGGGGGGGGGGATTACAGTCACTGTTCTGAAAACAATTGACAAAAATGCTCTGTATCCATAGGCGCAACACGCACGCCCGGTGGTGCATTGTTGCGTCACCAAAGCATACAACATACGCGCGTGCGCACGCTTCCACAACAGTAATCAAAAGCTGTGCGCACCGGGACGGACGTTCACGTCAACTTGTCAGACCAATCGTTTTGCAGCAATACACCGATCCAGTAAGCCCCGCCCACTTCAAACTTGCTCATCTACCGATCATGTAACCAAGCTTAAAAAGCCAGGCCCAATACGCTTACCAGAATAATGTTACCAGCCAAACTACCATGTCACAAGTACAATTTGTGACTGGTCCTGCTCATTTCTGCTTAGCACAAAATTGTTTAGCAATATTTTCTGCTTAGGCAGCTCTATGAAATTGGGCCCTGGTTTATAAGTTTCACTTTGATGGATTTTTGCAGCAGTTTTGTTGTCCTGCTATTAGGTTTTAAGTCGTGTAGGGCATTTTGTACACACTGGTACCAACAAACACATGACATTCACTCTGTCCCTAAACGCCAGATAATGTCAAAAATATATGTTTTAAACCAAGCGTTGTTGGGTCTATGTAACTCTGAATTTTGGAGATCATTCTACGTTGATGTCGGAGTAAAAGTCCATTGGCATGATTTGTCAAGTCTTGGTTTGAACAGTTTTTAAGCTACGCCCTCTTAATTGCGACTGATTTGGCTCTTGAGAAGAAGTATTTGGCCTGTAGTTGTTCTTTCAAACCTTTCCAGGAATTGTTGAATGTTTCGATTAGTCTACGCGCATTTTTGGCGGTGCCTGGCGGCGAACACTCCACCACTGCTGAAAAAATGTCCGACAGTGACCATTTATAATACCCTATGCCGAACATTTTCCACTAGACTTCCCAGGTTAATTTACGAGCTGATCTAGCTCAATGTGGGTGAGGGCCATTCGGGGTTGTCTGGCGGGCACTGCTAAAAATGTCTGGCAGTGGCCATTCATGATACCTAGCCGAACATTTCCAGCTATAGTAGCCAGGTTTTATTAGGTTAACTCACTATAGCGGTCTGCGCGGATCTAGCTCATTTTTGGGGTCCCTTTCTCATGGCCCCCTGACGACACCCACCAGAGGGTGTTCGGCAGATGTCAATTTCTTTACATTGGCATGAAAATTTATTAACTTCCCAACTAGGTTGACGTGCGTCATGAAGAACGCGTTTTGGGGGAGGGAAAACTCAGTTTTTTTTATAGATCTTTGTTGAAAGTGAGCCCTCTCTTGGCCTCGATAGTTCAGGGTCACAATCATTTTGCGCACGTGTAGTTAGCCCGAACATCTGACGTCACACTTCGAGGCTCATGAATAACGCCAAATAGCGCGCGGTCTTGAGGAGGGATCCTGGTAGATGTACCTTTGACCTCGCATCATTCCGAAGCACAGATTCGTACTACAGTCACGCGTGTACACGTATTACATTGTGTATAGACAACATTACATACAAACATTAATGTACACAATTATGTACACGCACGCAGCATTGCAGCAGACGATCGAAAAGTTCATGCAGATGGTGTAGCTGACAAACACGTCACTTCGGAGCGGACCAATCATAACGCAGATATGGAAGCTTACGTCACTGCACGTTTATCCAATGAAATCATTGTATCAAATGAAATCATTGGGTCTGTAAGACAAGCACCTGTCTTAATCATATCCTTGCGGATAAAGACAGGGGCTAGGGGACCAGTCTAACGTGCAGTCGTCTTGTTGATATTCGTGCAGACAAGAGAGAGGGCTGAGGTCGGTAAGTACCAAACTTGTGATAAAAAGGTTTTACACACAAATTTACTTCCAAGAAAACTCCACATCTCCCAATATGAAATTCAAAGCAAATATTTTCGGATTGCTCACACCTTTGTGATAGTGCATATTTGTTTCTGTCTCAGCTCAGCCTGCATGCACCGGCCCTAGGTAGGTGCGCATCAGTAGGTGGTCACTGACCTCCCATATAGCCCCATTAATAGTGCCAAATTCTCTGGACTTCCTCGGAGGAAGTCCAGAGAATTGGCACTATTAATGGGGCTATCCCATACCATACAGTGTTATACTAGGTATTTCTTGATGATTGTTTAGGGGAGGTCGACACTTTTTGTTTTGTTTGTGTCTAAATACAACACTAACAAATTTGGTATCGTTGATAAGAGCTTCAAAAAAGAAATCATTCATAGCTCTATTCATAGAGAGTAATGAACTCTTGTTTTGAAGTATGGTCGGGTTTCGACCCAGTTACTGGGGCACTGTACTCCTTTCGTTCAAACATATGTTGTACCACTGCAGATGTCAACATTTTGAAAAAAGGAGCACACTGCCCCAGTTAATTACTGGGTCTACAATGAAAGGGTCTAGCCCAGGTTGGACTCCTCCGTTGCATACAACGCGACGGAGTCCAGGGTATAAAGGTCCTCAGGCATTGCAACAAAATTTATAACCATTTTTTATCATATTTTTACCTTTTTGAGGAAGCTGAAACGTGACTCACATGTTCCTTGTGTCCTGAACCTTACGCCTGCTCTATTCAGAATTGCCAATTTTATCCTTGGATGACATTATTGTGAAAATAAAATGGAAATTGACGCATTCGTTGCGACAACCTCAACTGACATGGAACCAAGTCCACAAAAGAGGGTGCTGTCTAACCCGTAACACAACACTGAACGCTTTTTTCTTCCGGGCGGCAACACGACGGAGTCACAGCGCCAGTGCACAACTTGGACTTATTTTCGGAAATAATGTCATTCATGGATGTATTTGATAGGTTTTGAACTCAGCAAAAGTGTAATTAAAGGCACCAAGAATAAGTGAATGGAGTTTCAGCTTCTCAAATTAGGTAAAAATATTTAAAAATGTTACTCAAAATTTTGTTCGCATTGTAAAGGATCTTTATACCCAGGACGTCAGTGCAGTGGCACTGACTGATGTCCTACCAGGGCTAGAAAGGGTCTAGCCAACCTTGTTTGGGGTCTAGCCAACCTTGTTTGGGGTCTAGCTATTATTGGCGGTCTATATAGTCTTAGTTTTAACATGGAGGAAGGAAATTTCCTCCATGGTTTTAACATGGGTCATATCATACTACTGTACTACTATTCACCAATGCAATGGCAACTATATATGGTAAGACCGCTGTTAAAAGAGAGCCATAATGGCCCAAAAAGGGGGGCTTAGGGGTGCATGCAGGCTGATGTTGTCTGTTGCCATGGTCCTGATGATACAGGGTTTATCAATGACAACTGTTGATTTGTTGAGCTGCTCAAATATGTTAAAATGGTCAGAAAAAAATGTTTGTAAACTTGTTTATTTGGATTAAAATCTTATTACCTTTGGTTAGTATTCTGTATAAATAATATTTGTTTTTATATTTTAATCTAATTTCCTTTTTTTGTTTTTGCCCTCAGAAAATCAGTAATTTTATTCTCAAATAGCATAGGGCCTTTAAAGTCTATCAAAGCCTGTATAATAATTTCTATCCTTCTAGTTCTAGTCTCTTGAAACAAGATTTTACTACTTTATTTCAAGGGTCAAATATCAGGCCTGAAAAAGCTGAATAAAACACTTCCTGTCAAAAAAAAATCATGCAAAAACACTGCACTATCAATTATTTTAGGAAACAATTTCACCACCACCAGGCTCATGCATTACCCTGATACTGCCATGTTTTATAATGTGTGTTTTTATCACTTCACTGTCAGCACTACACACTAAGCTAATAAAAGCTTGTGGTTTGCCGAAGTTTATTTTATATACATTAATAGTCAATACCAGCTCGTTATGGAGGTTGGCATACAGTGACATTAATACCTGGGGATGGTATTGGTCCAGAGCTGACTGCATTCAACATTTATCTTACAATACATTTTCTGAAGTTTGGCTTTAAAAAAGTGCTAGACAGCTCGGCCGTGACACGCTGTAAGAAGATAGACCAGTCAATGGTCCCCCCTTTCAGAGCTTTAATATTTGACCACTGTAAACTTGGGCTCCGTCTTAGGCTCCATTCGCTTGCTTGAAGCCTCGCACCGAAAGTGCACATTTTCAAAACGTGACAGAACCTAAGCCCAAGTATGACAATTCATTATTGCTGTGCTGTTTCACCTCATTTTTAATGAACCTAATCTATCCACAGACAAGCTTGGGCACCAGTTGACTTTGCAGAGTTGATGCTTAGTGGGGATTGAGAGGCAGGGGGAGGGGGTAGAGGATGCCCTCATGGCCATCAAGAGGAATGGAACAGCACTCAAGGGTAACATCCACACCCATGTCATTCGCCTGGCTGTCTGTAAATCAATCAATGTCAGATTTAGGTAAGTCTCAAGCTTGGCCATTCACCATTAGGGTGCCACAGGTGGCTAGTGCATTTAAAGGGTCTGCATACGTTTGGTAATAACTCTGAAAATTAATGGCAATACAAACTTACTTGGTAAGAAGTATAGCAGCTTTGGATCTAGTATAATGCATTGTAAGTACTGCGGTTATGGAAAAATATATCACTTTTTATCCCCAAAAATTTGAATCTGAGAAGCGTTACTGACAGTAGATTATTCTCCCTACGTGGATATAACCGCTCCAGATTTTCGGCAATATCTCAAAAACGCTACCACCTTTTAGGATTAAAAAAGCAGTGGGTTCCAATTAACAATCATATGCAATCTCTTTAACGCTCTACTCTCACCACTGTGGCCGTGGTTCGATTCCTGGCTAGGGACATATGAGAGTAGAGTTGTGCGTTGGTTCTCTCTTCATATGCCACAAGGGTTTTTCTCCGGCCCTTCGGTTTTCCTCCTGGAAAAATCAGACACTTTCGATCTCTCAATGTAGCCAGCTGCCAAAGTCCCCTTGCATGCCTGTGGCTCAAACATGTTGTAGCCGCGTCCTTCGCAATTCAGCTTCTCAGCTTGGAGGAAGGATGATTAGCCTCCCAAATGATAATAAATTATTCATAAATACCTGAGATAGTTTATCCATTCTGATTGGTTTAGAGGAGATCATGTGGCCTGTTCATGTGATGTAAAGAATCTATAAGCATCTGAAATAATAATCCTATTTCTTCTGATAGCTTCATCTCCAGACCAAGAGAATATTCCAATTGTCAGGATTGTTCATATTTTGTCAATCTCACCCATGAATCTTTGTAATTAATATACAATTCAAGAAATGTATAGTTTATGTGTTAGGCTAGGGTTTGTGTCAGAGGGTGTACGATCGGACCTCTGTAAATGATACAAATTCTGCACTTAATTTTAACTGTAATAAACAACAAGGGAAAGTAACTGTCTACATTTTAAATAAATTTGGGTTGAACAAAGAAAAAATTACTAGAGCGGGAGTTGAACCTGTAACCTCTGGAATAATGTAAAAGCACTCTACCAATTTTTAATAAGAAAAATCTTGATCCCTTGGCTGCCACTTCCCAGGTTGTATCATAAAGTTTGGTGTGATCCCCAGGCTACACGGCAGTTAAAGGTTGTATGGCTTCTGATTGGCACCCCCGAACAAAGATATTGACAAAATAGCAAGACTGCCAACATTGAGGCTAGATCGCTCAGTTGGTAGAGCGACCGTAGGTCATTGGTTCAAATCCCGCTCTAGTCAATTTTTCTTTGTTCAACCCCCCCAACTAAATCTTGGGCTCAAACCTTAGGAAAGAGTGTTTGGTCTGAAATCAATGTTGTACTTTCTCATTTTACTTTATCCTCAAGGCTACCAGAAACACTGGAAAGACAATTGCGGGGAGGAACGTGGCAAACCTCAGTGCCATGCTGCTTGCTGGATGCTTACTGCTGAGACATCTGGGTCTGAATCAACATGCTGATCTTATTCATTCTGCCGTCATCAAGACAGTCGCACAAAACAAAGTGAGTTCTGTTCCGTTTCTTTAACTGTTTTCCTTACCTACAAAAGTATCACTTTATATCACGGTGGAAAGTATACCACACACACAGCTAATCTAACGCATCCCCAAATTGCTTAACTATTAGACCCTTCTTGCGTATTACGTCACAAGCTTAAATAGTGCCCTCGTTGAGATCAAAGGATGGCCTGTAATTGGCTGAGAGTTGTGCATGGGGCGTACACATGTTTCACCTCTGCAACATGGTGGCTTTCGCAAAGGGTAGGCCTGTACTGAATAAATGAGACGGTGAGCAGTAAACTGATTCAAGTTTTTAATTTCAGGTTTTGATTGGGGATATTTATTTTGAGGTCTTTGAATGTTTTTTCCGCGACCTTTATTGCTATTTCTATAGTTGTGTCTTTACTGTACCATCGAAGAAAAGATAACTTGACAATGACATCTTTTAATACATAAAATAATTTGTATACAAAGTAGGTTTGGTCAACCAGTGGTTGGCAAAAGTGTAGCCGTTGATTTCATTGCAAAAACTACAATTTATTCAACAAATGCTATCATAATTAATTACCCTTATCACTGATAAATCAACTGTGCTACCCAAAACAAAAAAGAACACCTATTTTTCAGTGGTTCTAATCTTCTAACACACCAGTATGCGTACCTTTAGTTTTGATTGCGGTTGCTAATTTGGTACAATCAGTGATAACCCATTGGGACATAACTGATGCTGGGGTTGTCTGTTTTGCACAGAAACCCACGTCTTGAATCAAGACTACTGCTGTAGAGGAGGCCAAGTCTTGGGCTTACTTTGGTCAAGAAGAGGGGGTGGTCCACAAAGAGTAATTCCATTATTGCTGGAAGACCACGCAAGATGCTTGAGTAATTTGTCATGATATCGTTGGCAAGAATGTGATGCGATTGTAGTTCGTGTATTAATGGTTGTAATTGTGTACCTTCTTTGATTTGATATCAAGTGTAATCAAGTGATATCAAGTGTAACGGCTTCTTTCATTGAGGAAAGACAAACTGAGCTCAGTGTATCCAGACTTGTCTCGGCTGGAATTTTACCTCCAAATCTTGCATGTACATAACGCGCGCGTACTCTGTGACGTATTGTAATGATTGGAGCAACTTTCTGGTCGGTATAAAACCAATAATCCCAGTGAATACCTTGAGCAAGACACTTGACCATTATTACTTCTCTTCACCCAGGAGTAAATGGGTTTGATTCTCGTGAGTGATGTAGCTTGATGCTCTACATATTTGGCAGTGCAGGCTGTATACTCTCCAAGGAGCTGATGGTTTAAGGAATTAAATAAATGGTGCAGTGATCATGTTTATATCATTCGTCTCGAGCGTTAAAATTTGCGGATACCAGCGCCATAAATGTCCATCATTATTATTAATACAACTGGTGATAAGTAAAAGCCTGACTCTCAATTCTGACGGCAGAGTTTCCCCCCCAAAAATAAAAAATGTTATCTTGAAGTTAGTACCAACTGCCCTAGGAAATATTTATAAACTATTCCAATGTTTAAGAAGAAAATTTCAAATGCACAAGACAACATTATGTTGATTTCTTTTCATTTGTTTTTTCTCTCGAAAAACATGATCGTCCAAAGTGGTCCTCATAGGGTTTTAAATTGATTACTGTTCAACTAGTTTATTGATGAAGTTATAATTATTTCAACGCAATGTAGATGTAAATATCAATTAATATTTGTCCCTGCTCAATAAAACCTATTTGATACAAAATAGAAGATAACTTTGGCACTTTGTAGGTGAATATTTACATATAACGCGCTCAACATGCACATGTACGTGTGCATGAAATAACAAACCGGTGAATGGTCATCAGAGTCATGAGAAAACAGTAACAAACCCTCATTATATGTTTCCACTGTTTTCAAACATAAGATTTCAGGCTCGAGATCAAAACTAATTGTTTCATTTATTTCTCAAAAAATAAAAATATTTGGGCATAAATTATTTAGGGGAAGTTTTCCCACCATGACCATTTTTATACCATGCACAGTATGTGTAAATCTGTAAAGATTATTATTTCCTAGGATTCGAATCGCTCTAGCTACCGGGCAATCTCGGTGGTCTAGTTGGTAAGACATCTGCTCTAGATTGGCAAAGGTCGTGGGTTCGAATCCCACCCGAGTAATATGCCTGTGATTTTTTTTCACAGGACTCGGGAAAGTACTGAGTATACAGTGCTTTACACACATCGGTGTACGGGTAAAACCAAATAACAAAATACTTGGTGCAAGGTTTAGATTGATAGTCCAGCAGGAAGATATTCCTCCAAACTTTGTCATTAATCATTTTCAATATCTTGGTAAACTACACATGTTTCATAGGCTTTCTTCTCCTGAAATCATTTTAAACAAAATGGCAAATTTGTATGCAAAGCTTGATGCATCTCTGGATTGCAAAGAGTTCCAACGTACACTAAATTAATATGGCCTTTCCATCTATGTATGAAGCTCAAACATCCATTGTTGCGACATAAGGGCCATTTTTGCAGACCCAGTCACATAAAGTTGGTTTATTAATTCTTTTCATAAATACACCCATAACACTATCCATTGGTGTTGAGGTTGAAATTTTCATATTTTCTGCGCCTTGAGCATCTCATTAAGATGGAATGGTGCTTAAGAATTACTCATTATTATTGTTATTATTATCAAACAAAGTGAAAATATTGTTTCAATTTTAAGAGATTAATTATGGATGAAAATACAGATTTCAAATCGCACAAACGAAAATACTGATAAATTTATGTAAATATTCATCTCATTTACATAACATGTAATAAAAGTAGACGAATAAATGAATATTTGGCTATAAAAATAGCCAATGTTACATTGTTTACAAAAAGAGTACCCTTTTACATTCCAGTGCATCTTCTGGCAGGCAAGATGCTTCACTGTTCATATAAGTATATAACATGTTTGATCATCATTTGATTGTATTGGTTTTATTTATTCAGGGACTCCATCAGTGATTCCACTGTTCTCCCTGATGGGACCCCCGAGACATACAATAAAAACTATACAAGAGAAACTATACATGTCCATGGTTAAAATTGAACATCACATTATTTAGTTATAGGGAAAGATTGCACTGAATATAATATAAATTCTCATCATTGAGAAGAACACATATTGAGATGTACATCCTTTTCTCAATACAAAAAGTTGATAACAATTGTTACCTTCCAGTCTTCATCAAATGTAAGATTTGAAGTTTTCTTCCATGGTGAGCTATGTACAGTTTGTGCCTGCAGGAAGTCCAGGCTTTGTGGCACTTTTGTAAACATGTGAAGTCATGAGTTTTATTACAACAACGTTTGTTATATTACTTGTTTGATGCAGTGTAAATGACCATAGATAATGATCCACATCCCATTGTGTCATAATGCGTGTCCATACTTTGCTGCTAATTGGGAATCAGATCAGTTCTTAATCAATACAAAAAGTCACCTTATTCCAATATTTCATTGGAATATGAAATGAATTTATATAAATTTAAGCATCATTATGCCCCTCAGTTCATGTTTTTACGGGGAAAAAAAAGGAACTGTTAATTGCTCGACGTGAAGGTAAAAGACAGTGGACAGATTAGAATGTACATTACATAAGGGCCTTGTCAAAATAGGCAATACCAAAGGAACACTTTGGTAGTTCAATTAGACACATTTCTGTGACAGTGTGTTACTATATCTCATAGAAGTTTAGCATATGTTGTGCTCTTTGGAGATTGCGTGGAGTTGGTTGATAGTAATTTTGTCTCATGTAACGTGGCCCGATGGACCCTCTTGCACACTGACGTCATATGCGACTACTCTATGCCCATGGTCTGCCATTGGAGTCAAATTGCATGTTATGGGAATTCAACTCAAAATGGTGCAATCAATTTGGTAATGTCTTCATTGATTGGGTCATTAAAGGTACAATCACTGATATACCTAAAGACATTGTACTGCGCTGCGATGTACTGGCATTAACACTGATTTGGCTTAGTCAACTTCTCCAAATGATTACAGACAATTATTGTGTAATTAAAAAATAAACAAACAAACAAAGCAAACTGCAATTTTATTTCTGTTTGAACTGATGAGATGACCTTTCCTCATCATCTTATTAATAACCAATTGATCACTTTCTTAAAGACATTGCACATAATTATCTCTGGAGGACTTTCACTTTCATCTTAATACTGTATCTGTGTACAGCATAGAGGAAGAGTTTAAGGAAGGCTAAGTACTAAACTGGTATTTATAAAGAAACCAATCTTCCAGAGAACCGTCTGAAGTACTGTCAAAGTCAAGGAAAAGTTACATTTCAAGACCCTTTGAAATAACCCTGTTATGAACGTGCATAAAATCCCTGACAAACCATACACCATTTTTCCTTGTTGACATTTAAACGGACCACCTAAATAGGCTGGTTGTGTGGTGGGTTTTTTTTTAACTAGAGGATGGGATAAAGTCTACTCTTCAAAAATCCAATGATGTAATTTCCATTTAAGCTACATTGCATTGAAGATGCTAGGTCCAACTTTTGGCCAATTTGACCTACAAATTTAGGTTTAAATTTTAAATAGCTATTTTTATTAGACTCAAGAAAGTTATAAGCTTTCATTTAAGATATTTTACGACATAATCTGCGAATGATAACTGGTAGCTAATTAAAAAGTAGAGATTAATTATTGTCGGGATCCCCACATTAAATCATGTTACATGTATTTTGTGCATTGTCTGTGGCATATGCAAACGTTTTTGTATGTTGTCTTGTTTTGAAAAAGCATCATCTGCCAAAATTTAGTCAGAGAGAAAACAAAATTAGTAATAATTTTGTTTGGCGAAATTCGGGCCATGCAACTTTAGAGGTGTTAATAATTTTTTGTTTTTGGCTGCATTTGTTACGTTAGGCTAATTATTTAGTTTTGTTAAACATTGTACATGATTGTGCTAGCATGTAAACGATTACTCAATTGGCATATTTTGAACTGAATGAGGTGTACGGAAAGTGTTTAACTTGTTTTGAGCATGAAAGCCCACAGTAAACTATAAAGTCACCAAGGCTTTAGATCAAACAAAGATTCAGATTGACCAGAGGGAGCATAACACTCATTATCAGGGTTCATACTTGAGCAGTTTTCTCAAGTCCAGCTTCTGGAAGAGACAACCAAAGACTTCAAAGGATAAAACATATTTGGTTTTTGGAGTAAACTAATTTCCATCCAACAGAATACACAGTTGTGCAGAGAAATCACAGATTCAATGACATGACAGATTCACATCTAGTGGGAGTAATTCGGAATGAGTTTCTTTTGCTATGAAGGAGGAGTCTACAATAACATTCAAGGCTTCATCCAAACTATTGGAAATGGAATTATCACTCTACGTTTGAGGAGTCATGACGCTGTGAGCTACCAGGTCTTCAATATGGGCGGATCACAACCAATTGATGCAATAATTTGCTCATTATCTTCATCCGTCAACAAGCATTTGTACATTCTGAGCTCCTTGAGATGTTTGGTCATTTGCTTCAAATGAGTTGCCCACAATGATGCACAGCCCCCCAAAGCATCATTCTTTGACAGATCCAGAAGAACCAGAGTGGACATGTCACTCACTGACTCTGCAATGGGTTCCATATCGGAAAATACCAGATTGCACTCTACCAATTCCAGTTCCTTAAGGTGGTTCATTTTCTTCAATTGCAGAGCCCACGGTGATTCACAGCCACCCAATGCTCCATTCTCTGACAGATTCAGATGAACCAAAGTGGACATGTCTCTCACTGACTCAGCAATGGGCTCCATATCTCGTTTTCTCAGATTGCAATATTTCAAAATCAGTTTCTTAAGGTGGTTCATTTTCTTCAAATGCAGAGCCCAGATTGACGCACAGTCACCCAAATCATTATTCCTTGTCAGATCCAGCTGAACCAGAGTAGACACACCACTCAGTGCCACAGTGATGGGCTCAATATCTTGACCTTTCAGTAAACAGCCTGCCAAGTGAATATTTTGAAGGCATTCCATTTTCCCCAATTGAGGACCCCAAATTGATGCAAAGCCACCCAAGGCTGGATTATCTGAGAGGTCTAGCTCAGTCAATGTTGATGAACATGCCAATGATGATAGGAGTTCTTCAGTATTGGCAGTAGTTAATGAGCTCTCTCTCAGAAAAAGAGATTGTAAATTGGTCATTAGCTTTATCGACTTTGCCAAATCTTCACCAAACTTCTGGAAGTTAAAACCAGCCATAGCCAGTTTCATAACCCTTGTGAAGTAATAATTCCCTCTGCTCAGGGCTGTCACCTGCTTCAGAAAATAAAAGAATGCGCTTGTACTATCATTATTCCAATTCGAAATGTCAATATCAGCAGTCATAACTGAACTGATAACATTTTCTGGTGGCAGTTCCTTTGACTGACTCTCGAAACTACAAACAATGACAAGAAGCAAGCATCTGTATGGCTGCACCTTCTGTAAAATACGATTTGTACATGCCTCATTGTCTCCACAACAAAATCGGAGCAGATAATCATAACGAGACAGATGAGAATGAGTTGTGAATGCAGTACTCTTAGGTAGCCTAATATCAATCTGATCTAGGATTCTGTTAAACTCTTCAGTATTTATCAAGCTTTGCCAGTACATCGCTGCGCAATACCCCAAAAGCGTGTGGTGTAAAAAAGACACTCTTTGATAACTGTCAAGCCCATCGATTACCCTCTCGCTAGTGAGGACACCTGCATTCATAGCTGCGGCTAATGCACTTTCTTCAAAGTCCCCTGCTCTAAAGGCAAATGACTGATCTTCAGAAATCAAACGATCTAGAGCAACCTTTCCAATTGCAATCAAAATTTTAGATATTGCATCTTCTTCGATGTCTCTTGTTTTTCTTTTGAATATGTATTTCAGTGCTTTGTTATGCAGTTGTGTCATTGTGTCTGGGAGGGTGTTCTCCTTGCCCCATAGCAAACACATCAGCAACAGTAGCATGGGACTCTTTGCCAAATCAGACAAGGTATCTGAGAGTTCTATCTGCTCTATAAGCTTGCTAGCCTTGTCATGATCCTTAGGGAAGAATTTGTTCACATATTCCTTTATATCTGTATACGAAAATCCCTCAACTCTCACATGAGTGTATGGCTTTTCAACCAATGATGAATTGACTAATTTGTCAAGGGGAGGACGAGATGTAATAACTACCCAACATTCTGTGCCCTGCTTTTGATTAAGAACTTTGAGAATCGAACCAAATGAGGATGTGTTAAGCGTAGTGGTTTGAAACTCATCAAACCCTTTCAAGAGAATCAATACTTTGTCTTGATTTCTGTTAATAAACTCTTCCAAATCAGATTGATATACAGAGTCTTTGTCTAAGAGGTGATCAAAGATAGCATCCATTAAGTCTGAACTTTGTTTCAATGAATGCATTTTTAGTACAAAAACAAGTTCGTACTTATTGAGTGTCTCACTGTTACCCAATGCCCAATCATAAGCGATTTTGTCAATTAGGGTTGTCTTGCCAATTCCTGCTGATCCGCTTATAACTACACGTTTGATTGGATTACCCTCCCTTGTCTTAAAGTGGAAAATCTCTTCATATGATTTCATTTTATTTTCCTCTGTTTGAATCATGTCAACTTGTTCAACTAATTGTAGCTTAGTGTAGATGTCCATTATGTGCAACTGATGATCATCAACCCATGGGAGCATCCGTACATAGCTACCTTTAGTGGTGAACACCTTTTTCAGTGCCTCTTTAGCCTTTCGTGCAGCTTGAACTTGCTCTTGGTCTGGTGTTCCTGTTTTAAAATATAAACAAAACCAATTATTAATAACATTACTGCACCCAAAAACCAATCACAAACTTAAGTTTAATACATTAGGCACGTAGTTCTGTAATCAACAATTGTTTTTCGACACATCCACACCAGCTGGTTTTTACCTCTAAAGCTCAGGTGAACATGTTTGAGAAGGAATGTTTAACCACTGGCCAAGGTTTTGTTTCTTTTGAAAAATGACCTACAGTCTAGGCCTGGGCGACTTGTGAAATTTACTACTCGACTAGTCGAGCTCCAATTAGTGGCCACTATTTTTTGTTTCCCAAGATGCATTGTGGTATATTTCTAATTGTGTATCGACGCAGGAGCAAGATGGTAAAATCCCGGCTGAAAATATGAAGGATGCGTTGCAATGGACGCCATTGCAGTAAGCAACTCTTTTGATGCAACGATATATCAGAGCAGACAATGACAATTGCTATTATTTTATGCATTGTATCAAATTTATAACAAAACATTTGCTCAAAAATGCTTACCACAGGCACCACCCCCACCTTGTGCCTCGTGGCGCTAAACGAACCATTGTCAAATTGAGGTACATGTAGGGCCTATTATGAGAAAATACAGCAGCAAGATCGAAGCGACATGGCGTTTTTCAGGGGTAAAATTGGGGTTTCTGATGCACGTGAAAAGTTGCAGACCTGCGAAATATGGAGAAATTCCATGAAAAAAATCAGCGTTCAATAAACGGCCAATCCAGTTTTTTTAGTTGGCAATTTTGTAATACATGTAGTGCACTGATCAATACAACCAACATGTTACAAACATGTAACAGCCGTTGTAGTATGAGTTGCACATCATGTGATCGTGTACTTCTCCTTAAGAAAAAACAGATGGGACATTTTGTTTTCGCTTTGGCAACAAAATGTCAACAGTTTACGGTTGATTTTAGACCTTTATTCATGAACAATCAATGTGTGTGTTTGTATAGAGCAGAGGTAAGCTGTGTTGTATATGGATGTTGAGTAAAAGGAGGGGATAAAACGAAATTGAATGGAAAAAACTGTAAGAAAGGCCGTGAATGTGATGATTTTCCCCCGTCTGCTGACCAATCATGGAGAAATGGCTGACTGAAGACAATGGTGCAGCAGCCGATTTCACGAAACTTTATGCCATGGCGTAAGTCCACTTGCGCAACGTTTGTGGCGCAAGTTGCGCCACTAAGATATGATCGATTTCACGAAAGTTACGCCACGTCTGAAAGTGGTGCAAGTCTGAAAGTTGCGCCACAAAAATGGCGCAACTTACGCACTCGATTTTGATGGCGTAAGTCAGTATTTTATTGCGCAAGTTAATAAACTGCCAACGGCACAACGTGTTTTGCCCGGGTAGGCTGCACTATCCTTTGGCAGGGACGTTATTTCAGTGTGTATCGAAATATATTGCATTCTTTTTTTTTCTTTAGCGGAAACAAAACAAAAAACACGTTCATCAGCCATTGGTTTACAAGTAAGTTTTACAATTAAAATACCCCCGGTCATTTTGGAGGAAATAAACGTTTAAATCGGCCAGGATTTTTGGGGTCATTAAAACCGGCGTTCGTTGGTTGTAATTGCAGCCATATAATACATTTTCAGAAAACACATTCGTCTCTCATTATTTATTTGCTCATCATGAATGCATCGATTCCGATAAACAGCTCCCCCCGTGTTTATCATTCAAGAAATCAATCCTGAATTTTTCATTTCACTCATAAACTTTATTTTACCTCCCATACTTGCATACAAAAAAGAGTAGTTAAAATAAATTAGATTTTTTTAATGAATTTTCCATTTCACTTATAAACATTTTATTTTTCCTTCCACATCTAAATAAAATCAATACATTCAACAACTACACAAAAAAAACAAGTTTAAAGAAACTGTTTAAAGGCAATTATATTTATTGGAGCAAGATATAGTATAGTTTAAAGAAGTACTTGAACGAGACGAAACAGGAAGTACTATTTGCTACAATCCATAAATAAGTGTTCAAGCTTTACGTTCATACAGTTCACATCTTATCAAAATATTTTTTAAATGTAAAAAAAAAATCATTTCGAACACCCCTCGGACGTGCTTTTTAACGAGAATCGCGAAAAGCCCCGTGACGTCATCAATCTCAGATAGAAATGTGTGACGTCACTTGTGGGAGTTGTGTTTGTTTACCCCGCGTTGTGTACGCGCATTGCAATGGTTAACGAACCACCTCTATGCAGAGACGACTGGAAAATCCTCTAAAATGTCGGATAGCAACGGGTCCTGGGAGGAATTTAGCATTGATGATGAAGAGGTGTACTCTGCAAGCACTGTAGATGATAGTGATAGCGTAGAGGGGAGCTCTCCCGATGAGAGAGAGGGGAGCAAAGTGACGACGAAGCAGTGGTTCGTGGGGCAGAACCATACCGGTTTGAGCCGCTTGCTGTAGCTGCCGACAACGATCAAGCTGGTGAGAACGATGAGCGGAACCAAGACCGACTGCTTAATACGGCATGGTAATTAGTTTATTCAGTTATATTGAGAGGCTAAGCAAATGGATGACCTCATGACTGTGTATTGTTGTTATTTGGTACAGAGTATACGTAGGCCTGCTCCTACATGTATGATACATGTTGACTACTGATGCACAATATTATGTGCCGATTTCGGTAAACCAGTGCAGCATTTCGATACAGTATTTCAATTCATAAGCCTTCTTGTTGTTTTTTTGCGGGGGGGGGGCTGATCGACCCATTACGATCATGTCAAGTGCCTGTAATAAGTTACACAAAACAATAACCCTTTTATTGGCACAGTAGACCCATTCTAAAAGAAAATACTACATGTCATGCTCTGCTCATAAGCCCATTGGCAGTCATTGCATATCGGTAGTGTATGGAGAGTTAAAAATAATTTTCTTCCTTTAACCATTTCTTTATAGGTGTCAATGGATGTCAATGTGGCAGGCTGTTTCAGGGTTTTTTCATACATCACTTAGTACCTGTGTGTTGTTAAAAATAATGATGCTGTTATTTGGTGATATACTTTTCAATATGCAAGTTCCATAAAATATTATAGCAGGTGCCGGGGTGGGATTTTATGACCGAATATTATTGCAACATAGTCACCATGCACGTAAAACAAAGTTCATTTGTAATAGCGTTACTTATTTAGTGCCCCTTTTGTTTTTTCAAGTTAGCCTATAATGGCCAATTAGTTTATGAAATGATGGTCCTCCATAAAGAACCCAAAACAGCTTGTCTATATTTCTCTTGATATTTCTAGTCTATGTCCAATTGTTCTTTAAAGGTGTTCCTGTGGCCACTGTGTCCAACAACCATTGGTGAACTGCATATGCTGCAAGGAAGAAGACAAAACAAGGGCCAAAATGGTGGATCTAGAGATAGACTTGATTGACGTAAACCAGTGTCTAAGCTCACATGATTGGTTTGAAGCTGTGTGCCTCCACCCTGGTGTCTTGGAGACTGCCTATCTACAGTATCGGGCTTATTATGGACGAGATGCAGTTGAGGGGACACTTGATCAGTAAGTACATAATTTTCTTCCTCCATGGTTGATCAGTGTGCTATTTGCTATATGTATACTATTGTACGTATGCATGTAGATACAGAGTTGAACAAAACCGCTCTTCATTGTATGACCTCTGCTGCTACACGTAGCCTGGAAAAAATGTACCGCTTGAATACCCTGTCACACTATACCTGCATGGTGTAGCATACTTGAAATACCATCATACATTCAGCCCTTCACCCCACCCCATTGAGATGCTTTCTAGTGTTTTTAGGTGCGCCCTTTGACTTAAAATGGTTGAACTCACAAGTAAATCCATGGGGCTGGAGCACCCCCCCAAAGTGAGATTGAAAAAAACGCACAAATAAATGGTTTCATACATACATAATATAGCTCCCCTCCCGAATTATGTCTTTTCCCCCGCTCCTCCCCCCCCCACCACCCTACACAATGAGGCAATTTGAAACATTGATGTTTTATTTCACTTATTATTTTTCAGAAAATATTGTCATGTTGCTTATCGGCAAGTGGTAAGATGGTGTTGGGGATACCTTGGCCGTTTCAACAGAGTGCCTCTTCCGTCATGCATCATGGATGCCATCCGGAGAACTTTTCCCAACCCAACTGGACAGTACAAGGGATTTCGCTATCCACCACTTGATTAGTGAATAGGTACACCAGGCCTGATATACATGTACTTTGTTCTTGTAAGGGCAAGGCAGTTTTTCCTTAGAAAAGGGCAATGACCAAGGGCCATGGAGACACAAATGCCTCCATGAAGTATCAGACCAGGGCCCAATTTCATGGAGCTGCTTAAGCAGAGAATTACGTTTAGCAACTTTCTGCTTAGCCAAAATAAGCAGGATACCAGTCACAGATTGTACATGTGACATGGTACTTTGGCTGGTATCCTTATTCTGGCAAGCATAATTTTGATGTGCTTAGCTACTTTTGTGCTCAAGCAGCTCTATGAAATTGGGCCCTGGGTACACAATTTTGCCTAGTACGTGGTTTATCAAAGTGTTTGGAATTATTCTGATGTTGAAAATCTACAAACTACCTGTATTTTATGGAAGTGCACACATGTTCATGTAATTCTTGTATAAAGTCACTTGATTTGAATACAATTTGAATCTGTATTTCAGTGTGTTGTTTTTAATGACTTAACCTTTTGTGTACTGGATTAGAAAATAACAAATATAACATGAGAATTGTTAAGTGCTAACATTTTTGCAATGCTTGTGTATAACCTCTAGGTTTTAAATCAGAACAATTTGCTATGGGACAAGGGAATTTATCTGTTTGATTAGTAAGCCAAAACCATATTATATAAAATAAAATTAAACGCCAATTTCTTCTGTCGTCCAGCTCAATAAATGTATTTTATTCTTGCCAAACATTATGCTATGCCTGTGTTGCAGAGGGATTCCCCTCAAAAACTGTACTGTAACACATGTCACTCTTGTACATAAGTCGCCCCCCCCCCCTCCAGCAAAACAGAAATACTATGAAGAATTGATGAAAACCCCATAACAACAATGAAGACGTGCCACACATCAAGCACCTGAATTATTAAGTGGATGGAAATAAGGGTTTGGTACAATTTGTACATTACATTTAAAAAGTGGCTCATTTCTAAATTTTAGTTTACAGGAAATGTGTACTTAAATGTACATGTACATGTACCTGTAAACACACTTGATCAATGAGGGTAACTGATCAAATACATGTACATTGTTTTCTTATGATTAAAAGAAGTACTGTAAAGTGCCATGTGTAAATAATCCCAATTTAGATGTACCTTATTAAACAAATAAAAGCCAGAAAAAGATGGCACATATGTATTTCTTCTAAAAGATCTTGTGACTAATTAATTGTGTTCATTACTTTAAAAATGATCAGTTTACAGTTACAATACTAGGGGTCGGGTAGTGGAGTGAACTGTCTATACACTCCCATGTGTTTACTTGCTACTGGACAGGTCATTCAAATAAAGAGGAGCAGAACTTTGGAGTAGGCTAAATGACCAAATAACAACTAGTCTCATACTTCACCATATCAAAACAAATTAATCCATCATCTTAAAGAGAACCTATGAGTTTGACCAATTCACACTGGATGGAAAAATTAGCTGTGATCTGGTATGTAACTTTCTTTTAATTTGTTTTATGGTGGCCGATTGAAAATCATCTTTGAGGTGACATAGCTATCATCAGTAAATAAAGTTATCAACCTGCAGTACATGTGTACAGTGTGTATGTATAAGTTTGTACGTGTAGAGCATGCACACTGAGAATAGGTGTAAAAGTACTTCAGGTACCCTGTATGCACACTTCATGTGTGCTTAAAAAAATTACAAGTCAGACAAGGCCTACATTCAAGGTTGCAAGGCTCTTTTTGGACAATCTTCTGTTTACTTGGCTTTCTTCCTTCTCTTCCCTCGTGTGGTGCTTTGTGGCATATCCTTGGGTCCTTTCTTTCTCTTCCCCCTCGCTTTAACTGGCACCTGATCAGTACCCGATACCCCTTGAGATGCTGCAATGGCTAACTCATGCACTGGTTGGGTTCTAGCTACCGGTTGTGTTATTTTAGTAAACCTTGAGACAAAAGTATTTACTGCAGTGTTCTTATCCGGTCGAGTCAGAGTGCTAGATATTGTGCCAGGATTGGAGACTAGCTGCGGACACATCTCCCTTGAAGTCTTGTCTCTCTCCTGGCATAGAAGTGCAGCCTTTTTTATGACTCTATTCACATAGTCTGAAATTAATACAAATTAATTATGCAAACATGCACTCTATAAAATCAAACACTAGACTCAACTTTTTCCTTCAAAATCATATGAATGAATTCCAATTTCCAAAACAAGTGATGACTTCTGTTGGACTTAATCTTATTTTCAGTTTCAAAGTATAGGGAGCTATACAGCACATATGGCAGTAGTAGAAGGTATGCATAAGTATATGGATCAACTACCATCATCATTCACTTTCACAATAAAATTTCAAACCAATGACCAATTGTAATGAGCACAATGCTACAGACAGTAAAATTCAACTGTAGTTGAACTTACCATATGTGCTTTTGACCAGGAGCTTCTGAACAGTGTAACCCCAGTGTCCTGCTTTGATCGTGGAAAAACAATGTTGTACTGGAGAGCACCCTTTGCAGTCTTGGATTGTCTGCGTCCTGCATTTTCGTTGTAATGCAGAGCTGCCAAGAAGATTCTGTATGATTAGACAAAATATATAGTACTGAATGTGCAAGAGGATAAACATTAACAAGTTTGGGGCCATCCAAGCCAACAAGCGATTTAAAATACAGACAAAGGTATACAGACTACAGACATGTCCATGACATTTGTCTGAATCCAAGTCAAGTCACTTGTCATGGCCAAGTCAAGTTGTATCTCATTTTCAAGTCAATTCAGGTCATTGACTTAATTCAGGTCAACGAGTTAAAAATCAGTAACTCTTTAAACTGCTTTTGTTTATTATAGTAAATTAATTGTACAAGTGGTTGTCAACAATCACTAACCTGCACAGCATCCCCTCAAATGAAAACACATACATTTTGGGTGCGAAGTGATTGATGACCGAATGAAAGCCCTCAACACTAGATGTTTGCATTGAAGGGAGAGCATCTGGACGTCCTTTCGAAGATATATGGAACCAAGAACTTTTCCTACCTCTTGTGCTGGTTTAGTTCCTATTTGTGTAAAGAAAACAAAAGTAATTAATTTTGTTGTAAACTGAAGATATTGGGTTTGAAATTTAGTATTTTTTTCAAAATAACACTGATATTTTAAACAAAATGCATACAGCGCAGTTTTATCAAGTTGTACCAACATGATTTCTTTCCCTTTTAGTGTTTAAATTGCTACTGACCTGGTTGTAACCATTCACGTTCTGGCAATGGTCCATGGGCACATCTTTGAAAGATTGGATTGTCATGAGTATGTATGTTGAGGAGATGATTATGCACACTGTCAAATTTGGCCAGCATCAGTTCCTTGTCCCCATCATGTGTAGAGGCAGCCACCCAGTAGATGTTATTGATGATCGACTGAATCCAGGGCTTAATGGCACCACATCCTGACAGCTTACTGATTGCCACAAGCTTCTTCTTAAGTCCTGTGTAATAGAAAAAATTGTACACATTGTGCAAATTAATATTTAGAAATACTGTGACGATCAGGGTCCTCATTTCTTCAACTCTTTTACAACTATCGAGGAAGAACTATTTATTAGACATGAAAGGGGACCCTTATTTCTCAAGCACCACTGAGCTATTATCTTTTTTCAAAGAAAGACGTATGGTTTCTCACCTTTGCAACATGCCAAACATCATAATAGTGTTTGACTCCTAATGTGGGCACTACCTTCTCCCGGATGTGCTTGGCAATCTGACGGTGTCTATCTGTGACGATAGCAGACACATTTATCAATGCGTTATCCACCCACATCAACGTTCTTATTAGACCTTCAATCTCCATCAAGTTGGACTTATTTCCAACCTCATTCTTCTACCGAAAACAAAGTAAGAAAATGACCTCTTAAAGGTTGGTTATTAATTGTTGGGGTATATTGCTTGGACTTTTTAGTGCACAGAAAGAATTTACTCCATAAAGCAAGAAAGGTAAAATGATAAACATCTGTGAAATATAAACAATTTTTATTTATTGGGTGGCAGGGGGGGCGGCTGCAAAAAGGTTGCAGCTAGTCTTTACAGCTGAAAAAGGTTATCCCACAGTAAAAGATAAATAGGGAAGAGGTAGGATGAAATACTTTCCATTAAAAAAAAAAAGATGACATTAATTGTAATGATGTCATTACAGTAATTATTGAAACTTACCTGTACTAATTCAATGTGAAGTACTTTGTTCACATTCATTTCGAGGGTGCTGTAACATCCATACTTTGCTGAATGGCCCATACTGTCTGCCCTCATGTCAGTTCCTAAAAATGCTCCACTCTCACGACTTCGCAGATCCTGTACAATCAACTCTTGGGAAGTTTTCCAAACATGGCTAATGGCTGGCTGAAGGAACCTGCATTTTTGGTAACATGTAAAAAATAATGTCTCCAACATCTTTTTGCAAATAACCTCATGTGATCATCCAGAAGATTAATTCTAACTGATGCATGTACTTTCATGCCTGATTGAGAATAACTTAAAGGTTTGTACAGTAATTGGCTGGTTTTTCAAGATTAACAGAAACAAAGTTGATGACATGTGGTTTCTATGTAGTTCAATTAATTTGTGCATTTTGTGCACATAATTTAAAAGAACATGCACACATTTTAAATCTAATGAGGAATGCAGTACTAGTGTCTTAGTTCCATGAAAACAACCATGGATGTTTTTGATGTGTATTCCGACTGTCTTCAGAAAAAAAATTAAATAATAGAAATAATGAGATGAGAATAATTCAAACTGATATGATATTGCTCTTTGACAAACATTTGTGCTAGTTGCCAGTCAATTCTACCATATCAAAATGCAACTGTGAATTTAGCATTTGAAAATAGGCTTCACTGTTAAGCATAGTAAACTTACCATTTTTGGTGATTGAAGAAGGATTCATACGAAATGGTGGCAATGTTGATGGATGTCAAAGCCCGCAGAAATTTCTTAGGACTACATCCTGAAGTCAAGCAAGCAGCAGAAAGAAGGAGGTTGCCAGCTGCGATGTTACCTATCATGGGCTGACTCCTCCAGTTCTTTATCAGGCCGCAGCCACGCTTCCTGCAAATTTGTTGCACTTTAATGAGGGTGCCAGAGAGGGGACGAGAAATCGTGACCTTAGCCACAGCATCACATTTGTGGCACTTCTGAAACAGTTGTAGAAGACTGGACCGAAAGACGATATATTTTGAATCGTCTACTACATCATATGTAATCTTTTCTCCATCAGAACTGTGGAAGACAAAAAGACAGAAGTCAATGTGTTGAGCAATAAACTGAGCAACAAAAAGTCCTTTGAACCGTCTGTTACAGACACTGGTTTCACAATAGATGCAACTTGTCCAATCCTGGCCCCGATTTTAATAGAGGTGATGAAGTAGACAATAGTGCTTAACAATTTTCTGCTGATCATAATAAGCAAAAGACCACAGTTGCAAACTTTACATAATGATATGGTATTTTGGCAGGCAACCTTTTTCTGGCAAGGACAATTGTTTTATACTCTGCGTATGTATGAAATTGGGCCCAGCTCTGAATACAGAAAAACATTTGCATTCCAATCAGTATGCTCTGATTGTCTTGAGTAAAGCTTTTATTAAAGTTGGTTTTCCATCAACACTTGTTCATTGAAGGATACTTTTCAAGTGTATAGGCCCAGAGAAACATTTAAGATTACAGTTCTCACTATATGGTTTATTTTTACCTTGTGCTTGTATCGGCACTGTCATGACTAGATGGCACATAGTCACTTTCACAAACAGGCTCTGAAGTAGGATCATCAGATACAGGTTCCTCAGCAAATGTAGCAGCTTTTGCTACTGGTTGGGTGACAGTATGTGTTCAATGTTGCAGTTTTTTTAGCGGCTTCCCCTTGACAAGCGAACATTCTGTGAATTTGTTTTCACACTTCAGTAGTCGCTTTACCTGAACACCTAGAATTAAATTTAAAGGGTACACAATAGGAGACTTTAGTAAATAACTGCAGTTATACTCACATCATAAGTAAATGGATGTTATCAATGTTCAAGGCATTGTCCCTTCAGTTCGAATCTGTATCCATTATGCAACAGCCACAAACATGGTGACTTGAGCCTGAGATGTGAGTCTTAAAAGTCTGCGAAGTACCTTACTCTAGGGTTTTGCCTCAAAATATCTCATTCAGCAGTTTATGGAACATACAAATCTGAAAGCACAGTTGTAAGGTGCTGCACACATTTACCTTTATTGACTGGGTGAAACATCTTGGGCTTAGTTTGTGTCCGTTTAGACCTCACTGATGTGTGGTGGGCATCCCTTGGGAAGATATTAATTTGACTACTGGCAATGTGATGTATGGAGCAACGCCATCTTGCAACTGTTTGGGTCGACTGATCAATCCCCTGATGAAATAAATTACACATTGTAAAAAGATGAAGTCAAGGAGTAAAATTAAGAAATACACAAATAAACCAATTTAGCAAGGTGTGCACACTGAAGGGGTTGTCACCAACAGGGGGTACTCCCCTAATGTATACCCAGGCAATATCAAACCTATTTTATGCTTTGTGCTATACTACTCAGGAGTAATTGCATTCAGGTCATAGTATCCACTATTCATCAATGACTTACATTATGCTCTTCCAAGATTGGACAGAATATGAATTTACTTCCTCTTCTATCAATAGATTGTGCAAGTCTTGCCCACATACAAATAATGTTGAGACCTAGGTCCCCCGTTGGTTTATGTTTGAAGAAACAAACTCATTCACATTTTCATGTGTCAATGTTTGAACATAGTGTGAGACTAGGTCGTGGTATATTGACTAGGACGTGGTATATTGAGAACAACTAAAAAGGGGAGCTAAAAATTATTACACCTACTGCTGTTGTGGTCATAGTACAGACTTCAATGGTTGCTCTGTCAGGCTCACTGGAAGGTGCATCCGGATGAGGCACAGTTACATCAGTGTCTTTGATGATTTCCAACCCTGCTGAAAAAACCTTTAAAATAAGGAATACAATATGGTCAGTGTTGTGCCAAATGTTGCTTGAAATAAAACCTGATTGTGAAACATTAAAATCACATGACAAAATAAAAATGTCAATATTGTTATTGTAAACAAAGAGTATAGACAAAAAAAAATTGTGCAAATTCGCTGAAAATTGTTGTTTTCTTGAAAATTAGCACAATGGTAACGTTATAGGGCGACAAGATTCTTTTTAATGACAGAACGACTGTTTTGCTTTCATATGAAGAATATATTGTACATGTAAAATTGTTTACCTGTTCTGTGCTGGTTGAATTTTCTGGTCTGACACTGGAAGGTTCACCGTATTTTATATTGTATTCATCCAGTGCTTCTTGCAAAATCTGAAGGAAAGTGTCAACAATGAACTCAGCTTTGTTGAAATTGAAGCAAATAACTAAGCATTAATAAAAGTAAATTCATAGTTGCTGATGTTCCACAATGATTTAGTCTATTTAAACAAGGAGCTGTTCGTAAGGGTTGTTTAATTTCATAGTCTGTTAATTTAGCCACATTGAACAATTGTTAGTTGTTGAGAAATAAATAAAACTGCAAATGTTGGGCTAAATTGTAAACCAAAAAATGTCTACTCAGAAGGAAAAAAACACAGTGAAGATAACAAAAACAATCTATTTTTTTTACAGTGCAAGAAAAAAAATGAAATAAAACCCAGGTCAACAGTAATCAACACGTACACAAACATAATTTTGCCAATTCATACTCAATATTGCTCTATGCTCTTAGTCTTACCATGTTTTACCTTTGACTAAACTATTTCCCTAAAACCAAGAAGAAACAAAACGTTAGGAAACCCCTCCTGAACTTGAAGTATAAACGATGACTACATGCTACATGTACATCCTCACTTCGCCATGTTCACTTGAGGGCGAGTTGGCAAATACAAGTTTTTGAGAGTACGAGTTGGTTGAGCGTGAGTTGGCAACCAAGGGTATTCTGTTCCTGCACGGTTTGTTTGTTTTTCCCAAGTGAAAATAAACTATGTTCCAACCTGATATTCATGTGAATGATTCATTCACTGGAATCACTGATTAAATTATCAGTAAGAACTGAAGGGTATTTATATTCATGCCTACCCGGCTTTTCTGACGTTTCTTGAATGCCGTTCCGAAATGCTTTGCTGGCTGTGTCATCTCGGCATCACTCTCCTGACTATCGTCTTTCGAAGTTGATGGGGCTTTCAGGCTTTGTACCGAGCCTGGCTTTAGCCTGAAGTTCCGTTTGAGCCCCATGCTGCTCTGAAGCTTCACAGAGTCATCCCTGCACTCATCTTTGAAGTGTGCGCTGCAAATCGTGGACCATTTGGTCAGCTTAAAATCAGATCGAGTGTTGTCTACGAAACGCACCCATTCCTTGCAAGTGGAAGGATTTCTCGGAAACCGGACAAAATGTACCTCGGGATTCTTGGTTGTCTTCCTCGTACAACCACCAACGACACATGATGCTGGCATATTACCCTAGCACCCAAGACACGTTTGTAAAAGCAGATTTTAAGACGATTTCTATATCGAAATTGTCGGAAGCACATGCATAAACAACACGTCCCCATATGAACAACTCGTCTGCCTGTTTGTTTACATTAAGCTAACTCCCACAAACGACGTCGCATGGAAGCGCGCCGCCAACGGCAGAAGTGTTTTTAGTTTTTCAAAACCTTGAGGTTTGGGCCTAATATTTTGATCAATAATTACGAAAAATCCAGAAATGTAAATACATCAAAATTACAATTACATGACAAACAAACACATTATAAACAAGTTTAAATAGCATTCCCGTTACAAAATTCTCGTTCAAGTACTTCTTTAATACTTGTTATTGTTCAGAAACCAACAGAAAAAAACAAATTCAACGCCCCCCCCCCCATTTTTTTATCAAGAATTGTTTAAAAAAATACATGACGCTATCAGCTTAAATTAGCTGTCAGAAGATGAAATGTAATGGGAATCACAAAGTTTGTCTTTAAAACATTTCAAAAGAGTTTTACAAAATATTTGAAGAAAATGTTTTTTATTTTGTTTAATTAAGTTGACAGGATTTGCTGTTGTAAAAAGGGTGTAGGCCCCTGGAAATGGTCAAACTTGCTTGTGATATTGGTAAACATATTTTGGATTTGTGGGTTTTTTAAGTTATAGTTATAACTGAATTATTTAAAACTAACAAGCTTATTAGTCATCTTTGAATATTATCCCATACTTTGGGGCCTTAGTTTGATTTCATTAACTAAACTAAGTCTTTGAAACAATCATCCAGTTTGCTGGGAAAATAACTTTTGGATGACTCTGAGAATGACACACGGAACTCCTTGAACACGACTTCATCTTCTTCTCCATCTCCTTGACATCTCCATCCTCTCATGACATCTAATAAGGGATGTTGTGCTGTATATTGAGTGAGAAGTAATACAGGGAAACAAAAACTTTAATTGAGTTGTCTAAATAACTTTCTTGTTAAATGAAAGGTTTTTTTTTAAATACTAATTGCAATTAGTTGAACCCATTATTTGTATTAACAACAACAGTAATCACCCTTTTATTGGTTTAGTGTTAAAAAAAATGCAATTTTTTAGTGTAGTGCAGATAAACAATGATATAGGTATTGAAATATAAAAATTTAAATATTTCCTGTTCACACCTCATGAATAAATAATGTTCCTCTCCTCTGAAAACTCTTTCATGGAGTATTTTGAAGGAAAACCAAACAAGAAGACACTGGTATCAAATCCGACTTGAACACTCTTCATGTTAAGGTACTGTTGGTGACATGTTTCCTATGGGTCCCTCTCTTGCGTTTTATAGTATAGCTTAATCTAAATACAAAATGAAAAGATTAACAATTTTTTTTTTTTTTTATGATGTCAGTAGATACTAGTTGAAAAATTAGTGTGGGATATGGTGGTTGGGTTTGTTATAATTAAGCCCCATTTTCAAACCAGCAATTTCACACACACACAAAAGAATAATTAATTAATAAATAAAATTGATCAAGTTTTAAGAAACATAAAATAAGGGGGGAAAGCAATTGGCCACAAAGTGACGGCAACATAACACTCAATTATTAAACCGTTTGACAAAAAACTCCACCATGGTTGAAATTTTGCAATAACAATCGTTGACATCTACATGAGAATATTGTGCTGCCGAAGTTCCAAAATGTACCATTTTGAGCTAGCTAGCTACGTAGCTAGTACTGTACTAGTACTACTAGTACTAGTACTACGTACTACCTACGTGTACTTGTTTGTAATGTGTTTTATCACTTGGTATTTTGTACAATTATAGTAAAAGTTCTACTCCTTATTAATCCCCAAAATGTGTATTTTTATGCACGTTATACATGGTGTCATTGCGTTATACTTCAAACAAAATCAGCGGCTAAAAGTCAACGAAGGCCACAGTATTACACAAGGTAAAATTGTTGAGTTTGCCGGTCTGCGTACACAGACCTATCATCACACGATCCCACCCACGTCTTTTCGTCGTCAGTGTTTGTAAATTTTCAAAAGATTTCTGTTAAAAATAACTTGAAAAGCAGCGAGTGTTTGATACTGTTTATCATTGAACTCTTTAACTAGTCATTTCTATAAATTCTTACAAACTTACGTGTCCAAATAAAAGTAGTTAGTGGTCCAAGTTGAGCCATCTTATCCGAACACTTCCGTTGACACTTCGCTAGACTGCATGAAACATGTTGTTGTCGTCGTGTGCTAAAAAAGATCGCGATTTAAAATGGGTTTTCCGTTGCATTTTTCCCCATCAGATTCAGGCAACAGTCGTTGAAAAAGGTTGATATAAGTTGCGCAGCTAAGGAAAGTTTCGTGAAATTCAACTTGAGGAAGTGGCGCAGCTGCGCAACATTTACATGGCGTAACTTTACGACATGGTGCAAGTTACGCACTACTTTCGTGAAATCGGCTGCAGGCGTGTGATTATTTGCACTCGTAGGGAAGCTTTTTATAGGCGTGCGATGGCATGCGGGTGCGATCGTACGCCTCAAATCAGAAGGACTGTAGGCCTATTTGTCAGAAATTGTCAGGAATGGATACTAAAACGAAACCCGATGTCTTTGTCATAAATACTGGAATTTATTGTTGGCTTCTGATGACAAAATAATGAAATATTCAGCATTTTTGATCGAATTTAGTGCCAGTCGGTAAAGCTTTTAGCAAGGCAAAGTCCCAGTCGGTAGCTCTGAGTGCCGGTGTGGCAGGAGATTCTGTCCCCCCCTATACGGCGAACTGTGTACAAACGTCTTATGATAGCGCCCTCTTTTGAATCATCCTCCTCCAGCCCATGTTAATTTCCCATATGGGGGACAGAATCTTTGGGGACAGAATTCCCTATGACACCGGCAGGCCCGTCCGGCGTGGTGACAACACTGGGTACTCAGCAATTGGCCCTCGGCGGACGGCAATCTAAACGTAAAAACACAACGCATCCCCATAGCGCTGCAGTTAGACCTTACACAAAATAATGTGTACCGTCTACTTCTGCATGCTGCTGGCCGGCCGCAGCCATTTTAGCAGCTCGACGAAGACCACCACCCCCATGAGCTTCCGGACCAATCACAAGCCACACAATCTTATGTCCAAGAGGTGCTGCACTATTGAAGATGTTGCATACAAGAAATAAACAACTGTGAAGTTTTGTTGTTAATTTAAATTCAATTGTGTGTTTTCTAAATCTTTATAGCTGAGTTCTAATTTGTATTAGCTTAAAACTCAGTCTTGTTAAAGCTGACCTACAATTTGTATTTAGTTAATGCAGATTTTAAAGGATCCTTATGTTAAGCTTTCATGTTGGCCATCAGCAATCATGAGATGTTATCTTTTGGTTTAAAACAGAGCACTAAAGCGTGGGGGGGCACTGAGGGGACCTCGACTTCAAAACCATACATTTGTTTGTATGCTTTGGCTCGGGCTTGGTCTCGGTCTCGGTCTCGGTCTCGGATACCTTGGTCTCGGTCTTGGTCTCGGTCACGGGCTGCAAAAGTCTCGGTCTCGGAAGGGCTGGTCTGGGTCTCGGTCTCGGATGGGGGACTCGGTCTTGGACTTCCGGGTCTCGACTACAACACTGCCCAGTGTTATTATGCGTATTGAACATACGTGCGCTGTACATAGTCATACACAACAATCACGAACACTATAATAATATGAGAGTGTACTTATTTTGTGTGCTAAACATTAATATTCCTCCGGGTGCATGACAATCGGATTTTTAGTATTACAAAAAAAGGTATTGTTGGTGAAAATACGTGACTCGAGAGTCACAAGTCCTCGGGGTCAAGTCCGAGTCATGATAGTCGAGTCCAACTCCAAGCCTTTTGCCGACGTGACTCGAGTCAAGTCCGAGTCACCGAAATTGTGACTCGAGACGGACTCGAGTCCGAGTCCTGGACTCGAGTCCTACAACTCTGACTACAGTACATGTTAAATAGCATCAATGGAATCTCATTTGTGAAATTTAAAAGAAATTTAGTGTTTGAAACATGAGTTACGTCCAAAAGCTACCATTTCTGCGCTGTCAGAACTGGAACCTCATACTGTTTCTAAGAGCGACTGATGTTACCAGTCTATGGCGTTTTATTCACACCCATTGAAGAACAATTTAGTTTGATATATTTGCGAGGATTACATAACTTTTAAACTACACAAATGGATAGAACATAACATGTACACAAAAGCCGTGTTGATGCATTATCAGGTGTCAAGTAATATAATTATATTCAAAGTTTATTATTTAAAAAAATCACACCTCCCCAAAAAATGTAAGGTCGACCTGACCCCATTTTGACCTCATCATGATCATCTGATCGAAAGTGGAAGTTGAAGTGAAAAAATACTCCCGAGCAATACTTACGAGAAACATTTTTAAAGACCAACGCTTTATACGGTCCTGATAAAAGAAGGAAACTGTCGACCAATCAGAGAGCTTGCCTGTACATGTTCACATAAGAGCCTTTAACACACAAAAACCCAAAATGTGCCAGAAAAATAAAGAATCAAAGCTCTGTTCTGTCAACCAATCAGATTCATGGTACTTTTCTAATCAGCATTCAGATGATTTTTCCCCTGATTGGTTCATAAATATTTTACAGTTTAGCAAGCTATGTTTTCCTTGTATGCATGAGTATCAGCCTACTTCACGTTTTCTATGCAATCTTCGCTTACACAGCTAGCGCAGAAATGTGGCGCTTAGCGGTGGGCTGTTAGCGCAGATTTCTGAGGTAAACAGACGCATGAAATTGGGGCCTGGTGAAATTGTTTTTGGTTAATTCACAAATAAGACACAAGTTCAGGCATTTTGTCACACAGCAGAGGAATCAGGTTTCCTTGTTTTATGTAGTCTACAAATGCATTATGTAATCTCTCACTAAAATTTGTCATATATTAATTGTAGCGGGTCAAAGTAATGTTTGAATTTACCTTTTGCCAGTAGTGGTGACATTGTTATCATCTCTAGCTTCTCTTCCTGCGAATATCTTTGACCATCTTTAGACATTAAAAGGACAAATATAATTTGGAGTTACTTGTTAACTAGTTTTTAAGTATGGACTCGCATGGATGAAGACTCCAGGTCGTTTTTCAATGGCTCGGGTCACAGGGTTGAGGATAGCTTGGATTTTCTAAAACAATGGGTAAAACTTTAGTGATTCAGTACCCGTTGTATGCATTTTCTTATTAAAAAAGCATGACTGAAACAAGTTGAGTGAAAGCTTGGAGCAGTTTTTTTTCTTTCTTTCATTAACATATGAACAGTGCCATCTCTTTTTCAACACCCAAAATAAATTAATTCAAGTGCTTTCATGCAGTAGTGGATGCCTGCAAAGTTTTCTGCAGTAATTTTGAAGCCTAGGTTAAAACTTTAAATCACGTCACCACGTTAGTAGTGTGCCCCAAGGAGTTAATGAACTTTCCATAAATGGTGAAGGTTTGACTGCGCTGCTTTTCCTTGCAGCTTTCAAGATGCAACGGTGTGGTCCAAATTTGCATTTTTTATTTGCTTTTTCATCCTTAAGTTGGCTTATTTTTTTTTATAAATCAGCTGCATTCCTGGAGAGGGCGAGTGAGGAGACTTCTCCATACTGGGAATAACAATAGAAAAACATGTGAAAGAACTTAAAATCGCATATATACCTTAACAGACCCTGATGTGTTTCATAAACCATCTGGCAGCGCGTGTTTGTGCACATTTGAATTTGATTTTGTATTGTTGTGTCATTCATACAATAAAAAAGAAAGGTTAGAATGCCTTTTGTTTTTGCTTTCGGTAAGCAGTAAATATGAAGTTGATATTCTTCTTAGGGCTTCTCCACCAGCAGGCAATATCTGCTTACATATTTCAGAAAAGTTGAATTATGAGTCATGCCTGCCTGACTGCTGAAATTGAATTTATAACAAATTTTCTAGCATGGAGCATCTCGAAAGAGCTTCCATTCACTGTTCTCAAGCTTCAGTACTTTAATAATTACCTCTTCTTTTTCTCCACCGGCGTTTGAGCAAAGCAGAGGAGTCTGGTTGCTTTGTTTCGTGCAGTCTACGAATGCATTATGTATTCGTTTTATAAAGTTTGTTGTATATTAATTGTAATAGGTCAAAGTAATGTTTTGTATTTACCATATGGCGATTGTGATAACCACGGTTTATCCTCTTCCAGATAACGTCTTTTCTTCTCTTCCAAACGATGTCTTCGATTCGCTTTGAACATTTAAAGGAAAAATATAAGTTTGTGTTACTTGTCAACTAGTTATAGGTATAAGCCCGTAGACTTGCATGGATGAAGACTTGGGGCCGTATTTCAATGGCTGGGTCCTGACTTTATTAAATTCAGACTTTAATAGACTTGAAGTTTGGTAGCCCTACATGGATGGAAAAGGTAGGGTTGGATGGAAAAAGTAGCTTTATAAAACAATATGCAATTTGGTTAACATAGTTACATAGTATAAGGTGAAGAAAAGGGTATATTTTTGTGTTAATCGGTCCTATCAAAGACTAATTATACAGGATGAGCTTCAAAGAACTTGTGCATGATATGGAACATTACGGATGGATGGGGGTTGAAGACACAGGGTTGAGGATAGTTTGGTTTTTCTAAAACCATGGATAAAACTTGCAGTGATTCAGGGCTGCTCCACCAGCAGACAATGTCTGCTACACATTTCAGAACAATTGAATCATGAGTCATGTCTGCCTGAGTTTTGAACTTGAATTAATAATAAATCTTAATAACACCTTTTGTGCGTCTCCTCAGAGTGTACAGCAAATGCACTGTAGGTAAAACAGATAAGAGTTACAAGCGTTTAATAACAAACGGTATTCCTGTTCAAATAAATATTTAAGTTTGATTGACACACAAACACACAACAGTAGTCATAAGGACTAATCAAAATATAAAAACAAAAACAAAAATTTAAAACAAAGAAAAGGAGATGACTTATAAGGAAAATGTGAGAATCTAAATTTTTGCAATCACAATGTGGGTTTCTGTTTTTGTTAATTTTTTCCATTAAATTGTTTGACTTAACCAATTAGTAGGCTTGAAATACAGTAATACTACAGAAAACGTGGGTATTTTTAAGCTCTAGAAGTGCCAATAAACTTATTGTGATCCAGCATACACGGAAAATGCTACCAACACAATGTTGACTTCCTTGCAAACCGGTAGCTATCTTTGAGATGATGAAATCCTCTGAAAGTAGGATGTCAACTTCCCAAGATAGCCATCTTCTGTAATACTTTTTCTAAGATGTTATAGATGTTATAGATTTTGGGAAGTCGACATATTTCTTTCAATATGTTGTTATCTTAAAATAGCTATTCCCGCGAAGCGTATATATTTGCCTGTATGATATCGACACCCCAAAATAAATTATCTTGTTATGTAAATATAAAGTGGTGTGCCACTTGTGGAGCTCCGTAGATATCGAAAAGTCGACTTGTGCAGATAAATTATCAGGATAAGTCTTCCTCTTAGCTTTAGTAGATCGACCTAGTTGTGGTGAGCGTTCTGTTTATAGATTTGTTGTATTGTAAATAAGTAATAAAAGTAATTTGTCTACCGTTAATTGTCAAGTTGCATTAAATCAAGTGAAAGACACAAAGTTCTTAGGTATACATAATGATGAACATTTAACTTGGAAAACTCATATCAATGCTGTATCTAGTAAAATATCAAAAAATGTGGGTATAATGAATCGTTTAAAGTTTTTCCTACCAAGTAATATTTTATTAACCATCTATAATTCTTTTGTCCTGCTGTATTTAAGCTATTGCATTCACATATGGGGTGGTTCTTTAACTCAGTGTAAGAGACTAATTACTTCACAAAAGCGGGCTGTTCGCATCATTTCTAATGCTGGTTATCGTGATTATTCAGCACCACTTTTTGAACAGCTTAAACTTCTAGAATTCAATGACCTTTAATACCTTAATTTAGGTAAATTTATGTATAAATGCAACCATAATGCATTACCTTCTTGTTTTAACTCTTTTTTTACCTTAACTTCAAATATCCATTCTTATGATTCTCAAAGTTCCCATAAGAATAATCTTCATGTCCGCTTCAACAGAACATCATTGTTTAGAAATAGTCTTGTCCAACGTGGTACTACATATTGGAATAGTCTCGGCAATTCCGTAAAATCTGCATTTATTTTGTCAAATTTTGTAAAAATTGTAAAAGCTCAGTTCCATAATTCTTAGTAATGAAAGAAAAGTTATAACAAATTTCTAAAAGATGTTTGTCATAGTTCCTACATGTTTATTATATGTTAGTCAGTGTTGTTAGTCTGTTGGTGTGTTTGTTTGTTGTAGTGTCTGTCCGTTGGTACGGGAACGAAAGCTTTTGCTTCACCTTACCCCTAGGCCTAAATGTTGTCCTGTTTTGTGGTTATTTCTATCCAGCTACTTTCGTGTAAATTGTTAGTGTTATTACTACTTTTCTGGTTCGCCATTATATATTTGTTATCATGTACCTTCACTTTAACGATGTACACATGTAATCATGGCAACATTGATCTAAATGTGTAAATTGTTAGTGTTATTACTACTTTTCTGGTTCGCCATTATATATTTGTTATCATGTACCTTCACTTTAACGATGTACACATGTAATCATGGCAACATTGATCTAAATGTATTATCTATCAATTTTCACTCTATGCCTGAACTTTGGCAGAAAAACAAAAAAAGACTTACATATTCCCAAAACAACAACAACAACAATAGTACCACCAACCCCAACCCCAACCCCAGCCAAGACGATGTTCCCAGTTGTTGTAGTTGGCGAATCTGTTGTGTTATCTGTGAATGCCGCCATAATGGATCTGTTCAACAAGAAAATAAATAGAGTGAAGAAATCTTTTCATACTACTTCACCCACTGACGGCATTGAAGAATGAAGTTACAATACTTAACCATGAAAGGACCTGTGTTAAAGCCAGTGTTGTGCAGACTGCAGGGCCAAAACAAAATGAACAATGAGATCAACCTAAACGTGGAAGGCACTGGTAGAAAAACCTTGAGCTTCTTGTTCGGGACTCGTGATTTCCCTGCCAAGAAATGTGAGCTTCAAATGAGAAAATAAGTAAAACTACACTCAATTTAAATTAATAATTATTATATGCCACACACACAGATCTTTGTCATTTGGTAGGTGGAACACGCATCACAAGTCATCCATTATTTTGCCATGCATTTACTGCTGCGACGTAGGGCAGGCCCCGGCATCCAGTATGGATAACTATAGGAAGCTTCACGGTGTCAGTCCCAAAATAACAGTAACCCGCCCGTTGGTCCAAACCAGGCAAAGTCGTGTCACGGCTGACAAGTTTGGTGGATGAGACCGTGTATATTTTGTGTTTTATTGTGAACAAAATTAGTTATATAACAATCAATTCGTCGCGTGAGAACTATAAGGTCCTTAACAAACGTGATGGACAAAAGGTCGTTAACAAAACATTTTTTAAAGCCTATAAAACAATATAATAAAATACAACTATCAGAAATTAATGTTTCCTTATGAAAATCTCAAGATAGATTGTTTTAAGGAAACACTAATTTTTGGTTTTTATATTTTATTTACTGTTTTATAACCTTTAAAAAATGTTTTTGTTAAGGACCTTTTGTCCATCACGTTTGTTAAGGACCTTATAGTTCTCACGCGACGAATTATATAAAACAAGTATTTAATGCATTTCCTTCATGTATTGTCACAGAATATAATAACTCAGTAAAAACTGGCTTTTCCATTTCACACGGCTTCACCTTGTGAAATGGAATAATATATTAGGGAGTGGCAGGTACTTTGTGTAATTCCGGGTTTCCTGTTTTGTGCTCCGTTGGGAGCAGCTTCGATCATGCAATACCAAACAAACCAATCAATCAACTTTTTTGCATCGTAATGCAGCCGCGAGTTTTGGCAATCAGTGAACAGTCAGCCTTCACTGCAAAAAAATTATCATACACATAGTAAAAGTACTATTTATTATTCAGTAATCAAATTACCCATATCACTGATAAATCAATTATGCTTCCCAAAACAAAAACATTCCTAAATTTATGGATTAAAAACCCCTTAATTTCTACATGAATAAAGGGCTTTTCAAATGATGATGAGCTGACTGAGCTGTCAAGGGGAGAACGAGATATAAGAACTACCCAACATTCTGTGCCCTGCTTTTGATTTTAAGAGCTTTGAGAATGGAACCAAATTAGGGTGTGTTAAGCGCAGTGGTTTAAAATTTATAGACCTATTCACAGTCTTTGTTTATAAGAGCTGATCAAAGATAGTGTCCATTAGGTCTGAAGTTTGTTTCGTTGCAAAGTTTGTAGTTATTGAGAGTCTCACTTTGATCTAATGCCCAATCTGAAGCTATTTTGCTTGCAATGATTGTCTTGCCAATTGCTGCTGATCTGCTTATAACGACACGTTTGATTGGACTACCCTCCTTTGTCTCAAAGTGGAAAATGTCTTCACACGATTCCATTTTAATCTTCTCTGTGTGAATGTTCCCCACCTTGTCAAATGCTAAGTGTATATATGTCCATTATAATGTGTCTTGTTTTCATAACCATGGGATCATCTGTACATAGCTATACCTGTAGTCGTGTAAGATGCCTTCAATTCGTCTTTAGCCTTATCTGCAACATCTTGAACTTGATCAGTGTCTGGTGTCCCTGTTGGGAAACAAAACCAAATGTCACCACTTGTCAAAAACACTGCTCCACCCACAATACCTACAACTGTTTTGAATACATTAAAACCCACAAACGAGGCACCTGTTTGGGATGAACGTAACTGTGGTACGTTGTCAGCACCTGCTGACAATCATTTTCCATAGGTTAAGAGGGTTTGTTTAGCATTTTCTCAATGATTTCTTCACCTAAGTGTGATGTTTACGTGTCCAGGTATTGCCTGGGTAAATTTAAGCTAATCTATTTGCTTAATTAATTAATTTTTATGATTTGGTTTATCTACCATTGACTACTGACAGACCGATTTGTGTACACCTGCAAGGGATGCTGGCAGATTTTTGTCTTGTCCCTTCTAACCAAATCACTGTCCTATGTTGATTGACAACCCCTCTATGGTCCCGCTTATGATATCATGGCATAAGAGCTGACCAGTGTGTACGATGTGGTTAAGACAATGGAAATATTAAAATATGTCAGCATGTGCTGACAATATTCCTCGTTTTAGAGTTTTAATCACAAACTGTACATTTTAATTTTAAAACTTACACTAGTCATTTAAATCTGTAAAATTATTAACTTTTTTGACACATTCACACAAGCTTGTTCTCATCCCTAAAGTTCAAGTGAACAGGAATTAGGGGGACATTAAACCAAGGTCCATGGGAGAAATTACCTTACAGTATTATAGTTATTTGTTTGCTGAATTGCAATTTGCCAATAATGTACTATGGATGTATGAGCTACAGTGTCTCAAAACAGACTATGAGTTTATAGTGAATCTCCTCCACATTAAAGATTATGTCATGGTCACTCAACGTATATTACTAAGTAAGTTGACTTGGTGAGATAAATGTTCATGTAATCATAACGCTCACTGAGCACCGTAGTTTGCATACTTTAAGACTGTTTTCAAGTACTTCAAAAGTAGTTCTAAAAGTAGCCAATGATGACAGTCTGTGATCCCCAGATGACAAGCTTTGTACTTCAGCCTGTGATTGGTTGAGACACTATGTATATACACGACACGAGTGTTGGCTAGTTGGGTCTTGGTGAAGATCAGGTTCAATAAATGTCTGGTTAAAGACACAATGGGTCGGACATATTGGTTCGTCGGACATAATTTGTTGGACATTATTGGTTGTCAGACACAATGGGTGGAACATAATGATTTGTCGGAAACAATGGCTCGGACAAAATAGTTTGTTGGACACAATGGTTCAAGATTTTTGTAGGACGGAATGGTCCATGTGTGACATAATAGTGCATAACACAAGTACAACAACAATAACTGTTGATCCAATTGTTGTGCAGACTTCAGAGCAAACTTCAACAGTGAAAAGCAAACAGATGTGCTTTCCAGTATCAGACAAGAGGTGAGAGCTTTAAATGAGAAACTTTAGGAAACTGCACTGAATTTAACCCCAAAATTTGTACTAATTGGTGTTAGATAGTAAACAAATTAGCCAAAGATTATCCTCCAAGCTAGGAACTAACATTAGGTTATTTACATTGAGACAATTTAGGAACTTGCCCTTTTTCACCACTAGATAGGACAGCAATCAACCAAGGTTTTTCCCTCCAAGCTAGGAACTAACATGGCCCAGAAACAGCTTGATGTGAGCTTAATTTTAGGGAGTGGTATGTATTGTGATTCATATTCCGGGTTTCCCAAGTATTCCTGAAACAACCAATCATTGTAAATATCTCGGTGCAGAATTTTTCAGTTATTTGAATTTCTTTTGTCAACTCTTTTTCTAGTTCACACTTTGGTGTTGGTACTTAATATAAACATTTGAATGACAATAAAACAATTTGTATTTGAACTTTGACTGTTGAACAGAGCTGTTCGCCAAGGTGCAGTCAGACACGGAATCTGTATACACTATGTGGCGGTATGAGACTCCTACTGGTATTGTGTACAACCCAGTAACTGGGTGTAGGTTTTCATTTTGCAACTATTTCCAAGGAATTAAAAATAACTGACTTTCTTCAAATTCAATCTATGGAAGAAATCAAATCACTTTTTATGATGGCCCAGGGTTTACTTGGTGACTCTAAGGAAGTTTTTATAACACCTTAATAATACGGCAGATGGGATTGTGTGAATTTATACAGAATTTTTGGTTATTCTGCAGGTTAGATAATTGTACCGGTATGACTTTTGGCAAAACATAGTCATTTTTATTTGGGGAGGGGGTGGGCTTAAGAATTAACTTAAAGGAGGTGGCTTTACCAAGAGAAACCATTTGCAAGAAGTGCAAGACAAAAATTTAGAAAGTTGTCATATTGCAAACACCAAACAAATCCTATTGTTCCTTCTCTTGAGTCTCATTTGGGGGCGTCAGCGGGAGGGGTGCAAGAGGGTGGGAGCAAGGTTCCGGGCTCAGCCCTCCCATTCACACCCTCACACACCCACATATTTTTGTGGACAAGGTAAACCGAGGACTTCTCTGTGTCCTCCCATTGTTTGGACTTTTTTTTAGCAACGTCCTTGCTAGGATGTCCTTGCTCTGTCAAATCTGTCAAAACACCCAAATCGTCTGATGTTGTGTTGGCCTTTGAATACACAATCTTTGAAACGTTACTGCTCAGATTCAAATTTTTGGGATGAAAAGTGATATCTTTTTCCATAACTGCAGTACATCGAAGTGTCAAGTTTCTCAAAATTCATTATGCTATCTAAAGCTGCTGTACTTCTTACCAAGTAAGTTTTTATTGCCATTTATTTTCAGAGTCATTACCAAACATATACAGACCCTTTAAGCTTGGTTATAAACCCTAAAAGAGCTCTGTATACATATTTGAACATGCTGTTTAGAGGAGCAAACTGTTTTACTGGTTTACAGCCGAGATGCAAAACAAAATTATTTAAAAGTATTTGTTATTAATTATAACTTTTTTACTCAAGATCAAATTCATAAAAACATGAAGATAAAAACCATATAGAACACCCCAGATTGCAGAGTAGGGCTTTTAAAATCAAAGGTAAATGTATAGGCTTTGTGCTCGCAAGTTTTTGCGCTCACAGTTTATTATTATTTTTTTGATCAGCCTATCACATCCCTGATGATACCTTATTTTTGCCTGCAACTTTTTAACGCTGCATTCGATCACCACCATACTTTCAGAACTTTCCCAATATTTATCTGTGGTTATTTTTTGTTTGTTTTCAACAAAATGTCCACTTGTTTTTGATGTGGGAGTGATGTGTCATGTGATAGTGTTAAGTGCATTGTGGGAATTCAAAATGGCCTCCATATCTTGCGGCTATCTTGGACTTTGTGTTTTCAATCAGCCTGTATTTAGGGGTTCACACTACATAAACTTTATTTAATCAATGGAATATTAATTTTCTAGCATGCTATTTTCAGATTTTTTCAGACCAAGAAATAATATAGAATCGTCAACCAGACTTTCATTATTGCACCCTGGGCCCCAAAGCTGTAAGCAATATAGATTTTTAGGTGGAAATAACAACAAAATATAATTGTCGCCCAATTGGGATAAACCAACTATATATTGCCCCAACGGTGACCCCAGTAATAAAATATAATGTCATGTTTTTAATTTTGTAGCATTTGGGCAAATATCTGGAAAATATGGCTGAAATATGATTTTCAACCAAAAATGGCTCAAAAAAGTACTAACAATTTCCTTTCCAGGCAGAGTTTTTATTTTTCATCTTCATTTTATTTTGTTGGGTCATAGAACTTGGTGAAATGGACATTTATGGCAAGTTTCATAAAATGAAGAGGGGGCACTGTGTCCCCCGTTCCCTTAAGTGCCCCCCCCCCCCCGAAAAAAAAGCCCAGTCCTAATAGGGTTAAGAGCAGATGGTATCCTATCCTGACTGTAGAGTTGTTATGTGTTATCATCAATGAATGCTTTATTGGATAAATTGTAGAAGAACGAAGAGGAGTCGCTCACAATCATGCAAAAAACATAACCTACTACCTCACCACATCGGTTGACATTGTTGTACCAGTAATAGAGGTCTTGACTCTAACACTGTGCTGTACTATCTGTGCTGCCATTTTCAAAGATTTGTTTTTCAAGAAAAAGAAGGGTCGGTAAAGTCAATAATATATTTGAGGTAAGACAAGTCATGTAACTGATACCCAAGCTTATCAACAGCAAGGATGTTACAAGAAGTGATAATTATTTTTGAGTTGATTTCCTTGCTTTTGATGTAACAGAGTACTTCATTAAACTTTCAAACAGAGTCCGAAAAGTACAAACTGAAGGTGGTCAAAGGAAGGGGAGACAAAGGGAAATGGTACCGAGTGTTACTTACCACTCCAACAACTTGTTGATGCTACAGAATCAAAGAGTTGTGCAGACTGCAGAGCTAACTTAAACCAGATCAAACTTCAATAAGCCCTCGTGAGATTAGTGAAAAGCTGACATCCAAAAGCTGACACTCAAAATAAATGTAGTGTATTTTATGACATTCTGAATAAAGCTATCAGTGAATATTTTCCCACTAAGTCTATAAAATTACACATTCATGATAAACCCTGGATGACATCAGAAATCAAATCATTAATTAAGAGTAGGCAGAATTTATTTTCTGAAGGCAATGTTAGATGGAAATCTGTTAGGAATAAGATCATTCGTAAAGTTGCCTCTGCTAAAAAAGATTTTTATCATAATCATGTCCAAAATCTAAAAACCAAAAATCCGGCTGGGTGGTATCGTACCATAAAACTGATGACTTCATGCACTACTCCAAACCCTACAATTAACCCACCACCTGGAACGAATTGTAGTAATGATATGGATATTGCGAATAGCATCAATAATCATTTCACCTCGATTGGTAATAATTTATGTCCTTTGGATTTATCATCGCTTCCAGCTTATCTCCCTTCTCCTGAGCTTTGTCCAACCGTTCAAGAATGGGAGGTATTTTTTCAACTAAAAAAGATCAGTTGTAGGAAGGCTGGAGGTCCGGATGGAATTCCAGCCCCGATTATTCGTGAATTTGCATATGAATTGAGTAAACCTCTTTCACACATTCTTAATTCATCGTACCAGGAAGGTGTGGTTCCTAATCAGTGGAAACAAGCCGTTGTTATTCCTCTGCCCAAAAGTTCTCCCCCAACTTGGAACAAACTTCGTCCTATTTCTTTAATTGATCATTTTGCCAAATTAGCTGAACATTTCGTTGTCCAGTGGATCATTTCAGATATCCAAGATAACTTGGATCCTAATCAGTATGGTAACAGAAAAGGAGTATCTACTGGGGAGTAAGGAGTATAAGCTGGTAAAACAAATAAAACAAATAAACTTGTTCCGAGTTCACTATTTCAAATATCAGACAAAAAGTAAGGCCTTATATTGAGACAATTTAGGAAACTGCTCTTGTGATAATAATCATCGCTAGATAGGAAACAAATCAACCAAGGTTTATCCTCCAAACTAGGAACTAACATGGCCCAGATGCAGCTTGTGAGCTTAATTTTAGGGAGTGGTATGTATTGTGGGTTTCCCAGGGGCTGCATGGACCACGTGATTAAAAACGACCAATCATTTTCAATAGCTTGGGCAGAAGTTTTCCATGAGTTGAGTTTCTTTATATAACTCTTTTGTCGTTCACACCTTGGTACTTTGCATAGATATTTGAATGACTATGAACATTTTTGTATGTGAACTTTGACTGTTGAGCAGAGAATTTTAGGGAGTGGTTTGTATTGTGATTCATATTCCGGGTTTCCCAAGTGTCCCCAGGGGTATTGATCATGTGATTCAAAACGACCAATTGGTTTAAAGAGCTTGGGCAGAATTTTCCATCTAGTTGAGTTTCACACTTTGGTACTTTCCATAAATATTTAAATGTTTTTGAACATGTTTGTAGGCCTACAACTTTGACTGTTGAACAGAGCTGTACGCCAAGGTACAGTCATGCAAGGATTCTGTATACATGGTTACACCCCTATGCTTCAACATCCCTATGTTTTGACTGTTCCGACACCCCTAGTGTATTTTCCTAATTTTAACCCTAGCCCTATCGTGTAAATCATTAGGTTTTTTTCCGAAACACAGGTGTGTCAGAATATAGAGCAGTCACCATATACACTATATGCTGGTATGAGACTCCTATCTATTGTTGTGTACAACCCAATAACTGAGTGTAGGTTTTCATTTTGCAACTATTTTCAAGGAAACTAAAAAATAACTGACTCTCTTCAAATTCACAAATTCTTTATGGAAGAAATCAAATCAGTTTTGATTTATAATAATATCAAAAGCATCAACGACGACCCCAGGGTTTACTCGGTGAGTAAAAGGAAGTTCATATAACACCCAGGAACACCTTAATGCCAATTTCCCAAAGAGCTAAGATTGATCCTAAAGATGTGTATCAATCTTCAAAGTATGATGTAACAATCACTATTGGTGATATTGACAACCCATCTTATAAAAAATCTCACTATCGCTTTGTTAAATCTATCCCTGGTCGATTGTCTTTCAGATTGTCATCATGATATATTTTGTTTTACTTCCATAGTTAAAAGAATATAATTATTTGTAAAGTACAACTTGGAACTTTACTATGTGTGATGGTCGGATCAATTTTTCAGAACTAATTCCTACAAGGTTGTTAAAAGGTACAACACATAATTAGCGTTGTGTTGACTACAGAGCTAACTTAACCCTATCAGGACTGGGCTTTTGGGGACCGGGGGAAGATCGGGGGACATATAGTGTGCCCCCTGTCGTATTTTTTTTAAATTTCTTGAGCGATTTTTATGAAACTTGCCATGTGCTTATTTCACCAAGTTCTACAAGATCACGTAAAACAATTTCAAAAATTGGCCTTTAAATGGGATTTTGTTTTGCAATTTCTTTTGTAAAAACTTGTATTTTTCCCCAAATTTCTGTATTTGTTGCCCAAATGCTATAAAATTTTGCAAATGTGTTTGTTTTTACATAATCAATAAAATGACATTAAATTGTATTACTGGGGCAACTGTTTGGGGCGCATATTGTTATCTTTTTTCCATTTTAGGGAAAAAGGTACACAATTGATATTCTTTACTTGCAACTTTTGGGCCAAGGTTGCAATAATGAAGGCTGTTTGACAGTTCTTTAGTATTTTTTGGTCTGAAAAGTTGACAATTAGCATGTTGAAACTATTCCATTGATCCTTTCGGTTGTGCGGAATACCGCAGATGGTAATCAGAATTTGAGATTTGGATAAGGCATGACTTTTTGTTACGGGAGAAGGAGTAACATTTTATAGAATACAATTCTCTGTGAATTTGTACAGAATCGTTGGTTATTCGGTACGTCTTTTTGCAAAAACATAGAAAATTTCATTTGGGGAGGGGGTGGGGGGTAAAAAATAAACTTAAGTGCAGTGGATTTAAACTTTACCAAGAGAAACCATTTGGAAGAAGTGCAAGAGAAAGTTCTAGAAAGCTGTCATAATTGTAAACACCAAACAGATCCTAGTGTTATTTCTCTTCAATCTCATTTGGGGGGCATCAAGGGGGAGGGGTGCAAGAGGGTGGGAGCAAGGTTCTGGGCTCAGCCCTTCCCCCTTACACCCTCACACACCCTAGCATTATTGTCGACATGGTAAACCGAGGACTTCTCTGTGTCCTCCAATTGTTTGGACTTATTTTTTTTAAGCGATGTCCCCAATTGCTCTGTGCACAGAAGTGAACGGAGGATGTCCTTGCTCTGTCAAATCTGTCAAAAAACCTGGATCGTCTGATGCTCTTAGCCTTTGGTGTGTTGGAGTAAATTCTTACATTCAGATGGAGCACCCCCCCTAAAAATAAAATTAAAAAAATAAATAAAAAATAATTAAATAATAATAATAATAGAATTGAGTGTTACTTACCATTCAAAGACCCGATGGTGCTAGCGTTGTGCAGACTGCAGAGCTAACTTAAACGACATGAAACTTCACACATGAAAGCTGAAATATGGTAAACAAATTGAACTTTTTCCGGGTTCACTATTTCAAATATCAGACAAAATGAAAGGCCTTATATTGAGATAATTTAGGAAACTGTCCTTGTGGTAATAATCACCGCTCGATAGGAAACAAATCAACCAAGGTTTATCCTCCAAACTAGGAACTAACATGGCCCAGATGCAGCTTGTGAGTTTAATTTTAGGGAGTGGTATGTATTGTGGGTTTCCCAGGGGCTGCATGGACCACGTGATTAAAAACGATCAATCATTTTCAATAGTTTGGGCAGAAATTTCCATTCATGAGTTTCTTTATATAACTCTTTTGTCGTTAACACCTTGGTACTTTGCATAGATATTTGAATGACTATGAAAATGTTTGTATTTGAACTTTATTGTTGAACGGAGATGTATGCCAAGGTGCATTCATGCAAGGAATCTGTATACATTATATGCTAGTAGGAGACTCCTACTGGTGTTGTGTACAACCCAGTCTGGGTAAAGGTTTTCATTTTGCAACATTTTCAAGGAAACTAAAAAATAACTCTCTGCAAATTTGATCCTTTCAAATCACTTTTGATTTCTAATGATATTTAAAGTATTGATGATAGTCCCGGGATTTACTTGGTGACTGAAATAGAGTTTTTATCACGCCTTGTGCCCTTTTTTGTTGTCATCATACCTTTTTCAGTTCCAGAGTTCAACAAATGACATATTTGCGTGAGGTAAAACTGGAAAACCTTTTATGTTGGATTGTTAGATAAACTTTTGAATTTCTGCAAGGTTTTTCAAAGGTACAATACATGGAAGATTGTGTTCCAGCCCTGCATTCCAAATGGTGTGAAATATAGACATCTTTAATTTAAGGGGGATGGGGGCAGAAAATTAACCTGAAGGAGGTGGCTTTATACTCTACCATAAGAAGCCACTTGCAAGAAGTGCAGGACATAGTCCTACAAAGTGTTAATTACTTTAGTTGATCGAGTTAATCATTTAAGTTTCCGTTTACTTACTTGATGAATGCACCAAAATTGTGTTTAATTGCAAACACCTAACAGAGCCTAGTTTTTCTTTTCTTTGGTCTCATTTGGGGCAAGATGGGGGAGGGATGCAAGAGGGTTTGGGTGCAAGGTCCTGGGCTTCCCAAGCTTTCCAAGTTGCCCAATTGTCCCCAGGGCCCAATTTCATAGAGTTGCTTAAGCAGAAAATATTGCTTAACAATTTTCTGCTCAGCAGAAATGAGCAGGATACCAGTCACAAATTGTACATGTGACATGGTAGTTTGGCTGGTAATAGTTTGGTAAGCATAATTTTGTTGTGCTTAGCTAATTTTTGTGCTTAAGCAGCTCTATGAAATTGGGCCCTGATGGGGAGCTGCATCGATCGTTGTGATATGCAAAATGATCAATCAGTTTAAATGGGTTGGGGCAGAATTTTCCATTAGTTGAGTTTTTTTATTAACTCTTTTGTCATGTACACCTTGGTACTTTCCATAAACATTTTGAATGACTATGGAAATGTTTGTATTGACATTTAAAGGTTGACTGTTGAACAGAGTTGTATGTCAAGATGCAATCATGCAAGGAATATGTGTACACTAGGGGAGTATGTGTACACTGTACCAGTTGAGTTTCTTTTGTTAACCCTTTTGTTGTTTACGACTTGGTACTTGCCATAAACACTTTGAATGACTATGGAAATGTTTGTATTGACATTTAAATGTTGTCTGTTGAACAGAGTTGTAGTACAGTCAAGATGCAATCATGCAAGGAATATGTGTACACTATGGGAGTATGTGTACACTATGTACCGGGTTGAGTTTCTTTTATTAACCCTTTTGTTATTTACGACTTGGTACTTTCCATAAACACTTTGAATGACTATGAAAATGTTTGTATTTACATTAAAACTATGACTGTTGAACAGAGCTGTACCTCAAGGTGCAATCATGCAAGGAATTTGTATACAGCGTACCGGTAAACTCTGTACAATCAAAATAACTTGGTAATGAGCCAATTCACCTGACGTCATCGCACTTGATAAATTTCGGTACTGTGCAATTTTGGGATTCAGATTAACACTGTTATGTAGACTACTTGGTTCAGTATCAACTGATGTACTGAACAGTAGGCCTATGTAAAAATATGTCTTGCACAGGATTTATCTTGGTTAAGTATAAAGCCACCTCCTCTCTCTAGTTGCGCCAATGGGAATATTAACTCTGTTATCATTTACACCTTCTGAATGACCAAGACCATAACATTCAAATGACTTGGGAAAATGTTTGGTTTTTGCTCTTAATTGATGTGTATTAAGCACTGTATTTACTCAGTAGTTTCCCAAGTTCCTTAAAAGAAAAATCCACATGCATGATGCATATCTCGGGTGGGATTTGAACCCACAACCTTTGCTTGCTAGGATAGAGCAGATGTCTTACCACTAGATCACCGAGCTGGTTCAATGGAAAGAGGCAGTTCGAATGCTTTTGTTTTTCGCAGAACTCGAGAAAGTACTGAGTATACAATATATTTAGCTTGGAGGTTTTACTCTTTTTTGGTTTATAAAGGAGAGGGCTTACTAATAGTTTGCATTAACATATCAAGTGTGTATGTACACATGTGTATGATGTGATTGTGCGCACTATGTGCTGATCAGCAGTAGGGCCTACAATCAGTCAGATTGTGGTGCATCGCACTAAATGGAGAGAATCTCATGTGCAGAGCCTCATTAATAAAATTTACACCCACAACTTTTTCTGTAAATCAAAGACTTAAAGGTCATGGCTTCATGGATTGTTGAACAATTGTCAAATTTTGTTGCCCTGGCCTGGGATTGTCATGACTTTGTTGAGCATTTGGTGTACATCTACATGTAGCATTTCTTAAGATTTCTTGTTCTTATCAAGTGAAGTAACTTATTAATACATCTTGAGGATGGGGGCATTCCCAGAGAGCATAATTTAAATGAAGGGGTAAAATACAGAAATAGGGCCGCAACAGACCTCTATACTTTCAGTTGATTTATTTTTTATTAATGTCAGGGTCTCGGTGTGTGGACCTGGGGGCCAATTGCTCCTCACCAGTGGTTGGAGAATTTCTTCTTCCGAGGGGATCAAGGCCCTGGTTATTGCCTCGATGCCCCTGGTCATTGCCATCAGGCCCCTGGTCATTGCCATCAGGGCCCTGGTCATTGCCTTCATGCCCCTGGTCATTGCCTCCATGCCCCTGGCCATTGCCATCAGGACCCTGGTCATTGCCTCCATGCTCCTGGTCATTGCCTTCATGCCCTTGGTCATTGCCTTCATGCCTCTGGTCATTGCCATCAGGGCCCTGGTCATTGCCTCCATGCCCCTGGTCATTGCCTTCAGGCCCCTGTTCATTACCTCCATGCCCCTGTCTTTGCCATCATGCCCCTGGTCATTGCATCCATGCCCCTGGTCATTGCCTTGGTCCCCCCTTGTCATTGCCTTCATGCCCCTGGTCATTGCCTTCATGCCCCTGGTCATTGCCTTCATTCCCCTTGTCATTGCCTTCATGCCCCTGGTTATTGCCTCCATGACCATGGTCATTGCCTTTATGACCCTGGTCGTTGCCTCCATGCAACTGGTCATTGCCTCCATGTCCCTTGTCATTACCTATTTGCCTCCATGCCCCTGGTCATTGCCTTTATGCCCCTGGTAATTGACTTCATGCCCCTGGTCATTGCCTCCATGTCCCCTGGTCAATTGCCTTCATGCCCCTGGTCATTGCCTTGGTACCCCTGGTCATTGCCTCCATGCCCCAGGTCATTGCCTCCATGCCCCTAGTCATTGCCATCAGGCCCCTGGTCAATGACTCCATGCCCCTGGTCATTGCCTTTATGCCCCTGGTCTTTGCCATCATGCCCCTGGTCATTGCTATCATGCCCCTGGTCATTGCCTTCATGCCCCTTGTCATTGCCTTCATGCCCCTGGTCATTGCCTTCATGATCATGCCCTTGGTCATTGCCTTGGTGCCCCTGGTCATTGCCTTCATGCCCCTCGTCATTACCTCCATGCCCCTGGTCATTGCCTTTATGCCTCTGGTCTTTGCCAACATACCCCTGGTCATTGCCTTCATGACCCTGGTCATTACCTTCATGCCCCTGGTCATACCTTCATGCCCCTGGTCGTTGCCTCCATGCAACTGGTCATTGCCTCCATGTCCCTTGTCATTACCTATTTGCCTCCATGCCCATGGTCATTGCCTTTATGCCCCTGGTCATTGCCTTCATGCCCCTGGTCATTGCCTTCATGCCCCTGGTCATTGCCGTCATGCCCCTGGTCATTGGCTTCATGCCCCTGGTCATTGCCTTCATGCCCCTGGTCATTGCCGTCATGCCCCTGGTCATTGGCTTCATGCCCCTGGTCATTGCCTCCATGCCCCTTGTCATTGCCATCATGCCCTTGTCATTGCCTTCATGCCCCTGGTCATTGCCTTCATGCCCCTTGTCATTGCCTTCATGCCCCTGGTCATTGCCGTCATGCCCCTGGTCATTGGCTTCATGCCCCTGGTCATTGCCTTCATGCCCCTGGTCATTGCCTTCATGCCCCTGGTCATTGCCTTCATGCCCCTGGTCATTGCCGTCATGCCCCTGGTCATTGGCTTCATGCCCCTGGTCATTGCCTTCATGCCCCTGGTCATTGCCGTCATGCCCCTGGTCATTGCCATCATGCCCTGGTCATTGCCTTCATGAACCTGGTCATTGCCTCCATGCCCCTGGTCATTGTCTCCATACCCCTGGTCATTGCCTCCATGCCCCTGGTCATTGCCATCATGCCCTTGTCATTGGCTTCATGCCCCTGGTCATTGCGGTCATGCCCCTGGTCATTGCCGTCATGCCCCTGGTCATTGCCATCATGACCTTGTCATTGCCGTCATGCCCCTGGTCATTGCCTCCATGCCCCTGGTCATTGCCTTCATGCCCCTGGTCATTGCCTTCATGCCCCTGGTCATTGCCGTCATGCCCCTGGTCATTGGCTTCATGCCCCTGGTCATTGCCTCCAAGCCCCTGGTCATCGACCTGATGCCCCTTTAAAATCAGTATGTAACTTTTTAACTGATCAGCTGATTTCCATGCTTTTAAGGTTTCTTAGCTGTGCCATTTAAAATTTTAAATTCACAATACAAAAATCTTGCTGTGCCTGGCACTTATTATTATCTTTTGACAAGCAGTTTTTGCATGCCTGTAAATTGTGTCTTAGAATTTAAACTAGCCCCATAGAGGTGCCCTTTCAAGAATTAATTATCAGGCCTGGTGAGATCGATCAGTCTCGTTGCATGCAGATTTAAAAATCTTTTAAAAATATTTGTCTGATTCCCCGTACCCATGATCAACCACTGCAGTTGTAGCTTTTCTCTGAAAGGAAAATTAAAACTTAACAGGCCTGGACAGGAGCAACTGGCCTTCACCCAAAATATTCTGGTGGAGGCCAAGAGAGATAAACCAGTGTGTTGGGAACAAGACTAGATGGAAATTTTTACAGTGATCAGCAGTGCATTGATTTGTCTTGTCTTTTTGTCCTTGATCAAGCTGATTAAAGCTTGTGGTGTGCCGGAAGTTCTTTTGGTATTTTATTTTGTTGTTCCTTAAAAATCAATACCAGCTCGTGATGGAGATTGGCATATAGTGACATTAATACCTGGGGATGGCATTGGTTTAGAGCTGCATGATGCCGCACAGTGAAGAGGTGTTCAGCTGTTGCAATAACTTGATCTTATTTCTTATGTTTGGCTTTAAAAAAAATGCTAGATGGCTCTGCCATGACACACTGTAAGAAGATAGACCAGTCAAGGTAAATTGAACCACCCCTTCCAGAGCTTTAATATTTTACCACTTTATGACCCTTTTCACAACTTGGGCTTCTGCTTAGGCTCCGTCCACTTGCTTGAAGCCTCGTACTGAAAGCACACGATTTATAAACTAACTGACGAAACCTAAGCCCAAGTATGATAATTCATTATCACTGCACTGTTTCACCTCATTTTGAATGAATTTTCTATCCACAGACAAGCTGGGGCACCAGTTGACTTTGAAGAGTTGATGCTTAATAGCGGGGATAGAGAGGCAGTGGAAGGGGAGGGGTTAGAGGATGCCCTCGTGGCCATTAAGAGGAATGGAACAGTACTCAAGGTTAACATCCACACCTATGCCAATCGCCTGGCTGTCTGTAAATCAAACAATGTTAGACTGAGGTAAGTCTCAAGCTCAGCCATTCATTGTTAGGGTGCCTTGGGTGGCTAGTGCTTAATTAAAGCACTCGCCTCTCACCACCATGGCCCTGGTTTGATTTCCCGCTGGTTCGATTTCCATATGTGAGTAGAGTTGTGCGTTGGTTCTCTCTAATGCCACAAGGGTTTTCTCCAGGCCCTCCGATTTTCCTCCCTCCGGAAAGATCAAACACTTTTGATTTCTGCTGTGCCCTGTGGTCATGAAAAGGTCAATGTGGCTGGTTGCCAAAGGTGCCCTTACATGCCTGTGGCCTCGAACATGTTGTAGCTGCACCCTTTGCAATTCAGCTTCTCAGCTGTGAGTAAGGATGAATATATGATCAAAATATGATCTCTGAACTTGTTTTAAACTCTCCTACACACTGGTACCTCAGCCTGCCACAAAGGACCGTACCTTCCAGGCTGGCATTGGGTGCATGGGTTTCTTCTGTTTGTACAGCTGGCACTGGTACCTCAGACTGCCACAAAGTACCATACCTTCCAGGATAGCATTGGGTACATGGGTTTCTTCTGTTTGTACAGCTGACACCGGTACCACAGACTGCCACAAAGTACCATACCTTCCAGGCTAGCATTGGGTGTATGGGTGTCTTCTGTTTGTACAGTGGTACCACAGACTGCCACAGAGTACCTTACCTTCCAGGCTGGCATTGGGTGCATGGGTTCCTTCTGTTTGTACAGCTGGTATTATCAGGAAACCCCATGGCTTGTGTACTGTAGACTTAGTCTTCACAGTCTCCTGTGGAATTTTGTGGCAAGGACCAGTTGGGCAGGAGAGTATAGCTATTTAAAAAGAATAATACTTATTGCTTACTTATGACTTAGTATGTTTTAAATCTTTTTGGTAATGAAACCAAGCAATCCTTCAAAGTGACTAGCACTGTAGCCAGTAGGCCTTAGAGAAAGATAGAAGATGATGAAGAAATGTTCAGATTTAGATGTGGGAAGAAAAAACCCCAAACGTAGCAAGACCCACGTAATCAGGTAGGGACTGGAAACCTAATCAACATCCAAGGTATGAGCCAATAAACCAGGGTCCACAGGGAGAGATGAAAAGCAGGGCAAGATACCGCCAAGCCAACCTGGGCCCATTTTCATGGCACTGCTTAGCGTGGTATTCTGCCCTGCTGCGGCCCGAAGAAATTTGCCTGTTACCAGGTGCAGAATGCTTTGGTAATCAGAGCCGTGGAATTGGGCCCTGATCACAGATCACCCAATCACATGTATATGAAAGATAACATTGAGTCTTGAATTCATCGTTTCTACAGAGTGTTGATGGTGTCGTTGAAAGCCTGAAGATCATCATAGCAGATCGCTCCAAGCGCAAAGTATGCATAACCGAAGCAAAGTCACTGCAATACACCAGGTAAATATTATGTAAGACATTCTATAGATAAATCCATTGCGGATGTCCTGTACTAGTGTTTTCCACCAATACTGAGGCGCAAATACGCGCAGCGCTCATTTTTAAGATTCCACCATGGGGCATTGCCGACCAATGATTGTGACGCAACTATACAAACCGTCGGAGCGACATAAGATAAAACCACCAGCAGGAAAAAGTGTCCTAAGTCATAGTGGAAAACATTGGTACTGGATGTATGAAATTGAATTGGAATGAATTGGTCAAACAAATCATGTATTTAACTTTTTCCCTGTCAAGTGGACCAACATGTATAGTTGTAGCCATTTTTTGAACCATTGCCAGCTTAAAGTTTGTATTAAAGGGAGGGTATAACTTTGGTATAATTACTCCAAAAACTAATTACCATAAAAACTTACTATGGTAAGAAGCACTGTAGCTGTTGATGTATAACATTTTGAGAAACAATTCCCTTCAAAGGAATGTGGTTTAAGAGAGAGGGATTCAAAAACTCTTCAATCTGAGAACAATACTGCATGAAAAGTTTCTCATAATGTGTATTCCAATTTACAGATCGTGGATGTACCTGCCGCAGATTTTCGGCAATATCTAAAAAACTATATTACCATTTGACATGAAACTTGCAGAGGTAAATTTTAGTGTATATTTTTACATTTACTTATGATTAAAACAATCGCACGGTTCCAAAAACCAAAGGTATACTTTGCTTTTAACTAGGCTCGCAACTTGTCAGTTGATTGTTTTCTTTTTGATTGATTGGTTTTGTGTGCCACAGTTAAATGAAAAACACTGTACAAATATTTATGTCTAAGGAAGTTGCCCCTCTTTTTTAATTATCAAGTTGCAAATCTGCTTGACCATTTTACCTTCCATAACATATGGAATGATATTTAATTGTCTCTTTGCAATCTTGAAACTTCATTACCGATTTGTCAAATACTGAAATCATATTTAATTGTCTCTTTGCAACCTTGAAGCCTCATTACTGATTTGTCAAATACTGAAATAATATTTAATTGTCTCTCAGTTGTAATCTAATCTTTAAACCTCATTACTTATTTGAAAAAAACTGGAATAATATTTAATTGTCTCTTTGCAATCTTGAAACTTCATTACTGATTTGTCAAATACTGAAATAATATTTAATTGTCTCTTTGCAATCTTGAAGCCTCATTACTGATTTGTTAAATACTGAAATAATATTTAATTTTCTCTTTGCAATCTGGAAACATCACTACTGATTTGTCTATGAATCATATTTAATTGTCTCTTTGCAATCTTGAAACATCACTACTGATTTGTCTAATACTGAAATAATATTTAATTGTCTCTTTGCAATCTTGAAACATCACTACTGATTTGTCTAATACTGAAATAATATTTAATTTTCTCTTTGCAATCTGGAAACATCACTACTGATTTGTCTATGAATCATATTTAATTGTCTCTTTGCAATCTTGAAACATCACTACTGATTTGTCTAATACTGAAATAATATTTAATTGTCTCTTTGCAATCTTGAAACATCACTACTGATTTGTCATATTTTGGAATAATATTTAATTTTCTCTTTGCAATCTGGAAACATCACTACTGATTTGTCTATGAATCATATTTAAATGTCTCTTTGCAATCTTGAAACATCACTACTGATTTGTCTAATACTGAACTAATATTGAATTGTCTCTTTGCAATCTTGAAACATCACTACTGATTTGTCTAATACTGAAATAATATTTAATTGTCTCTTTGCAATCTTGAAACATCACTACTGATTTGTCTAATACTGAAATAATATTTAATTGTCTCTTTGCAATCTTGAAACATCACTACTGATTTGTCTAATACTGAAATAATATTTAATTGTCTCTTTGCAATCTTGAAACATCACTACTGATTTGTCTAATACTGAAATAATATTTAATTGTCTCTTTGCAATCTTGAAACATCACTACTGATTTGTCTAATACTGGAATAATATTTAATTGTCTCTTTGCAATCTTGAAACATCACTACTGATTTGTCTAATACTGAAATAATATTTAATTGTCTCTTTGCAATCTTGAAACATCACTACTGATTTGTCTAATACTGAAATAATATTTAATTGTCTCTTTGCAATCTTGAAACATCACTACTGATTTGTCTAATACTGGAATAATATTTAATTGTCTCTTTGCAATCTTGAAACATCACTACTGATTTGTCTAATACTGGAATAATATTTAATTGTCTCTTTGCAATCTTGAAACATCACTACTGATTTGTCTAATACTGGAATAATATTTAATTGTCTCTTTGCAATCTTGAAACATCACTACTGATTTGTCTAATACTGGAATAATATTTAATTGTCTCTTTGCAATCTTGAAACATCACTACTGATTTGTCTAATACTGGAATAATATTGAATTGTCTCTTTGCAATCTTGAAACATCACTACTGATTTGTCTAATGCTGAAATAATATTTAATTGTCTCTTTGCAATCTTGAAACATCACTACTGATTTGTCTAATACTGAAATAATATTTAATTGTCTCTTTGCAATCTTGAAACATCACTACTGATTTGTCTAATACTGAAATAATATTTAATTGTCTCTTTGCAATCTTGAAACATCACTACTGATTTGTCTAATACTGAAATAATATTTAATTGTCTCTTTGCAATCTTGAAACATCACTACTGATTTGTCTAATACTGAAATAAAAATTTAATTGTCTCTTTGCAATCTTGAAACATCACTACTGATTTGTCTAATACTGAAATAATATTTAATTGTCTCTTTGCAATCTTGAAACATCACTACTGATTTGTCTAATACTGAAATAATATTGAATTGTCTCTTTGCAATCTTGAAACATCACTACTGATTTGTCTAATACTGAAATAATATTTAATTGTCTCTTTGCAATCTTGAAACATCACTACTGATTTGTCTAATACTGGAATAATATTTAATTGTCTCTTTGCAATCTTGAAACATCACTACTGATTTGTCTAATACTGGAATAATATTGAATTGTCTCTTTGCAATCTTGAAACATCACTACTGATTTGTCTAATACTGGAATAATATTTGATTGTCTCTTTGCAATCTTGAAACATCACTACTGATTTGTCTAATACTGGAATAATATTTAATTGTCTCTTTGCAATCTTGAAACATCACAACTGATTTGTCTAATACTGAAATAATATTGAATTGTCTCTTTGCAATCTTGAAACCTCACTACTGATTTGTCTAATACTGAAATAATATTTAATTGTCTCTTTGCAATCTTGAAACATCACAGCTGATTTGTCTAATACTGGAATAATATTTAATTGTCTCTTTGCAATCTTGAAACATCACTACTGATTTGTCTAATACTGGAATAATATTGAATTGTCTCTTTGCAATCTTGAAACATCACTACTGATTTGTCTAATACTGGAATAATATTTAATTGTCTCTTTGCAATCTTGAAACATCACTACTGATTTGTCTAATACTGGAATAATATTTAATTGTCTCTTTGCAATCTTGAAACATCACTACTGATTTGTCTAATACTGAAATAATATTGAATTGTCTCTTTGCAATCTTGAAACATCACTACTGATTTGTCTAATACTGGAATAATATTTAATTGTCTCTTTGCAATCTTGAAACATCACTACTGATTTGTCTAATACTGGAATAATATTTAATTGTCTCTTTGCAATCTTGAAACATCACTACTGATTTGTCTAATACTGGAATAATATTTAATTGTCTCTTTGCAATCTTGAAACATCACTACTGATTTGTCTAATACTGGAATAATATTTAATTGTCTCTTTGCAATCTTGAAACATCACTACTGATTTGTCTAATACTGGAATAATATTTAATTGTCTCTTTGCAATCTTGAAACATCACTACTGATTTGTCTAATACTGGAATAATATTTAATTGTCTCTTTGCAATCTTGAAACATCACTACTGATTTGTCTAATACTGAAATAATATTGAATTGTCTCTTTGCAATCTTGAAACATCACTACTGATTTGTCTAATACTGGAATAATATTTAATTGTCTCTTTGCAATCTTGAAACATCACTACTGATTTGTCTAATACTGGAATAATATTTAATTGTCTCTTTGCAATCTTGAAACATCACTACTGATTTGTCTAATACTGGAATAATATTTAATTGTCTCTTTGCAATCTTGAAACATCACTACTGATTTGTCTAATACTGGAATAATATTTAATTGTCTCTTTGCAATCTTGAAACATCACTACTGATTTGTCTAATACTGGAATAATATTTAATTGTCTCTTTGCAATCTTGAAACATCACTACTGATTTGTCTAATACTGGAATAATATTTAATTGTCTCTTTGCAATCTTGAAACATCACTACTGATTTGTCTAATACTGGAATAATATTTAATTGTCTCTTTGCAATCTTGAAACATCACTACTGATTTGTCTAATACTGGAATAATATTTAATTGTCTCTTTGCAATCTTGAAACATCACTACTGATTTGTCTAATACTGGAATAATATTTAATTGTCTCTTTGCAATCTTGAAACATCACTACTGATTTGTCTAATACTGGAATAATATTTAATTGTCTCTTTGCAATCTTGAAACATCACTACTGATTTGTCTAATACTGGAATAATATTTAATTGTCTCTTTGCAATCTTGAAACATCACTACTGATTTGTCTAATACTGGAATAATATTTAATTGTCTCTTTGCAATCTTGAAACATCACTACTGATTTGTCTAATACTGAAATAATATTGAATTGTCTCTTTGCAATCTTGAAACATCACTACTGATTTGTCTAATACTGGAATAATATTTAATTGTCTCTTTGCAATCTTGAAACATCACTACTGATTTGTCTAATACTGGAATAATATTTAATTGTCTCTTTGCAATCTTGAAACATCACTACTGATTTGTCTAATACTGGAATAATATTGAATTGTCTCTTTGCAATCTTGAAACATCACTACTGATTTGTCTAATACTGGAATAATATTGAATTGTCTCTTTGCAATCTTGAAACATCACTACTGATTTGTCTAATACTGGAATAATATTTAATTGTCTCTTTGCAATCTTGAAACATCACTACTGATTTGTCTAATACTGGAATAATATTTAATTGTCTCTTTGCAATCTTGAAACATCACTACTGATTTGTCTAATACTGGAATAATATTTAATTGTCTCTTTGCAATCTTGAAACATCACTACTGATTTGTCTAATACTGAAATAATATTTAATTGTCTCTTTGCAATCTTGAAACATCACTACTGATTTGTCTAATACTGGAATAATATTTAATTGTCTCTTTGCAATCTTGAAACATCACTACTGATTTGTCTAATACTGAAATAATATTGAATTGTCTCTTTGCAATCTTGAAACATCACTACTGATTTGTCTAATACTGAAATAATATTTAATTGTCTCTTTGCAATCTTGAAACATCACTACTGATTTGTCTAATACTGAAATAATATTTAATTGTCTCTTTGCAATCTTGAAACATCACTACTGATTTGTCTAATACTGAAATAATATTTAATTGTCTCTTTGCAATCTTGAAACATCACTACTGATTTGTCTAATACTGAAATAATATTTAATTGTCTCTTTGCAATCTTGAAACATCACTACTGATTTGTCTAATACTGGAATAATATTTAATTGTCTCTTTGCAATCTTGAAACATCACTACTGATTTGTCTAATACTGGAATAATATTTAATTGTCTCTTTGCAATCTTGAAACATCACTACTGATTTGTCTAATACTGAAATAATATTTAATTGTCTCTTTGCAATCTTGAAACATCACTACTGATTTGTCTAATACTGAAATAATATTTAATTGTCTCTTTGCAATCTTGAAACATCACTACTGATTTGTCTAATACTGGAATAATATTTAATTGTCTCTTTGCAATCTTGAAACATCACTACTGATTTGTCTAATACTGGAATAATATTTAATTGTCTCTTTGCAATCTTGAAACATCACTACTGATTTGTCTAATACTGGAATAATATTTAATTGTCTCTTTGCAATCTTGAAACATCACTACTGATTTGTCTAATACTGAAATAATATTGAATTGTCTCTTTGCAATCTTGAAACATCACTACTGATTTGTCTAATACTGGAATAATATTTAATTGTCTCTTTGCAATCTTGAAACATCACTACTGATTTGTCTAATACTGGAATAATATTGAATTGTCTCTTTGCAATCTTGAAACATCACTACTGATTTGTCTAATACTGGAATAATATTTAATTGTCTCTTTGCAATCTTGAAACATCACTACTGATTTGTCTAATACTGGAATAATATTGAATTGTCTCTTTGCAATCTTGAAACATCACTACTGATTTGTCTAATACTGGAATAATATTTAATTGTCTCTTTGCAATCTTGAAACATCACTACTGATTTGTCTAATACTGGAATAATATTTAATTGTCTCTTTGCAATCTTGAAACATCACTACTGATTTGTCTAATACTGGAATAATATTTAATTGTCTCTTTGCAATCTTGAAACATCACTACTGATTTGTCTAATACTGGAATAATATTTAATTGTCTCTTTGCAATCTTGAAACATCACTACTGATTTGTCTAATACTGGAATAATATTTAATTGTCTCTTTGCAATCTTGAAACATCACTACTGATTTGTCTAATACTGGAATAATATTTAATTGTCTCTTTGCAATCTTGAAACATCACTACTGATTTGTCTAATACTGGAATAATATTAAATTTTCTCTTTGCAATCTTGAAACATCACTACTGATTTGTCTAATACTGGAATAATATTTAATTGTCTCTTTGCAATCTTGAAACATCACTACTGATTTGTCTAATACTGGAATAATATTTAATTGTCTCTTTGCAATCTTGAAACATCACTACTGATTTGTCTAATACTGGAATAATATTTAATTGTCTCTTTGCAATCTTGAAACATCACTACTGATTTTTCTAATACTGAAATAATATTTAATTGTCTCTTTGCAATCTTGAAACATCACTACTGATTTGTCTAATACTGGAATAATATTTAATTGTCTCTTTGCAATCTTGAAACATCACTACTGATTTGTCTAATACTGGAATAATATTGAATTGTCTCTTTGCAATCTTGAAACATCACTACTGATTTGTCTAATACTGGAATAATATTTAATTGTCTCTTTGCAATCTTGAAACATCACTACTGATTTGTCTTATACTGGAATAATATTTAATTGTCTCTTTGCAATCTTGAAACATCACTACTGATTTGTCTAATACTGAAATAATATTGAATTGTCTCTTTGCAATCTTGAAACATCACTACTGATTTGTCTAATACTGGAATAATATTTAATTGTCTCTTTGCAATCTTGAAACATCACTACTGATTTGTCTAATACTGGAATAATATTTAATTGTCTCTTTGCAATCTTGAAACATCACTACTGATTTGTCTAATACTGGAATAATATTGAATTGTCTCTTTGCAATCTTGAAACATCACTACTGATTTGTCTAATACTGGAATAATATTGAATTGTCTCTTTGCAATCTTGAAACATCACTACTGATTTGTCTAATACTGGAATAATATTGAATTGTCTCTTTGCAATCTTGAAACATCACTACTGATTTGTCTAATACTGGAATAATATTTAATTGTCTCTTTGCAATCTTGAAACATCACTACTGATTTGTCTAATACTGGAATAATATTTAATTGTCTCTTTGCAATCTTGAAACATCACTATTGATTTGTCTAATACTGAAATAATATTTAATTTTCTCTTTGCAATCTTGAAACATCACTACTGATTTGTCTAATACTGGAATAATATTTAATTGTCTCTTTGCAATCTTGAAACATCACTACTGATTTGTCTAATACTGGAATAATATTGAATTGTCTCTTTGCAATCTTGAAACATCACTACTGATTTGTCTAATACTGGAATAATATTTAATTGTCTCTTTGCAATCTTGAAACATCACTACTGATTTGTCTAATACTGAAATAATATTGAATTGTCTCTTTGCAATCTTGAAACATCACTACTGATTTGTCTAATACTGGAATAATATTGAATTGTCTCTTTGCAATCTTGAAACATCACTACTGATTTGTCTAATACTGGAATAATATTTAATTGTCTCTTTGCAATCTTGAAACATCACTACTGATTTGTCTAATACTGGAATAATATTGAATTGTCTCTTTGCAATCTTGAAACATCACTACTGATTTGTCTAATACTGGAATAATATTGAATTGTCTCTTTGCAATCTTGAAACATCACTACTGATTTGTCTAATACTGGAATAATATTGAATTGTCTCTTTGCAATCTTGAAACATCACTACTGATTTGTCTAATACTGGAATAATATTTAATTGTCTCTTTGCAATCTTGAAACATCACTACTGATTTGTCTAATACTGGAATAATATTTAATTGTCTCTTTGCAATCTTGAAACATCACTACTGATTTGTCTAATACTGGAATAATATTGAATTGTCTCTTTGCAATCTTGAAACATCACTACTGATTTGTCTAATACTGGAATAATATTGAATTGTCTCTTTGCAATCTTGAAACATCACTACTGATTTGTCTAATACTGGAATAATATTTAATTGTCTCTTTGCAATCTTGAAACATCACTACTGATTTGTCTAATACTGGAATAATATTTAATTGTCTCTTTGCAATCTTGAAACATCACTACTGATTTGTCTAATACTGGAATAATATTTAATTGTCTCTTTGCAATCTTGAAACATCACTACTGATTTGTCTAATACTGGAATAATATTTAATTGTCTCTTTGCAATCTTGAAACATCACTACTGATTTGTCTAATACTGGAATAATATTGAATTGTCTCTTTGCAATCTTGAAACATCACTACTGATTTGTCTAATACTGGAATAATATTTAATTGTCTCTTTGCAATCTTGAAACATCACTACTGATTTGTCTAATACTGGAATAATATTTAATTGTCTCTTTGCAATCTTGAAACATCACTACTGATTTGTCTAATACTGGAATAATATTTAATTGTCTCTTTGCAATCTTGAAACATCACTACTGATTTGTCATATTTTGGAATAATGTTGCCGTTATTGCTTCTAATGAACATAGTCTGCTGTGTTTGTAACATTGCATTTCAAACTAATGATATGAAAACTTTATTTTCTATACTATTGCTGCTTTACATTTTTTCATAATGAATCACATTGTATTTTTGTTGTAACTGCATATCCAAACCATTTCCAATGTATGAACTTTTTGTTATGTGCATTATTGATCTGTGCCTCTGATAAGGTCTGGTTTGGTTCAAAAGCTAAGACCACCTTCCTGTCTTAGTTTCATTTTCAATAATATTTGTGTGTAACACTTTTCTTCCTCATGGAAACATTCTATGACAATTGCATTAATTGGTTTTAGCGTTTATTTTAAATTGAATGAAATCACCTTATGTTGGTTTTGTATTTCGACTTTGTTGATCATGAGAGGTGTTTAAGATGACTTTGATTGATTGTCAATGTATAGTATCAGTCTTGAATGTAATCTTTATTATGAAGACAAATTATGCAAAGTTAATAACATTTAAATTTGACTTTAAAAGACTTCCTCTCCAAAAGCTTTAAATTGTGTTATATATAAACACTAATAATTCATTTGGAAATTCTTTTTTGTCTCATCCACCATTTTAAAACATCAATTATTAAATTGTATCACAGTCAGTGTTTCAGATGAGTGCTGCCCTCTATGTTTGGATCTGGATTGATAAACGCACAAATTCTGTAATGTAAGTCCTTCATATATTATTTTTAATAAACAGTCAATATTAACCAACAGTATTTTAAAATGTAAAGTCAGCTTTCACCTTTCTGTATAAAAGAAAGAGATGTATTTCTGAATTCATATCAGAACATTTTAATTCTAGCATTACTGTTGTGTAAACCCATTTTCTTCATTTTTGTGTTACTCGTGTGTATTTCAAGCTAAAAAACCCAAATGCAAGCTCTCATGGTTGTCAGTGAAAAGAAGGGGATTTTGAAGAAAAAAAGGATTTTAATTTTTTCTATATTTTCTTTTGTAAAGTAGATGATTTGATGCTTTTGTTGTATCTTTTTTTTTTAATGGCAATTTTGTAAACAACAATTATATTGTTTGAATGATTTTATATTTAGCTTACATTTCACGCTGTGTTCAGTGTTAAGTCAGCAGCATTAACTATCTGACATTGGTTGCTCAGTATTTAGAGTAGATGATGGTATCAACCTTTTGTCTATATCAACTTCTTTAATCCTTTGTCTTTAAATAAAACTTGATGATTTTGTTTCTTTTTCGATCATTGCAGAATGGTGAGTTTGAATGCTCTTTGGACCTCTTGTCCAGTTGTAGACTGCCCACAGTATGAGCAGATTAAATACAGTGGCGTCTACTGCCCTCAATGTACAGGTAAGAATCTACATAGTGTAGGATACTTCCAGTTGTATTCATTTTATGTTCTCTTCAATACTTATATGTTTATTTCAAGCCTAACCATGGTCAGTAAAGAATGCACATTTGTTGGTTGCAAACATGTGACTTTGTTTTGTGTTGTTTTGCAAATATACCAATTTGAAAGCAGCCGTTCTACTGTATGAATGATGAATGAATGTCTCACATTTTCTTTGTTCAGTGTTGTGTTAGTTCAGAAACATCTTACAAATTAACCTTAAACCTTGGTTGCATCAACCTAGCCCGAAAATCTGACGTCACACTTCAAGGCTCGTGAATAACGCCAGAGGGATCCTGAAAAGGGCACCTTTGACCTCGCATCCATTCACACAGAGATTCGTAGTCACACACATGTGTACACGCATTACATTGTGTATAAACAACATCACATACAAACACGCTCGCCTTCCATTGAAATCATTGGGTCTGTAAAACAAGTACCTGTCTTTATCTGCAAGGATAAAGACAGGGGACCAGTCTAGCATCAACCAATTGCTATATGTCAACATCTTTATTATTTGTCTTTGAATAAAATTTGATGATTTTGTTTCTACTTTTACAATTGCAGAAAGGTGAATTTAAATGCTCTTTGAATCCTTGCCCAGTTGTAGATTGCCAACAGTATGAGCAGATTAAACACAGTGGCGTCTGCTGCCCTCAATGTACAGGTAAGAATCTACATAGTGTGGGATACTTGGAGTCAACTTAGTCTGGTACTGAAACCAGTCAGAGTCTCCTGTAACAGACTCTCTTGGTTACTTGACTTAGACAAGAAGTTAATTCTTCTGACTGTCACTGTTACTAAAATGACCTTTGACTTCCCTCAGGTATGACTTTATTACCTGACCTTCGGTATATGATATTATTCTCAAAATATTAAAAAATAAACATTGCAGTCAAGATTTTTTGTTTAATAGTTCAGTACTGTTTTGTCATTCTTGTGCGTGATTGCCAGTATTTAATATAAACGTGGAGGAAGGACCTCTGATATGTTATGCACTCTGATTTGACAAAGACTGGTCATGTGGGGGTATTGACATGTGATACAAAGACCAGCTCTGCAAACTAACAAATAAATGGCCCCTAAACAAGCATAATTATTTTGGTGTAAAAGTTCTGTATGCACTTGTTCTTGTGCACGTACTGTTTTTGATTTTTTGGCATACCACAGGTACGCGTGAACGCGCAGACATTGTATCAATTCAAAGTTGCTGGTACTCGCAAGTGAAGCCAACAAAGTGCAAAGCATCAAGCTGAACGCCAACCAAGTGTTTATGTTTATGGTGCTCTTAATTTTCAAAGCTCATAGTATGGTTCTTGGAAGTATGCATAAATAGTTAATTATAGGTAAGAGAATAGGTTCAACACAAAAATCGATTGCGTAAAGTATCGCTCTTAAACATGAATCGATTGATTCTAAAAATATCGGCGAAAGAAAGTAACAAATTCTGATGATTTTTTTTATTTTGGGGGGCATTAAGGGATTTCGTTATTGCTTACAGCAGTGTAAGGAGCCGGTCTTCATTGTGTTAATGACCTTGGTTGGTGGCTGGCTGCTGATAATGGACCTGATTATCAAGCATACTGACCATGTTACCAATAAAGTCATCATCTACTGCTGCACTACTTCAGGGTCAAGTTGATATGCTGTCAAACAACTTGTGCACATACCTGACTTATCTCACTGGTATTTGGTTCTTGTTTCTATATATTATTGACTCACTACTAATGAAGTCATCATCTATTGCTGCACTACCTCAGGATCAGGTTGATATGCTGTCAAACAACTTGTGCACATACCTGACTTATCTCACTGGTCTTTGGTTCTTGTTTCTATACATTATTGACTAACTTCTAATGAAGTCATCATCTACTGATGCACTACCTCAGGATCAGGTTGATATGCTATCAAACAACTTGTGCACATACCTGACTTATCTTACTGGTCTTTGGTTCTTGTTTCTATACATTATTGACTAACTTCTAATGAAGTCATCATCTACTGCTGCACTACCTCAGGGTCAAGTTGATATGCTATCAAACAACTTGTGCACATACCTGACTTATCTTACTGGTATTTGGTTCTTGCTTCTATACATTATTGACTAACTTCTAATGAAGTCATCATCTACTGCTGCACTACCTCAGGGTCAAGTTGATATGCTGTCAAACAACTTGTACACATACCTGACTTATCTTACTGGTCTTTGGTTCTTGCTTCTATACATTATTGACTAACTTCTAATGAAGTCATCATCTACTGCTGCACTACCTCAGGATCAGGTTGATATGCTGTCAAACAACTTGTGCACATACCTGACTTATCTCACTGGTATTTGGTTCTTGCTTCTATACATTATTGACTCACTTACGCACAACATTGATAAGGTTGAAAACAAAAATCTTTTCAAATGACTTACGTGGTATGAGGATGCTAATGAAGTCACCATCTACTGCTGCACTACCTCAGGGACAAGTTGATATGCAATCAAACAACTTGTGCACATACCATATCGTTATTATATTACCACCCCCCTCCCCCAGTACAAAGGATCAATGAATAACACTGGGTAGTATGTCATTTTTTCTCTATCTTTATTCACATGTTGCCATGGTGATATGCTTTGCTATTACCCCCAAAATGTTGTTGGTTTTATTCCCAATGGTGGGGCTGCATTTTATCCAATGTTTTATAATTTACTCAGTAATTAAGTGATAGACCTACCTGCCATTGTAATTTTAAAGTTACATACAGGTTATATTTTGAAATATTGTAAATAAGTAATTTACAACTACTAACTTGAAATATTTTGGGGTTGGAGGGCTTAAGCTTTTACATACATATTGGATTTCTCTGACCTACTTGATTTAAGGTCACATTGTGTCCTAAAAGGTATCGTACACGTTTGGTAATGACTCTGATAATTTATGGCAATACAAACTTACTTGGAAAGAGGTACAGCAGCTTTGGATAGTATAATGCATTTTGAGAAACTTTTCACTTCGAATTAATGCGGTTATGGAAAAATATATTACTTTTTATGCCCAAATCATTTGAATATGAGAAGCGTTACGGCCGTATTTTTCACAGGTTAGTTTTATGTCAATATCTAAAACTATATAGGATTGAAACATTAGCAGTTGGTTTCAATTAACAAACGTATACTGGCCCTTTAATCATTCATCAAATTGACTTTCGATGTTTTATGTTGGAAGATATTTTTAAAACATAATTTTTTCGGAATGTTTTTTTCCCAATGTTTTTGGGAAGTCGACCGTGTGGAATGTTTTTTTGTATCCAAGGTTCTTATCCAAATTGACTGTTGGTGGAATAATGTTTAATATAAGAATGTTGAACTCTACCAAAGATTGTAACTGTTATATGTTTTATCATTTATTTTCTGAACTACAAACATAATTGTTCTTGCCATTTGATGTCTCAATATTCCAATCATAAGCGACCACAAGTTAACTTCATTCGTGCGAAGTGTTGCAGTGAATTCTCAGAAGGATTAAAGTACAGGATTGTTGTGCATCCCCCGAAAGAAATGTTTTGTAGGAAATTATAATCCCAATTTATCAGTTGTCTTAATTTATATCCAAATTTACAGACATAAGATGGAACCTTGGTAGAAAAAAAGAAATCATTAATTAATATCGTTTTCCACACTTGTAATAACTTAATTGTAAACATCAGTCTCAATGGAGAAGACAACCTAATGACAATAATTAATTAATATATCAGTTACCAACTGATATGAGCGAGATGACCAAAAAGAACAGAAATAATATTATATTTAATCCAATTGTCGAAGCAAATAATCCTTCTTAGTGAATTCGATTATAGAACCCTAGTGGACTGAAATCCATTGAGATAACTCTAAGCTTTGAAATTGTTGTTTATAATTTACAAGCAAAATGTTATAGAGACTTTGATGTTGGGTTTTGTTATTTTCCCGCGTATATCGATATTATGCAATGTACCGAATGTTACGAATATCTAGAACCAATAATAAGTATGCAGAGACCTCGGCTGTTATATTAATTTATCGATGATGGATCGACTTTGTGATTTGAGTACAAATCGACTACTGTAATGTGTCACGCGAATTAATCTGTTTCAATACTTCATTAACGCTTATAATATCCAAACTATTGCAAATGTTTACTTCATTGACAAAGAAATATTCTACATACTTTCTTTGATAGCTCAGATTGGTTTATGATTTGGGTTACCAAGCTGTTTGACCATAGATAACATCAGGAGACAATTTGTGTTCAATGGAATAGTTCAGCATTTGCACGAGAGTTTGGGACGAGTTTTGGATGAATAAGTGTTTGGTGAGGTTTGTTGAGGTTTAACAAAGTCATTAGAATAATTGAATAATAATGAGGTTTACTGAGTAACAGCTATGAGGTGAAGACACCACCCTCAATAGTTCAGCAATTTACCCCTTCCGTAAATATCTTGAAGAAATTACACTTTGGGGGGGGGGGGGCACATTGTAAAGATCGCCATTGAATCACCGATACTAGCCACACTAATTACCCAAGCAAAACGTGTCTGGTAATATTTCCCATTGATGTTTTGTCAATTACATCCGAAGAACAACGAATCCCACACCTGGGTAATCACAAATCATAGTTTAACAACGCCGGTTTTTGTCAGATCCAAAACTTCTCAAAATAGATTACCACATGGTCTCAACGCAAACCATAGGCTATTGTTTTATGTCATCACCTATATTATTCCCACAAACTACTAAAAACAACACATGCTGACTGGGGTGCAATTCACCATTTTGTAAGATTTAACATTCCATTTTCCCTGTAAATAAACTGTTTGGCCTATAGTAAAACATTGAAATAAAATTATCGCTGGATCCAAAAAAATTCTATGTCCGTTTAAAAGTTATTATGAGCAATGACACGTTAAAAAAACCCCATCAAGTTAAAACAAAATGGCCGACCCCACTAAATAAACTCCCATAGAATACAGTGCAAAATGCTAAATATTCAAAAATACAAAACAAAATCTTTGAAGTCTCACAGAAGTAAAGGGAAAATTATCCAGTGACTCTTAAAGGGACACGTTGCCTTGGATCGGACGAGTTGGTCTAAAAAAAAGCGTTTGAAACCGTTTGTTATCAAATGCATATGGTTAGAAAGACGTTATAAAAGTAGAATACAATGATCCACACAAGTATGCCTCGAAATTGCGTGGTTTTCCTTTTACTTTGCGAACAAACACGGTCGGCCATTTTGTGGAGTCAAAATGTTGACTCCACAAAATGGCCGACCGTGTTTGTTCACGATGTAAAAGGAAAACCACGCAATTTCGAGACATATTTGTGTGGATCATTGTATTCTACTTTTAAAACATCTTTCTAACTGTATGAATTTTATAACAAACGGTTACAAATGCTTTTTATAAACCAACTCGCCCGATCCAAGGCAACGTGTCCCTTTAATAATAAAAACAGCATTTATAAAGCGCATTATGAATCACAGATTCCTCAATGCGCTTAAAGGCACCTGGCAGTGGTATTTTGTCAAAATAAAGCTTTTGTCGTTAATATATACATTTTGATGAGTGGAATGTGAATAAACAATTAACCAAGGTTAACAAATTGTGTTTTTATTTTAATTAAACATTTAAAAATAGGCCCCCGTTTACATGGCGCTGTTCGTGACGTCAATCGAGGCGCGGGATATTTGAAGAGAAAATGTGTAGTCTGGCCCTGTACATTACGTCTGGGTACCTGATCAGTGTGATGCGTTTTCGTATTCGGACGTCACCCAATGCAATCCTAGGAGAGTGTACAGTCGACGTTTATACGAGGTTTTCACCGGTCCCGAATTGTCCCATGCGCGTTTCTATGTCTTAAAAAACGGAAGATACGGGCACGGTCATAACGAGAACACGGATAATACGAGGTATTCGAGCGGCCCCGTGATGACAAATCGGATCGGCGTGCCGCGGCGCGGCATACAGCTCAAGTCGATCCGAACACCAGAAACGTGTTCGCTGCAGCGCTGAAAACGATGTCGGACCGGACCACTTTGCCCTCGTTAGCCTGACTTTCGATGCCCGTAACTGCCTATATTAGGGATCTGCAGGAAACAAATGCTAACTGACCCCATCTTTAGTCGTTTTGGTGCATCCAGCAGCAATACACCTGGTCGGCATTGCCGGAAAAATGCACGAAAAATCCCTTTTTTGGATAACCAAACGAAACGTACAAGCTCACTACTTGCACGTAAATGCAAGCAAGTTCGAGGGGGGTCGATGTTCGATCGCGGCGAAGTCTGCCTCGATTGACGTCACAAAAAGGGATGGGCGGAGTCACCTTCAAACAACTTTATCAATTTTTTTAACATATAAATCGTGACAACAATTATTAAAAAAATTGTTTTATTGTTAACATATATACATATACTCGTAAAAAAAATATTTCCACGTGACTTTAACAATAGAAGCGAAAGCAAAAAATATAACTGTTATTAATATCCTACTGTTAAAAATCTACAATAAACACACAAATAGAAAATATCTAATTAACATTAGAAAACAGACAAGCTGCGACCATTAAAATTAATGATACAACAAATACAGAAAGCACAGTAAAAGGTGCCCCCAAGAATAAAAATACGGGAAAAAATAACTGCAACGAAGTGACCATGTGCTTGAAAGCACTACCAAGGATACCGGGGAATGATATCATTTACACTATGTACACTGACAGAAATGTAATTGCAAAATATTAAATTCAATAAAGATCAACCTCCACACACATAAACGCAGGAGCATAATTATAGGAGCTATAAAGGTGTATAACGACCAAATATGTATTGCAAGTTATTCTAAACAATGACACGTTAAAAACCCCATCCAGTTAAACAAATATGGCCGACACCATTTTGGGAATGGTGCAACCCACTAAATAAACTCCAATAGCACACAGTGCAAAATGCTAAATATTCAAAAATACAAAAAAAATACTTGGGGCCTGGTAGTCTCTTGAACTTTTATTCTCTGCTCAATTTAATATGGGGAGTTCCAAGGCCCGGAGAGATATTATTCTCCCTCCTAATGAAAACACTCCTACAGCAGTAAAATTTTCCAAACGTCTGAGCATCAATCTTGGAAAATGTCCCTAGACCTCTCGGCAAATGGGACCATTTTTATCTGGGCCTTTGTCATCCAAAATACCTCAAGTTGGAAGTCAACAACCCCAGGTCACAATGGGCAACTTTTTTACACTTTCCTCCCTTTTTAGGTTCTAAAATCTGTCTAATGTAGAATATTTTGAGGGCCTACAAAATATTAATGAGGTCGACGCTCTGTTTTCTCCCTATTTAGTGGGGTGCACCCGTAGCTCCTATAAAAACAAATGTTGTGATGTTTTTTCCCGATATAAAGTATACCCGCGCCGTTGCGGCAGGAGATTCTGTCCCCCCGGAGATTCTGTCCCCCCATACGGCGAACTGTGTACACACTTCTTTTGATAGCGCCCTCTTTTGAATCATCCTCCTCCAGCCCATGTTAATTTCCCGTATGGGGACAGAATCTCCGGGGGACAGATTTCCCTGGGACACCGTAACTGTGACCATTAAACCATGGAGGTAGAACCTCCATGGTTAAACTAGCACACCGCCCTCTGTAGACTTAGCTTTTTATGGTTTAAGCCCAACCTCGTCCCCAGGGTGTGTCGAGTAGTACGAGGTTAACCGCTCTCTTACTATTGTAAACATGGTTGGAAATAAAGTAAACCATGGGGACGAGGTTGGGTTTAAGCCATGGTTCTTTTCAACACGCTGTGTACAACAGAATTCCACAAGGACCAAGCGTGATTTTGAATTGAAGTTAATGCAATCGTTTTCAAAGTTTTGTAGAACCCAAGCAGTTCATACCGTATTATAATGTTGTTAGTTCAGACTTTATAATGCGTGCATGGAGATTACCCCTCCCCCACTTTTTCGTATAGCAGTTCATTATGTTAAGTAAATTTAATCATTTTATTATTTACCGTGGACAATTGAAATTGTTCCTATCAGGCGGAGTCATGGGCTCTGCGCATGTATATTATAGTATTTACGAAGGGCTGAGTACAAGGAGGTTTATTTTCTATTCACTTTAAGGGAGTATGTTTTATGTCTTGAATGGAACATGATGCCCCGATATCATTCCACATCAGCTCATCTGTGACCTCGCCCAAAAAGCCCTCCCACCCTTCACACCCATAAACCTTTTTCTACAGGTAGGCCTACTGTTAAAGCTGGAAAAATATATAATCTCACTAATTGCATTTCATAGTGTAACGTAAATTTTTCATATCTTTTAATCGTGCTTCATCCAATGATCGTCTCTGTCCTTACTCTATGCACTGATCAACTGAGTGCCTGGATTCACATAGGATTAACTTGGACCAGAATTTCATCTGTGGACCCACACGGATATCTCATTGACCAGTAGCCAAGCCTGTTGACCTTTGGTCACCTTTACCTGAATACACTTGACAGGGGAGTCAATCTTTTTGTCCAGATTCCTCTCATCGAATTTCCCTTCTTTAAACTCCCCTATGAATTGGTAGTCTGTGCACCTCGGCGTGGAGTCCAGACTTGTTGCCAATACCACTGCAGGGCTTACCTCGACCTTCCCTGTGCGGAGGATATCCTCAGGGTTGGTGTCTGACCCAGTTACTATCACGACCCTGGACAGATTAACAGGTGTCTCGAAGACCAGGAGAATGGTGTCACCCATGATTGGTGTCTTACCCCAGAAGTATCCAGGCTTCGAGCTGTAGGCTAGTTGGGGTACGTGTATGCTGAAGGCTTCAATGCTACTGTACAACACAGCTGGCGGGTTGTCGCTCTGATCCTTCTTTTTGCCGCTTGCCACAGTAATTCGATCGACCACCTTGTGCCGCTTGTTTCGGAGGGAGGATTGCCACCCGATATGCTGAAAAATAGACGGGGTGTGTTTGAACGGCCGCTCTTGAGCATTCAGATGATTGTAAATATATTGCAAGAGGTCTACGGGCTGTTCCTCATAGAATAACAGCATGAATTGGGCTAAACGCAGCAGGTCGCTGGACCGCAGAAGCTTCCCGATGAAGCCAAGCTCTGAAAACTCCAGCATTTGCCACTGCTTATGTTTATTCATTTCCAGAAACCCCCGGATGGATTGGACAAAGTCTTGCGCCGAGATAACATCGTCCTCGAGCTGAAGGTAATATTCGGAGAGATTATGGCAATAGCTAAACAAAAAAGCATAATCCACAACTTGTTTTGCCCTCCACTTAACGCGTTCCTCCGAATCGCCAAAATTGTGTTTGAGATTACTCAAGGGTGGATAGAAAGATCGCGGCGCGACGATCAGTTGCATGAATCCGTTAGAGAAGTATTTGCTGTAAGATGACTCCAAGTCTATCTTCAGGAGTTTTTTGAGCTCGTCATCAAAGTCGGCAGCAAATATCACCACGGTAATGACGGAACGCTCCTCTGGGGTAGAGTTTTCAATGAGCGAGTCTAAAGTTTGATGAATGTATTTCTTTTTCTCACGCTTGACAGTTGGTATGGCTATCGTTAGAAAGTCTGCAAAGAAGACAACAGATCGACCTTAATGACATTGGCTATAAACCTTTATTATAGGCTGATGATTCCTTCATCATTGTTTAACATTCTACATTTTCCCCCACAGACCAAATTTTGAAACTGTTCACTGCAAAATGTTAGTTCACAAAACAGATGATTTTGTTAGGCATTGTTTTCCTTGAAAATGTCGAGAAAAAAGTTTAAATATGGTTTAAAAACCTGTAGTACTATAATAGAGAAACATGCAATTCTGTAAACCCATGAGATGACCTCAACTTGTCCGAGTATGGACTTTGAAGTTCGTAAACTGTGCCCAATTTCATTCATCGAGCTGCTTAAGCACAAAACATTGCTAAGCAGAAAATAATTTTGCTTTCCAGAATATAATTACCAGCTAAAATACCAAGTATATCGTACTGTACATGATTGTATGTGACCGGTTTCCTTCTTTTGTTTTGCTTAGCAGGAAATTGTCAAGCCAAAATAGGCTCTATGCAGCTGAGCCATGCAGTGGCTGTGTGTATTTTGGTGCGAGCCACTTACTTGCTGTTGGTACAGCTTTGATCCTTACCTTTAGTTGGTTTCCGATTCCCCAGTACAATGGCTTTATCCTTATCGATGTAAATAGAGCTTGCAGACAGTTGGGGCTTGGAGTCTGCAGACAATTGGGGCTTAGAGTCTGTAGACCATTGGGGCTTGTTGGTGTCTGGGAGCAAGACTTCAGCCTGATACATGGTAATGAAAGCCATTATTTGTTCAAGTTAGCTTGATTTTTTAGTCTAGAGTCTGATATTTTTCAAAATCTCAACAGAAAATCTTAAAACTAAGCAGCCGTGGGGCTCTACTATACATGTATATCTTGCCCTAACAAATGATGGCACACGAAATTCATCGGGTATATTGAGAATATATGCACGTTCGCGTAACTAAGTGGGGGCACGTGCCCCCTCCCCCAATTTGACTTTTTGGACTTTTGTGATTGAAAATTTTCAAAGTTTTAATGTGATAATTTCGACTTTTACACGCAGACAATGTATTTGGTTATACACTCACGCCAGATTATCTGTTTGTAAATAATAACAAATTACAATAAAAAGACGCTGAAAAGGGGCTTTTTTTAAAGAAAAGGCAAACGGAAACTTGGCCAGAAGAGCCCCCAAGAAAAAATGGTGCACCCCCTTGTGCCCCCTAAAAATTGACCCTATAGTTACGGCGCTGTATATGCATATCTTGGTCTTTATCCATAATATTTTCTGTAACAGTGTTAAAACTTTGCCTAAAAATTGCTTGTTTCAACATATTTCTGGGTTTCTCTTTTACCTGTTTGATTTTTGCATGATTGTTCTTCAGAATATCTATGCCATTTCCAGCTCCGAGTAGTTGCACATCTAAAAAGCAAATACAATGATTGCCAAAATAAATAACTGGTGAGAAAAACAAAACCGTAGCATTGTTGGATCGAAGGTGCTGCACTCCGGGTAAAAACCCTTTCCGTATAGAGCAATGGGCGCAATTAGGGCAATTGCCTTGGTGCCCTAAAAATATCCCAGTACAAATTTACAATTCTCTCATCAAGGTGCCTATTACTCGGGAAAACCTGCAAGTTTTATTGTTTGTCATCAGCGATGGCTCCCAATGCAAGGGGTCAACCATTGCCATGATATACTCCCGCTTTACATTTTGGTTATGTTCGTCCTGGGATTTCTGACTAACCATTGGTAGTACTCAGGATAGTTCTGAGAAGCCACGTGTTGAGAGCGAAGAGGACCAAGATGCCGAATATGAGAAGCCTTTTCCAGGCATATATTTTGGCTTTCCAAGTCCGCATCATCTTTTTTTTCGCCATGGCAACACCGTTGTACACAAAATCTAGAAGCAAGATTACAAGAATGGAGACTTTTTAGAATGGTAACTTGTTGCGGTTTTTCCCCTTGAATGGTTAAAATGTAAATTCTAATTCTAACCACAAGGGAGACACATCAAGAAATATCATATAAGAAATTGGATCATTTGATTTTGAAAACTTAAAAACCTGAATTGGGTAACTATGGTCTGGAGATTAAGCTCCCTGAATAAATAGTATGTTATATTTCAAAGGTTAATAGACTTTTCAGGACTTTACATCACCACTAGAACTGAGCAGTGAGCATTTGGTGTTTCTGGCATCCAATGTGCTTATTGCTGGTTAATAATATGCCTCATCTAAATGATCTCGATGCTGAGCAGGCTTTGACATGTTTCACGAGAATCATCATAGAAAAGTAGACTCACTGATATAATAACCTTGGTGCCCCCTACCTAGGCCTAACTAAAACATAAAGTAACTAAACTATATTAAGCAAAGCCACAGCCAAAAGCTAACATAACAAACAAGTGGATCTGTTGTGTTTGGGAACACATCAAGATGTAAACGACTTAGTTTACTTTAATTTATTTATAAATAATGGATCCATGCATAGTGCATTGGATTACACAACGTCAACAAACCTGTTGCGGTGATCAAGTGGCGGTGATCGTAACTGATCACCACAACAATTGAGGAATATACAAACATTGCACTCATACATTTTCAAAACTTACAATGCCTAAAACTCGACCCGGTCAACAAAAAATGTGTAGCACTTAACAGAAAACTTCCCTTCTCTGTGTGCTTATGCAACCACTGAAACTCGCTATAGGCCATACGCACTAAATAAAGATGCATGGAAAGTGAGTTTCGTTCCGACCCCCGTGGGTCTACTTTTTAAAGGTATACATAGTAAGTTGTAGACATATTAAAACTATACTACAAGTTCTCAAAAAAATCCAGTCAAATTTGCACAACATACAAAGTTTGCTAAAATCTTTGTTTGGCGCAATCTTTGAAAATGCGCAGGTGCAATTCTTAAACAAAAATTGCGCGGCAGAGACACAACATTGTACGAAAGCCTAGTAGTATTAGTGCCATCGCAAGTATAAATTGCTTTTTTTTGCAAGAATATTTTTGGCGAGTGTTGTTTTTTGGGAAGTATATATTTAACAATTCAAGTATTGTGGCGCAAATTACTAGACATAGAGGGCGCGCGAGCAGCTCTGCGGGCTCTATAAAAGAGCCGCAGGCGTCGTTAACGAGCAGGAGTCGTTAGGTAGGCACCAGCACCAAGCTGAAGTGAGCACCGAATTTGGGCTCAGCACCGATTCAGGCCCAGCACCGAATTTCTGCTCAGCACCAAATTTCAAAAATTCCGCTAAAGACCGTCACTATAGTCATCACCATCAGGAATGTATCAACAACACGCAGACGGTATGCGCTACATACTAAGGTTGTGTCACCTTTAATTTGCGAAATTTTAATATTTTTCTCCATAGATCTGTTTATTACATCCCTGGCCATATCTCCTGAGCGGAAAAATATTCTCAGCCCACTAATTAAGTCAGCCCAACTAATTTAAGATTGTCTCAAAAAGTGTATCTAGCCACACAATGTACAAAGTACGTAAAACATACCTTACTTCGACGAAACTTGTGTCACCTTTAATTTATGAAATTTTAATATTTTTTAACATAGATCTGTTTGTTATATCCCTGGCCATATCTCCTGAGCGGAAAAATATTCTCAGCCCACTAATTAGCTCAGCCCAACTAATTAAAGATTGTCTCAAATTAACAAATGTATAGCCACACAATGTAGAAAGTACGTAAACATACCTAACTTTGACGAAACTTGTGTCACCTTTAATTTATGAAATTTTAATATTTTTGTTCATAGATCTCTTTGTTACATCCCTGACCATATCTCCTGAGCGGAAAAATAATCTCAAGCCACTAATTAGCTCAGCCCAACTAATTAAAGATTGTCTCAAATTAGCGCGTATATAGGTACACAATGTAGAAAGTACGTAAACATACCTAACTTTGACGAAATTTGTGTCACCTTTAATTTATGAAATTTTAATATTTTTTTTTCATAGATCTGTTTTTTTACATCCCTGGCCATATCTCCTGAGCGGAAAAAATATTCTCAGGCCACTAATTAGCTCAGCCCAATTAATTAAGTATAGTCTCGATTTAGCACGTGTTTACATTGCCAGCCACACAATTTACAAAGTACATGTAACATACCTAACTTTGACGAAATTTGTGTCACCTTTAATTTATGAAAGTTTAATTTTGTTTCTTCATAGATCTGTTTGTTATATCCCTGGCCATGTCTCCTGTGCGGAAAAATAATGTCAGGCGACTAATTAGCTCAGCCCAACTAATTAAAGATTGTCTCAAATTAGCAAGTGTTTACATTGCTAGCCACACAATGTAGAAAGTACGTAAACATACCTAACTTTGACGAAAGTTGTGTCACCTTTAATTTATGAAATTTAATTATTTATTTTCATAGATCTGTTTATGATATCCCTGGCCATATCTCCTGAGCGGAAAAATATTCTCAGCCCACTAATTAGCTCAGCCCAACTAATTAAAGATTGTCTCAAATTAACAAATGTACTGCCACACAATGTAGAAAGTACGTATAAACATACCTAACTTTGACGAAAGTTGTGTCACCTTTAATTTATGAAATTTTAATATTTTTTCATACATCTGTTTATTATATCCCTGGCCATATCTCCTGAGCGGAAAATTATTCTCAGCCCACTAATTAGCTCAGCCCAACTAATTAAAGATTGTCTCAAATTTGCAAGTGTTTACATTGCTAGCCACACAATGTAGAAAGTACGTAAACATACCTAACTTTGACGAAAGTTGTGTCACCTTTAAGTTATTAAATTGTATTATTTTTGTTCATAGATCTCTTTGTATACATCTCTGGCCATATCTCCATGGTGGAAAAATATTCTCACGACACTGATTAGCTCAGCACAACTAATTAAAGTTTGTCTCAAATTAGCGCGTGTATAACCACACGATGTAGAAAGTACGTGTAACATATCTAACTTTGACGAAAGTTGCATCACCTTTAATTTATGAAATTTTAATATTTTTCTTCAAAGTTCTGTTTGTTACATCCCCTAGGCAAAATTTGCGCATTACCTCAGCCCAATTATTTAAATATTAAACGTATAAAATTAGCCTAGCATGCACAAAATACATGTGACGTGCCTCACTTTGACGAAAGTTTTGTCAGCTTCAAATTATCATATTTTGATATTTTTTCTCTGAGATCGATTTGTTACATTCCTGGCTACAATTCCTAGTTTGCTAATGACCATATTCCTGGCCTTAATAAGTGACTTGACAATATTATTGTCAAGTCAGTTATTAAGGCCAGGAATATGGTCATTAGCAACAGTTGTTTATTCACGGTATAATCATAGAGCAAGGTTTTAATCAACGTATGTCACACACTAACACAATTGTCCAAGGTTCCTTTTCCCAGACATCTAGTCAGCAACCCATGTATTTACCCCAATAAACACTCTTCTGGTCCTCATCCTTTCTAAAACAATAGTCCAATTTTTCTGATTTCAGATGACGGGCTTCCGATTGTAAACAATTCGAAATGGAAACAAAGAATGTGTAAATCAATGAGGAAGACACTTAATTCGCACAAAAAGTAAAACCGACAACGGGTTTTCCATGTCTTCGTGTACAAAACATTGCGCTGCCAGCGTCCCAGCAATGGCGGCGCAGCAATGGCAGCGTGCAGCACTTGCGCGTATGGATCGGTCTGTAGTATTACTTCAAAACGAAGTAAAGTACGTTGCCAGGAGTGCAATGTATATGAACTGATTCAGTTTTATTCGAGACAACTGTAAGTTCAGGCGAGGTTTAAGACCTGCGTTTGTGCCTGTATGGTTTGACTCAAACAAACATGGAGAAGAGCACTCATCACGGGTCTGGTTTCCGAGCGAAGGCACTTCGTTGGAGTACGGGAATTTGTGGCAAGCAGCACAAACTTCGTTTACCATCGGAGGACGCCCTAAAACCAGTAAGTTTGTTGTCTTACAACAAAACTTTTCACCTCTTATAATTTTTAGATAGGGAGCATGATTTGCTCTTGCTGAAAATTGGAAGATGGACATTAAAAATGTGATAGGTCATTGGAAGGTTTTTGCCGTTTTTCTTGATTCTTGGACCTATACAATGTATGAGGGATCAAAAGCGAGTTATTGTTGTCTTTCTGTGCTGAAAATATATAATCACGGGGAACTTTAGAGATACGCAATATTTGTGTTCAAGGAAAAAACGACCATCCATGTATTTTGATGCAAACTATTGCGTTTTCCAAAAACTAAGCGTAGGCCTATGTAAAGTTTAAATAATAAGTTAAAAATAACATAAGTATTGTTATTCACGGCACAGGATGGCGCTATAACAACGTTAGCTCCATGCTGCCCCTAGTAGCAGTTGTTTTTAAACATCGCAGTTTTCCTAGACTTTTCTGATGAAGTATAGATTGTAAAAAATAAATTGCATATTGTTTTGGGATGACAAAATTTTGATTCAAGTTCTGATGACGTATAATTACATTACAACTGTTTGGTACAGCGTAGGCCTACGTGTTATGTTCCGTGTCAAGTGTCAACGGCGACGATCCATGTTGAAAATTGGGGCTGGGGTGATTTTCAAATCTTGGTACATTGCCCCAATAAGCCATTTTGAGGTATGGTGGACGCAATACTATGACACTATGGTTTTGGAAGTTTGTCTGTACACACCCAAACCAAACAATGCACTCCTCTGGTGTCCACCCTATTTCAAAAGGGCTTATGTGATATAAATTAAAATGGAATTTGTGTGTCATGGCAAGGGCGGGTCCGGGGTATGGTAAAGACGCAGATACTGATAACATTTGCGCATAGCGCGAACCTGAAACAGTGTTGGAAATATGTAAAATGACGTCGCCAGGGGCGGATCCAGGATTTTCCAAACGGGGGGGGGGCGTGAAAATATACCAAGCAGCAAATCTTCCCCCTCCCCCCTTCTCCTCCCTCTTCCTCTCTCTCTTTTTTTTTTTTTTTTTTTTTTTTTTTTTTTTTTATGGGGGGGGGGGCCCCCCCCCACGCCCCCCCCCCCCTGGATCCGCGCCTGGTCGCCGTCTATCGCATTCTGAGCATTTATGCGTTATTTTTTTAGTATGAGAAGAAGAATACTGATAGTTTAGTTGTTTGTATTTTTAACTTTTCTTGAAAACAAAATAAATCAAAACAAAAACAAAACCGAGTGGGCTAAAATTATGTGGGCTGAAAAGGGGGGAACGATTGCACTGCGGGAAATGGTGCAGTTTCGAGGAAAAAAGGAACAGCCATAACAAAAGTGCGACACAAACAAAAAGGATCGCAAGGGGCGCACTTACTTGAATCGTCGAACACATTTGCCACCGCGAGGTAGCCCCTTTTGTTGTAACTATTCGTCCATTTTGTTCTTTAATTTACGCTCTTTTTTCCCTCTCTGTTCTGCCGCATACACATAATTGGTAAAAACATTGCCGATTCATCTCTAATTCATCATAAGTCTTGTCGTCAATTATTTCTAATAACTATATGTTTTCCTTATCAAAGCTTGTTGCGGTTTTTGGAGACTCTCAATGGCGATCAATGGTTGAAGAACATGTGACGATTAGAGAGGAACATCAATTCTGTCGAATGGGCATCAGCTGTACGCCCGGGGCGCTAGTTCACGATATGTACAAGGTACGGTTCTTGTTATTTTTCGCTTATCTGTAAGTCGGGATAAGATAGCCGATGCATGATTAAAAATGTGTAATTATTGCATCCTCTTTTTATTTAACTTTATGCGGAGTTCTTTATTTGTTTGTTTTAACTTGTTTTAATCTACATTTCTCGCTATGTTATCGATTGCGTTAGGTGGTCCAATGAACATCGATGACTTGATCATGGGAAAGAAAACGGTGATATCAACACAAAGAAATAATTTGAATTGGCTTCACATTTTCATTTTTAATCTTTTTTAAATATACATTTCAGCAAGTTCGACACAATTCAGCTTTCGTGGATCCTGCAGTAATTGTATTCTCTGTAGGGACGAACAACATTTCGAGTTTGAAGTGCAGTTTCGATTCAACGTGCAGAGACTTTATCAACCTACTTGACTATGCGCGGGAGGTGTATAGAGACAGTAAGGTATGATCGACATATTTTAACCTGTTATACTTCATTTATTGCGAATCTACACCGAAGGTGGCATTACTCATTTCGCTTTTACAAAATTTCTCATTATAAGATTCAAGACAAAATACAATTATGTAATCAGGTATCAGACTCCTCTAGGGCACTGTTGTTCGAGTTTAAAAGTGAAACAAGGGTGCAGCGAACGAAAAAAAATGACACTCCCAAATTGATTTTCGTGTTTTTTTTTGCCCATTTTGTTTTTCTTTTAAGTTTTGGTGGGGGTTGCTGATTATCTTTTGAGGTATGAATTTGTAAGGAATTATGTGCATGGTCAAAATGTATCACAAACACAATTGTTTCCCTCAATGCGTAGTCGAAATAACAAACTCAATGTTAAGTAGGCATACATGTACAAAATCATCAGCAACATGTCACTGCAAGCAAACATTTGTAATAATTAAATATTTATTTATTTGTTACAGCCATATCACCAAGTAAGAACCATCCAGGAAAATGCAAGAACAGGCAAAATCAATTTGACCCGTGAAATAAATAAATAATCGTTCTTGACAGATAGTTAGATTTCTTTCTCTCCAGTCATGGCTTGACACATACTTCCATTATGCACATTATACCATAAAGGGCAATAACACTTAAAAAAGAGTGAACAGAGTGAAAACACAAATACAGGATTTGTAGTATGAATAAAGAAATGTGCACCATATTTATTTACATTACTATAATTATAATATCAATGTTCGATCGAGGCATGCAAAATCGGTTGGGGTATTTCTAGTGTCTTGAACATTGATTGAATAGTCTTTAGTCGCCTATTCCTATGTTTCTCGGACAAAGGAGTCTCTATACGGCTCCCATGACTGCTTCATTACCATGTAAAATCATGCCGGTAAAGATTCATTAGGAAGATTTATGTGATGTTTTAGAGGTGTATAGCTTACGGACTGCGGCAGTCTACGTCTGTACGCATGCCCCACCCTTGTTTTGGGTAATAATTGGTTTTGTTTTCTTGTTCTACTTCAGGTCGCAATTACGTCAATTATACCCCGACTAGACGGACATGGTCCATCTGTTGCCAGATATAACAACCGTTTACATCGAATCTGCAGGGAGAAGGGTGTCACGTACATTGACCTCACGGACGACTTCACCACACGGAAGGAATGGCTTTAATGGAGGGATGGAATTCATATCAGTGATGATGAAGGATGTCCACTTCTCTTAGACGCGATAAACCTGTCGCTGGCAAAGATGTTGACCAAAGTTTTATCTGCATCTAAAGTGCCAAAGAGTCACCCTTCCCCACCGAGTAAAGTGCCAAAGAGTCACCCTTCCCCACCGAGTACAGCTGTGCTAAGTTTCCATCTCCACCATAATTATTGAGGTTGTATGGTGGCCCTGAAGAGACTTCGCAAATCGCAAATAATATGCGTATCCGATGCTGTGAAATCACTCGCAATTGTGCATTGCATACGCCATGCAGCGAATACAGTAAATGTTATTGCATACTTAGTTGAATATTTAAATTAAGCCTGTATTTGATCCATTTCGTTATTCTCGCACAAGCTGGACGCTTTTAGTTAACATGATTTGTATCAATGTGTTTAAATCATTTGCAGAATAAGAACAGGACGAATAGAAGGTCAAATCGTGAAGTGGGAACACGGCAGAAACAACCCTTTTTCGTCAGATGCTTTATGTGCCAAAGGCTCTGCCGCGGTGACAGCGGCTTCAGTGACCACTATCATGCAAAGCATCCAATGCACGTCAAATCCTCTCGCAGTGTCATGTCAAACATAAAGGTAATTCTAAACAAATCAAATCATTTTGTTAAATAATGAAACCCAGATGCGCTATAGGAAGAAACAGCAAAACAATAATTAGGAGTATTATAAACGACTTTCGAGGCGGCGTTTAAAATTGATTCAGAAGTATGATTCGTCATCATAGAGTATTTTATTTGTTAGGCCTGCTGTTTTCCAAATTAATTTGAGTTAAAAAAAGGTTTACACATACATAAATGTGGGTATATATATTTTTGGATGTTGTAGTCTTGTTAAATAAAAATTTACTTTTGATTGGTGAGTATTGTTCATTACGGTATGCTGTGGTTATACGGTACGGAAGTATATAGAAACAAAATCTGAATATATATACAATGTTGTTTTTTTTACTTGAATTAAATAATACGTGTGTTTTTAAGTGTTAATATGTGGACTTTGGTACTCAATATGCATTTCCGGGTTCAATCTTTGACACTTTCAGGGATTATTACTGAAACACTAAACAACCCAATCCACTTGATGTCCACCTTGCAAAATACCAGAATGTTTTTGGGCCGCTTTTCGAGTTAAATCAGCAGAAACCTAAGTAAAACGTAAGCTCATTGTTATATCAGCGTATTTATTTTTTGTAAGGCAAATCTTTTAGATCTAATTAGTTGAGGTATATAGCTTTTAATTAATTTGGGTTACAGTCGGCCTTGAGAAAATGTTCCTACTTTTTGTAAAGGTTTTTAAATGTGCCCTTTGCTATCCATTCATCTTGGGGGTGGGTTGCTTGAGGCTTTAACAATCATCGTGCAGCACTGATCATACTGCATATCTAGGAAAAAGAAGAGTCGTATCTTCGTCTGATGTAGGCTTATATTTTATTTACCATTGCAGGCAAATAAGGCCACTGGGAGGAAACCAGTAAATGCTGCAGGTGGAGGAGATCAAATTCCAGATATTCCCAACGATAGAATCAAGAAACTCGCCGAAGTCATTGGTAATAATATAACAAAGCATGATCTTAAATCAAAAACTCTGCCAAATAGCTGTGTACCATTCGTTAAATCTTCTGTTAGATGGGTTAGGATAGATACAAAGAAGTGTATGAAGACTGTCCGGATATTGTGGTCAACAAATAGACACAATATAAAAGAAATGGTCAGGGTGATATTCAATAAACGTACGGAGGCGGCCCCCACAAAGAAAAAAGTGGAAAAGAAGAAAAAAGCCCTGTACTGCATATGCCGAAAAACATTCAATAAAAACCTAAGTATGGTTGCATGTGATAAATGTGGGGAATGGTACCACTACACCTGCCTGGATCTGAGGCCAGAGAGAAAAGGTGATTCCTTTATGGAACATGTTACATTGTATTGCGGTTTTAATGGATGTAATAAAAAATGAATTAGTGTTTGAGCACAGGGCTGATGACATGAGCAATGAAGAAAATGAATGTGCTGATGATATGATCGATCAAATGACCAAAATGGATATGTCACAAGAAAATAGCAACAATCAAAATGAAAACGATAATAAAAATGGTTATAAATCGAGGGAAAATAGCAATCGTCATCAGGAAACAGACTTTGTTAATGACAACGGAAAAAAATGAATACAGTGATAATATGAACGATCACGTAAAGATGGACGCGTCAACAAAAGATAGTAATAATCAAAATGCTAGAGATGAAGCAAATGGACACAAATCAAGGGAAGAAAGTGACAGTTCCAAGGAAACAAGTGATTTTTATGACAACGGGGAATTTGAAAACCAGACTGCTGAAATAGACAATAAGGTGGAAGCCCCAACAGATGACGATAGCTACTTTTCACAGTCACAACCTATTAATGACGAAGACCATTATGACATTATACCATTATACCATTATGAGATTATGGCTTTCGCCGGTTTTCTCGATCCAATAGTTAAAGAAAGATTTCCATTTACTATTACTAAAATCCCAGGATAAACGCTTTCTTAAACAAAAACAAAGAAAGGAATACCAGTCAATAGATTCTGAACCCCCACACAATGAGAAACATAAATCAACGTGTATCATGTAGGTAAAGGTAGCATAAATTTTAATGACAACGAAAAAAATGAATACCAGTAAATAGATTCTGAACCCCCAGAGAAACATAAATCAACGTGTATCATGTAGGGTTAGGTTTTTTTTCGTGTCACGTTTACTGTAGGTCCGTCGTGGGGTCAATTTTGTTAAGTGAAGTGGTGGCAATTATGCATGATAATAGCAATGTTTTAAATTTGTCCAGTAGGTAATTCACTCCCACTTCACAAATATCCCGGGAACTTAGTTTGAGTGCGAAGATTGTACATGTTTAAATCTCCTTTACTTGTATGTTTGCTTGTTTGTTGGGTTGTTTGTTTGTTTGTTTGTTGGGGTGTTGGGGGGTGTTTCTTTGTTTGTTTGTGTGTTGGGTTGTTTGTTTGTTTGTTTGTTTGATGATGTTCATGTTGAACGAGAATAAATAGCTGAATGTTTAAAAAAATATTGAACAAAGAAGAAGATATGGACGAATCTACTACAGTGGCGTAACTAAGGGGGGCACGGGGGGCACGTGCCCCCCCATTGATGTCCATGCCCCCCGGGTGCCCCCCCCCCCCCCATTTGAAATCTTGACTTTTGTGATTGGAAATTTCCAGAGTAAAATGTTACATTTAATACGCTTTGATGAGATAATTTTGATTTTTTTTAAAACTATTTTTCCATTTACATGCAGAAAACATTTTGGTTTTTACACTCACGCCAGATTATCTTATGAACAAATAGTAAGTAACATAAAAAGGGGGCATGTTCAGGCCCGTAACCAGGATTTTTTTGTATTTGTATTATTAAATTATCTTTTTTAGGGGGGAGTCGAATATGAAAGAAAATGTTCATCGGCGCGTTGGCGCCGCCCGTCACGTAGCGACGCAGGGTGGAGTTGGAGGAGGATGTGCCCCCCTGCCCCCCTCAGAAGTTCGAAATTTTGTTTAAAAAGAATGCCCAATTCAAGCCATTAAGGTGCACCATTTTTGCGCTATGATATTGGTTATTCTATCTGAAAACAACTCAATTACAGCTTTGTATCAATATTATTTATGCATATTTAATGCTCAGTATGCCACCCATTGCGTCCTCTATTTACATCTTTGTATATTATTTTATGTTATAAATGTCATAATTTAAAGGCACTGTACACGTTTGGTAATTACTCAAAATATATAATTAGCATAAAAACTGACTTGGTAATAAGCAACAGAGAGCTGTTGATAGTATAAAACATTGTGAGAAACGACTCCCTGTGAGGTAACGTAGTTTTTGAGAAAGAGGTAATTTCTCACTAAAATAATAAAAACTTCTTGCAAGAAGTGTTTATCCCTATCTGAAAGCACACAAATTTGTACAACAATGGAAATTTTTCTTTCATCATTTTCTTGCAACTTTGATGACCAATTGAGCCCAAATTTTCACAGACTTGTTATTTTATGCATATGTTGGGATAGGCCTACACCGAATGAGAACACTGGTCTTTGACAATTACCAAACATACGATGCCTTTAACGATAATAAGTCACAGTTACGATGCAGACTTTTTTAATTAAATATTTGTTGCAGAATTTTTTACTATATTTTTAAAAATAGTTTATTGACTTTTTTTTAAAAATCCGTCCGACCCCCCCCCCCTCGATTACGGGCATCGGCTTGTTTTGAAGAAAAAGGCAAACGGAAACTTTGCCAGAAGTGCCCCCCCCCGAAAAAATGGTGCACCCCCTTGTGCCCCCCCCCCCTGAAATCTTACCCTAGTTACGCCGCTGATCTATTACCTACGAAGAATTTTGTTTTCGGCCACTTTTTCTTATAAAAATTCAAATACACTGTCCCTACCCCGGTATACCTTTTCAGTGTCGTTCGTTGATTTAGGAGATTTGTGTAATGTGATACGAATTGACATTCGGTTGTCTCTTATGTATCATATTCTGCTCTGATGAAATAACTGTTAATAACCTCCGAACGATATTAATTGTCAAATACATTCGAAGATTTTGGGTTGTATCGCTTTGCCTCACCTTTCTTTTTGCGAGAGCGACTTGCTCAGCTATAGCACAGCAATACAAACCACAAGAGGCAGCGTCATCTTGGACTATATTAGATGCATCTTGGACTAAATAAGTGTAAACACCAGGGTGGATAAATCCGGGTAGAACATTCCAGTAGTTCAATGCTAACCCAGTGAAAAAGAAAATTGAAAAAGATTCACCGATTTGCCTCAATGAAGTTGATTTAAACGGTGACATTGAATCATAACGGTATATGCATTGCTTCCTTTGATTAATAATGTATAGCACGAAATGAAAATTCTTCAGAACAGGACACAATATTATGTTGCTCCACTGATGGTTCTTAAAACATTTTCTTTGTACCGACCGCCAGATTGAATTTGAGGTTGATCCATGAACGATTGCCTCTGTTTCAGTGCAAAGAAGTGCAGAACATGTTTCAACAACATCTTTGTCTTCGGCCAAATGTTCCATGTAAAAGTCGACAAAAAAATCGCTCATCCAACCCTTGTTGAAGTTTCCAGATTGTTTACGTATGCATTTGAAAACGTCGTTCGATATGTTAGTATTTATCATAGCGACGTGTAAAAAGGTCAGTTTTTTCGTTTGAATATTTCGATTGAAGTGCATATTTGCTTAATATGGTTTTATCAATATAGCCCCAAACATTTTTTACAAATTCACGTTCATTTTTGGTCACTGTGAATAATTTGGTTTGATCCAATCTATCCTCAGTATTGGGGGTATATTCATCATCGGTATAATTATTGTAGTTGTAGAAAAAGTTGGGGTCAGATATCAAATCACTATCATATGCGTCAGTATACCTATACTAGCTGTGATCTTGGGAAACTTTTCGATCTGACAAATTAGAATCTGCTGGTTTGTGATCTGAGGGTTGAATGTGGAACTCTTCTTGCAATTCCTCGATTTTCTCGTATATTAGTAGGTAAGCACCTTCATCAACAGCTTCACTAAATTCTGCATCCGTCACCTGACAAACATTGTGATCATCATACAATATCTTTGTTTTTAATAATAATAATAATAATAATAACGGGCATTTATATAGCGCTCTTACACTGGGTACCACAGCGCTTTACAATAAACTAAACAAAAGCGAATAAATAAAGGCACTATAATGGGAAACACAGTAGGTCCTGAGCAATCAACCATTGAATTAGAAAGTTTTGAGATGTTTCTTGAAAACTTCAAGTGACTCTGCAGAACGAATTTGATGAGGGAGACAGTTCCAAAGGCGGGGGGCATGTGCGTAAAATGCACGATCTCCAGCAGCAGAATGCACTTTTGGGACGGCCAAGAGTCGGTCCGAACCAGAGCGAAGGCCAGGGCCCAATTTCATGGCTCTGCTTGCCGTAAGCAAAGAATCGGCGCTTACGGAAGCAGGGAATTCCGCGCTTACGTCAAGTGTATTTCACGGGTTAGCAGGGAATTTTTGCTTGTGCGCGTGCGTAGTCTACGTTACTAGGCATTCTACGCTTACACAGCTAGCGCAGAAATTCGGCGCTTGCTCGGTAAGCGGCGAATGGTGATCGCAAGCGCAGAATTCGGCGGTAACCAGAGCCATGAAATTGGGCCCCGGTCGTCCGGGATGGTAAACCTTGATGAGACTAGTGAGGTATGCAGGAGCGGTATTGTGGAGACATTTGTATACAACGGTGAGGATCTTGAAAACAATTCGCTGATTGACTGGGAGCCAGTGGAGTTGATGGAGGAGTGGGGTAGCGTGATCGTATTTACCACACTTGAAAATCAGTTTGGCAGCCCGGTTTTGGACACGCTGAAGACGTTTGATGACAGACGATGAGATTCCGTGGAGCAGTGCATTAGAATAGTCGAGTCTTGACGTAACGAATGCCCTAACTGCCTTCTCGCATGTTGATTTGTTGATGAATGGCCTTATGCGTCCTATATTGCGCAGATGGAAGTGGAGCGAGCGACAAAGGGAAGACACATGATGGTTCATCTTCAGAGTAGAGTCAAACTCCACGCCAAGGTTCCGTACAGTAGTGGAAGGTGCAATGATCTCGTTGTTGATTCGAAGTGAAATATTTGCAAGTTGAGGAAGTTCAGCATATGTGGGTCGAAGTACCATGACAGGTCTGGTGGGTAACTCTGCATTGGGTTTTGATTGAAAAAAACCCTGCTCATCTCTAGTGAAAGCCAAATCAAGATGATCCTTTGATGGCCTGATGTAGACAGTTGGTGAGTTTCTCACTTGGGGTTCATGTCTCACTTTCAGCTTTGGCAGGGGGGCAGTGTTCTTTTTTTTTTTTTTTTTTTTTCTTTTGTTTTGATCCCACCAGTCCCACCAGCCCCTGTATGTAGTGAAGAAGAGAGAACTTTCAGAACTTCTCTCCAGGGCCCAAGTGTAGTTCAGTTTCTGTTATTCAGTCTTCTTTCTCCCTCTCCCCCCCCCCTGTCCCCCCCCTGTTTATTTTTTTGTCTTGAAGAAGAAGAAAGAAAGTCATCTGTTGTGTAAGTTGTTAGTGTATGCAGTTTTTAATTACTGATGAACTGAGTTTTGCTGGAATTAAGTTTGAGCTTGTTGTAAACCATCCACTTCTGTAGGTCAGTGATGCACTTTGATAATGACGATAGACCAGCTTCGATGGAATCAGGACTCCTAGGGTCGACCGCACTGAACAGTTGTACATCGTCTGCATAGGAATGGCATTGCACGTCCTCATGCTGCTTGATGATGTTAGCAATAGGACTGGTGTACATAGTGAACAATTGTGGGCCAATTACAGAGCCCTGTGGGACGCCGAAGTCAAGTGCTTGGGGTTCAGATAGATCATTCGTGACTTTAACTCTGCTTATCCGATTGCTGAGGTATTATCTAAGCCATGACACAGGATTGTCAGAAAAGCCGAGTTCCATAGACAGGCGCCGAAGTAGTATGGAGTGGTCGATGGAATCGAACGCTGCAGACAGGTCAAGGAACACCATCATTACAGCTAACTTCTTATCTAGGGCATCAATGATGTAACTTTTTACTGCAATGAGAGCTGTCTCGGTGCTGTGACCACTCCGATACGCAGATTGGTGCTCGGCAATGAGATCATTATGAGCGAGGTGATCAGATAATCAGATAATTCATGTAGCACGACCTTCTCGAGAATCTTTGACAGGAAGGGTACGTTGGATACAGGTCTGTAGTTATTGAGATTATTTTGGTCAAGGTTTGGTTTTTTGATGAGTGGTGTCACAATGGCTACCTTCCAGGCAGAAGGAAAGACACTAGATGATAAAGATGAATTGATGATGGATGTAACAAATGGCAGTACAGTGTTTATGTTTTTGTGTTGTGGTCGAGCACATATGTAACATAGTGACCACTTTGGACACTATTTCCAACATGAACAACGACTGAAAGTAAGCGATACTGTGATTGTTCATTGAGACTGCCACAATGCTGAGTCAAGTCAAGAACAACTTGGATATTTATTTTGTGTGTTATTTTTTCAGCACTGAAATTTCGCCATCGGAATCGCTTTAATTGAATAATTAAAACTGATGGGGTATCTAACATTCGACTTCGGAGGGTTGTCACTCCCCTGTTACATTGAGAACATAATTGTTCAAGTGGGATGTAACGAAAACAATCTTTAATATTGTTTTCCAAAGATGCATGCGAGGCTGCGACCATTAACGACGTACAGGTTGTATTTACTGTCGAGGCTTTGCGGCACAGCATGCATCTCGATGTTTCCTGCATAACAAAACGTGGCGACACATCCGCATCATGAAAAAAACTGCAAACATCATGTGAGGTTAAAAACTCCGCCGCGTCTTGCTGTTCAAGTGGATCAAGCGACAAAACCGAAGCACATACGCTGATATGTTTGATAATTGGTCTAAAGGCAACCGGGGGACCCGTTTTATTCTTAAGGAGTTCAAATATTTCTATGATATTTCTTTTGAATTGATTCAAATTAGGTATTTGACTAGTATTCCTTTGAATTTTAACGTACACAGGTAAAAGTGCCTGAATTGACGAAATCCACCAGCAGGAGATTGAATTATTACATATTCCTTTCCCAAGTGGGAAAAGCTGCCTGTAATCAGACTTCCTCGTAGTTGTTGCTGATGTGCATTTTGTCATGCGATATTTATCTGCATGAAGTTTATTTTTTGGAGTGCTCGTTAGAAGTGGTGCATCTTTGAATTTCATTTGTTTTGCTGGGGGCTTGAGGTAAATGCCCTCTTTACCTGATCTGCGAACCCTCTTCGACCATTTCTCTGAAGCTAATTTCTGCGGTTGTTTATTTTATTTTTTTAGTCTTTTGCTTGCAAAAATTGTCAACAAATTCTCTATGTAAAGGTATTAAATCGTTCTGGAAAATTGAAACAAGGTTATGGAGATGACTGCATCTTTCATACTGCAATTTGACACGTTTGACTTCTCCCATACTTTTTTCAATTACTCCCTGCGTCCTGTTGTTTGTTGAAATATTTTGATATTTTAATTGTTTTACTGCGCAGAACATATCTGTGTATTGTGCATATGGTTCACCTGTACCGTGACGGCCAAGATTACAAAGAAGAAGTCCTGACCAATTAGCGACTGAGGGAAGTGCATATTTTATAAGACTATCAATGGACTATCAATGAATCGTTGGGCTTTATTTATAATTCTTTCAAAACGTTGTTTAAACGGAGAGTTAGGAGAGGTTTCAATGAATTTGGTTTGGTTAACGTTAGTGTCAATTTGGTCGATTTCCTCAATCTCTGTCTTCGAAAATGAAACCAAGCTCTGCTCCTTGACTTTCTATTTTCTCTTGCAGCTTATGGTAACTATCGTATACTTTAGGAGTATTCTCTTTAGAAAGTAGTACAATTGCTAAATGGTAAATAATATTGTCGACCTCTCCAATATTTTTAGACTTAACCAGAATACCGATTCAGTAATACCATCTTTAAAATTTCTCCGATAATGCTTTCGACACTGTTTACATGCATTTTTTATAAAGTGGCTCGCACAGTAATGGATGAACAATTGGTTTAAATCTGTAGATGATGCAATGCCGGTTACAACCCTATAACAACGTGTGAAGTATTGAAGAACCTTTTCTCCTGTGAATGAATGGAGCACTGCTAAAAATAGCATGACACTCCCGTCTATCATTATTAAAAGGGGATTCTTGACCCGATTAATTAAGTTAAGAAATATGAAACAGAAACCATGCTCTGGTCTATTGTTACCAGTGAATCTATTACCAAAGGCGCCTTACCACGTTCGGGGTGTCTAATTACTAGATCGTACAAAAGATATTTTTTTGAACTCCCAAAACATGAACTATTTCTTAAAATTGATCCAGTAGCATCAAGATAGATAATATCTTGTCTGGATATTGTATGATAAATTTTCACGCTAGCGTAAGAATACATAATTAAGGATGGTGGGATGAGATTTACGTTTCTTAAAATACCTGGAAGTTTGCCACCCTCTTTGTTTTGATTATCGAATATTTGCAACAGACCCTGTATCTCATCCTATAGATACTCCCTTGATTTCTTTTGCCTCACTGGAAATCTTTTGTAAAACGGTCTTACTAGGGGCATGACTCCTGCAACCTGAGAAAAAACATCATCCTTCATTGTCCCAAGATTGTCTAAATATTCCCTACGTGGCTTTTTATATTTCAAAGTCTTTTCATTTTATCTCGTTGATTAGCACGAACATATCTGCCTTTTATTTCTGACTTACGGTGTTCAGGGTGACCAGAAAACTTAACCTTAACCTTCAATTTGTCTTGATGGCTCATTTTTAATTTAAACTTAACATTACAATTACTGAAATTACAATAGCCATTTGCAGAAAATGCAAACGTAGACAACCTCTGGGGATTTGGAGCACTAATATAGTGGCGGCGAAATTGTAGTGAGCAATATGGATGTATTTTATGCAGGGGTTTTGAAAAAACATTTACCCAGTTTGATGGAAGTGTGTGGTCTGTTTGATTTCTTCTCAACTTCTGCCATTTCCTGTTATCAATGTACATAATTATGACAATCATGAGAGGGGGTGATTTCACTGTCCTTAATTTATCTTTAGGTCTGTGAATTAACTTAGACAACTGTCATTGTCACTGGTCTCGTCTTGTGAATATTCCGAATGGTCGACGTCTGCCGGGTGTTGTCGATGTCCAATGCGGGTGTGTTTAGAAAAACCAAGAAAAAGTCAATGCAGACCACTCCCTTTTATACGGACCTTTTTGCAGCCTACGAAAAATCAGGGGGTGTTTTCAGACCGGAATTCTCCTCAGCTTTGGAAGTCATGAACATCCCTCTCTGGAATAATTTAGTGGTTACGATTAATAAGGATAAAGATTTAGCGAGTCCTGTTTTAACAAAGAAAACATCATCAAATTTCAACATGTAGTTAAAAATAACAGACTAATTACCTTTAAGGACTTGGCTGTATGAAGTGTAAAGTTAATCGTATAAATGCTGGACGCATAGTTAAACGTCTTGAACAAAACATCAATCCAGTCCTCTTCATAGAAAAACGTTGTGGGCCCAATAACCATCCAAGCAGATGGCTGAAATTCCAAATTGACCATGGGGATGAGGGTTTGGTACCCTTTTCTAAAGTTACCACGAAATTAATGTACAAATCACTGAAGGTAAAATATATCGTTCTCCCAAAAGCACAGGAAAAGCGGGCTTCGATTTTAAGCTTCACTGAAAATTTAGACTGGGCCAATATTTGGACCAAATTAAACATGAACAATATTATGGACGCCAAAGACAAAGACATCCTTTTTAGACTTTATCACAGGATTCTGCCAACCCGAGATAAACTTAATCGCATGAAAATCACAAATATAGAATCGACTGTCCTTTCTGTAAATCCGACACTGAAACTGTCGAACACTTGTTTCTATATTGTAATAAGATGGTTGAACCCTGGTTATACGTCGAATCTTTAATTAGAAAACAAACTGGCTGCCGTTTCTTTTGTCTCCGTGATTGTATAAGAATTTTATGTATGAATTTGCCAGTGGTATCTATGATAATTGTCGGCATGATGATCAATGTTATTTGGAGAACCCAGTGTGATCTTTTCTTCAATGAGGACAAAGTTTTCACAAACACAAACATTATCAAGATATACAAAGAAGCTCTCAGATCATTTCTACTTAGGGAGAGGAATAGGCTCCAAACAAGTAACTTTAACAGATTGTACAAATTCCTGTGTGTTCTCAATGAAGACGAGAGTCCAAAATTTATGTTCTGATCTATGTCGAAGATTTTCACCTTTTCAGTTACTGTCCTTTTGTTTTCGCCTTAAGTTTTAATCTTTATACTTGTACTAATTTGCTTTTTATCATGTTTTGATCTTCTTTTTGTTTGATATGTAATATCACCTTTTGTTCATTGTGCTTTAGTTTTAGTTTCATAAATTAAATTAATTAGTAGCCTGAGAATATTTTTCCGCCCAGGAGATATGGCCAGGGATATAATAAACAGATCTATGAAAGAAAATATTTAAATTTCTTAAATTAAAGTTGACACAAATTTCGTCAAACTTAGGTATGCTTACGTACTTTCTATACATTGTGTGGCCAGCAATGTATAAACAACACTACATAATTTGAATCAATATTATAATTAGGGCTGCTTTAGTTAATTAGTAGATATATTTTTTTTTTCCGGGATAATTGACACAAATTTCGTCAAAGTTAGATATGTTACAGGTACTTTCTACATTGTGTGGCCAGCAATGTATAAACACTTGCTAATTTGAGACAATCTTTAATTAGTTGGGCTGAGCTAATTAGTGGGCTGAGAATATTTTTCCGCTCAGGAGATATGGCCAGGGATATAATAAACAGATCTATGAAAAGAAATATTAAAATTTCATAAATTAAAGGTGACACAAATTTCGTCAAAGTTAGGTATGCTTACGTACTTTCTACATTGTATGGCTATAAACGCGCTAATTTGAGACAATCTTTAATTAGTTGGGCTGAGTTAATTAGTAGCCTGAGAATATTTTTCCGCCCAGGAGATATGGCCAGGGATATAATAAACAGATCTATGAATTTTTTTAAAAAAATTTCACAAATTAAAGGTGACACAAATTTCATCAAAGTTAGGTATGCTTAAAAGTACTTTCTACATTGTATGGCTATAAACGCGCTAATTTGAGACAATCTTTAATTAGTTGGGCTGAGTTAATTAGTAGCCTGAGAATATTTTTCCGCTCAGGAGATATAGCCAGGGATGTAACAAAATTATCAATGATCAAAAATACAGAAATTTCATAAATTAAAGGTGACACAACCTTAGTATGTAGCACATACCGTCTGTGTTGTTGATACATTCCTGATGGTGATGACTATAGTGACGGTCTTTAGCGGAATTTTTTTCGAAATTTGGTGCTGAGGAGAAATTCGGTGCTGGGCCTGAATCGGTGCTGGGCCCAAATTCGGTGCTCACTTCAGCTTGGTGCACCAGCGGGGTTGACGGCGTGCTGGACGGACGGTGAAGTTGGGCTGGGGTCAGGTCGCAGGGTCCGGGAAGGCTACTGGAGGCGTAGCGACGAAAAGCTATAGGCCCTTGTAGCGGAACGGAGCCGGGGAGTGCGTGCTCGCATACCTGCCGCCTCTACGAGGGAGACTCAGGGAGTACTCAGGACGATAGGGGGAGGGATTCGAGGAGAAGGGATACGCGCAAGGACGCCAGAGGCGTACGGCATTCCGGATACCCTAAGGCTAACCCCCAGCCAGGCTTTACCGCGCCGCCCAGCACTGCCATACAGTACATGTATAGCGCATAGTGCGAGGCTACCTATAGGCAACTGATTATCAGGAACTCAATGAAGTATGGAGGCTATCAATAATTAATTAGGGAGGCTATATCAATCAACACAGGGTCCAATAAAGAATAAGAGTGCATCACAATAAATTAATTGGCAACTCAGATCAATCTCTTGTGTGATTTATTATATGTCATTGTCTTCCCAGAGGTTTAGGAGGCGTGGTTGAATGTGGCCACGCGTATAGGGCGGTATATCTCCATCCAAACGGACTTACGTTCCCGGCCGCTGGATAGCGGGTTCGTATAGGAGTTATTGGGGTAGTCCCGCCACAGTATAATATTTGGCGAGTCTTGTTTTTTGGAATTATGTATTTAACCATTCGGGCGGGCGGCCTTAGCGTAAACAATAAACCTTAACTTTATCTGGCGCACCGAATTTAAATTGCCTTTTTAAAAATGTACGTAACAAACACTCGAACACATGAAGAAACGAAAACAAAAGCACATTGAGTGATAAAACTACACAGAAGTCCAAAATCATGCATATTTCCGGTAAACACTCTCTCAACCCCCCCTGTTTGCACCATTTCAGGTTTTCCCTTGCAACCAACATCCTCTGTCAAATACCTTGGAGTCACTCTGAAAGCTCAGCTCTTTTGGAATAACCACGTTAAAATTGTTGTTTCTAGTGCCAACATAACATTGGGCCTCATTAGGTCCATTGCTTTCAATTATTCTGTTTCAGCCAATATCTGCCTTTACAAATCTCTGGTTCTCCCCATCTTAGAATACGGCATGCCAGCATGGGCTCCCTCATACTTCTCACCAGATTCAGGCCCTTTAACCTGTACAAAAACGTGCCACTCGTTTTGTTCTTGGTCAGAGGATGGGTGTGATGTCGTACCCTGATAGACTAAAAGTCCCTTAATTGGTCGTCTCTGTCATTTCGTCGTAACTTTTCGGTTTTGTATTTTATCATTAAGTGTAAGTTTAACCTTATTCATTGTGATGTGGCAGACATCATTTCTGTCAACCAAAGATATCCTGATGTTCTTACCTTCAAACACCTGTATGCCAGAACTGATGCATTACATTTGTCCGCCCCTTATCTTTTCCCAGACTTTGGTCTGGTTTACCAGAAAGCATTCGTAATTCTCTTTTGTTGTTTGCTTTTCCAAAGCTTACTCAATTCACTCAGATATTCTGTTTGCTAATCTCGTGAATCTACTTGAATAGTTTTTATTATTTTTATCTGGGTGGGCAGGGCTTGCTGTTCGTAATTTTATTTTACTCTTTTTCATATTTGTTAAAAACTATTACCTATATTTTTATTGTTGAATATATCCGGGGAGGGGAGTGTGGCTAGTGTTGGGGATCGCGGTTTGTATCCCCCACTGCCAACAGCTTTCGGGATGTGTCTCCTTTCTTGCTGTGTATATGGCTGGCCGCTGGGGCGTTTAGTTTTTTGGTCCACTCTTTTAATTGTCTGCTTTAGCCCATTCACCTGTGCAATATTGTTTATACTGTAATTATTTATTTATTTATTTATTTATTTACTTACTTGTATTTAATTATTTTTATTCTTACTAGTTAGTATTTTTATTGGTACTGTATAATTATCTGCTTTTACTATTGCTTTGTGTACAATAATGTTTATCTTTATTTATATCTTTGTGTAACCCAGATGTGAGACAATAGATATCAACGGATCATCGTATGTATTTGCTTTTGCTGTCCTTCGCCCATCTCGGGTATATTGTCTTGTATTTTGTTTTGTACTGTCATGGCAAATAAAAATAATAATATCTAGAAATGAGTTTGATACAAACAAACACTGGGGTTTCGGTTGATGGAAAGAAAAATGACATGTCATTATACTCAATATGAACTCGCTGTTATGACATGTGGTTCAGGAGATATGGATTTTAAATTGAGAGCTTCCTGTATGTACCGGAAGTAAAGGTCAAAGAGAGTCAAATGGTTCAGAAGATACATTTTTAAATAATAAACTAAAAGCTGAGGCTAAATTTAATATCAAACTACCACACAGACCTTAACTTTACGTATGTCAAACATACCTTCTAATATCCCTTTAACGCTTCCGTATTTAATTATTGTTCTTTGTCTTAATCTCCCTTTAAAGCTTTCGTATTTAATTATCTGTACATGACTTCATACCCCTTGCATTTAAATGCTCCCGTATTTAATAGTTTGAGACTCTCCACGAGCGAGAGGGCGCTATACAAGTTTACCTTTGTTTGCGGATACGCCAGTACGATCCTACCATCGTTAGAAACCATATAGAAAGGACCACGGATAAGCGAAGCAGTGAACCAATTGATGAATGAAAGGTCAAAACGGCAAAACAATGCCAGGCCTGCAGCGCAAAAGGTTCTGTGTGGTGTACGGACCGTATAATAATGTACAGTGGGTTTTACGTCTAATGTACACAGTAACGGCGACCGTGCTTGTTTCACGATACATTGACGGGCGTTTTTAAATCGTTAATATTGTCAACAAAGGAATAGAAAATACTGGGAAGATTTGCTGCTGGATCTAAAGTTAGAGCACATGCTTTCATTTGATGTATTGTTTGTGTCTTTTAGGCCCGTAGTTCCTGAGATCGAACCATAACAAATTTCACGTGTAAATGCTATGAGAACTGTTCGGATGGAAAAATAATAGGGGAAAAACAAATCTACGAAAACAAAGGTGGTTTAGGCGGATGGCCGAAACCCCCAATAATAATAATAATGGTTACAAAAGAACTAATTTAAATAAATTATTTCTCAGTTCATGAAGTTTTTGTGAAGAATTGAAAAGTAGTTTACATAAGATGAATGGTTTGATTTGACAAACACGCTTACACCTTCTTACTACCTTCATCCTTTTCTTTCGGGGGCATTTTAGAAACTATAAAACGGTGCATCATCTCTGTTCTTGAGGTACTTTGTCGAATCTGTGGAAACAGACAAATGAGCTCAGCCTATGGGAAAATCTAAAACTGAACTCCAGCCACATTTGCATGCAAGAAATAAGGTCCTGAGGACACCTTTTCACTAGATTCGACAAGTGATAACTTAAAGCGTGTGGTCACTATTATCACACAGTATCGCTATCTGGTATCACTTTAATCAGACACTAATTACCAAAATAATTAAAATGGTAGTAATGCAATCTACGGACATCTAGGAACTTCATACCCTCATGAATCATTTTCCGTTTTAATTTGTTCCCTAAAAATTTTAACATCGGTTTCTTTAAGCACATGATAAGTGCCTTAATAGGCCTATGCTATAGCACAGACACCGCCCGGCGTTGGGCGCACGACGTGCCATGGTGCATAGTACATAAACAAACAAGATTCGCCAAACATATACTTCAAACAAAAAGTATCTTTTTGGGGGGAAAAACAATGCTAGGCTAAACATTACCTCCTGGATTTTAAAGAGCAAAGTCAGAGTTAATGTTGAAGTTTTACAACTGACTTTTAATTTCAACCAGGCCATATAACAACAGACTGCACTTGCACAGTCACACACTAAGAATGAAACTCGTGGTTGTGTCACCGGTTCCAGATGAGTGATTTAGAACAATGAGATACATTGAATGACATCACTCCTTAATGCAATGATGTATCGATTTGAAACTTATATCACATTTTGCCACTGACATGCAGATTTGTATGAAAGAATAAAACTCATTAGTATGACACCTGTTCCAGTTGAGCGAGCTAAAACAATGAAAACATTGAGTGGCTACAACTCCTTACTGCAATGATGTATCAACTTGAAACTTATATCAAATGTTTTCATCGACATGCAGATTCATATAAAAGAATAAAACTCAAGTATGACAATTGATGGTTCAAGTTGAATGGGCTAAAAAGTGCAACCTTATAAATGTATAATTATCTTAACTTGTGTTTTTATTTGTGTAAAACATCAGGCAAATCACCCCTCTGTCCCCATTAACTAACGAGTCCCCTTACACCCATTCCTATTTGTTTTTCGTCCCAGTCGGCCTTCACCCATCCCGAGCCTCTCTGCCACTCCCATATCAAACAAGTAGGCAGTGGTCAAGTGCATACTTGTTAATGTCCCCACCCCTAACATCAGTTGATCGAATGATTGGTTTTTCTATTAGTCATTGTTTTTCTATCGGTTGATCGTCAGCTCGCCATGGCAGCTTCGCTGTTCTAGTCTTTCGATGGCTTTCGCCGGAAAGAGTTTCAAATTTCCACGTTGCAGTTGCCTGGTCAAATTGGATGATGTGCCGCAGAAATTGCTGAGTTTCGTCAAGTTATCTTTGTAAAACTTGCAGCTGGCTCTACATCATCTTTTTCTCTTCTCTTCAAATTCCTTGTTATCGACATTCCCAAACTGAATGATCCGGGTATTCGCAGACATGTTTCAGTTAAATTAATCAGAAAGCTTGATGATCGACATAACTTGCTGCGCATGCAATAGTAGACTGGTTTCGCAAGCATTCGTATCTAAATGTATTGGGCTGGTTTCTATGTCGCATCATCACTTATGATAATGCTTTTTTCTTGGTGACGATGAGCAGGAGCCAGTCTATTTCAAATCTGTAATCTTTGGGGTGTGGTTGCGTACGTGAGTTGCGTCTTTTGCGCTAGATGCCTTATTTAGGTCTGCGAAACTTCAGGTCTGCTTCAGTTATTGTACTTTGTCAAGATAACATGTTTGGGGAAAAATAAAAAAGTAAGTAAAAGTCAATACTCGAGGTAACACAATTCACGTAACTGATACTCAAGTTTATCATCAACAAGATTGTTTTATGAAGTGATAGTTATTTTTGAGTCGATTGATTGCCTTGCTTTTGATGTAACAGAGTACTTTATTAAACTTTCAAACGGAGTCAAAAAAGTACAAACCAGAAGGGGATCAAAGGAAGGGAAGATAAAGGGAAACGTTATCGACTGTAAATACTTACCACTCCAAACCTGCTGATTCTATAGTAGAGTTGTGCAGACTGCAGAGCTAACTTAAACCAGATCAAACTTCAATAAGCCCTCGTGAGATTAGTGAAAAGCTGACATCCACGGTAGAAAACTAAACTTTTTACAGATTCGGGATTTCAGAATAACACCAGGTAAAAATTTAGAGTCTTGAATGACTCAAATAAACCAAGGTTTATCCTCCAAGCTAATAGGAACTAACATTATGGGCCATATAGGGCCCGTGTGTTTAATTGTCGGGATTGGTGGTGTGTATTGTGATTCAATTCCGGGTTTCCAAGTGTCCTAAAGGGGTGCTGTGAGTTTCTTTTATTAACTCTTTCGTCCTCCACACAATGGTACTTTCAATAAATATTTGAATGACTGAACATTTGTAACCTTGAACGTTGAGCTATACGCCAAGGTGCATACACTATATGCCGATATGAATCTAGCCTTTACAAAGGTGTTGGGGTTTTATTTATGTTTTTGTTATTTTGTTTGCGTTTAGTTTTCCCTTTGCGCTATTGTGCTACCCGCCCGAGCTAAGTGCAGTCGCTGTGTGCACTATGCATTGTGTATGTATCATAGTGCTTGCGTGTGTGAGATGTATACGTGGACTCTCTGTTGGTTCTGTTTTGAGCTCACCAGGGTCGTTACCATAATGAACGCAGAAGACAAGACCCCCATGGTCAGTGGCGGAAGTCATGTTTACTAATAGTTCATTACTGGGGCATGGTTTATTGCAGCGGCTAACGCGTGTGAATCGGTCATGGTGGGCAATTCATTACCAAGTACTCCCCTAAAAGGAGTACAAAATAATATCGACACAATTTGAAATTGGTATCTTTCATCCTCTTATTTTTTCAAGGAACGTAATGTTTAAGGCTAGATCTTCCGTTCCTGAAAGTTTATACAAAATCTCTCCGTACATCCTCCAGATATTTAACTTAAAGAAAGTTTTTTGAGAAAAGGGTGAGATCGCAATGTTTTTCTTCCGTTGATACGATGGACGGGAGCATTTGCCGTAGGAAATGATAATTCTGAGGCAACGTACACATCTTAAACAGATATTTAATAAATGTCCTTTATTACGCCAAATAGGGGGCCTATTTTATATTCAATATTTAAAATTACTAAAGCAGTTAGCAACGCAAACAAATAATTTTCGATTGTTCTCTAGTGTAAAGATTAAGTGTTAACAACATTTGAAGATATCACCACCCTTAGATAAAATGGACTCGTCCAAGCAGTCTCAACGACCGCAGTGTTCGAATCTTGTGCATGTGTGCAAGCATGATACAAAGGTCATAATGAGGGAAGCTTTTAATTTGACGTCGAAGATTAAAGTGTTCTGTAAATGATATAAAAGTATGATTAGCATTGATCATGCCGTTAAATGTTCCTTCGCTGTATTGGTCAAACCAGAAAACAAAGAGGCGTGGTTAATGCATAAAAAGTCAGACTACAAGTTGTCTTAATAATCCACTTATGTTGGACACTATTATCTTTCATTAATGATTACGAATCTGATTATGTTCCAGATAGTAGCACCGTTAAGTTTTCGTCCTGTCACTATGTGCAAGTGTGGATCACAATCTATGGGCACGCAAAGAAATAAATCTCGTAACATCATGTTTTACAAAAGTGCCATAGGGCCCGGATTTTCTGCAGCCACAGTGTGTACACACTCAGATTTAAATGAAAGTAAACATAAAATCGTACCTTTCATGAAGACTGCATGGTAAGATTTTTCATCAACTTTTTATATTAAACATATTGATTTTCATGAATATTTTCTGTCTTATTGTTTTTATGATGTAATTATTGTCAATGCCTTGGTGGCCCAAGTGAGAACAGTGAAATCATGTGTGGGGTTAGTCAATTGAATCAATCAATCTTGCACCATTATCCCGAAAGACGTTGGCTCCACGAATTTTCACTCTCCTCTCTTGCCTATCATGCGCCCCTCGGTGTTCCAAGTAGAAGATGCTGTTAGCAATGATGTCGTTTTCCCATGTCGTCATTGGCCTACTGTTTATGTTTCCCAGTTAATGATGGGGTGCCTGAGTATTTAAAAGACATCTAAGACCAGATCCAAGGCTCGTGATTTTAACGTCATTAGCCTACAAATCAAGAGTGCAATATTATTTACAGGAATTATGCTACATTAATTTCCTGTGATATTGACTTGTCCCCAAACAGTGAAAGAGTACAGTTAACGATGTTTACTTTTCACTAGGTTCAAATAACTGTATTTAAGAATTTCTTTACAGACTGTATCCTACTCGAAACCATTCCAGATTGTTGAAATAATTTGTAAACCTCAACATTTAAAAAGGTGGGTATCTGATCATAACTCAGATTTGTCAAATCATTGCGGACATTTTTCCAGTGATATTAATTAAGTTATCACTACCTAATGTTTTAATCGGAGTTTGTGGAATATAGACCTTTCAAAAATAACGACAAAATCACTTGCCATTTGCTTGGTTGTTTTTATGTTTATAAATGTCATACATGGATCGCCGGACAGTTTTAAAAAGCGAGTCATAGTAGATATTTGATGATATGGAATCTTCGAAGAAAACAACCCCTGGTTCGAAGAGAACCAACTCGTTCTTCCCGGTGAGAAGCGGAAACTCGCCGCTCGAGCTCATGGACCAGGATGGACCGTCTTGTTTTATCGTGGCTGCTCTGTTAGAAGTTTTCTCAGCAGATCTGCTGCTGTTGCTCTTCGGTTGTGAATTCCTAGCGGGTTTCCATGCCGCTCTAGGCGGTCGATTTGCTCCGGCGGCCCGTGGGGAGACAACATCGGGCACGCTCTGCGACCGCTTGCGGAAGAGTATAACGTCGTTGGTTCCACCATTTGTGGATTTTATGAGCTTGAGGTTATTATCTGGTAGCTCTACTGGTGAGGGGTGTAGAGTCGGGAAGTTGTGAACCGTGGTTGGTCTTAAGAGTTCAGTTGATGTCGACCGGTCGAGCCTCCCACGGGCTGCTGACATGGAGCTGAGTGAGGAGGCGATATTCCTCCGCGATGCCTCCATGAAGGATGTATGTGGCATCTCATTGGTGAGCCCAATCGTCCAGTTACTATGGGGACTAATGTGAGTTTCAGATGAATCCTTTGCAAATTGGGTGCTATCTACTTCGTGCTTCCCGCCATTTCTTATCTCAGTTAGTACAGGGTTCTTTTCAAAGCTCGACTCTGATTGAAGTTCGGCTATTTTTTGACTGCTTTTCTTTTTTGAAGGACTGTTTCCGTCCTCTACATTTTGCCTTACACGTTCAGTGTCAACGCTAGCTCCGGATTTAACGGTATTTGTGTTACGTGATGAAACACACGTGTATTGGTCAAACATGTCCATTTTAGACGGCGTGCTGGATGACCCAGCATCGTTGGCTTCGGAGGGTAAACTTTCGGTGTTTTTTCTCCGGGCGTCCTCGACACGGGGAGGAATCGCCTTGTACCTGGACCGCTTTTCGGTGGAGCTTAGGGGCTTGTTTGTCACAATAGTCGAATAGTTGGACGTCTTGGGTTTCCTTCCGCGTGCAAGGCTTCGGTGTTCAGATACCGTGGTCTGTCCTGACTCTCTCCAACCATTGCCGGTTTCACTTCGGTGTCCCGTTCGCGGTGTATCCCTGACGGTTCGGCTCGTTGTCTTCACGAGCCTCTTCTCCATCGAAAATGACCGATTTGTGGAGCTCGTTCTGTCTTGATTTGGTTTTTCATCTCTAAAAGTTACTCCATTTATCCCACTGGACAGGATGTTGTCCGTATCGGTGTGGAAACTACTGCGAAGGGAGTGCATTGTTGGCAACAGTAGACATCCGCTAATCGCGCACACCCAGAACCGTGACGCTCCTTACCAGAATCGAAACAACAAAATGTGTGTCCTTGCTGTTTTAGTTCCAGCAATGAAGGGATCCTCGTTCGTGCGTATGATTATGATGATAGGGAAATGTTTTTCCATTTGAGTTTCAATCTTTCACATTAGCACATCCTCAACTTTCTACAGTCCCTCCTACGTTTCTAAGGATGACAACTTCATCTTCATGTTGAAAAGCTGTGATATGGGTGGCTTCATCTGGTCTTTGTGTGTTAATAAACACTGTTGGTCTTCCTCAATAATGTATAATCCATCCTGATCACCCCTGTGGTGCAACAGAAGTACAGAGCTCTGAAGTCATGGATCATGATCTATGATCTCAACGGAGAGGAGAAGTGCAGCTACCGATGCAATGGTTGCCTCAGATTTAAAGAAGTGTGTCCGTTTTCAGAACTGATGTTTTTCTTCCTCCATGATCTGACAAACCCCAGACTGTTTTTCCTTGATGAGAAAACTTCCCAATTCGATTTCTTCGTTACCTTAAGGAAGTAAGCTGTGCGTGTTGTAAACCAACAATGGCGTGGTGCTGTTACTAAGGATAACACAATGTAAAGTCGTGTCTTTCATCTTCTCGCAATCACGGTTTAAATCCCTGCCGTCAATATTGACTTAGAGCCCCGGCAAGTCTGGCCGCAAAACGCGGTCCGAGCCGGTGGGGGCTGGGGGCAAACACACTTCCACAAAGGAACCAGTTTGCTTTCTTTACACCCATGTTTGATAATAATAAGAAGGTTTGCTTTGTTGTTCGTCGGGACAAATTAGAATGGGTTTCAGTTTGAAATAGTAACCCTGGTTTGAAGTTGAACGCGGAAAAAGAAGTATACTCTTTACTGAGATTTGATGAGCCAGGCTTCCGAGTATTTACAAAAGTTTTAAAAAGCATGAAGGAGAGTACGCTTTTGTTTTGCCAGGCTGTCTTAGTAAAGCTTTCCTTCCTCTCGCGCACCCCCCCCCCCCCATTTCCTTATTCCTCTTTCAACCAGCCCCATTCGGGTGTTCTTTCTCACCTCTTTACAATAATATTTGCAACTTGCTTGTTTTAAGTTTATATATTTTTTATCGTATTTTCAGCAGTGATTATACATATTATCGGGCCTACAGTATTACATAAGTATTATCTGGTATACAAGCAGTCAGCTTGTAGAACGAATGGAAATAACATATTATATATAGGCCTATATATAAAACTAGTAGGGGAGATGGCCTTAGCTTTTGATCCAGACCGGACCTTCGTTAGAGGCATAAACAAGCACAAACAAAAACATATATCCATTTATAGCAAAAAGAGGAGCAAAGATTTATGGGAAGGCATCCAGAAAAAAGCGGGAAAATTATAGCCAATCAAAATACTTATAATAGGTCGCCTTTTGTACCGAAAAATATTTCACCATTTGGTAGTTTTTATTATCCCGTATCTGCAATTCAAAAGTATATATACATTCCTATCAGAGACTTGGAAAAACCAAACCAAACATGGCCGTCGTTATAGAAGGAACACTGCGGCCGAGCAAGACATTCCAAAATGGCCTCGAACCGTTGTAGTAAACAACAATCCAAAACGTTCATTTTTATGAATGGAAGGAGCAAGTGGAGATTGTCTCTCTGGTCTGCATTTTGCAACAAATAGACTACCATGTCGTGATTGCCAAAAGAAATGCAACAATAAAGTTGGCGTTTGTTGGACTCTCGCATAAAACGAATGCGGAACAAACAAAGTAGTTGTAAACACCATTAAATGTTAAGCATTCAGAGTAAAGTGGTCGTCCAAATGTTGTCAGATCTTCGTTACAGTCTTAAAATAGCCTTTGTCAATAGTTGTTACGGTAAATTGGTCGACTTGTCCAACCCATACGCTTTGTCAACAATAGTCGGTAAATAGCCCGACGGCATTGCCAACAAACATTGCATTAGAGGCTAAGAAATTGCGCTGCCATACAGTAATGCCTTTCTTGTTGTTGGTCTATAAACGAAGTCAGGACTGGAACCGAGGAAGTCTGGAAAAAACTTTGTGTTGCTAAATTAAACAATTTCAATACCAGAACCTTATTTAGGGCCTAAGCAAAGAAGTTTGCAAAATCACTGAAGTTCAACAGAGTGTGACCGGCACACGGTGGGTCCACTCATGGAGGCCTACCTCCATGGTCCACTCATACGTTTCTTCACCCTGGCACTTGCGTAGCAACGATAACATAGCTGAGGCTTCTTGCCGAGAGTTGGGTATTTTATGACCCGTGTCTGCTGCTGCTGCATGGACTGCCACTCTTCGGGGGCTGGGTGAACGACTTCTCGGTCTCGCTTTGCTACCTCGCTGCTACACTCTTAAAAATACGTGGTTAAAAAGTAACCACGATGTGGTTATTTTTAACCACGTTCCCGGCGTCAACTATGCACTGACCCCAATGTTGTCAAAAATGACCACGGACACGTGGTCAACAAAAAAAAACAACGTATTGTTGTTGTCATTGACCACACATTGTGGTTTGAAAAAAAACCAAGTATTGTTAAATATTATGGGATGGACATCAATGGGGGGTCATTGACCACGTATCGTGGTTGTGTCAGCAGATCAAATCAAATTCAAATTAATCCCGCAAAAAAAAAAAAAAAAAAAAGGGAAGACAAAATGAATAAGTGAACAGAGGGCCTACCACCATTATCTTCAAACAATGTAAATCTGTGGGTGTTTTGTGTTACAAAACATTCCACAATCCTGTAATGTTAACCGTTTGTATATATTATTAGTGTCACAACAAAATTGGTTTTGGTTTTGTATATCGTTCTTTCTCTTTCCTAAAATTGCGTGTGATCCCCCACGTCATCATCACATGTACGTGTGTGGTGTGGGGGGGGATTGGATTTCCTGTGTGTGATGTGCATGAGGCTTGTGAATACGGTCGATTATTTCAATAAACTTACCTTGGAACGTCTTTATCAGATCCTCAAAGCCCAAATCCGCAAACCAGAATATTAAAACAATGGCGTCTCCTCGCCTGACGATCCGCTGGCATCATGTGATGAGCAGCCGACCTATCCACGCCGAGCGATGCCGCACCAATCATATTGCTCATTTTTTTTAACCACTTTACGTGGTCAAATTATTTTGACCACTAAACTTGCAACCACGTATTTTTAAGAGTGTACTACTACCAGGCACACCTCTAAACACAGCACGAAAGCAGTATGAACCACGATGGAAGTGAAGGTCCATTGCCAACCGATTTACCATCGAAGTCCTGGCTGAACAGTTAGACGTCTTCACACAATATTGAGGTATGTATTTAATTTGAAACATGTTTAAAATCGGCAGCATTGTCCATATAACCTTTACACTTTTATTATATATTCAATATTCAATACTTTATTATAAATATTATCATACTTTATTATTCACCCAATCAATCAATACATGGTACTTGGATTAATTAAGAATAGTAGGTGATTAAGTGGTGGGGGTCTCCAAAAAGGCAGGGCTTGTCAAGTGGAGACCCCCATGACGTGCGAAGCTTAAATGTATATAAATTGTCACATATATAATTGTTTAATTGTATACTACACATTAAATTATAATTAAGTTACACACATAACAAGGACTAGGACTACGACCAGGCCTACTGCACAGCATGCAGTAAAGTAATGTTCACAAAAATCAACAGGCAGTCGGGATTTATAATAATATAGCAAATTGTAGAAATTACCGTTGAATAAATTTCAATCAATTTTTTATAGCGGCAGTGTGCAGTAGATTTAAGTTCCAGATTCTTTCGAATAATTATGTTCGCTTATAGATTCAACCATATAGGCCTAGCAATTAGGACACATACATCTTTAATGCAACAAGTGTCCCCCCCCACCCCTAACTTTTTCGTCAAGAATGAAATTGTTGACGTTCTTTTCTTCAAAATTAAACACTGTTCTTCCCCCACGATTCTCGAAGTATTTCGTAATTCCCGTCAGCGCTCTCATGTAATTAGGCCTAAGAGAATAATTCATAGATCGTATGTCCCACGATGGATACATTTTATTATGTAGTTACATTGTGTATTTTAAATGCATGTAAAAATTGAAGAAAATCTTCACCAATTGTCGGCAGACAATATTGCATATTTTTCAGTCATTCTCATGTTCCGTCACAAATGCATCAATATACGTGGCCGTAATCCACAACGTCATTTTGACAATAAATTTGGAACACCAGTCATGTGAAAAATTCTCCATGCTCAATTTTCAGAGATTGTTAGACGAGAAACTAACAATAATTTCTAACTGGCCTATGGAGAGTGCTTCAACAAGTCGGTGTGAAAGGGCCAACAAAATTACCACTTTCTGCAACCAAATGAAGATGGAAAATTTAACGGCATTATTTATGAAATATTATTCACACAATATTTTCTTAAAATGCATTCCTACCCGAACTGGATCATAACCCCAGGCATAAATTTGACCCAGAAATTTGAGGTCAGACAAACACAAACCCGGAAATCATGCCACATGTGGTTTTAAGCGCTCTGATGACGATATTATTTAGGTGTTGTTGGGGTTGTTGTTGGGTTTTTTTTTGGGGGGGGGGGGTTGGGGTGGCGAGAGGAATATTCATATTGTTTCAATTAGGCCTAGGTTGTTTTTTATTTATTAAATAATTTATTTACTTTTTATTTGTACATGCATAAATTAAATGTCTTCTTTTTATTCTAAAAACTGCATTTATATAAAGGGTCTGTATACGTTTGGTAATGACTCTAAAAATTAATGGCAATAAAAACTTACTTGGTAAGAAGTACAGCAGCTTTGGATAGTATACCGGTAATGCATTTTAAAGGAAATTTTTCACTTCGAAGTACTGCGGGTATGGAAAAATATATCACTTTTGTCCCCCAAATATTCTTCCTTCGTGGACATAACCGCTCCAGATTTTCGGCAATATCTCCAAAACGCGACTACCTTTTGAAATGAAATTTTCACAGGTTATATAGCTGTATGGTATAGATCTACAACTATATAGAATTGAAACAAACAGTGGGTTCCAATTACCAAACTTATACAATCCCTTTAACGAATTGGTTTGGATGGAGAATTTTTCATGAAACAGTATTCGGAAAACTGACCTATTTTCCTGTCCGCCAGAGGCATCAATAACTAGACATTTTCATTTTAGTCATTTTAATTTTACCGGGGGTGGGAGCGAGCCAGGCATGGCAAACTGTTAATTTGAAGAAACATATATGTTTCGCTATGGAAAACCAGCTGCAAGAAGTGCAAGATTTAGGCATGGCCTGCATAATAGACTGATAATTATACAAGACCTATAGTTGATGTACTCAACCATGCATTATCCAGTCATAATTTTTTTTTAAAGCTAAAATCATGTTTTAATCGGAGACAAAAAATCCTGGTTATTGTTTTCTTACATCTCATTTTGGGTGGGGGTGGGGGGTGGGGGCACGGACGCCGTTTATGGAGGACTCCCCCCCCCCCTCCCCACCCAGCCGTCCATCCTCTATGGTACCGATATGCCACTGTGTATATTATAGAAAAATACATTTTACGCCCAACAACATTTAAAGGGATTGTATATAGTTTGGTAATTGGAAGCCACTGTTTGTTTCAATCCTGTAAAGTTGTACCATTAGACTAACCTGTGAAAATTTCATTTCAAAAGGTGGTAGCGTTTTTGAGATATTGCCGAAATTCTGAAGCGGTTAGTCCACGCAGGAAGAATAATCTGCAATTGGAATACTCAATCTGAGAAGCGTTACTGCAGTAATTTGGGGGATAAAAAGTGATTTATTTTTCCATAGCCGCAATACTTCGAAGTGAACAATATTTCTCAAAATGCATTATAACGTCCAAAGCTGCTGTACTTCTTACCAAGTAAGTTGTTATTGCCATTAACTTGAGTCATTACCAAACGTATACAGACCCTTTACGTTTAAGACCTGTCCCGCTGCTTTGACGTAATAGGCTAAACGCTGTTCAATTTTCTTGCAAAAATGACACAACTAGGCCTAATATCAGACCTTGAACATGTTCTTTCCCGAAAAATACTGCATTTAGAAGGTTTCAATAATATATTGTTTCTTGTCTGAGATCGAAGCGTGTTCAAAACGTCAGTATATGTAATTCAGCTAGGCCTAACTGCTTCAAGTTCGTCAGAAATACAGCTCAACAATAATATTGTGTGATGTTTTAAAATGATTCTGCAAAGGCCTCATCAATTGCATAAGGTCGGCATATTGTTATTTAGGCCAAGTAAAATAAATAACATGTTGCTCGTCCCCGCCCGCCTCGGTTTTGGCGGCCGCACCGATTTTTTTGTTATTTGTTATTTAAAAAAAAAAAAAAAAAAAAAAAAAAAAAAATAAAAATAAAGTTACATATTATTTATAGATATTTACAATGTACCTTTATTTTTTATTGAGCAGTTTCATCATCTGTCTTACATGTAGGCCTACAGAATAGCTATTTGCAACGCATAATGAGAAACTCTTTTTTGAAAACGTTTTTGCCCTTCAGGTTTGCATGTTCACCACTTTGCAGGACGCGATGCCACGCACACAGAATAACTTTGGAGCAAAATCAAGAATGACTCTTTAGAAATAATTACAATGTATCAAAATGGACACAGAAACACACGTAGAATTTGAGGACATACAAAACATACTCATAAACCATAAAACCATCTTCAAATACGATATGGCGGCCATCTTAGACATGGTGGCCATCTTGAAAAAAAATAACAAAAAAATTGAAAACAACAAATAACAAGGACCTCCCTCACCAACTTTTTCAAAAAGTCCGGACGAGCAACATGTTATTTATTTTACTTGGCCTTATATATTTATTTTATTTTGGCGCTCTACAAAGAACACAACGCCTCACAATCAACAACAGAACAAAGTGTTTTTTGTAAGGTTTTTTTTAAGGCCTCATAGGTCGGCATACTGTTATATGTTTATTTTTACGACTATTTTAATATTTTAATTCTCTATCAGAGATAAAGACAGGTAGAAAGTACCCAAGTTTTTCGGCCACAAACTGTGAAAAAACGCAATGACGACAAACTATCGCCACATTTCCCCTATGTTATTCAAAATCATTGCAACCAAAACCGATGCTTGAAGAAGGGTTAGTCTGATGGTGAGAGTTTCAGCGTTCATTGCGTGTTATTGCAAAAGGGAACCTGTCAATAATGGCCGTATGGCCGTGCGGCAATTACAATCCTACCTCCATGCTTCAACACACGATAGCCGGGGTTATATAACTTAATTTCACACTAATTGGTTCAACTAAATGGGTCTACTAATTAAAAAGAGTGATTGACTTAAAAGGGCAGTGGCGATCGTCAACATTATCATGACCCCCGCCGTTATGAACTGCTCTGAATAAAATAGATTACCGGCTGATCGATCGCTTTGATCGAAACCAAGGCGACAGTCAATTGTGCGGTCTCCACATCGCACCACAGATCGCTGTGTTGATAAACTAGCCACTGCTGTAGTGGGTATTAGAAGGTTTAGAGAGAAAGCAGTCAGATAAAGCATGTCCTTGCTCTACGGATAAAGTCATCATGTGTGATATTTTTGGGATACAACCGCATTTGGTTTATCATTCTACAACAAGTGCTAAAAGCAAGGCCCAAGTGTCTATTTTATGATTGCCTTTTCCTATTATTTTACCCCCAGTTTCAGACCAAGTGACTCTGCTGTATAATGAAGTTCCAAACGGTGAGTATACAACGAACTTATTGTACAATCGTTCATTATTCTTTGTTTATTATTTATTCGCCGTCATGTTTATTTATGAAAAGGGGGAGATAGCTGTTGCAAACTGCCTACCAACCAAAATGTGACCATGGAGGAACTTCCTCCAAATTCTGACCTGATATGAATGGTATGAACTGACGTTTCTACCATTAACCTCGAGAAAGACTATTCTTGGGTCGACACTTCGGCCCATTAAGGCATTTTCCCATTTGTATTTAATCCTCTTATTAACAGGCATGATATTCTTCCTACTATAATCTGATTTCCGATTATTTGTTTGCCCTTGGAAAAATCAGAAAAATTGTGACTAAATAGCCTGAAAAGTATATTCGCCTACATCATGTGAACATTAATGTCAGCAGCCCTTGTACTCGATAAAATGGTCCTACTTTTTTCCCAAGGACCAAATATCATGCCTGTATAAAGTACCAGATCTAGAGATCAACTCTGACAATGACCTGCAGTCAAAAACCCTCAATGCTGTCAGCATCTTGACTGTGTTCCCTATACTGATTTTAATACCAGACAATTCTGTCCTTCCTTGATTGGCGATTGCGAGGTCCCGGTTCGATCATGGCCAGCCAGTGGAATAGTTTAGTTTTAAGTACAAGTACAAGTAGACTTGAAGAGCAATGTATGACGTCATGTTTATTATTCAACTGTTCACAGCAAGAATCACCATGTATGGTATAACATAATAAACAGAATTACTTTAAAATAAAAATCGTACTGATCATGGACGTATCATTTTCAAGTTGTTAAACATCACATATAAATGTTGGAACGAAACTGCTCCCTGAACTTCACTCCTTACCAGCCTAATCGCACACTCCGTTCCAGCTCAGATACAAGGATTCTCACAAAACCTCAAACCAGATACTCTTCATCTTCCAAAAGTTTGGAACAATCTTTGGAACAATCTTCCTTATCAAATACGTCATCACTTATTGATTTTGAAAGGAGCTATTTTTCTGGAGAATTAAGTATGAACTTTAAATCAGGTAGCTTTCAAACTGGAACTATAACCAAATGATTCTTGTTGATTTTTCAATTATATCCAGGGCCTGGAATTACACGGAGGCCACACAGGCCATGGCCTCTGCAGCCCTTGGTATTGGCCTTGGTGCCCATTCAAAAAATTTCCCATGGAGTTTAAGAATTTCAAATGGAAGTGCCCTTTGAAAAAATGAAAAATGGCCTTGCCCTCTCAAATATGAAATTTAAGGCCTGATATTCTTTTTCTTTAAAGAGACTATAAAATAAAACTAATCACAATTTCTTCTTCTGTGCCCAGTTGAGATGATCTCAGCAAGCCAAGAATCAATCCGAAGTCTCCCAGAGCTGCCCTACTACTCCCGTAAGCCTGTCCAGATAAAGACCCCAAAGTCATGGGAGTTCCTCTCCCATCAACAGAGAAAGGAAAACTGGCTGGACACAAACAGCATCTATGCCAAGAAGAAAAACACAGCTGGGTGAGTTACCTAAGGTTTTCATGCCCTAAAAAGTCCTACATCCAAAAACTTGACTTATATGGTCTTACTTCCACAAGTCATTCACTTTTAGCCTGGAGCCAGGCATACCTCAGTTATCGGAGTCCAAATGTGTACACCATATACAGGAACTATTATATAAGAATTCAGAGGGTTTCTATTGAAAGACATTTACTTATTAGTTTGACAAGGTATTTTGATTCTTTTCCCTTCTCAAGATTACCAAGACCTGGGCATCGAGATCTTCTCACAAGAGAGGCAACCGACATAACCTTAAGAGAGGAGCATGGATATATGAGAAACATCACAGGGTACCCAGTGGTTCCTCATATTAGTGGCAGCGCCAGTCATCGGAGAGGTCAACCGACCCTCCGTCGACCAACAGCAAACACCATCAGTCATGAGTACCGCTGGGTTCACAATGGTCTCAACGGGAAGATGACCCTAACCAATAAAAGATACAGACATGTCTTACCCCCACCGCTAAGCAATCACCAAGACTCTGACTCTCGCCTCCACTACTGTGAGGTGTTGGGCCAGAGGACTTGCTACCGGTGCGTAGAGGAGGCGAATCGTCAGATGGCTGCCGAGTACCAACAAGAAGCCTTCCCATCCCTGGAAGTCACTGCTGCTAGCTTGGTTGCTCCTAAACTCTCCAAAACCCTCATGTCATCCAGAGATGTTCCAAGGAAAGTTGCAACTGCTCCGCAATCTCAAATATCTATGAATCCCTTTGATACGGCATCTACCCCTCCACCTTACAGGATTTCTTCAGCTTTTACGCAAAATCACCATCAGATCAGCATTTCCAAAGAAAAGATGGTGAAATCCTTAAGCAAGACCTTGAAGAGGGACAACACCATGATGAAAGATACTAGTGGCATTAGAAAGACACCAAGGTTACAAAGAACTAGTAGTAAACATTTCAACTCCTTACTATGCCAGTAATGAAAGCCAGGTAGTACAAGGGATGACTACATCCCTAGAGGAACGGGGAAAAACTTGAGTTTTCCGCTCATCTTTTAAACCACTTCAAACCTGAAACTGTTGTACTACTTTCAACTAAGATAAACTTTTTGGGCTAATCTGTTCTCCAAGGAGAATTAACTAAATAATATTCAAACTTAATACTTTCAATTGTAAATACAACACAGTGGTTTTATTTGGCAATCAAAATGATGAATACTTTTTAATCATAAATGTCAAATAGTCTGTTTTATGAAAACAAATATCTTTATCTGTAACACACCTAGTCAGCCATCTTTACATTTCACTATTAGGCCTCAAAGAAAACTTCAAACCTAAACACCCCTCCCTATCTGAGAGGAGAAGCCAGGAATCGCGCCCTCTACAGAGTCACTCCCAACAACAAATTCGCCCTACCACAAAGTCGCCCCTGACATGGTAGCCCACTGACGCAGTTGCCCCCCATAGTTTCCTACTGCCGGTCTAAAAGCCGAGGATTAAGGTATTTGATAGATTTGATGAATTACAATATCCTATTGGTTTACCCTTACACCAATGTTTGATAAGCAATCCATACTGCAGACAAAAGCATACGAATCGGATAGGAATCGAACCAACAACCCACTCATTCAGCTGAGTTGCCTGTAGGTTTCCCCTCACTGGAGCCGGGAAAGCACTGAGTATACTGTAGAGTGCATGAATAATTACATGTCAGGTCAAAAAAAAGGCTTGCTCTTGACTTTTTCAGTGACAAGCCAGCGGGACTAGATAGCTTGTCAATTCACAGGTCCAACTGCTTTTTCACTAGTCTGTATTTCATGTTACATTGGGATGCTGTTCAACCTTAAACTAGCCAACCAGACAACTTTAGAAAGAACTTTGACTAGTTTTAATTGTGTTTTATTTAGCATTTGGCCAGTGGACCACTATTAGCCAACTGGACCACTTGGAGAGAATTTTGACCAGTCCTCGGGTGTTTTAATTAACTAGCATTTTGCCAGCGGGACAATGGTTAAGGGTAAAGTCCAAAATAATAGGCCTATTGTTAAATTTGTATTGCTTAAATACATTACATTTCTGAAATGGTCACCTAAAAAACATGTGCACAAAACTGTTTGAATACAAATTTAATATTCAATAATTAATTGGGTGGGAAGGCTTAATTAGGTTGCCAGTCCCCTCCCCGAGATAAAATTGAAATAAAAACGCCATCATCACGCTTTAAGTATTTGAAACCACCCCAAAAGTGTTTCAAAAATGTGAATGAACTTGCAGGCATATACTACAAATAATTTGAGTCGATTTGTGTTATGAATTATTTAACTACTCTCAAATTTCAATCAAAAAAAAAAATGGACGGAAAAAGCAGGTAACTTTTTCTGTTTACTTTCTTAGCATGGTTTCAGGTAACTTTTATATAAAAAAATTCTGTCAAATAACGCAATTACTTTTAACTACATCAAGGGAAATGATATGCATACATTTTACAAATGTCATTAAGGAAAGAGTACTTTACTATAATATACACAAAAATTTAACTATTTAAAAGTTACAAAATATATAATTTATGAATAACCTTTTCATACATGATATTTTGATTTAATTATCAATTTGAAAGACAAACTATTTCATAATTTATTACTTTACTGTATTTTGAAGATTTATATAAGGCCACAATCACACCCGATTACACATTTGCCAAATGTTTCAAATTTGAAATGTTACAATTTGATTAAAATCCCTGGAAGCAATTTTAACAAATTTAGTTTATTTTCTATTCACTTTAAGGGAGTATGTTTTATGTCTTGATTGAATGGACCATGACACCCCGATATCATTCCACATCAGCTCATCTGTGACCTCGCCCAAAAAGCCCTCCCACCTGCCCCACCCATAAATCTTTTTTTTCTACAGGTACTGTTAAAGCTGGAAAAATATTTAATCTCACAAATTGCACTTCATAGTGTGACGTAAATTTTGAATTACTGAATGCCTGGATTCACAGGATTAACTTGAACCAGAATTTTATCTGTGGACCCACACGGCAATCTCCTTGACTAGTAGCCAAGACTGTTGACTTTTGGTCACCTTTACCTGAATACACTTGACCAGGGAGTCAATCTTTTTGTCCAAATTCCTCTCATCGAATTTCCCTTCGCTAAACTCCCCTATGAATTGGTAGTCTGTACACCTCGGCGTGGAGTCCAGACTTATTGTCAATACCACTGGGCTTACTTCGACCTTCCCTGTGCGGAGGATATCCTCAGGGTAGGTGTCTGACCCAGTTACTATCACGACCCTGGACAGACTAACTGGTGTCTCGAAGACCAGGAGAATGGTGTCACCCATGATTGGTGTCTTCCCCCAAAAGTAGCCAGGCTTTGAGCTGTAGGCTAGTTGGGGTACGTACATGCTGAAGGCTTCCATGCTGCTGTACAACACAGCTGGTGGGTTGTCGCTCTGGTACTTCTTGCCGCTGTTTGCCTCAAAGAATCGATCGACCAGCTCCTGCTCCTTGTTTCGGAGGGAGGATTGCATCCCGACATGCTGAAAAATAGACGGGGCATGTCTGAACTGCCCCTCTTGAGCATTCAGAAGATTGTAATATTTTTGCAAGAAGTCTACAGGCTGTTCCTCATAGAAGAATAGCATGAATTGGGCTAAACGCAGCAGGTCGCTGGACCGCAGAAGCTTCCCGATGAAGCCAAGCTCTGAAAACTCCAGCGTTTTCCACTGCTTATGTTTATTCATGTCCAGAAACCCTCGGATGGATTGGACAAAGTCTGGCGACGAGACAACATCGTCCTCGAGCTGAAGGTAATATTCGGAGAGATTATGGCAATAGCTGAACAAAAAAGCATAATCCACAACTTGTTTTGCTCTCCAAGTAACGCGATCCTCCGAATCGCCAAAATTTTGTTTGAGATTACTCAAGGGTGGATAGAAAGATCGAGGCGCGACGATCAGTTGCATGAATCCGTTAGAGAAGTATTTGCGGTAAGATGACTCCAAGTCTATCTTCAGGAGTTTGTTGAGCTCATCATCAAAGTTGGCAGCAAATATCACCACGGTAATGACGGAACGCTCCTCTGGGGTAGAGTTTTCAATGAGCGAGTCTAAAGTTTGATGAATGTAGTCCTTTTGGTCACGCTTGACAGTTGGTATGGCTATCGTTAGAAAGTCTGCAAAAAAGACATCAGATCGACCTTAACGACCCAAGATTTCACTTATGACATTGGCTATAAACCTTTATTACAGGCTGATAATTCCTTCATCATGGTTTAACATTTTATTTTTTCCCCCACAGTCCAAATTTTGTAACTGTTCACTGCAAAATGTTAGTTGATTTTGTTAGTCATTGTTCCTTGAAAATGTCAAGAAAAAAGTTTAACTGTGGTTTTAAAATTCTATAGTACAATGTGAAATTGAGAAACATGGAATACTGTAAACCCATGAGATATCTGTGCCCAATTTAATGGAGCTGCTTAGTAAGCACACAAATTTGCCAAACAGAAATAATTTTGCTTACCAGAATATAGTCACCAGCTAAAATACCATGTAACGAACTGTACATGTATGTGACCAGTTTCCTGCTTCTGCTTTGCTTAGCAGGAAATTGTCAAGCAAAAACATGAAACTGGGCCCGCAGTGGCTGTGTGTATTTTGGTGCGAGCCACTTACTTGCTGTTTGTACAGCTTTGATCCTTACCTTTAGTTGGTTCCCGATTCCCCAGTACAATGGCTTTATCCTTATCGATGTAAATAGAGCTTGCACACAATTGGGGCTTGGAGTCTGGGAGTAAGAATTCAGCCTGAAACATGTAATGAAAGCCTTTATTTGTTCAAGTTAGCTTGATTTTTTAGTCTAGAGTCTGACATTTTGCAAAATCTCAACAGAAAATCTTCAAACTAAGCAGCCATGGGGCCCTACAACATGTATCTCTTTGCCAACAAATGATATAAAACAGTGTATGGCACGGATTTCCTTTGGTATGACAACATATGACACATGCCCCCCCCCCCCATTTAAATTCTGGACTTTTGGGATTGAACATTTCCAAAACTGTAATGTAATAATTTAAATATTTGTAAAACAATTTTTCCATTTACACGCAGACATTGTATTTATTTTACACTCACGCCAGATAATCTTGTACAAAAATAATAAACGTTTCAAACGGAAACTTGGCCAGAAGATCCCCCCTAAGAAAAAAATTGTGCACCCCCTTGTGCCCCCTAAAATTTTAACCTAATTACGGCGCTGCATATGCATATCTGGGGTCTTTATAAAGCTCACAAAATATTTTCAGTAACAGTGTTAACAACTTTGCCTAAAAGTTGCTTGTTTCAACATATTTCTTGGTTTCTCTTGTACCTGTTTATTTGCAGGATTGTTCTTCAGGATATCTCTGCCACTTCCAGCTCCGAGCAATTCCACATCTAAAAAAGCAAGTACAATGATTGCCAAAATAATTAACTGATGAGAAATACAAAACCGAAGCATTGACTGGAAACATTTTAAATGTATTTTAGCAAAGTTCACTTGTTGCCGTTTTCCTTCAAGCGAAGTATCAGGCCTGGACCCAATTTCCTAAAACTTGCTAAGCACAGTAAAACTCTTGCTTAGGAAAAAAAGGTTACCAGCCAAAATACCATAGAGTTACCATTGATGTGACTGGTACCCTACTCATTTCTTGCTTAGCAAAGAAATTTACTTTTCTGCTGAACAGCTTTATGAAATTGGGCCCAGATCATAAAGTTATATACATGTGTAAGAACTAGAGAGAGCAATTATGTTTTGATCTCGTGAGTCCAATAACCGATATTGGGAAAACATTGAAAATATATAACAGGGTTTCTCTTCCTTTTTTCTTGTGACTCGGTTGACCGATTTAGCCTAAACTTTCACAGGTTATTTCATGTATCTGTTGGGTCCCACAAAGTGCAGAAAATGGTCTTTGACATTTGCAAGTGTTGTCCACATGCTTCCCAACTTTGAACTAACTAGGTGGACAACTTTGAGAGAATTTTGACTGGTCCTAAGTTATTTTAAACTCACTTGGACACTGTAAAGCCCAATTCATATTAGAAAACAAAGCAAAATTTGACGTCACTATTTTGCAACAAACACTTTGCTCAAGTTGAAATTGGTTCGACTCTTGCAAAACATTCACTGCGAATATAGAGTTGTGGCATCAGGATTCGCTTCGCATTGACATGTTTCATGAAGAATAAAACGGTTTTTGTGGGAGGACACTGAGTATAAACAACCCCTTGTATTGGCTGCCAAACAATGGAAATGCACACGTGAAGACCTATCATTGGCTGACAGTGTTGCGCAGCATGTACACGCGTGCATGTGTCCATTGTTTTTCCAAAGCGATGGCTGCCAATGCAAGGGTCTATTATTCCTTTAAACCCCCGCTTGACATTTGGATGATGTTCGTCCTGGGATTTCTAACTAACCCGTGGTAATACTCAGCAGAGTTTTGACAAGCCACGTATTGAGAGTGAAGAGGACCAAGATGGCAAATATGAGAAGCCTGTTCCAGACTTTGGCATTCCAAGTCTGCATCATCTTTTGTTTCGCTGAGTCACCATGGCAACACCGTTGTACACCAAATCTAGAAGCAAGACAAGAATGGAGACTTTTCAGAATGGTAACTTGTTGCGGTTTTTCCTCTTGAAAGGTTACAAGAACAAGGGAGACACATCAAGAAATATCAAATAAGAAATTGGATCATTTGATTTTGAAAATTAAAAAACCTGAATTGGGTAACTATGGCCTGGAGATTAAGCTCCCTGGTTCAAAGTTTTATAGACTTTTCAGCACTTTACATCACCACTAGCACTGGGCAGTGAGCACTTGGTGTTTCTGGCATCCAATGTGCTTATTGCTAGTTAATAATATGCCTCATTTAATGATCTTGATGCTGAGCTGAGCAGGCTTTGACATGTTTCACGAAAATCGTCATAGAATTAGAAGAACAAGTAGACTGGTAATGGTAGTGGTAGAATTTTGGTGCCCCCTAGGCCTAACTAAAACATAAAGTAACAAAACTGTATTAAAAACAGTCAAAAGTTAACACAATGAACAAGTAAAACTACAGCAACATAACAAGTTGATATGTAGCCTGGGCTAGTTGATATGTTGTGTTTGGAACACATCATGATGTAACCACTTTACTTTCTCCATGCCCATGGGGGTCCTTTCTCTATGCTTTAATTGATTTATAAATCATGGATCCATGTAGCCCCATAAATTGGGCCAATCCACTTCGTATCCCAAGGATACGAATTGGATTTGCCCAATTTATGGGGCTAGGAATATCGAATGGGATCCAACTAACCAAGCATGAATATGAATAATTGGAATAGGATAGTGCAGTGGATTACAACAACGTCAACAAACTTGTTGCGGTGATCGTAACCGATCACATCACAACAATTGAGGACCGTACACAAAATTGCACTCAAAATACAACATTCTTAAAACTTACAATACCTAAAACCCGACCCGATCCACAGAAAATGAGTGTCACTTAACAGAAAACTTCCCTCCTCTGTACCGTCTGTCTGTCATGTCTGTGTGCTTGCTTCGCTTGCAACCGCTGCTGTGAAACTAATAACAAAATATTCAAAAGCGCCACCAATTGTTAGATTTGGTTTAGTTAGTCTGGTGACCAGAGGATTATTTTTAGTCATGTTAATACATTGAATGAATGAAGGTGGGATGTAAGACCCAGTTCTTGCCGGTAGATTTTACTGTAGTAAAACAAAATTAAAGAGTAAGAAACTCAATCACAAAATGTCTAAAGAAATCAGTCCAGCTAAGAATTTTATCGCGGGAGGCTTTGGAGGGGTTTGTCTGGTCGTGGCTGGTCACCCATTAGATACAATTAAGGTAAGCAATAAGAATTGTGGGTAAGACTAGATGTCAACCCCTCTCCCCCTCTGCCCGGTCATGCCGCCGGTGTTCTGTTCTGTTCTGAACTAACAACAACAGCAGGCCGTCCGCTAGCACCACTCAGCAGACGGCAGAGTGTGGGCCGGGTTTGACTTCTCAAGTAGAACTTAAGTCCGGCCGCGGTCTTGACACTTCTTGTTCTTGTATCCTTAATTAACTAAGCAAGAAACTGGAAACATTTCCGCATTCGGCCACCACTTTTTATAAGGGATTTATTTGATGTTTTTTAATGGATTTTGGACTTTATTTCCCTTTTTAAAAATATTCCTCTTTTGACTTGAGGAATTGGAAGCTGAATTGTAGCGAAGGTCTGCAGGTTGGACTCCTCCGTTGCATACAACGCGACAGAGTCCTGGGTTTAAATGTCAGACTGTATAAAGGTTTGCGAAATTTTTTATAACAAAATATTTTCATATTTTTTATACCTGATGATGGAGGAAGCTGAAGTGAAACTTCGTTCACATATTCCTTGTGACAAGAACTCCATCCGATGGGGTCAGAGTTGCAAATTTGATCCTTGGATGAAAGTATTTTTGAAAATAAAACGGAAATTGGCGTCTCTAACTTTCTGTGGGTAGTTTTGTTATAGGTAGGTAGCGCGATATTGACATTTCCTATTCTGGCGGCACACAAAAAAGAGGTTTTTCAAATTAATGTTGCTTCGACCTAACATGCTATCTGAGATTCAAATCACTCTCGTAGGTCAATAAAACTCTCTTCTTTCATAATCTTTTTTTAAAAAGGCAAAACTTTCACTTTTTCACACACCAAAAAGATTCAGAGCATGGTCACCAACTCGATCACTACCACAACAAGCACAGCCATTTTTGAACTTTTTTGACGGACTACATGGGGTCACCGTTTTTGATTAATACCGCCCTCTCTTGACTTTTAATAAAAAAATACCGCCATTTATTGATAGAGAGAGGTTCGGAAAGTGTATGGCGCTTTTTGTTCAGTCTCAATCAGTAAGGAAATAAGGTTTTTATGTATTTTTTACCATTTTGGGCCAAAATTGTGTTAAATTTCATATATTTATACATACAGCGAATGCGGGGTATGCCCTCAAACCTATATCAGTAAGCTCCTTGTTCCTTTTTGAGTAAGAAAAGTTGGATTGTGTTCCTGCGCGAGGTTGCGCATTCAATTTATGGATGTTTTAATTACACCTAGTACTTGGTAAAAGGGCTGATGAGCTTTAGTAGTTTGGGTGGTCTGAATTTAACAATCTCTTTGATTCAGTTGGCGACCAGAAGAGTACAAAGTGAGGTGTAAGGTGTCTTTTTGAAGGCATAACTATGAAAGCATTAGCGAAAGCACCTATGACAATGATTTTTGCACCATTGAATTACTCCTGACGAGGCCTTTAATTTGATGTATAGTTTGACAATATTTGAAAAAAGGAAATTTTTACTATAATAAAGCTACTCTCTGAACTACACTCGTTCGCAAACCTGATGAATTTACACGGAAGTCGATGGAGTTGCTACACATTTTGCGCATGTGCACACGTGTCCACGTGAGGGATGAGTTTTTAAGTGAGGGGGACTTTGTAAGTGAGGGGGCGACTTTGCTAGGGGGACGACTTTGTATTGGGCGACTTTGCCGGGGAAAAACATAGAGCTGTTGTTGATCTTGCATAATATAATGTATACCCAACGGCCGTTGTAGCTTATTGACCACCACCAATCCCCCAGCATCCATGTGCAGGAACAATTTTTGACCAACCACAAGCCACACATAATGTAACTAATGAATATGGATGAGCCTGGCTGTTGCACGTTGCTGCTGAAGGCTGATTTTGCAGAATTCCGTGTGTTGTATGTATGTTCGTGTGTGGACATTTATAAACATGGAGCAATATGTGTGTTTTTTTCTTGCAAGATTGTTTCGTGAGTACATTATGTCGTTGTGAGGGACACTTTTGGTACATGCGGCGATTAGATGAGACTATTTTTTCATTAGTCCAGGGATTTCCCTTTACTTTTTTCTTCACTCGCCGGCCAGGCGATTTAACCAAAAGTTTGGGTCGCCCGCAAGTTTTTTCAGTCGCCCACATGTATTAATGCACACGTCAAAAGAGAAAAAAAACAAAAACACGGAAGTGAAGTTCGCAAAATTACGTTTTTGGACGATCTAATTCCCTAATTTCTGCCCTTAATAACACTTTTTCCACCAACCACCATTTTAATGGATTTCTGACTTGGGGATTGGTTTTGTAGAACTTCTTTAGCAATGATATCTTTGTAATTAAACGATCGGTCGACGACGCACATTGGGAAAAAATTCAATGAACTTTGCCCTGCATGCGGCATCGCCCTCAGTCGGCAAAAGTTGTCGCTGTTTGAATAGCCTTAATCCAAGGCTGTGTATAGTACAGAATCCGCAGGCGTGCGCCACACTATGCAGCTATTCTTTACTTGGCTCGTGAACGTGTACTGAGTTGGAGACTAGCCAACTTTTCTTATGAAAATGGAAAATTTCAACGGCCAATCACAGCGTGCGGAATGATGGTTAGCATGGACTCTGGACTCGCTCGTTGTAGACTGCACAATACACCATGTGTTGTGTGTGCATGGGCGGGTGACCGGCGGGCGACCGAACGTTGTGGTGCCGGTGGATACTCGGCACCATGAGGTTATGTGCATGCATGTTTTAACGTTTGTGTACTGAAACGAACAATCATGATTGCAATCGCGATCGCTGCCACATTAAATCTAGCAAATATTAAGACTTGTTAAACCATTTTACGAACTTAAAAATAATCTCTCTTTGAGATTTAACCACCCTATCCTTCATTTATTGTGAAAAGGAACAATTTTTTGACTCGCCCGGCGGGCTAGTAAAGAAGGGGTTTTGACTCGCCCGCCGCTGTTTTCACTCGCATTTGGTGACCGGGCGACCGCTAAAGTCGAACCCTGTAGTCATGGCGGAGCGGTTAACCGGGTAGTTGAAAAATGTAGCAATCAATAGTCGCGACTTCAACACTAGTCGCATTAGTCGCCAAGGCCTAATGTACATTTAGCCTAAAGTTTTTACTTATGTGTTTTACTGCAATCTTGTTATTGACAATATGGAAGTAAGTGTACAATTTTAATTTTTTTTTAATTTTATATTTTTTGTTTAACATTTCATTATAAACTTTACAGGTCCGGTTGCAGACTCAACCTTCAGTAGCCACCGGGGCCACGCCACTTTACCGTGGAACATGGGACTGCGCAAAGAAAACAGTGTCAAAAGAGGTAATGTTTGAAGGGAAACTGACATCCTGAAAATATCAAAACAATTCTTTACAGAGTGATATTTGCATAACATTATCTGGAAAAGTAGAGATTGAACACCCTTGAGTTTCTTAAGGAATATTAAGGAATGAAAGTCATCATTCGAACAAAAACACAAGGCTGCCGGACTTGTCCAGTCCATGACTTTACTGGCCCAATGCTAAAATCACTGGACTCAGTCCTGTGGTCCAGTGTTAATTTTGAGCCCTGGTAAGAACCAAGTATTATGACTCTGAGGTATATTTACTTGTTATAGAAGATTTCTTATTGCTAAACCTACTACCAGACCTTTGAAATGTTGGCAAAAATGCCGTATCTACATCCAATTGCCAAAGTAAAGGATTCAGAAGGACTTGGGCCAGTATGCCAAAACAACAAGTGCTCACAGGTCAGGCATTCTAATCTTATCTACATACAAATAAGTCCAAAAAATGTGGATTGGAGTGCAAAACATGAAGGAGAAGAGGAAATAGACTGTGCAAGTCTTGCGCATATTTGAACTTCCGGGACCATTGTGGTCCCAACCATATGGATATTTACGTGGGCAAGATTTTGTTTTGTCAATTATTTTAGTTTAATGTGGTTTATGACCATGAAAAATATAATATGTTGTTGGGAATGTAATACTTACTGATAAAAAAATGAAAGTAAAATCAATTCAACAATATAACAAAAAAAACCTGAGAATTAAACTTGACCTCAGCTTCCGGTTGCTGCAAAAAAATAAGAGTTTTGTGCTCACCTCCGATCACAAAACTTATGTAAATATTTGTTTCAGATGCGCGATGATAATCACCAGATGCTGTAATTGCAACGCGAAGCCTTTGCATTGCAGTCTATTATTGTTGAGGCGTCAGCGTCCTCTATAAACTGCGTCAAGCGTTAATTTTACGCAGGTGTGACCTTCGCGAATCCACGTAAGTGGTTTCTGAAAAGTTTAGATCAAACAAGCATCCTTGTCCCAGAGTTTTAATATTGCTTCAATAATAATTAACAAAATATTTGTGTATTTATTATAAACACTAAAACTGATTTTATAAACATGTAATGAGTATTTTTGTTGTTCAGATTTTATAATTAAAAGTAATTTTAAACAAAGATTTGATTTCAGAGAAACAAATGTTCTTCCTTTGACGTGTTTTCTCGTTCCGATACGCGCGAGACTTGCACAGTCTGTTGGAGGAATTAGGCTACATGCTAGCTTAACTGCCCAGTCAAAGTTAGGTCAATTATATCCCTACCTGTCCAGAAAGGTTGTTAGAATGGATAGAGAGTGGAACAGGCATTTTAAACAATGAGAAATACCCATTGTCAGGTTCAAAACAGTTACATAGCTTAATTAATAAAATGCTATTTGAGTTCCTTCCTTTGGGGCATGAGTGAACGACTTTCCAGCCACCTGATGATAATGTTCGCTTGAATTTTCCTTATTAAAGGTCAACTATTGTTATTTAGCCACCAATTCCTTGAGAGGAAAAGAAAAGGGAAATTAAACCCAACATCCATTTATAAAATCTTTAAAAATCCCTTAGAAAGTGGCAGTCGGATATGGAAATTGTTCCTTTTCCTGATTTCTTGATTTTACTTTCAAAACCTTCAGATTTTCTTGAAAGAGGTATAAATGTAAGCAGGCAAGGAGGACCCTTGTTATGATCAAACCCAGGGTGGAAACTCGTGGGGAAAACCCACCACATGGCTTGTCAAGTTGCAGGTCAAATTTGTTTCAATGGTGAGAATATATTTTACAAGACCAGAACATGAATGAGTAAGAACCTAGTTCCTACCTTCATTTGAGAAGGCTTTTAAATTCATTCATTCATTCATTCATTCATTCATATAACATTTATTTCCATATCACAGAAAGACGAAAATACAGAAGTGCATGCAGGAAATAGACAATTATATTAAGTAAACTTACTAACAAAAGAGGCATACAAAATGGCCATATAATAAACAAGAACTTAAAGAGGAAGTGATATGGGGGCAAATCCCGAAAAGCAGAGCTTGAGGAGGGATGCCTTACAGGACAGAAAGACAGACAAACAAGCGGACCAACAAAAATACAAAATGAGCAAAAAATAATTAAATGATTGTGTAGAGCAGGGGTTGGTAAAAAGAGAGAAAAAAGACCAAGAAGGAAAATATTTAAGTGAGAATGAACGAAATAATGTGCATATTGATGGGAAATTAGGAAAACCGGTGGTCTAATAGAACTAAGTGAAAAGACATACATGTGTAGCAAGGAAAACTTAGAAAAACGGCGAAATGGCAAACAAGAAATACTGGCACAAAATGAAAAAGAAAATTGATCCAGAGTTTCTGTATCTTGGATACTTTGGGGGAGTTTGTTCCAAAGAACGGTCATCGGTCCAACAAACCCGTACCAGCAGCTGTTTACTTCAAAACAGTTAGGCAATGAGTTGATCATGCACATGACTCAAAATGTACACTAGGTGACTACACCGTGGGCCCCAAGGTCAGTGATTGAAGCGTCGGGTCGGTAAACTCATGACTGGACAAGTCCGGCAGTCTTGTGTTTTTCAATTAAATAATAATACCTCAATATATGTAATATCTTTAAGAAAACAATTGATGTTCAAATGATAACTTTGAGTCTGATAAATACCTTTCAATTTTGCCGAATATTTCCATGTACATGTACTTACCCTTAAGGCAATTTAGACAAGTGTTCTCTTAATTTTCTTAACTTTTTTTTTTCAATTAAAAATAGTTAATATGTTAAACTTGTTGTAGTTTTTCTCATTAATTTTTGATTCCAGTCTTGTGGAAAGATATCTGGTCCACTCAACTTGAGCTACAAGCCCTGCGGTCTTGCGGATTTTCCCTCCAAATTTGAGCCCTGACACTGTAGTATTCTCTTGGTTTTTTTGTTTGTTTTTGTTTTTTGTTTTTTACTTTCCACATTTTACATTCAGAAAGAGCAGTGAATAATATGATGTTTTTGACTTATTATAAATTCAAGATAGTCTGGTTCTTTTCTCTATCTCCCTAGGGGTTCTTTGGTCTGTACAAGGGAATGTTCGCGCCCATATTAGGTGTCGCTCCGATGTACGCAACTTGCTTCTTGGGTTTCAGTATCGGGAAAAAACTACAAACTCCGAGTGAAAATGGAAATTACAGGTGAGTTTTGGGACTGAACCAGGCAGTCCTGGACTTTCGTTGATGCCAAGAAGGCCATTGCCTTCATTTTGGCCTTGGTGCCCCTTATTACAAATGTTTCCTCAAATATTTAACTTTTTGCCTACCCCATGCTGTTGTAAAGGGCACGCATGCACTCTTGGTTGGCCCCCCCAAGCCGATTTGTAAACTGGATGTCATAATCTAATAAACAACACTTTATGTCATATTTGTCTCAATGGCTATGTTCAGACAGTGTACTGAAGTTAAACCTGAAATGCTTTAACTTTACGAGCAGCGGAGGGGTCGTAGCTTCAAGACTAAATGTGCATCTTGCATGGATAGTTTTGAACTAAGGAGGGTGCTATGTGGTGCTGTATTATTTTATTTTCAAGCAAGGTGTTTATCAAAATTAAAGTTTAACTTGTAGTGCCCACTTTGCATGCAATTTAGTTTTTGGCACACCATATGCTGTGAGAAAGTATAATAACAAAACTGGATTCCTAACTTCCTACATATATCACTTTATTACACCCCTAGTGGTGTATCAAAGCGCCCAGTATTTCTTTTTTTCAACAGGACAAGCAGAGTTATGTTTTTCACTTTTGAGACCCATTTACATGTATGTAACACCTTCTAATGGTCTAACAAGATGCTTCGGTGCGTTCAGCAGCCACTGACAGAAACACTGTGGCAAACCACTTCTCTTCGCAATAAGTGTTACTGGGTTCTTTTACGTGCAATACACAACACACAGGACCTACTGCTTTACGTCTAAGTGTCTTGCCTAAGGACATAGATGTCACTACCGGGACTCGAACCTACACTATTTTTATCAGAAGCACCAGAGCTTGAGTCCAGTGCACTTGTCAGCTTGGCCACGACATGCCAACAATAATATACGATAGTGTCTTTTTAAAACCATTTTTGAGTGTAATTTTTGGTCAATTTGTCCTTCTCTGATCCTAGTTTGCAGCAACTCTTCAGAGCAGGAATGCTTGCTGGTGTCTTCACAACAGTCATTATGGCCCCAGGTGAACGAATCAAATGCCTCCTACAGGTTAGAAGTTTATCCAAAGCATATCATCGAGTCAGTGCGAAAAAGTTTCTCAAATAAAGCATTTACAGTGAACGCATAAACATCTTTTCTAGCTTAAATTATCCCGGTGATCTCTCTGCTGCCACTTCCCAGGTTATATTGTAAACTTGGGTGTGATCCCTGGCTGTACGGGTTGAATGGCTTCTGACTGGCACCCCCGAACAAAGATATTGATAAAGGGAGATTTCAAGTATGAATTCCAGTGGCCTTTATCCCTCTTAAGACGGGAAAACATAGCGCAGCATGTTGCACGGTGCATGTGTGTGCATGCTACAATGGCGTCATACATCAGGCGGTGAAGGGACCATAACCAAAAGAGGATGTTCCAAAATTGTTCCGGGGTATTGGTAAATGTCCACCATAATCCAGTTTGGAAAAGTTTGGCTGAAAAAGACATCAAGTGGTTAAATAGCCTTGAAAAAGACTATCAAAGCCTATGCATAGTTTCATTAACTCGGAAGACACAACACATTACTCCAATTCTCAATTCCCTTCATTGGCACCCTGTTCGTTATCGTATTATTTTCAAGTTGCTCTTACTTGTATTTCATTCCTTACAAGGTTCCGCCCCAATATATAATTCTGCTCTAATGACTCAGTATAAACCCTCTACAATTCCGGCCAAAATGCTTGGGCCCCCCGTTCCTAATGTTACAATAACCATTCCCTGTCTGAAAATAAACATTCTCTCCCTGTCCCCCGTCCCCCCGCTCAATGTTGACTGGAACGCAGAAGACTGTGCAACAATGTGATTCAACATGGAAAGGGGGTAGGGGGCCCAACGAGATATGGTCGGGATTGTAGGTGCCTTAGATCTTCAGATTTGTCCTTGCTTGTTGTCTCACTCACTCACAATACCTGGGGGGATCGATCATTCTCACATGCAGGTCCTCTTCTTTGGAATAAACTTCCTCTAAATATTTGTTTACTTATCTTCTGGTAGTAGTTTTAAGGAAACTCTCAAAACATTGTTGTCCATTCAAGCTTATAGTTCATAAAGTATATCGTTTTTGAGTTCTCTCAGGTATTTGCTATATAATTGCAGATTTATTTTATTTATTCTGGTTTACTGCGCCATGAGCATCTTTATTGATGGATATCGGCGCATTATAAATACTCATATTATTGTTATTATTGTGATTAGCTTTGTACACACTCAAAGTGTCCTTACTTTTTTCCAAGGGCCAAATATCATACTACAGGTAGGTTGACTGCTCACAGGGTGTTGTATAATTAGTTGGGTACTTTGTTATTAATTTTAGATTCAAGCGGCGTCTAGCAGCAAACCCAAGTATGCTGGACCATTCGACTGCGGTAAGCAAATTTATCGAGAATCAGGACTCTTTAAGGGACTCTATAAAGGAACAGGTGCAACGCTTCTAAGAGGTGAGTAGGTAACCCTATCCCAGCCAAATACCTCAAGCGGTATAAGTTGTTGTATTTTGTTGCAATGAGCAGTCAACTCAAATCCCATACTCTGTTGCTACTGTGTTGTGTTTAGCAGGGTTCCACAAGTCATCGGCTCAGTGCTATAAGGTCATTAATTTCAATATCATTTCGGTATTCATCAAAAGGTCATTACATAAAATGTACATCACAGCTAAGCAAATTATTGTTTTGTTACCGCCGTGTATTTCACAACATCAGCCCAAATTCATGGAGAAGCTTAGGCACAATTAGTTTAGCACAAAAACAAATGTTACCAACCAAAACACTATGTCATTTATACAGTTTGAAACTGGTTTCCTGCTTATTTTTGCAAAGCAGAAACAATTTTGCTTACCAGACAAAGGTAACCAACCAAAACACCATGTACCTTGTACAGTTTGTAACTGGTTTCCTGCTTATTTCTGCAGAGCATTATGCAACTGGGTCCAGCTCCAGACCACATTAATATTCACCATGTCCCTCCTCCATGCTCTTTCTTTCTGCTTTTATTATTTTGTTCGTTCCTTCTTTTTGCAGACGTTCCCGCTAGTGGCATGTATTTCATGGTATATGAATGGCTTAAAATATCGCTCACACCGGCTGACCAAAAGTACGTCCTATTTGTTTGCTCGTTTTTGAATGTACATGTAGCTCCGTATTGCTTGTAAAATTGAAAAATTACATTTCTGATTATTTTCAAACTACTTTGTTATTGGTCTGTCGTTTTTAAGTTGTGTGATTACTTGTGAATATGTGCATGAACTTTGAACCCTATGTGATGAACTGATACCTGGGGCTTTTTCCAAACCTCGGCTGAGGCTCTGTCTCCGGCTATGGTCTTCGTTTGATGTTGGATACTACGTGCAGAATGTACATTGCTCCAAAATTGATGACGGAACCCAAGCCGGAGCCCAAGCCGAGGTTTGGGAAAATGCCCCGGCGAAACATCACTTCATCAGGGGTCGCATGGGTGGCTACTAGTTTGTTAAGTACTCACCTCTCATGGTTGTGGCCCTTGTTCGATTCCCGACTAGGGACACGTATGAGAATAATAATAATTTTGGGAGGCTAATCATCCTTAATTGCAGCTGAGAAGCTGAATTGTGAAGGATGCGGCTACATTGTGTTTGAGCCGCAGGCATGCAAGGGCCCTATGGCAGCTAGCCACGTTGACCTTGATGACAACGGAGCACAGCCAGAGATTGAAAGTGTTTACTTTTTCCGGAGGAAATCTGGAGGGCCTGGCGATAAACGCTTAGGGCATGGATAGAACCAATTAATAACTCTACTTACATGGCCGTAGCCAGGAATTGAACCAGGGCCAAAGTGGTCAGAGGCAAGTGCTTTACACACTAGACAACCATGCCATCATTTGAGTAGAGTTGTGCGTTGGTTCTCTCCTATGCCACAAGGGGTTTTCTCTGGACCCTCCATTTTTCCTTCTACAGGAAAAAAATCAAACACTTTGATCTGTGGCTGTGCTCCGTGGTCATATATGGGTCAATGTGGCTGGCTGCCAAAAGCACCCTTGCATGCCTGTGCCCCGACCATAATGTTGCTGCAACTCAGCTTCTCAGTTGTGAGTAAGGGTGATTAACTCTCTAATTTCTTTTGTTATTTTTATCAATTCAATTGGAGAGTTCGAGACACTACGTGGCAGCAGACGTACTGGGCTCTTATCCATTGTTTCCACATTATCGCATATTATTTCTGAGACCACTAGATTTACCCAGTTATTACCCAGAACAGTATACTCTGCTCGAAAGCATAGTTTACTGTTCGAAGCGTCGATACCACAATACCTCTTTTCTGAGCCAACACTCCTCCCAAAAGAGATTGTACACATGGTTGTACAAGCAAGTTTAGTGACATTGTATTTTCCACACCATGCAAAGCTTCAAACATCACTAACTAGTTTGATGATTTGTTTGTATTGCAGACCAGGAGAGCTGAGCCCTCTTCGTGTACTGTTTGCCGGTGGAATGGCTGGAGTTCTGAACTGGATGGTAGCGATTGCACCAGACACACTCAAGTCCCGATTACAGACAGGTACAGTGTCAGAAGCTAAAATTTGTTTCTTTTTCCCCCCTTTTTTTCAAAACAAAACCAGCTAAAATTGTTGTAGAAAGATGTAAAGAGATTCATGTGTACAAAACATGCTTGGTCGATTTCACAAAGCACTAAGATTCATTTTAAGATGAGTTGTCAGTATTATCATAGTAATTTGTATTGTGACATCACACTTTTCTTAGCATTTAAGATTGATTTGCATTTAAGATCAATATTTTACTCTTTGTGAAATCGAGCCCTGGCCATATAACTTTTGTATGGTGTTTCTAGATGATTGTTTGTGTGCATTGCCAGTTGTTACTCTCTTTTCATTCTTTACTTCACTGTGTTTATTGCAGTGTTTTGTTCCCCCTTATGTAGGGGTGAGTGTGTCTGCTTTTCAAAAATGTGTTTGTGTAATTTTATGCTGCATCTGTATGTCATGTATTTAGTTGGTACATTTTTGTATTTTTAGGCTGTATTGTATATATTTGGATGAAATTTTTTATTGTTTGTATTTTGATGTATTTTTCGGGAATTTTATTTTATTTTGTGCCTTTGGACATCCTTGGATGGAGAGGGCGCACTAGAAATGTAATACATTTTTAGTTGTTCGGGCTTCAGCCGAACACCTTTTGTTTTTGTTCATGTTTTGTTTTTTTCTTTTTCTTTTTCCCCTTTTTCTTCTTCCTCTCCAAGTCTTTTCCAAAATAATAACTCAAGATTGCAATTGAAATAAATCCTGAAACTGCATATGGTCACTTTAATCCTACATCGTTATCGATTTTTCTTTTCTTGGTTTTTGTATTTTTGTATGTGTTGTTTATCGTCTCGCCATGCAGCCCCTGAGGGAACCTACCCAAGAGGTGTCCGCGACGTCTTCCCCAGACTAATGAAGAGCGAGGGATTCTTCGCGCTGTTCAAGGGAATCACGCCGGTCATGCTCAGAGCTTTCCCAGCAAATGCGGTATGTTGACAAAAAAATTGTGACTCGCGTTACTCACATTAAAAACACAGGTAGAAATTTGGGTTATTTCTCTTTTCAAACAGTGTATGTTGTCAGTTCTTAGTTTTGTAACAAATTGTCAACACTTGTTGAAAAGGTCATTCAGAAAGTGTGATTTCTATTACCTGTGGTCAGAGCAACGTGAGTCACCATGGACTGTATGGTCAAATTAACGTGAGTCACTGTGAAATATGTTGTCAATGTAATGTGAGTAACCATGGATTATGTGGTCAATCTAACCTGACCATGACATACATTGTAGGGTAACATGAGTCACCATGGATTCTGTGGTCTCTTACTTGAGTAACCATTGTTCTTTGAGAACTTGTTTTGCTGTTTATTCTACTGCTTTATATTCAACACAGTAACCATGCATTATGTTCCCATTGTAAAGTGAGTAACCATGAAATTTGACACATGTAACAGGTTTTCATCTTTGTAATGCTGCTGAAATTTTTCAGGAATTGCACTGCTTTTTAGGGGGGGGGTCTAGGTGTTAATTATCTGTCCACCCAGAAATGAATGACGCTGTGTTTGTATTTATTGTGTATTGCAAGTTTCAAGGAACCCAGGACACTTATAGATAAGGGTTCAATTTCATGGCTGTGCTGCGGAATTCTGCGCTTTATGGCCCATAGAATCATGTGTTGTGCAGGGCGCCGTAAGCGCAGAATTCTGTGGGAAGCAAAGCCATGAAATTGGGCCGAGATCATCCAGGTGTTCCTGGAATGATTCGGCAGTCATTTCTGCCTCCTCACCTTGTGTCTATTTCAACATGTTTTATAAATGGATTTGCATTGTTTCATGAATCATCCTTAACTATCTTTGCTTGAACTGTTTCTCTCCTTTATTTTTTGGTGAATTTAATTTTTCTTTAAGCCTTGCATTTGTGAGTTGCTTTGTTTCAGTCAAAGCACTTTTTATAAATGTTTTATATTTTTGATCTTACTATCAATATTATCATTACATGTGTTTTTATTATCAATATTCCTGAGCCAGTGCCTCCTATCCTCTGGCAATTTTGTTTGATATAAATGCAGGTATTATTGAAATGTTTGAATGAGATACTATCCTTATAAATTTAACTGTATACTGCTTGCATTTACTGCATGTTATCATGTTGCAGGCTGACAGGCTGTTTATATCATTCAAAGCCACAGTGGATGATATTGAATGGTCAGACAGTAGGAGGGTTGACTATGTACTGTGTATATTTCTCTGTCTTTGCACATTTCTAAACTTTTGCAAATTTGTCTATCTTTGTCAAGTTTCTTGAAGAACTTAAATGCATTCTTGTTCAAGGATGCTATTGATTTTGTTTTTTAATGAACATATATTTTTATATCTTGCTTTGCATTTACTTGTTTCCATTGTGGTTGTTGTTTGCAGAGTGCTTTGATTGTTATTATAAGTTGATGGTTAACGGTGCTATACAAGTTTGATTATTATCGTAGATGCATTCACCACATGGTATCATACTGTATTGTAGATTGGCATAGGTTATTTATCATTCAAAACCACAGTGAATGATACTGAATGATCAGACAGTAGGAGGGTTAACTATGTACCATGCATATTTCTATCTTTGCATATTTCTCCATCTTTGTCAAGTGTCAAGAAGAACTTAAATGCATTCTTGTTCAAGGATGCTATTGAACTGTATTTATGGTCGCATAGTAGGAGGGTTGACTGTGTACTGTGTAGATGCATTCACCACATATTGCAGGCTGGCATAGTTTATCTATCATTCGAAAAGTGGATGATATTAAATTGTTAGATAGTAGGAGGGTTGACTGTGTATTGTGTAGAAGCATTCACCACATGATATATTGCAGGCAGGCATAGTGTATCTATCATACAAAACCATTTAAATGATATTGAAATTTTAATAGTCAATAACAGGTTTTTCCTGTTTTTTCTCTGTCTTTTTTATGTAGGAACATCTTTCTATAATTTATTTAATCTTTAAGTCAAATGTAAAATTTAAGCAAAATGTAAATATTGTGTTAATATTTGTTCTCCTAACTCTTTGCATTCCTCACAGGCATGCTTCCTTGGTTATGAGATGGCGATGAAATTCCTAAACTGGGCCACGCCAAACTTATAACTGAAGTTGTCAGCGTTGGCGGTAAGACCTCCGAAAAAAGCAAATTGACCATCGTTGGAGTGAGAGATATTCGTCTAAGTGAAAGTACACACAGGGGAATGTTAATGTGTACATGGAAGATCGGAAAATTGGGGATAAACTCTTCTGATTTTGATTGGTACCTCTTGGAAAATAATTCTTTTTAGCAGAAAGGCATCCATTATATCCAACAAATGAACGCACACTCAGGTTTGTTCTTGTTTGACAAACAGGAAGGTTCCAGGGTATTAGAAGAAAACAATTTTTGAAAGATTTTATTACATTGTAATACTTTTGACTTGAATTTTTACAGCGCATGGGTCATATAATTGTATAAGTCATTTTATCAGATGCTGGCTGTCTTATAGCAAGCTTGTTGAATTGAAAGAAACGGTCCCAGGAGACAATCAAGCTGAAAAGTTTCACCAGAAATGATTGGCTGTGAGTGGCCCTGTAAGCATTTTGAAACTACAGTATGTTGTTTTAAAAGTTCATGGACTGGGAAGGGCGTGTCTTACGCATGTCAGAGGTCATGCCAAGTGCACCAATCAGAATGCAGGTTATCAATGATTGACAGGTTTGCATGATGTGAATGTGATTGATACTGGAATGAATGCTTTTTATGCCAAGATTTTTCAAGCATGTGACAATAATTAACCCAAAACAAAATGGGAACAGCTTTGTCTCCATCGAATAGTTTATATATATTTTTTTCTTTAAAGGCAGGGTACACTTTTGGTAACTGTCAAAGACAAGTATCCTCACTAGGTGTATCCCAACATATGCATAAAATAACAATCCTGTTGGTCAATTGGTCATCGAAGTTGCAAGAAAATATTGAAAGAAAAAAACCACCCTTTTAATTGTCGTATAGAATTGTGTGCTTTCAGATGCCTGAGAAAGACTTCATGCCTGAAGCCTTTCTCAGATTCAAATTTTGGGGTGAAAGTTACCTCTCTCTCTAAAACTGCACTACTTCAAAGGGAGTCGTTTCTAACAATGTTTTGTACCATCAACAGCTCTTTAGTGCTCCTTACCAAGTAAGTTTTTATGGTCATTAACTTGTTGTGGAGTAAATACCAAAAGTATACACTGCCTTTAAATGTTTGGGAAGCTGGAGTTATGGGTTTTGATGCATTGCATGGTGAGTTATCAATATATGTTCAGTTTGCAGTAACACGTAGGCCTACCATGTGTATATCTACTTTGCTGTATAGAGTTGTTCTTTGAGAACTTGTCTTGCAGAAGAATAAATAGCAAGACAATTTCTCAAAAAACAATCTAAACAGCAAAGTAGATATATGTACACATGGTATTACCGAAAACTGAATATACATTGTAAGTTGAGTTGATGGGCTAAACATACATTTTAGGTCGCATTATTAATTCAAAATCAAATAATATTGGTTAAATTTTAGACCAGCGACTTAAATATTCACAGATTTGTGCAATTTTGTTCCCAACCCATTGTATAAAGTGTGTGATTTGAATTCTTAAATGGTAGGGTAAGGCACTGTTTATGGCAGAAAAGTTGCTTGTCAGATAAATGTTGACTCTGAAGATGCATAGAACACAATCAACATTGGAAGGTTGTGGCAAATCATCGCTTCTCTTGCAGAGAGGTTACTTTCGCTGGCACTAGGTAGTGGCAGTAGACACACTAAGTCATTTTCCATCCTGGCCCTTTTCGAAATAATTGCTGCGACTCCGGCCTTGGCTTCAACATTACAAAGGCGTGGTCTCAAAAATACCATTATTTTGAGCTTGTGCATATTAATTCCACGAAAGGATTAGTTATCCAGTTAGTATGCTGCCCTCTTGGGTCCTCTAAACTCTCATTTGCATCAGTATTTGCCAATAGAGGGTAGTATTCGTTCCATGAGGGGACAAAGTGAAATTCATAACTTCTTTTGAAAAATAACTTAACCCTGTGTTCTATAAATACATTGTCATCACAAACATTTCACTAAGTGAAGATGTCAATAAATTGGACCAAGCAGCTTGTGTTTGGCTGTAGCCTACCATTTATTATACTTGTCATAATTGTCGAAAAGTTGGGGTGTTTTTTTTTGTAAATTTCATTATGCAAATTTATTGTAAATTTTGTGATGTACCTCGGCAGAATTTGTTGAAATAAATCACTGCAAACTCCACCTGTTGCAGATTATTAACCCGTTTTTACCTGAGGTAAATGTGGGTTTGTCAATGGTAAAATAACAACAATGGAATTTGAATTTTATTGAATGTCTTCCACAAATGAAATAAATCCAAGATATTGTTTATGTGTTTATTTTCTTCTAAAAATGTGTTGATCAAAACTGAAAGCTTTGCCTCTTTCGAGAGTTGCAGAGGCCATATAAACACAACAAATGTGCTTAAACTATTACTAGTAATAGTAATATTAACATTTTTTAGTTCACTAGGTTTCACCTCCGAATGACGATGTGTAACGTATATGCAAAGCAAACCCTGTGTCTATATTCGCTAAAAGACAACAGGTAAAAATACCTGGCTCATCTGATAAGATCTTCAGATACGAACGAATCGAAGCAATTGCTCTTCAACGCGGACAAGTACACGATGGGGGGACGACCGCAAACGACACAACTGACAAGTCTGTAAGAACCAAACCAAAACGATTGATGAACTTACTTTTTTGAAGACGCGAAAGAACGAAGTTTGTAGTTCAGCTCATGCCACCCGATATCTGGTCAATTATTGGATAGGTTAAACTCTATGTATGTATGTAGTAAACTTTCAGGTACATGTACAATCATGTGTAAGTCTCTTTGAGAGGAGTGTGGCGGCCTCTTGGTGTTGGCTCTGAAAGAGCCGTCGGTATGCTCTCGACGTTTCGTACAGTATACCCTGCACGTCTTCAGGATTCCATGTGCTTAATCACTGGCAATCTGTGCTTGCCAAAAACTAGCGAACAGTCAAAGGCCGTGTCATGTACAGTCTATGTTACTTGTTTCCTGCCCTTCCTTCATGCGGGCTTACTGAGCAATAATCTCTGTAGAGATTTGTATGTGCTTTTTTTCTTTTTTTCTTTACATGACATGGGGGGAGTATTGTATACAGTGCTTAACACAGTGTATTCACACAAATAATATTTAGGCCTATGAAAGACAATTTTGTTAACCAGTATAATTAAATAAGCCTGGTTATTACTACTAAGCTATAGTAGGCCTTTTAGCTCCGTGAAATCGGTCCCATTGATTTCATGGGAAAACATATTTTCAAAACTGAACCATGCATGCAGTGATGCATTGTAAAATCATCTGTTTTCGTTATGTCAAAAATGTGAATTAAACTCGGCATGAATCCGTCACCTTTTGTTTGGTCCCACAGGGCAGTATTGGCTCCCACGTACATTTTTACGCTGACTGATCATGCAAATCTATTGTGCAGAAATGCTGTGGCACAAAGTGAGTCTGGTGCAGACAGGAAACCCACTGTGGTAATGACATTGCCTATTAGTACACACATATAAAACATAAAGTAATCAACCACAAGGAAAACTGACTGGTGTATTTTAGAATTTTGGATTGAACAAAGACAATTGACGAGAGCGGGACTTGAACCTGTAACCTCACAGCTAAGTTGGTAGAGCGCTGGCACTTTAATCCTGAGGTCAGAGGTCGAGTCAATTAATTGTTCAACCCTCTTAATTGTACCGTCAATTATTGTTCAACACACGCTTCATTTGCAATAGATATGCCTATGTTGCTGTGTGTAGCAAAAACATAACCCAGACATTTAGCGATCTACACAAGGTGTTATTTCGAAGGTCGTAATTATTTTCTCATCGACAAGTTCAAAGGTTCACCAACAATAGGGTAATACAAATACCTTTTGTACATGTACTCCCTGTATTCACTTTCCATTTCTCGTTTCAACTTCCGTGTTGACAGCTGTACACACCAGCAGGCTATGTTCCATGTTCCTTCCCTTACCATTCGTCAATATCTCTCGGGAAAGACGGAATAGGTTGTAGAGCAGCCAGCAGGCATGTGATTTTTCATGACTTTTCCTTATTTTTTTCTCCAAATCTTTTTGAGCCTTCAAATTTTCTTGATGATAAGTAAACAATAACCAAGGAGAGAAAGAAGTAGTCCACACTTTGTCCAAACCTGTAGTTTTTTTTCTTTGGTGATGCACAGCATAGTGTTAGCCAGATGGTGTCTGGGTGTCTTTTGGACACCTTGTTTTTAAATTTTGACACCCTGTTTTATCTGTCATTTACATGTATGTATATTGTAAGTGAACAATTTGGAAATCCAGTTTTTAAATTCCAAGCAAATTTGGACACCCTTTACTAAATCCTGGCTGAAACCTTCATGCACAGAGTCTGTAAACCTCCTGAATTGTAACATCTGAGAGTTTCCCAGTCTAGAATAGAGGAAACCAAGGCTCACAAGCTATTTTTTCAGGAATTTTCAAAAACGTCAAATCTCGTCCCTGATGGACATGGACATCGAAATTACAGGCCGCAAGGTTTCAGCTGATCAGCTGATTTCATCATGTATATGTTTATAACTCAGCTGTGCCATAAACATAAAAATAAAAACAGTACAAATTTAGTCTAGATGTTCTGTAAAAACTCCTGGGTCACGACCTGAATTCCAGGTCCCGACGGGGACTGACCCATTTCTAGGTCAACATGTCCAGGAGTTTGTGTCAAAATGACACGGGAATGGGTCAACCTGACCCGGAATCAAGGTCAGTTCTGACCTGGGAGTTTTATAGTCTGCGTCTGGTGATTTCCTCTCTTATTTTGGACAAAATGTAGTTGCTTGCCTGAACTTGATTAGCAGCTGTATGTATAAAAAGGTGGATTTATTCTGTTGTTAACAACATAGTAAACAACTGTTGTTTACAGATATAGTAAACATTTGTCCATAAATTTCTTTTATGATCAGGTTGGCTTTGTACACCTGCTGGTTCACCGGCAACTATTCTACATAAGAATAAGATTAAGTGTATGACCAAATGCAATACAGATGTAAACTTCAGTTTCACATTGAGTCTTTTTGCTTATTTATTTATATTTTATTTATATTACAGTTTGTTTAAAGGTCTGTATAGGGCCTACGTTTGGGAATGACTCTGAAAATTAATGGCAATACAAAACTACTTGGTAAGAAGCAGCAGCTGTGGATATATAGTATAATGCATTTTGAGAAACTTTTCACTTAGAAGTACTGCGGTTATATGGAAAAAGATATCACTTTTTATCCCCCTAAAATTTAAATCTGAGAAGCGTTACTGACAGTAACGTTTCTCAGATTGTGTATTTCAATTGCAGATTATTCTTCCTGCGTGGAAATAACCGGTCCAGATTTTCGGCAATATCTCAAAAACGCTACTACCTTTTGAAATGAAATTTTCACAGGTTAGTTTTATGGTATATATCTACATTTGTATAGGATTAAAACAAACGGTGGGCTACAATTATCAAACGTATACAATCCCTTTAAAGACTTACAAATATTTTCATTACTTTTACTTAAATTTCCGGAAAACATTCTTTGTGCTGGAACCTCAATAACTGTATATTAAACTGACAGCCAAACCCACTGTTCTTGTATTGAACAGAATTCCGCGTACATAAATAAAAACATAATTCACAATTTAATAGTTTTTGCTGCAATAAAATTGTGTTCAGCCTTGACCGATTGCAGTCTGTTGTGCATTCTATTATCACCCATTCAAATTAATGCACATGTTATCTTCTGGAGGCTATGCGAAAAACATGTAAATCTGAAGAGGTTAAAAAAGTGTTTCTGTGTGGGTGAAGAAATATGCAACCCCCAAAAGGTCCGCTTTTGGTGCCCCCCCCCCACATTGATGATGATTCTTAGGCTGATTTTATGTGACTTGTAAAAACTAGATGTACTTTTTTACTTTATACCTATTGATGTATCAGCAATTCTGAGTAAAACAATAGAGATTTGACCCAAATAAAATAAAACAATGTACATTAGAGGCATCGTACACGTTTGGTAATTGTCAAAGACCATATGCATAAAATAACAAGCCTGTGAAAATTTGGGCTCAATTGGTCATCGAAGTTCCAAGAAAATGATGAAAGAAAATACACCCTTGTTGTACAAATGTGTGTGCTTTTAGTTAGGAATAAAAACTTCTTGCACCATATGCATAAAATAACAAGCCTGTGAAAGTTTGAGCTCAATTGGTCATCGAAGTTGCAAGAAAATGATGAAAGAAAATACACTCTTGTTTTACAAATGTGTGTGCTTTCAGTTAGGAATAAAAACTTCTTGCAAGAAGTTTTTATTATTTTAGTGAGAAATTACCTCTTTCTCAAAAACTACGTTACTTCAGAGGGAGTCGTTTCTCACAATGTTTTATACTATAAACAGCTCTCTGTTGCTCGTTACCAAGTCAGTTTTTATGCTAATATATATATTTTGAGTAATTACCAAACGTGTACAGTGCCTTTAACAGATACAGAATTACTTTCTATTTACCTCATATGCAAGACTTCATTGTTGGTTTTTCCCTACACATTGTTTTACAATATGGCTGTACAGGAAACCTTTGTTTATTCGTAACAGTTCAATATCCGCAGTGTACCTTGAATCAAAATATTTTTTATTTACCTAACAGTTACTGACATGTTTAAAAATATATATAGGCCTATACACTTCAAAAATACCCTCAACTTACGCTGGATTGTTTTTGTTTTTTGTCAACCCCCCCCCCCCTCAATTTCCATAACATCATTGTTGAATGTTAATATGGTCTGAATAATTATACATTTTTAATTCAAAAAAACTAAAGCAAGATGATACACTTCTTTAGGAAGTGCTGGATTGTACCATTGTTTTATAGTAAGTTGTAATTAATAATTATGTACAGCAAAAATATCAAAAACTTGAATGTCTCCAATTAAAATGTACAACTCCAAGTCACCAAATTATCAGTTCGAAATATCAAATTTGATGAACATCCTGTATAGTCTTAGGGCCATGTCATGGATTCACAAGGCAATTTCATTTCATAATACATTTTTTTGAGGACAGTGTAAAATGCACTGTTTGAGATGATAGTCAGTCACCGTTTGAGATAATACTGAAGACACCCTTCGGGATAGTAAGTCACTGTTTGAGATAGTAGTAAAATACCCCGTTTGAGATAGTAAGTCATTGTTTGAGATAGTACTGAAGATACCTAGCTTTGAGATAGTAAGTCACTGTTTGAGATAGTAGTAAAATACCCCGTTTGAGATAGTAAGTCATCGTTTGAGATAGTACTGAAGATACCTAGCTTTGAGATAGTAAGTCACTGTTTGAGATAGTAGTAAAATACCCCGTTTGAGATAGTAAGTCATCGTTTGAGATAGTACTGAAGATACCTAGCTTTGAGATAGTAAGTCACTGTTTGAGATAGTAGTAAAATACACTGTTGAGATAGTAAGTCAACGCTTGAGATAGTACTGTAGACACCCAGCTTTGGGGTAAGACACTGTTTGAGCTATAGTAAACTTACACCGTTTTGAGATAATAAGTCACCGTGTGAGATAAATAAGTCCCCGTTTGAAATAGTGAGTCGTCACCTTTTTATGTAGTAAGTCACCATTTAAGATGCCTGGTTATAGTAAGTTATACCGTATGCTAACAAAGTGCTCTTCTACATGCAATAAAGTTGGTTGTCTCCTATAGGTATCTGTATAAAAATTATTACGTTTGATGAGGCACTTATAAAGAAGACAACATGGTCGAATTTCCATGATAAAAAAACTGCTTTTATATGTTAGTGCTTTAGATGTGTATACATGTTGTATGTAATAATGACTTTAGTTACTGTTAAATGGATAGACGGATTCATACCTTTGCCTAAAACATGACCTTCAATAAGGGAACATTGAAATGCTTCCACATGAACATAAATTCAATCATTGAGTTGAGTGTCTCATTTCCTATACGTGACTGGGCAACAGAGGGAGCACTACTTTGCTCAATAGCCAGTCAGATTCCCTTGAGTACAACATCGGTTGGTAACCTCTGCGATTTACAGAAAGTTTACTTTGAAATTTGTTGAGGGGGGACCCTTTACAGTAGCCGTCTCTCTTCTTATTTGATGCGTTTCTTTACTTCTAATAACAACTTGCGAGCATGGAGTCCTGTCATCCCCAAGTCATCCCTCAGTTCTCCATCCTCCAAAGTCACCAACAACGGACCGTCGACACCTTCCTCCTTGAATTTGTCGATGTAGCGGCTGAGGCTCAGCGACCGTAACACATCAACCACACCTTCGACGTCGGTGCGGGACAGGCACGCCCTCTGTACCATCAGCGTGTCCGGAGTAGTGTAGATGCTGGAGCCCTGGCTCTGCGGGAGGCTGGGAAGCGGGCGCTCTGTCGGGGATATGGTGTCGTAAATATCTTGGTCGGCCACGGACAGAAGGCGGTCGATTTCGCACTGGAGTCGGTGGATTTCTTCGACATGTTTTAGACTGCTCTCTCGTATTTTCTCCTTTTCTTCTTCCAGGTTCTGTAAAAGGTGTGAAAAAAGGGATACATGAAAAGCATGCATCTCGTGTGATAGTGGTGTGTGTGACTTACGAAAATAATAACTTGACTTTGACCCTTTTCCAAACCGCGGCTTCTGTTTTGGGTTCAGCTCAGCTCTGTCAGTTATTTTGAAACTGTGTGCATTCGGTATTGGGTGATCCACCAGGCGGCTAGAGCCTAAGCCAGAGCCCACAAACACAAAGCCGTAGTTTCGAAAAGGGCCTATGGTGCCAGGTCGACAACGCTCCAGTGGTAATCACGAGTCGTGATTTACCACTGGAGCGTTGGAAAGTCTAGTATTTTTCTAAATACATACTTTTGAATACAAATGTAATTAATGTATTCTTAAGTGTTTTATTTTCCAACTTCCTTCTAAAGGTTCCTTGAATAATAATGCAATTAATATTCTAGGCTCTGTAACAAGTTCTGGTCATGGGAAAACTTCTACGCTATACAGGACATGGTCTGGTGGGGACTTTCTTAAAATTCGAGGCCTGTAATCTTACTTTGGGAATCCACAGGCACCAAAGAGGGGATTCGAACCCACTGTGTATACAATGTGTATGATCTGAGGCTGTGCAGTGGATAAATTACCTTGTATGCATATTGTGTATACTTAGTGGATCCATAGATCACCCGTTCTCTCACCCAAACCCCAGTCCCCATCCCCCTTGACCTACAGGCCTTCCACCCCTTCTTGCCTTCCCAACCCAAACCCCAGCCCCCATTATCCATGGGCCTATTACCCCTTCTCGCCACCCCAACCCCCATCCCCGTCCCCCTTGATCCATGGGCCTTCCACCCCTTCTCGCCACCCCAACCCCCATCCCCCATCCCCCTTGATCCATGGGCCTTCCACCCCTTCTCGCCACCCCAACCCCCACCCCCCCTCCCCTTGATCCATGAGCCTTCCACCCCTTCTCGCCACCCTAACACCATCCCCCATCCCCCTTGATCCATGGGCCTTCGACCCCTTCTCGCCACCCCAACCCCCATCCCCCATCCCCCTTGATCCATGGGCCTTCGACCCCTTCTCGCCACCCCAACACCATCCCCTGGATCCTTTGGCCTTCCACCCCTTCTCGCCTTCCCAACCCCAACCCCAACCCCCATCCCTTGATCCATGGGCCTTCCACCCCTTCTTACCTTCCATACCCCAACCCCGACCCCAACCCCCACCCCCTTGTTCCATAGGCCTGTTACCCCTTCTCGCCCCCCAACCCCAACCCCTTGATCCTTTTACCTTCCACCCCTTCTTGCCTTCCATATACCAACCCCACCCCTCTGATCCATGGGCCTATCACCCCCTTCTCGCCACCCCAACCCCATCCCCTGGATCCTTTGGCCTTTCACCCCTTCTTGCCTTCCCAACCCCAACCCCAAACCCCATCCCCCATTATCCATGGGCCTATTACCCCTTCTCGCCACCCCAACCCCATCCCCCATCCCCCTTGATCCATGGGCCTATCACCCCTTCTCACCCTCCCAACCCCAACCCCAACCCCCATCCCCCTTGATCCTTGGACCTTCCACCCCTTCTCGCCTTCCCAACCCCCATCCCCTTGATCCACAGCCTATGACCCGTTCTCGCCCTCCCAACCCCACCTCCGTCCCCCTTGATCTATAGCCCTATCACCCATTCTCGCCTTCCCAGCCCCCTCCCCCTCAACAATCCCGTTACCCTAATCATCAGTGGTTGCTACAAACCTTGCAAGTGTCTATGAGGTTTTCATTTTGCTCCCTCAGATTCGAAATCACCTGTAGGAAAAAAGATTAAAGATTGAAATCCTTGCAGTCCCAACCCTTACAGTCCCAATTACCAAAGTGATGGTTTCAGAAGGACTGGGTGGGGCTGATATGCCCAAATATTGCTTATCACTGGGTCAGCCATTCCAATGTTATCTTCCAAACAATCTGGGCCCAATTTCATAGAGCTGCTAAGCACAACAATTTGCTTAGCAAATTGTTGTGATATGATATTTCTTCCTTGATACCAACCAAATTTCCACGTGTTTTTTAGGATAAGCAAACAACAGCTGAATACCAGTAACAAGCAATATGCAACACATGGAAATTTGGTTGGTAATCCTGTTTTTATCAAGGAAGAAATTTCATGCTAAGCAAATTGTTGTGCTTAGCAGCTCTATGAAATTGGGCCTGGTGTGGAGTGACAGGAGAGGAGGAGGATGATGTAATGTTAACAAATTGAAATAAAAACACAGTGGTGTTGGTTATAGTTGGGCATGGACACTGAAAGTTGTTTTTTCATGTACAATACATGGGACATGTAGGCCTACCATGTAGGGTCAACAATAAGCTTTGAGAGCAGGTTGTCAAAGCAACATTTTCTGCTGTTTTTATTTTTATTTATTTTATAGAAATGCTTCCTTGTAAACGACTGGCATTCAGTTTGTTTATTTTAGCCATAAGGAAATGCAAGTTTGGTCAAATCAGTCATTCTACAACGCGATATCACACAAAATGTTATTTCCACAACTTCCTTGTTGCGATAGTAGAGTAGACTGAACTGCCGGGATCAAGTGTGCATATAGCAATTTGGGGTTCTTTCAAATACTTTAATGTAGTTCATGGCTATACAATAAATAGCATATTAGTGGGAAAGTAACATTTAACCATGACATATTATATGAAAGTATAATAAATTTATCAATGAAGAAAACCCGAGAATAAGAATTGACCTCCGTTTCCAGTTAGTGTAAACAATTTAAAAAGTTGCCTAATCGACGTCAATTTTATCATTAAACCCATACAAGGGTCGCACAGTTTCGGGCGTGATTGACCAAATAATGGAGTTTCTAAATAATAAGCATCCTCGCCCCAAATTGTATTTTTATTTTATTGTTAATTACAGCCAATTATTTGTGTTATATTAAGCATTTCAAGTGTAAACAAAATGCCTTGGATATTTTAATTTTTCAAGAAATTTGTATCAATAGAATTTAAAAAGAACAACTGATTTCGTGGAAAAATACAATGTTTGTTCGAGTTGTTTTCTCGTTATCGCTATGCACGACAATTGCACAATCTATAGTTACAGCTATAGTCACATCCATAAGGGAGAGAGGAATTAGGTCTTTACCTTCTCTCTTTGTTGCAGTATTTTTTTGAGTTCATCAGTGGTGCTTTTTTCCATGTCTTTGAAGGTGGGCGTGGCATTTGGAACGATTTCGTAATCATTGTCTTCATTTGCCTCCTCGTCACTTTCAAAGAAGAAATACAAACAAATTTGAATAAATCTCTCTTATAAAGATAAGGGGGGGGGGTGCAATAAAACGGTCTTAGCCAGCGGTCTAAGACCAGTCAGTATAGCCAGCTTTCTGCCTTAGACGGTCTTAGCTTAGTCAGTCGTTAAGCCTGTTGCAATAAGCCGGTCTTAGATAAGTCAATAAGCAGTAGTGAAATACATGTACGAACAAGCATTCCTAAGCTTGGTTAGTTACGATGGCCGCCATTATCCATAGCACACTGAGACAGTGACAACTTGGCTTAGAAAGGTACACAAAGATCAAACATTAGGTGACAATGGAGGGAAAACAAAAAGCCTGGGACAAAATTACAGACCGAGTAAACACTATCAATATACGATTTCTTCATGGGCTCTTTGCATGATATCATCAACAACTAACAGATGTAGCGCCATGTTTAAAAACAAAACATAGACCGATTATAGCCAGCTCAGCACAGGCTTAAGATTTAAGACTGGCTTAAAATATAGACCCCGGTATTGTAATCAGTCTATAAATAAAGACTGTCTAAGCGCGTCTCAAGTTAGCTGGCTATAGCATATAGACCGGTTTAAGACCACTTGGTGCAACCCGCCCAAGGTCCAATAGTGTTTTTAACGTTTGAAACTCGGAGGAATGGCATCTTCTCATTTCAATCAAGATTTCCAGTGAAAAAAAAACAAGTGATGTTGGAAATTTATGTTTACTCTCTTTGAATCAAGATAGGGTATAAGGGTGTCAAAGTTGGCCATCTGATGATGTTGGTTTGCTTATACTCTTTTTAAATCAAGATAAGGTATATGGGTGTTACTGTTGGCAATCTGATTATGTTGGTTTGCTTACGATCTCTTTGAATCAAGATAAGGTATAAGGGTGTTACTGTTGGCAATCTGATGATGTTGATTTGCTTATACTCTCTTTGAATCAAGATAAGGTATAATGGTGTTACTGTTGGCAATCTGATGATGTTGATTTGCTTCTACTCTCTTTGAATCAAGATAAGGTATATGGGTGTTAATGTTGGCAATCTGATGATGTTGGTCTGCTTACAATCTCTTTGAATCAAGATAAGGTATATGGGTGTTACTGATGGCAATCTGATGATGTTGATTTGCTTATACTCTCTTTGAATCAAGATAAGGTATAAGGGTGTTACTGTTGGCAATCTGATGATGTTGGTCTGCTTACAATCTCTTTGAATCAAGATAAGGTATATGGGTGTTACTGATGGCAATCTGATGATGTTGATTTGCTTATACTCTCCTTGAATCAAGATAAGGTATATGGGTGTTACTGTTGGCAATCTGATAATGTTGATTTGCTTATACTCTCTTTGAATCAAGATAAGGTAAATGGGTGTTACTGTTGGCAATCTGATGATGTTGATTTGCTTATACTCTCTTTGAATCAAGGTAAGGTATATGGGTGTTAATGTTGGCAGTCTGATGATGTTGGTCTGCTTATACTCTCTTTGAATCAAGATAAGGTATATGGGTGTTACTGTTGGCAATCCGATGATGTTGGTTTGCTTATACTCTCTTTGAATCAAGGTATAATGGTGTTAATGTTGGCAATTTGATGATGTTGGTTTGCTTATACTCTCTTTGAATCAAGATAAGGTATATGGATGTTAATGTTGGCAATCTGATGATGTTGGTTTCCTTACGATATCTTTGAATCAAGATAAGGTATAAGGGTGTTACTGATGGCAATATGATGATGTTGATTTGCTTATACTCTCTTTGAATCAAGATAAGGTATATGGTGTTACTGTTGGAAATCTGATGGTGTTGATTTGCTTATACTGTCTTTGTATCAAGGTATTTGGGTGTTACTGTTGGCAATCTGATGATGTTGGTTTGCTTATACTCTCTTTGTATCAAGGTATATGGGTGTTACTGTTGGCAATCTGATGATGTTGGTTTGCTTACAATCTCTTTGAAACAAGATAAGGTATGAAGGTGTTACTGTTGGCAATCTGATGATGTTGGTTTGCTTATACTCTCTTTGAAACAAGATAAGGTATAGTGATGTTACTGTTGGCTGATGTTGGTTTGCTTATACTCTCTTTGAATCAAAATAAGGTATAGCGTTTAGCTATTTGACAAGACTGGCACTACTACTGGCAGGCTCACAGTCGTTGAATGTAGATAAAGTACAGCTTCGTCAAATTGAGCAATAGTTGTGCTGTTTTTGACGATGTGTTTATGACTTAACTTTAAGTTTGTCCATTTGCATTATTTTTTTGTATTGTTTTGTTTTGCTGTTTCTTGTTGGGAAATAAAGACACAGTTTTTATAAGATTCAGGAAAGACTTACCTCCCAGGATACATTGTTGGTACTTCATAACCGTCACCACCGCTCTTATCTGGCAGCTCAAACTTTTTTACATTTTTCATGTCAATGATAGGAGGTGCAGACTTCGGTTGTTTCTCAGGTTTCTCAGTAAGTGATGGGAGCACCTTTTGGCCCATGGTTGTTTTTTTAAGTGTAGTTGGCTTGGGCTTAGTTGGTTTGGGCTTGGGAGGGCGAGGTGGGGCAGGCAATGTACTGGCCTGGGCACGAGGTGGAACATTTGGTCTGATGGTGCTGTTCAAGTTAGACAGTCTATCGGACAGGTCTTTGTTGTAGTAATTCACTTCTTTGAGCTCTCTCTCCATGTCTGCTTTAGAGACCTTAGCAGCAACGCAACAACGCTCTTTCCCTGTTAATTAACAGACAATCGAGAATTAAAAATAGGATTTATTTATTTTAAACACATGATGTAATCGTGATTTTGTTTAAAAGAAAATTCCTACCTCCAGGGTCCAGCTGCATAATAATGCTGACCAATTTTCTGCTTAGCAAAAATAAGCAGGATACCAGTCACAAATGGTACATGTGACTCGGTATTTTGGTTGGTAACCTTATTCGAGTAAGCATAATTTTAAGTTGTGCTTTACTTTTTTATGCTTAAAGCAGTTTTATGAAAGTGGGTCAACTTCTACACTTCACTTTACACTTACAGTTTAATTGGAGACGTTGCTTAGGCTTCTGCCTTTAAGACCCCATATCCTATTATATTTTTCTTCCAGTAAGCATCAAGCTCTTTCTTAAATGTGAACACTGTTGGCATGTACTATTTTCTGAGAGAGAATTTTCCGTCGTTGATGACTCTTTGAGGGAAGTTAAATCTACATCCACTGTTCTTGTTGGGAGTTTGGCCCAATTTCATAGAACTGCTAAGCACAACAAAATTATGGTTACAAGAGAAAGGTTACCAGCTAAAATACCATTTCACATGTTGCATTTGTGACTGGCATCCTGCTTATTGTTGCTTAGCAGAAACTTTTAAGGCAATATATTCTGCTTAAGCAGCTCTATGAAACTGGGCAAAGGTTTATACAGCTTTAAAGAATGACCCCTGTGCTTTGCTCGAGGATATCCTGAAAAGTGTGCTGGTGTCTACTTATTCTAATCCCTTGACCAGCTTAAACGTTTCAGTCCAGTCACCTCTTAATCTTCTTTGTTTTAGTGGGTACTTAAGTTTAAAGCTTGTAGGGTAGATTTTTCAATTGTTGTACCAGTTTGGTAGCTCTCCTCTCTACATTTTCCAGTATTTTGTCTTCCTTGCAAATCCAGGCTGGGACCATATTGATCCATGCTTGGACACAATATTCCAAATGCGGTCTTGAGTAGGTTTTGTACGAAATAGAAAAACTGTCCACACACAATGTACTAAACACAACATTTACAGCCGGCTTGTGATAACTTCATCTAATCTTTTCGCAGTTACGTTGATGTTTATAGTCGGGGGTTCCGTGTTGGCTCCTTACACATAGCAATGACGATTCTACGAGGTCTTCAGGATTTATTGTCTCAACTTGACAGTTTTTCAAACGGGAATATTTCTCAGGAAGATTGGCACTTGTGATTTTCATAATAACTTATAAACTTATATATTTTGTTTTCTAAAAGTATACTACTCCTGTTTACCCCACGCAAGATGCCATTTCCGCCATTTTGGGAGTCAAAAACCTTTGTGTACATTTTGATTCCCAAAATGGCGGCAGAGTGAAATAGGTCAATAGACTCCTTGTGTATGATGTCACATGCCCAAAACAGTCCCCTCACTGTGGTCAATAGACCTTTATCGTTGTTGCGGCCATCTTGATTTTCTCCCATTGAAATCAATGTAACCAAACCGAGACTGGAAGGAGAAGTAGTCTGGTTCCTTTTTGTACAAGGAATATTAGCTTTCATTGCTGTTATTGGATACAAGGAACATGACCAAGATGGTGGCAGTGTGATAATGGTCTATGAAGAGTCAGTGTCGTGCGATGCAAGGAGTCTACACATTGTCTTAAAGTAACCCTTCTGGCCGTTCCATACCTTCGTAGCTGTCCAGCCATGCGTTAATGACTTCTGGTAATGGTTGAGTAATCCCTTTCATTTTGGGAGGCAGCTCTGGTCGTCCCACCTCCGTATATCCCCAGGTTAGGTTAAGGGTGAGGAACAGGGGCGGGAGACATCTCTTTGTGTTTTTCTCCTAAAAACGAAGATCATCAATTACTTCCGAGTACCAGTACATAATTATAAAACCCTCAAAACTCTTGATTTATTTTATTCCTTGTCTCCCCCCCTCAATCCAATTGAATCCAATTCAATACGTAATTTGTTTCCATTGTGGCACAAGAAGATAGACAAGTATGAAATAAACAAAACAAGGTTTCAACAATGATGAAAAGAGACAATTAAAATATTAGAGGACTGTAATAAATACGAAACCAAAAGCGATATGGTAATAATAGCCCTATCACTTTACTCTCTTGACTCTTAAACAACGAGCCTTTAATAGCTTTAAAGTGTTGTTTTTAGATCTGACATTATTCTATTTAAGCACTGGTGATAAATGTTGTGTACTTTCGTGTACACTTTTTGTAAATTCTACATAATCCAGCTCTGTGCTGCAAGTTGGATTGTTAACAAAAATAAAATGAAATGAAATATAGGAGCATTTTCCTTTCTTTTTCTGGAATTTATTATTTTATTTGTTATTTATTAATTAATTTATTTATTTTTCTATTGCGTTGAAGCTGGCTTCCCTTATTCAAGATACTCATGACAATGACAAATACAAACTCGAAATGTCTATGAGAAATAATGGCACATTTTCTACGTGAGCAGGGGAAAAAAATGAGAATGAAATTTACTCAACACACAACCCCATCCCATTACAAAGGTATTATACAGGATTGGTAAGAATACAAAACATCATTGTTTAATTTTAGCCTTAAAGCTTACTGAATTGGTAGTTCATACTAGAACCATTTTTTTCCTGTGAAAATTTTCCCTCTGAAACGAAGTCGTATTCGAGAAAAAACTAGTCTGATGAAAACCTAACAATACCCCAAAAACCGCAACAGCTGATTTCGGCTGTTATACAACCAAAATTTAAGGACAGTGTGTTTACATGCTGGAAATAATTTGTGCATAGAATTTCACTATTCTCCTGACTCACAAAACGGATTAAGCCCACATTTTCACAGGTTTGTTATTTCATGTATATATGGTTAATCACACAAAACAAGAACACAGTCTGTGACTATTTTATCAGCTCTATACCAAACCTGTATATACCTTTAAGTGTGGTTGGGCTTTTCCCTTTTTCAGCAACTACAAAGTTGCATGTTTGCAGTGAGCTCTGATCATCTTCAGAGCAAGCTGATTAAAACAACAAGTTGTGAAACCACTGTTTCTTCACTGTCTGTGACTATTTTGTCAGCTCTACCAATTCTGTTATATACCTTTAATTGACAATGTAAATTATAACACACTGGAAAATAACCAATCATAATGAATCCTATAAATGAATCCTATATTTTATTTTTTTCAAAAACAGTGTTAAATCTATATAAAGGGTTCACCCACGCAAGTTCAATATTCACACTCAATGGGAACTTGGTAGGTTTACAGACTCGCCTTGTGAAAGCCAAGTTCAATTGACAAAGGTACGCAACAACAACGTTACCCCATTGTTTACTACAAAGAGCAGAGGTGTGTCTACATGGCAAAGTGTCCTTTGACCTTCCCGGGAGTTCTCTGAGAACGTCAGATTTCAAAGGAAACATTGTTATGGAAAATCCATGAACAAAAAAAACCACCCTCAACAGTTCTTTTATAAATATCCAAGCAATGTTAATTTTGTGCATATTTAACCTTTGGCAATGTGATTATATTCACTGGTGCATGTTAAGCCCGTTTGACAGCAACCCATAGGGGCCTACACCTTTTCGTTGTTGCCTTTACCCCAGACAAAGTATAGGCCTAAATGATTGATAATTTACAAAATGGAGTCAAAAAACTTAGGTTCAGTTTGAAAGCTTGCTGATTGTAAACTGTACACAAGCACCAACCCTCAAGACAATTTTAAACAATATAAAAGTCGAAAAGGGGCATTTGAGGACCCTGACATGATCAAAACAGCCTGGTTTTACCCCCAAAAGTCGCTCCCTGTCTCCCCATACTTGCAAGGGAACTGTACCAAACTGACTAGGACAGTAAATGGCGTCATAAACAGTCACTTTGGAACGGGTTTAATTTCGATCTCCCTCCCCTATTCGGAACTGTACCAAACTGACCTGGACAGTAAATGACGTCATAAACAGTCACTTGTGAAAGGTTTGTTTGCGATCTCCCTCCCCTAGTCGCTCACAGTCTTCCCACACTTGCAAGGGAACTGTACCAAACTGACTTGGACAGTAAATGTCGTCATAAACCGTCACTTGAGTGTGTTCCGGTTGCCATTTCGAGTCTCATAATTGTCACCCACAGTCTTACTTGCAAGGGAACTGTATTCAGCTAATTTGGAGAGTGAATGGGGTTTACCTACCATACACTCGATGACTTGGGCCGGATTGCAATCAATCCGGCCATTTAAATATCAACCCCCGGTAACCCACTCACCTTGAAGGGAACAGCGATCATTCTGAGTGGAACAGTAATTGGGATTGCCAGCAGACCCGGTGACTTGGCCCTCGTTGCAATCACCTGAAACTCGTTCTTGTTCGACAGAAGTTTCAGGATTTTTTCCTCCTTTGGTCGACGGTGCTCCATTGATTTTTCCTCAACGACACGAACACGCTGTGGTATAGAAAGAAGGGCGAAGGAAAACATTCATTGTTTTCAAGGAAAATACAAAATAATTCAATGATTTTTTCTCAAAATGTAAGACCGTATACCACACACTTTGAAACGTTACTGCAGTAAGGCTTCTCAGATTTAAATTTTTTGGGATAAAAAGTGATATCTTTTTCCATAACCGCAGTACTTCGAAGTGAAAAGTTTCTTAAAATACATTATACTATCCAAAGCTGCTGTACTTCTCACCAAGTAAGTTTTTATTGCCAATAATTTTCAGTCATTACCAAACGTATTCAAACCCTTTAATGCTAGGTTTTGAGGTTTTTAACACCCCTTCCCATGCCAATCAAACCTTATGCCTCCCATGGGGAGCCAGTAACTAGTGGAACCTCTCTTCATTAATGTGTTATTCCTTGGGTTATTCCCGTACTTCAGGATTTTGAAGAAAGTTTTTTTATGAAAACGGTGGGGTGGGGGAGGGGGTCACCTACTTGTGGGAAGTCAAAGTCAACCAGCTGTGACATATGAAGGAACAAGGCTGAGAGCATAGTGGTGAAGTAAGCACAATCCATGTCCTTATGAAGAGATAGGCGATGTCCGACCTGGTTTTGGGCGATCAAAACCTTTAAAAAAATCAAAATAAATCAGGAACATAGAACGAATGATTTCATTCCCCCGCACATAAATGAACTACCCAATCAAATGTCGTCAAATCAGGCTCAAAACTGGGTTGTTTTGGTTTGGTTTGTTTGGTTTGGTTTGGTTTGGTTTGGTTTGGTTTGGTGGGTTGGTTGTTGGTTGTTTGTTTGTTGGGTGAGTTTGTTTGTTAGTTTTTTAGTTTTTTTTCATGGATTTAGTGCATTCTCGTATTAGGCTTAATTCGATTGTGGCAATCAGAATTAATTAAGCAACAGTGATTTGCAGTGCCTTCTAATGCTACATTATGGACTATCATCGTATTTTACTAGAGGCAATGGTATAACCGATGTAATCACCCAGCTGTCAAATTTAAAGTAATCCATATTTATTTTGATGATTCTAGTAATTCCGTACTTTAAAGTGAGAAACTCACTTTTTGTCTGCCGTCCCGCCTCTCGGATTCCTCCACGTGACTGATTTGAATAATATCTTCAGAGTCCACGCATTCCGTGTGGTCGTCCGAGCCGTAGCCCTCCACCGCGCGGACAACGGACGGCATCGGATTGGCTTGCATTAGAGCAGTCACCCCCATGAACATCTTGTCGTCCAGTCTCGGATCTATAGACATTTTGAAATTAACAACAATATTACGGAATTTGAAGTTGCTCAGAACCTTAATTCCCAAAGGGAAACAACGGAGTAACAAACAACGGAGTAACAAAGTATTGTAAGATGTTATGCTTTACATGGTGTTGGTTGCAGGTCTTGAATTTTGGGTAAAATGCCACAAGACCAGCTGAATTTCTTTGCTGGACCAGAATTGATTTTACAAGACCAGAATCTTAACGAGAAAGAACTTTCTACAAAGTTTAACATATAAACTGTTCTATTTGAACAAACACTAAGGGAAGATTTATCTTAGTCTTATAGGCGAGTGTACTTTGATACGCGACAGATTTGAAAGATATTTACCAGACTCAAAGTCAACATTTGAACATGATAATCTTTTGTCAATTTAAGATAATTACACAGAGAGGTAGTATTATTCAATTGAAATACACAAGACACAGTCAGACTTGTCCGGTCCTGAGTTTACTGGCCCAAAGCTAAAATCACTGGCCTCGGGGCCTGTGGTCCAGTGTAATAATCGAGCCCTGGGTTGTAGAACTGTGAAGGTTAACGGGATACAAATATTATAATAATATCTGTTGGTGCATTGGCTCTCTACGTTTTCTTACCCTGCTTTTTCACTGTTTACAAAACAATTTAAGGCTATTTTACGTTAATTGTGCAACACAAGATTTGAGCAAACGGCCTATAGACTCGTTGTTTCTGAGTTGATCAGTTGGGTTTTTGTAGCCGAAATGTACCATGTCAATTGAGCCTGCCTGGGATTAAAACTTAAGGGGGTCGACTTTTTTTTTCAAAAACAAATTTTTTTCAAGTAATTGTTCACGTTCTACTCTACAAATGGATCTAGTATGAACTTGGTAATCAGTAAGCTTTCAGACTAAAATCGAGCAATGATATTTGTCATCCTTACTAATCATGTTTACCTCTAATATACCTGTATCAAATTTATAGCATAGGCTCATGCAATAATGTCACTAGTGAAATGCATCTGAACACAAACGCAGCCAAGTTTAACTTCCGTGTAGTCTGTGCTTATCCAACGCACAATTGTCAATTTTGTCGTCAGCTATTGCCCTTTTTGATCTTTGATTAAAGGGTTTTTTTCCACATCGATAATCACCCACAATAACAGCGAAATTTTCAAGGGACTTTTTTTTACTCGTTATTGCAAAGCTTCTAAAGGCATTGAATAATTGATGTAAACACAGAAGTTTGTATGAGCCCTGGTCCGGGTTGGAATAGAGTGATAAACTAGCTCTAAAATTACAGAGTTTTTGTTGATTTGATTGTTTGGGGGTTTTGTTTTAAGCGTTACAAAGTGGTCCACACAATAACATAGGGACTTGAAACACTGTGTGGACTTACACACGTCCACACAGTGTTTTCTTCAGCATTGAAGATTAATGGGGGTTTTCTTATTAAGTGCACAGAATAGACCAACAACTATGCAGTGTTGTTTTAATAATTACCAAACAAAGATCATAACTTCTTCTTTTCATCTGTTGTTATAAAATTATGTCTGACCACACTGTGTTTGGTAAACTGTGGAGCTTATTTACAGATGTCAATGTCAGATGTCATGTTGTCAGAGCTTTAGTCCTCTCTCGTATGGCAATCTCCTTTTATTTGGTGCCACGTCATATGAATTGGACAGAGTTCAAAGATTACAAAATAGTGCAGCTCGTTTAATATGTTCCACACCCTTGAGAGAACATATTACCCCATCACTTAGGGAACTTCATTGGCTACCAATTAGAGAACGAATCCATTTTAAAATTGCTCTTCTAGTTTTTAAATGCTTGAACAAAGCTACACCTCGTTATATTACCACTTTACTGTCACATTACACTCCTCCACGATTCCTTCGGTCCACACTTGACATCACTCGCTTGAATGTTCCCCGAGCAAACAAAGTTCTGGGCCAAAAGGCTTTCAGTGTGGCTGGGCCAATGATTTGGAACAATCTCCCTACTGTCATTAGGGAATCTAATACTCTATCTGCTTTTCGTAAAGTCCTAAAGACTCACCTTTTTCCATGTTAATTTCTTTATAGTGCGCTATGATCTTGATGGAATAGCGCCTTATAAATTTTAATTGTTATGTTATGTTATGTTAATATGGTACGGTAGACTCGTCGCAAGTCTACCGGTTACTGTACATTTACTTGTTAGTTTACGATAGATACAATATCATTCTGCTGAAAACTGATTTTTACAGCAGACACATTATACGATTCTGCTGAAAACTGACCAAGTTGGAAAAGATCTTTCTAAAGTAAAACACTCTATATATTTTTCTATGTTTTGAATGGGGGAAATTTGAAGCAATGGTATTGCAAGGAATATATATATACAGTTTTAAAGATGTGTAATCAGTTTGTACGAAAGTCATTTCACAAAAGACATCAAGGTGAACCCATGTCCATTTTAAAAGTAATATAAATGGTCATCTTTACACTTTTTTATTTCCATTTTTTTAATCCTCTTTCCCCTTTTAGCCTCACCTGAAGTGGCTTGTTTTAAGGCATTGTGAAGTTGTGATTAGCAACTTCCCATTAAAAAATGTGAACAATTAAATTCGTCTGTTGCCCCCTCTTTATATGTTTGTCCAATTTCGGTGGTTTTTGGTGGCCCTTTTTTGTGCGTTTTTACTTTGCCTTGTAATGTTTTCTGTGAATTTTGTATCGTAAATTGTATCTCTTATATGCATTTGTTGCTGTATATTGGGAGGGGGGGCATAGTGTTGGCCAGAGGGGTGTCTGGGTGTCTTTTGGACACCCTGTTTTAAATTTTGACACCCTGTTTTATCTGTCATTTACATGTAAATGTAAGTGAACAATTTGGACACCCAGTTTGTAATAATAATAATTAGTTCTTATATATAGCGCATTTTACAATAACGATCAATGCGCTTTACAGAAAATTTGGACACTCTTTTACCAAATCCTGGATAAAACCTTGGGGGTATTTATGTTTTTATCTTTTTTACACAATCTGTATATTTATGTATTGTATTGTTATTATTATTAATAATATACAAATTGCATAAATGAACAGATTAAATAAATGGTTTGGGGGAAATAGTTTAAATCCGAGAATATATTCGAAAGTGTAGATTCGTGTTCAATACACTCCCCTTTCTCTCGTATACTTCCCATGCATGAATCGCCCATTCCCCTTGTTTCAAAATACCTCCAATAACTAAAGATCATCATTTCAGATATAATGTCAACACTGACTCTCACCTTGCAATCCCATTTAACATTTGACACATTTCTCAGGAAAATCCCAGGAATCTTGGTTGACCAATATTAACACCTAAACTGCTTACCCCGGCAAACTCACGGGTACTTGTTATTTCCCCGGGAAATATAAACCCATGCTTAAAGTTGGTTTAGGAAAAATTACCCCCGGTGTGAACCTATACTGACTGTTTATTTTCCACAACAAAGTAACATCAAAGGAAAATAATATTGTAATAATGTTTATAGTATTCTTATATGCCTATATTTCGGGGGTTTTATGACCAGGGGCTTGTGGAAGACACATCTTTTTGATGACAGTTTCAAAACTTTTGTATACTTCCCTGGACTACTCCTAGTTAAGATGTTTTTAGTGTCCGAAGATTTAAAATAAATAAATTAAATAAAGGATCTTTCACACGAGCACCAGTAAACAAAGGTCCTCGGTAAGGGGTGCCGTATGTCTGTCACTTCGTTCAATTGCAATTATTTAACAAGCTTTCACATGACTTCTTAAAGCACAAATTAACCAACGTCCCTTGTTTTTCATGGGGGGGGGGTCGTGACTGTTTATTCACTGAACACTTTCTTCTACTAGTAACACGTTCTGTGCATGAGGTTCATTATATCATAGCAAGGGTCCTTGGTTATGACACAGCAAGTGTGAAACGAACACGGGATAAAAGCTCCCAATAAATTTCCTTGTTTTGTTTCCCCTGGGAATTGGCTCTGTAATGTGAAAACGGCACCCGACTATACGGAACAAAAATTACTCCTTTTATTTGTTTGTTTTATAACATGTCAAGGAAACTACACTTTTTAAATGACTTTGTGTATTTTTTCAGTTGAAATAACAATAGGCCTATCAAGTTAAGACATTGCTGGTTTTTCTGTGGTTTTATTGTGCAACATTTCCTTGTGTTATTAAAAAGGGAATACTTGAAACACTAGTTTCCTGAAAGGTAAACAGCAAGGAACTTTGATTGAAAATGGGCGCTTATATTTTCTCCGTATCAGGGGTGAGAGTGATTGGTTGACAACATGATCTTAGTTCAAGGGGATGTTTTGAAATAGCATTTACACCTATTGATAGTTGTTTTGTTATAGGATATTTACAATTTATATTAATCAATAAACACAACATACTACAACAAACCTGTTAAAATGTCACCAATTTATGGGTGATCCCGATTTAGTGAAAAAAGTGAAAAGTGTGCTGCACAATCACGCTCCCAGAAATCAAAAATAAGCAACACTGGTTTTGTAAGGTCTTCCAACGACATATATATATATATAATGATTTTGGGTTGAACAAAGAAAAATTGACTAGAGTGGGATTTGAACCAACGACCTCCGGTTTAACGTGCCGGCGCTCTACCAACTGAGCTATCTAGCCCTATGTTGGCGGTCTCCCTATTTTGTCAATAGCTTTGTTCGGGGGGTGCCAGTCAGAAAGCCATTCAACCGCAAACTGCCGTGTAGCCAGGGATCACACCCATACGATACAACCTGGGAAGCGGCAGCCGGGGATCACCTTAAGGGGATGCGACTTTTTTTTATATATCATATATCAAGTAATGGACCACAAGGGAAACTGACTGGGTAAATATTAAATGATTTTGGGTTGAACAAAGAAAAATTGACTAGACTATATATATAATTTGTAGGGGAGATGGCCTTAGCTTTCGATCCAAACCGGACCTTCGTCAGAGCAGAAACAAACACAGACACAAACGTATCAATTTATAGCAAAAAGAGGAGCAAAGGATTAAGGGAAGGTATCCAGAAAAAAAGCGGGAAAACTATAGCCAATCAAAGCTATTAATTTACAGACAATATGGTGGCCAACGACCAATCAGAGAAAGGTAGTGAGCACAAAGGATTGTCAGTGTGAAAAGGTGGATTACTGGACCATAAAGATGGTAGCTACATTCTAGGTATTCTAGGTATATATGTTTGTGTGTTTATGGAAGATTGGTACTGGTATTAATGGCGTATCCATGATGGGGGCTTCTGAAGGTATTTTTCCATTTTCCGGATCATAGGCCAACTGACCCAGAAATGGGTCATGCCCCACGGGAACCCGGAACCCGGAACCCAGAACCCGGAACCCAGAACCCAGAACCCGGAACCGGGTCAATATTCTGACCCGGGAGGTTTTTTTAGATCGTGTCGATCCTATCATGTTGTTCAAAGTTTGCAAGGAGATTTATTTGAAGATAAAAGGGGATTTCTTTGAGGTTGGTTAAAAGTGGGAATGAGTTCTTTGAGATATTTTGAGACAGAAATAATTTTTAAACGTAAAAGCTAAGATTTTGAAAGTAATTCTGAATGGAACACCATCTCTTTAATAATGACTCACGAATGATATCATATAAGCCTCATGTGACCTGTACATAGATAATTCATATCACTAAATCCCATCATAAAAAAACACTTTTTATCATATATTTCCACGGTGCATAATGGCATGTAACTTCCTTGTGTACGAGGAAGAATTGCAAAAATACTATTTTTCACTTTATGGTATGTCCTGGTAAACAAAAGTGTTTTTGAAAAACAAAATTGTACTCGTAAATACTTTCGTTGTTTTGATTACATTGAATTCATTTTGTTGACGTCTACTAAACCAATTTATAAGTGATGTTTGACGCTTTGCATGTTGTGGAAAATAAGAAGTAACTATATACATATAGGCCTAGTAAACTCCTAAAAGAGCCTTTGTGGTCTCGACGCTTCGAACATACCAGTACTCTGCTCGTAGTTTGCCTAAAAAATAAATCAAAGTCAAATCAAAGTTCACGCACGCGTCCGTTCGTCAAAACTTCCGCTAGCGGAAGATGTTGTCGTAGGTCCGGACCTCCAACAAAATGTAGCAATATTTGAGAATATTTCACATGGGACCTTGGACAGTATAAAAACCGTTGTCCTTTCACACGAGTGTAAAATTTCGCAACCATGCTAAAAATTTAGCAAGGGACCCTTGTTAAATTGCTCTCGTGTGAAAAAGGGCTTTTAGCCCTGAAGGATTTGGAAGAGAGACACTTTCTATGATGTTCTGTAACTTTTAACCCCATGGTCCCATGAAGTGCCACATACGCTGGACATCCTACGAATGTGTACAGAGCTATGAGACTTCAGTCTTAACAAATAAATTCCATTTTACCTAACGGCAGGCGTTCGTACTCCTGTTCAGCTTGTACCGGTAGCCAGATCTCGCTGCCATCCGATGCGTCCACGGCGTGAATTCGTGGTATTTCCCCGATGAAGTGCAGCATCAACATCTCACCCTTCTCCAGTTTCACTGGGTTCCCTTCCACCTCAAATGCCTCCTTCACCTGCACCAGCAGAGGCAACTCCGTCAGGGCATCACTGCAGAGCTTCGCGAGGTCGGTCTCTCGTTCCTCCTCCTCGAGCTTCAGAGTCAACTTCACGGGGAAATCCTCCGGGGGCTTGGGCTCGTAGGCTGGGAGCTGGGCGGGTGCTTTTGGTTGAGTGGGCCTTTTAAAGAAGGGAATAATTGTCTTCTTCGGCCCCCACCGCGGTGCCGGGAGAAGCGTGCCCCTCGGTTCGCTCATGCTTATGCTCCGCTGGGTTTTATGCCCTCTGGACGGCACTGGTGGTGTATAGTTGAAATTGTTCATTGCGAGCACTCACTGAGGATGTGACGTACAGGAGACGAGCAAAATAAACACATGAATTATCTTCCTGATCGGATCTGTCCACAAAATATTGGGTCGTCTTCCTGTTTAATGTATACTGAAGCAGCAGAGAACCACTATAGTCCATATGTTTTCAGACTACTCTCTTCTAATGTTCGTGTTGTACTTTGTACAGCCACAGACCTTGATCTGAGCTGTCCTGTTCGTTCAAGCGCGACACTCCCATTGATCTGCAAGGGAAATCCCCTATCGTCTATTTTTGGGTCTAACCACGTCATGATCACGCAGTTTAAATGAGTTTCGCCCTTTGCACTGTCAGCCATTTGCGTGTAGAGCCTCGAATTGGGAACAGCAGTGATTAAAAAGCATTATATAACTCTGTATTGTCACGGTCATCCAGACAGCAGATACATAACAGTACAAATTATAAATGAAGCATGAAGTCGAGGCTCTACACGCACATGGTGGATCCGTGCAAGTAGAGAATACGGGCCCTTTCGAAACCACGGCTGGGGCTTGAGCTCGGGCTCCGTCAGTTATTTAGAGCACGTGCGATTTCCTGACGGGGCTTCAAACAGTTGAAAGGAGTCCAAGCCCGAAGCGTGGTTTCGAAAAGGCCTCAAACTCGTTGGTTTTGCTGTAGGAAAATCCCATGTAATGAATTTCTTTGAGTAAAAACACCACATTCAAACCAACCTTTGGAAAATGCTTCAATTTAGGTGAACAAAAAGAGAAATACATAAAAAGAACGCATATAAACTGAAAGCCGGTTTATACTTTGCTGTAATAATTTATTACATCAGGAGAAATATTAGAAATACGAAGCAGGGAGGCAATATAAACCTCAAAGCCCTCACAAATTATAGAACTCAATAAAAAAATTCTCAAACGGGCTCAGTTGGAATCTACCATCTCGGGCAAAATGCTTGGGCTACCTGACAATAAACATTACCCTCCCCCGTCCCCGACCAATGTTGTTATCATTTAAGATTCAGTTTAGAATTCTTTTACAATTTTAAGATTGGATTAAAACCCTAACCAAAATCAAACGAATGATTTTGTTGAAATTTGGATGGTTTAGTACTGTGAAAAGTACCCACTAAATCACAGTCCAGAAGCACAGGACCTGTTGGAGTATGATGGGTTGTGTACTGTTCAAGTACATAAACTGTTGGAGTATGATGGGTTGTGTACTGTTCCAAAAAGTAAACTGTTGGAGTATGATGGGTTGTGTACTGTTTCAATAAGTAAACTGTTGGAGTATGATGGGTTGTGGAAGCTTTCTGGTAGAAATGCTTAGGGGGTTAGTTAATAAGTTTTGAGTCACAGTGGTTAGGTTCGCTTTTATTAATCCCTGGTCATTTTAGAATGAGTTTGTCATGTCATCTGACTCCAATAGTTGTTCTTGCCTTTCTGTTACTGTTCCATAACATCACTAGTAATGGAATAATAACAAAATATGACTTTCTTGTATTGTTGCATGTTAGTTGAAATCTTGGCCGAATAAATACTAACAATATGCCAATCAATACTATTTAGTTATTCTATTTTGTATTTTTTGTTGTCTATTTGACTGTCTTTATTCAATTGATCAATTATGGCACTGTTTACAATTCTTTAAGTTATAACTGTTTACAATTCATGGTAAACTGTGAGTTAAAAACTTTGCTAAATTGTAAACTAAATTGAAACATGTTAAGAACAATAAACAAAAGAATCTCTGCAAAAGAATTTATTCCAAGAAAAAACAAAGTTTAAAAATTGTTGACCTTAGTAAATATTGTCTTCCTCAAAACGGAATAGACCCTTACATCCACATACATAGAATCCGTGCATCTTGGGGTAAAACTCTCAGCCAATGATATGGCTTCATTTTACCTCAGTGAGGGCGTTGATTGAGCTTGTGACGTCATATGCAAGGGTGTTTCAACTCACTACCTTTTATTTATTATCTTATTTTCAACTTAGCGTGAAACTGTCAACCTATAGTTTATTTTGTATAATAAGTGTCTTAAAGAAAATGACATTAACATTCTGAAATAATATACATTTATCCGAGTATTATGTAATCATATATTTATCAATTGTCATTTAAATACATATATATAGACAAACTAAATGGTATACAAAGTTAATTCTTGCAAAAAAACAAAAAAAACATTGTTATTGTTGACTAAAAGTGGCCGTAAAATTTAAACCCAATATTATTTTGTTTTACATCCATAACAAGCGCCGTGAGTATCATAACTTTGTAGAAATTAACAACCCATGAAGGCCTATCTACCTTTACTGATCACTTTACCTTTCTTGAGCCCATGAAGGTCACTCTAAAATCCCCAGTGTCAGAATAGACACGGATCCAGGTCTCGTGAGGCCTGACCCCTTTCTGGGTCAGTATGACCCAACAATCTGTGCCAAAATGACCCCAAAATGGATCAAAATGATGCAGAATCGGAGTTAAAAAACCAATTTTTAAAAACCACTTTCTGGGTCAGTTCTGACCCGGGAGCTCTTTAGAATGCAGCACTTATTGCTGCACTATAAACATTCATGATTTACTGCCTTGCAAATAAACATATCCCAACAAACTCTACACTGTTTGAAATAGTATACATCAACGTGGTTAAAAACATATGTTTTTACAATCCCATACAGAGCTATTGTCATTCCTTAATTAGTACTTTTTATTTTCAAATCAGATTATTATTGTCTTCTGGAAACCAGTGAATAACGGTACACGTTTTTGTTGGGAAGTCTACATGCACAGATATTAATTGTTGTCTTTGGCAAATCGAAACAGGAACCTGACGTAGAAAGAAGCAACTTTTTTTACATGTTGCATTACTCCAGTCTCACCTCATTCAGTGATGATCTCTTCTGATCCCGTATTCAATGTTATTTGAGTATATTTTCCTGGCCAGTGTCAACAAAGAACTCTTGGCCATTTAACACCCGGCTCATTCAAATTTGTTTGAAATTAAATGTTGCATCATCAGCATTAAACAGTCAAAATAAGTCGTTCAATTTCAACAGTTTAATAATAATAATAATAAAACCTTGCTTATAAATATAGCGCATTGCAAACTGTACACGAAGCGCTTCACAAAAAAAAAAAAAAAAATACAGAAGACCTAAAAATAGCAAAATAAACAAACACATGGTAAAATGCAGTGGAGCAGCTGCAGCTACATTATATAATGATAAAAATGCCTATAACAGGCGCAGTACATATATAAAAAGTGGATACAAAAATCTATACAAAAAACTCACATAATACAAAAACACCCTATAGCGAAGAATATAAGGTAAAGTTTAGCTTTCACTATAGTCAAGTAAGATCATTCAAATTCATTAAATCGAAAAGATCATTCATTTCATGAGAGCCAGCATCAAGAAGCTGGTCAACCATTCAATTAATAAGTGTAAATAGACAGTGGAAATTCAACTGAAGAATGGTAAAAATGTATAGTGTTGAATGGCTATTTTATATGAAGTAGAATGACTGAAACGAACCCGAATGAGAAGAACGAAATCATGTGTGCACCAAAACCAAATTGAATCCAATAGTAGCTAAAAAGAACCCCGTTTGATCAAACTGGGGAAAAGAGGTGTTAATTCGAATAAATGAAATTAATTCTTGCTGAAATTGACCACGGAAAACCCATACCAATACTATGGGGCAATTTTACATAGCATGGCTGCCAGAGAGTGTTTCTTTCACCTCCTTCAGCAAGCACCCCAGATGCTCTTGGTCACGTTCATTTTTTGTCTTCAACACCACAAGAAGCTGTTGTCAGATTGAAAGAGAGGGAAAGAAGGATGTAGAGTTAAGGCTTCGCATAATTGAGATGGATAATAATTTTGTGGGGTACTGGTACGCCATGTATTAATCTGTTCTATGAAAAAGTAGTGGCTCTGAAAAGAGCTGGTTGGTTTATCCTCGACGTTTCGACTACAGTGTGCTCTAGTCTTCATCAGGAGAGTGAAGAGTGTGTAGAGCTTATGTGCTTTCATATTTAGAGTTGAAGGGTCTTGTTGTAACTCCATTGGCCTTTTTGAGGTATGGCGAACACTGTTTGGTTTGTGTGTATACAGAAAAATTTACCCATATACACATATTGACTGGCAATGAGGTAAATAGTGTACGTCTATTCCCCCGAGGGACTTTGAGTGACCAGAAGAGGGACCTATTTCCTGAGGCCGAAGGCCGAGGGAAATAGGTCCCTCTTCTGGTCACTCACAGGCCCGAGGCCCGTATATGTGCTTTATAACACACCTCGGTCTTAAATGTGAAATAAGAAAAGAAATTTGGAAAAGAAAGGAAGTTTTCTAGTTGCTGTTCACGGTTCACGTTAAGAGAGGGCGCTGTAACCAGTCAAACACGCGCGCGCGGTGACTAGACTTTATTAGTTCACCCCACGTGACCGTGTTTCAGCCAAGCAGAATACAGAACAAGCAAGAGGTGTGTTATAAAACTAAATCGTGCCCAAGCAATGTGTCCACCATATCTCAAAATGGCTTATAGAAGAAGAGCATATCTATACCCAAAACATTGAAGGGACACGTGGCCTTTGGATCGGGTGCTTTTATTGGGCTATAAAAAAGCGTCTGTTATGAAATGAATATGGTTGGTAGAATAATAATGATTCACATAAATATCACTTGAAATTCTGTGGTTTTTGTCTATGTAATTCCTTGACAAAACACGGTCCGCTATTTTGTAGAACCAACTTTTGACTCCACACAAAATGGCAGACTGTACGTTCCGCTGGTTGTTTTTTTAAGAGGCAAATTTAATATGTTTGTTTACCACAACTCAATAATTACAAAACACTGTAGGTGTTTTTTGTGCATGAACAACTCCCCTTTAATACAATCAGGAAAAAAATCAACTTACAAGCTCCCATAGTTGCATCAAGGTGATGAGCTTGCTGAACAATCCTGTGAAATTCTACAAGAAAAAAGTTACAATTGAATTCACTGAGTTTGAGTCTAAATATCACAAAATAATTGTTGTATTTTGTAGTTAGTTTTGACTTTGGAGTAAAAAGAACTTCGTGGTGCTGTATGAAAGGATCTTAAAATGTAACAACACCGAATAGGTTTTGAGAATTGAGCAAGAATTTGGGTGAAAGGTTTTGAATTATTTAGATTGTAAAACTGCCCTTTAAAAAAAATACATTGCCCTTTTGTATATACCTGACTTGCTTTGCGTAGTTCTGCGTTCAGGTCTTGTGTGGTTACCGGTGCAGACTCTTCCACTCCTTTATAGTATTGTTGAACAAGACGCTGGTACTTGGTTTTCTCTCTGCTGTACAGGAATTTGTTAATGGAGGATTCCTGTCAACGTACCGTAAACAGTTCAGATCAAAACTTATATTTCAGAAAGTTAGCATTAAGATCTAAAGTGGTTGTAGGGGGACTATTAAAGTGGTTTTGGTTGGCCTGTATATTTGTATGTTGTTAATCTTTTTGATTACTTCATTTATTTTAGTGTTGTATTTGTGTGTTTGTTATATTTGGGGACTGTAAAAATAACCCTCATTCCGAACAGTGGCGCCAATGTGCAAATGCACCGACACCTTATGCCCCCATAGGGCCTCCCCTACCCCTTCCCACATTTATCCAACCAACACAAACAATCTGTCTCTGTTAAAAATTGTGTTTGGTTGTTCGTTGAAGTAATCAACATTGTAATTTCTCACCAGATTTTACAGCATTAAATGCACAGTCCAAGTTCTTGCCGAATGACACTGGTGAACTTTCAAAGTGCGTTTATACCAGATACTAAAGCGAACCGAAAACAGACTTTTCCTGTGATTTAAGAACGTCACCCTTTCAGTCACCAACTTCTCTTACCTGTCCAAGTTTATCCGTCTTGGTATCGTGTGCGTCATGGAACAACTGACCAATCACGTCCATGCTTGCCTCAACGGAGCGAGTAGGTTGGATGTCAAAGATGTAGTCTGGATGCTTGATGGCGTTGGACCAAAAACGCAGTGGCAGACTGTAAGAAGTGATTGAACGAAGAGTTCTTAGAGGTTTTCACATTTTTGCAAGCATCTCTTGAAAGAGAAACATCTTGGCTTATAGTGTTATGAAGCTTACAGCTAAGTACAGTATTGTATTATAGGAAAATTTGGGGGACACCCTTTGCCATACCAGGGATGGTATATTTTTTGGGGTGGAGGTTACAATCAGTAGTTACTCACATGTTATTCTTCCAGGCGTATTTAATGTCTGGGTCTTTAGACTTCAAGTCATACATCTGTGCCTGGTCGTCAAAAAAGTCAAAGAGGAACTTGATTGCCTTGGGGGCGCTCTCCACGGACAGAATGGTCTGGAACATAATGTCAACATACTCTTGGATGACGCTCTGTTGTCGAGGTGTTCAAGGGATAAAAAGTCATGAGATTGTCATTTTTGGTAGACTCACTGGTCGAAATTGTCATGCCGTGGTGACGAATACATTCAGTTTGGCTTGGTGATGTATGCTGCATTGCCTTTCACCTCTTTGGACTCTGGTCCGAAACCCAGAGGGATGCCGTGTATTTTGATTGGGTTTTCAGTCCCTACCTGATTGCGTGGGTCTTCCCCATTTTCCTCCCACATCTGAAACTGAGATTTGTTCAGTATCTTTCATTCAGAGGTTTCTTCATGATTGCATATTATTTACAGTGCTAGTTGCTTTCCCTTTAGTGAGCGCTGGTAACACTAAGTTAAGACATATTTTATTATTTGTGTAGTTATTCTTGAGGGGCTGAATATTATGCTTAGTGCATAAAAATGTGCAGACATACAGGCCTACCCAGATCTAGTTAACCCTCTGATAAAGTGGAGCCTTCTTTGTAGCAGGCTTCCAGATGTCTTACTGGCAGCTTGTGGTGGGTTCTGAGGTTTCCAACACCCCTCCCCCCTGCCAATCAAACTCTTCTGGGAGAAGTGTTGGCTCTGAGAAGAACCGGTGTGTTCTCAACATTTCGAACAGTAAAACGTCGAGACCACAACGGCTCTCCCAAAAGAGTTTATACAATGATTGTACTCGCAAGTTTACTACTGTAATTGTTCTTTTGTCTCAGTAATACTTCCTGTATTTCGATAGCATCAACACTATGCTAAGCTTCGGACATCAAATACTGAGACAGCTTATTAAACTTGAAGAGGAAGAAACGATACCACTGTGATATGTTTCGGAAACTGCTCTATTTTGTTTGACACAAAGATTACCTTTGATGACAGAACTCTCTGGAATGGGATCTTATATACGGCCCACTGACTGCGTTTATTTAGTGAGATACAGCACAATCTTCTTCCTCGTTGCTTGGTGCCGTGTTTCTCAACCGAGAAAGACTCCTTCTTCTGAATCTGTAAGGGGAAAAAGGGTTACCATAGTTACGCATCTTCTCTAAGTATGAACACTTTTTCAGTGACAAAGGGAACTAAGGGGGGGGGGCTAGGGGGGAATGTGCCCCCAATTAATGTCCGTGCCTTCCCCGGTTGCCCCCACCCCCGAATAAAATGTTACATTTGTATAAACTTGTTTGCAGTAATTTCAATGTTATTGTTTACTTACCAGATGCCAATCTCTGACTCCTTCCTGGTCTTGTTCTTCATCTCTGAAACCAACGTTATCTAGAGACATGGGTTCTGGGAAGAAAATTATGACACAATCTCTTTATTTTTTTAGCATGCTGACTACCTTTTACATGGGGTTTTCTTCATCTTTGGTTATTATTGTGATTTTTATTCTCATAAAATGACTGTTTGCGTGTAGTGAGTGATATTTAGACTGAATAATTTACAGTTGGCATTTCGTTCATGAATGTAAGTTTTTTACATGATTAATGCTCGCACTTTCAAAGAAAACCTTAGCGGGTTTGTGTTTTATAATTAATATTTACCATAAGCACTATCCCTTTCACCCTGCTTCTGCTGAGAACTGTCAGTGACCTACAGGTAACCAGTGGCAAGAAGGGTACCAATCAGTTACTCCACAAATGCATATAGGAATCTCTTAATTGTTAATCCTTTGTCTGGACAAAAGGTAACCAGTGAATACAAAGTACCTTTGAAATATGCCTCTTCAATTGAAACGTTACAATAGCTTAGCATGGATATAACTAGTTTCAATGTTTAACCATACGGGGTTACCCAGTGCAGACAGAGCACCAGTGGAAACTTTAAACCAATGAAGTGATCAGGAATTCTAATCGATAGTTTTTTTTTTTTTTTTTTTTTTTTTTTTCCATTGTGTATTCCTGGTTGTTTAATATTGCAGTTGTTTGTTGTTATATTTTGTACAGCGCTGTGATCTCTTGTAAGAGCGCTTTATAAATGCCAGTTTATTATTATTATTATTATTAGTTGTATTTCTTGTTATTTTGTCATAACTTAAAAAAATTATTTTGAAGCTTGCTGTTTGACGATTGAAAGGGAAATTGATAATTGTTGTAAAGATTATATATTAAGCAGAATCTAATGTTGGTAATTTAGAGGATGTGATTCGGTTCTTCGTTGTATTGTTGAAGTAAAATTGCAAACATTATATTTCTTACTTTTGATGGAAACCCTGGTTGAGGTTTTTCAAGAAGGATCATCTGGTGGACGCCACCTTTTGTCGGGACGCAGTAACCACCTTTCTCAGTGAATGAGGTCTCCTCTTCCTTAGCCTAGGTGACAAATGCTACCATGGTTACTGATATTTAGTTTCAAAGAGAGTGAGGGGGGAGGGGGTTCATCTTGTTGCTCAAATTTTATCTACAAGATAACTTATTTCCTCTGAGAGTACTGATGGAAGTAAGATTGGGTTTTTTTAATGTGATTTTGGTGCGAGGTTGGGGGTGGGCTGCATCTGAGGTCAGCTTTATAACCTTCCTGTCTTTCCTGCTTTTATTTTGACTGTAAAAGAAAAAATCAAATATTCTAAAAATGAGTAGGAGCTCCTCTTTGTATCCCGATGAAGACTGAAGACATCATTTTGAAGCTTGCTGTTTAGCGTTTGAAAGGGAAATTGGCAATTGTTGTAAAGAGTAGTCAGAATAAATCTGATGTTGGTAAACTGGAGGATGTGATTCGATTCTTTGTTGGATTGTTGAGGTAATATTGTAAACATTCCTTACTTTTGATGGAAACTCTGTTTGAGGGAGGAATTTGCTGATCTTCTGGTAGACGCCACCTTTTGTTGGGATGCAGTAACCACCCTCCTCAGTGAATGAGGACTCTGCTTCCTTAGCCTAGGGGACTATTGTTACCATGGTTACTCATCTTTACTTTCAAGAGAGAGAGGGGCATCTTGTTGCTCAAATCTTATCTACTGGATAACTTATTTCCTCTGACGAGAGTACTGATGGAAGTAAGCTGTTTTTTTAAATGTAATTTTGGTGTGAGGTTTGGGGTGGGCTGCATCTGAGTTCTGCTTTATAACTTTCCTGTCTTCCTTGCTTTTATTGTGACTGAATATTCTTAAAATGAGTAGAGCTCCTCTTTGTATCCGATGATGCTACTGAATCTCCAGGGTGTTGTATTTCAGGTATTTCCATATTCTCTTACACATTGGAGAAACACAGATTCGGAACCAGCAGGGCTGAGTCTTTAGTCCCCGGAGTGTGTTTGTGTGTTCACATCTTTCGAAACAAAGGATACGGAGCTCTGGAAGTGACATCCGACATGTTGAGATCCTGAAATAATTTTCTGCAGGATGATGACAACATAAACGTAAGACATTCTGAGATGATTTATCTCGGGATGACGACATCTTGGTAGTAGAATGTCGTCTTCCAAATATACTTTATCCTAGGAAGTCGACATCGTGGAAGGATGTCGACCAACCGAGATGAATTATCTCGGGATGACGACATCCTGAGCGTAGGATTTCACTCGACTTCCCGAGATAATTCATCATGCGATGGAACATCCTGAAAATTTCGAAAACCCAAGATGAATGTTTCTTGGGCAGACAAGAACATTCTATACTTTCAGGATGTCGTCATCTCGAGATAGAATATATTTGGAAGACGACATCCTACTTCCAAGATGTCGTCATCCCGAGATAAATCATCTCGGTTGGTCGACATCTTTTCTTCCACGATGTCGACCTTCTAGGATAAGATATATTTGGAAGACGACATTCTACTTCCAAGATGTCGTCATCCCAATATAAAAAGGATGTCATAATCTTACGTTTATGTGTCATCGTCCTGCAGTAAATTATCTGTTGATCTCAACAAGTTGGATGGCACTTCCAGACCACCATAAAAGGAAGATATTTGGGGGGCAAACACATTGGATCAAATCTTGATGTTACTTTAGAGTTTTACCAGATGTTGATCTTGATGTCCTCCAGGGGTGTTTTCATCTTTGATGGTGAAATGTTCTGTAGAGGATTTAAAAATAACGAAATATCACCGCCTTTGAATCCATGAGTTATGGATGACTGTTTATGACCATTTTAATACACTTACAGAAAGCCAGTTTTCTTCATTCTAAAAAGACCAGTTATCATTTTGAAACAAGAATTTGAAACTCAGCTCCATTTCATGGAGCTAGTAGAACATATCAAGTTTTAAATTTGTCTTGGGTTTTTTCGGGACTTGTTCGGTTTCTTTTTTTGGGGGGTGGGGTGGGGATTAATTAAAATGTTTGGAGTAAAAAAGGTACTTGCACTTACCCTTAAAACAATTACATTTGTTCTAAGCAAAACACACTTTTTCGAGGCTTGATTTCCCTTAAAATTGTAGTCAACTTTGAGTTTCTTAATTTATTTAGAGATTATTTACCATTTGTATTCTTGTCTTCGAACTGTTGCACTGGTGCGGAGCAACTGGCAGCTTGTCCCTTATCCACAACGGTAACTGTTGCTCTGTCGGGTACCTATATAGGCAACCAATGAAATACCAGGGAATCAATGAAAACTCTTATCCAATATCCTGATCTTAAAAACCCCATTCATTTCTTATCTCCTGCGATTTTATTGCAACCTCTTTAATCCTTTCAAGTCATTGTATTCCGTGTGTAAAAACACCCGTCAATACCCGTTTATACATAAAATAAAATGTGTACACATACACAAAATGGGTAATATTGGTGATAGGACTTCCAACCTTGTTGCTATGGGGACCATTGTGAGTTCGTGCTTGTCAATTGTGTGTTTTACTCACTTTGAAATCTTTCAGGGTGTTGAGTCGACATGACTTGTTATCGACAGGTCTGACGCCGTTGTCCGTCAATATCTGACTGTCGCTTCCCCGGTGCCACACTGTCACCAATAAAGCCACATGTGTTGATAAATATTACTTTCTGATTTATGAGAAATATTTGACAGTTGTTCGTAATTAGGAAAGGGAAACTGTATCTTCATTATGTTCTTTGAATCTAAGAGAAAATAATGTGTTAAAGTCGTTGCAAGGGGATTCCCTCCCCCCCCCCCATATCGGGCATGGTATTAGACTGTGTGAGTTGAAAATCATTAGGGCCCAATTTCTTAAGGCTGTTAAGCAGAAAATACTGCTTGATAATTGAGTGGGGCACCAGTCACAACAATGCAAACTTAATGCTGTTTTGGCTGGTAATCTGTTAAGCAATACTCTTATGTGCTTGTAGCAAGTTTTTGTAATTACAGGCTCTATGTAGATGGGCGCAGGCTAGGTCTTATCGTTGATGCTTTTCTATAACTGCTGGAGTGTCAGGCAAGAAAGTTCAAAAACTAAGGCTGTATGTCAAATATAGCAACATTCAATAAAGTCAACTCAAATTTGTTAATACAGACCCCCCCCCCCTATCAAAAACGTGTGGTTGTCGAACAAAGGTAGACAAGTGTCTTTGGTTAACAGAGCAATTTAAGAGTGACATACCAAGACTGACTTGGTTGGCGCTGGGTCTGCCGGAGTAGGGGTCGTTAAGATGGATGGCATCTAAGATCTTCTCCTTGACTTGTGATATGGTGTCCACATCTAGCACCCTGACTTCCTTAATGACATTTCCTTCGCTGTTGAGAACCACCAGTGTCTATAGAACCCATGATTACAACATTCATTTTATGAATCATTTGTCTGATGTCGGTCAGGTTCTTACTAAAGTTAGTGGCAAAAAAGGTGTATTTTAATTAAATTGTGCACGAGTTTGTTTCCTTCACGCGTTGAAGCAAAGTGCTCCAAAGAAATTCCAATACGCGCGAGACTTGCACGATCTATTGTAAACGAATAATGCACGTTTATATGAGTGCAATGATGAGAATATTTTCATGAGTTAAAAGATGGAATGTTCCATTCGGCCTCAGGAAATAGGTCCCTCTTTTGGTCACTCGCAGTCCCTCGGGGGGATAGACGTGCTCTAGCGACCTCATTGCCAGTCTATAACGGTTAACCCCACGTTACAATGTTTCAGCCAGCCAGAATTCAGAACTGCAAGAGGTGTGTTTATATAGGTCTTTGCACCATTGGATATCTGATACTTACCAAGACGTTATAGTTTATGGTTTTTTGCAGTAAATTCTCAAAGTTGAGAGAAAATATGGCCTGGCCAGTGACAGCATCAATTGGACCGTGTTCAGTGCGGTATTTGATGGCACGGTACAACACAAACAGAGGGTAGGCGGTGTGATTCTATACCAAAACATAATAGCAAAGAAACCATGTTTAGTTTAGTTCAATAAGTTTATTACCATTATTGCACAAACATAAAAATACATTTGTTCTCCACTAACAAAAAAACCCACAAAGAAACGAAGAACCAAACAAACAAAAAGCCAAACAACTCAAGAAAACATGAAAAACACTGTTAGGCAAACGTATATAATAATTTTTCATTTAATAATTTTAATAATTCCGTAGGAAGATCACAATATTATTCCGACTTTTTTTTTCTTCAAATGTTGACCTACCTTTAGTTGGTCATACAGACATAGGGAGACCCAGTTTGAAAGGAGCTTCTCCAAAACGGTGTCTGTCCTGTATTTATGAATATAATTTTGTTCAATTTAGAAACCCCAGTAAAGCCAAAAACTGTTATTGGCAGGGGGGAGGGTGTTGGAAAACTTAGAACCCATCCCAGGTTCATTAGCAAGACAAAGGACAGATGGCTCCACTTTATCATAGCGGGGTTAGATCTGGGTACTGTCTGTACGTCTGTACAATTTTGTGCACAAAGTATATGAGTGAACACATTTTTCAGCCATTCAACAAATTAAACTACACAACCCTGGGACCTGATCCCCCTCTTAGATATGTGGAATGGTCCAGTCTGGTTATCAAGGACTTTGACTCTGCCAGTGCATGCACTTTGGAGAAAACAGTGAAATAAATAAAGTGTTTCCAGCACTCACTTAATGGTTCAACTTGCACTCTGAATCTTATCTTTCTAGATAAATTCCCACAATACAACAGTTATTTCTTTTGTAAAGAAAGTTTTAAGACATCTCTGCAGTGCAGGGGTCGTTGGTTCCAGTCCCAACTGAGTATAGCCTTGGGTTTTTTTAACTAGCATTTTGGATAGCAGGTTATTTAAACTCTAACATCTCCTGGGTCAGAATTGACCCGGATCCCAAGGTGTCCTGACCCATTGCTGGGTCAGGTTGACCCGGTTTTAATAATGTAATTTTAACTCGGATTCTGCGTCAGTTTGACCCATTTCTGGGTCAATTTTGACACATACTCCGGGTCACACTGACCCACAAATGGTCAGACCACACGGTATTTCAGGTCAATTCTGACCCGGGAGTTTTTAAAGTGAAGTGAAATAATGTGTACTATTCTTACCTGCTGAAAAGTAGGAGTTCTTGGTTAGTGGATTGAGCATCTTTAATCATCTGTGACATCAAAGTTAACAAGACGCTAAAAACAACAAGAGCATTCAGTAAATAACTAAACAATTTGAAAATATCATACAAAGGAAATATATCCCAACTCATGGGCATACCATCAATTTGTGTGTGAGGATTTTCTTTTAAGTTGGATTTGAAACTTTGCATGGTGGGAACAGTACAATCATGTGAGGTTTGCGGAGACACCATGTAAATAATTCTCTTTATAGACTTTGTTGGTTCTGAGAAGAACCGGTGGTAAATAACTCGACGTTTCGACAAGTGGGTTCTGGTTGTCTTTAGGAGAATGCTGGACTATATTGCTGTTTGCTGCTTAAGTACTGCCAAAGAGGTTTAGCTTGAAGCCTATACCTGCAAGCTCTTTAACAGCACTAAAGCAAAACAAAGCAACAGAGTCCAGCATTCTCCTGAAGACAATCAGAGCACACTGGTTGAAACGTCAAGTTGTAAACCACTGGTTCTTCTCAGAACTACCTCAGCTCATATCGATAAATAATTAAAATGGTGTCCCCGCAAATCTCACATGACGATTTTTCTATAAGTAAAAATAATAACATCGAATAAAGAAAATTTTGCTTAAAATAATTCTGACGTTTCTTCCCAGCCTTAATTTTGCTTGCAGGGTCTTTAGTTGGTCAAAAATGTCCGTTCCATCTACGTTTTCCAAAATACACTCCCCCAGTTCGCTTCAGTTCTATTTTTAACAAAGGGAAGTATTGAGAGTCTAAACCAACTTTATAAACAGGCAATCGAAATAGTTCCCAGTTTCACTTACTCTGTTAGGATATCCAGGTTATTATTCATCACCATGGTAACAGTCAGTAAAGATGCTATCGATCGTCTAGAAATATTAAATTGTGCAAACAAAAAATAATTTTAATAACTTTGTCCAGTGGTAAATGTGCCACCAGTGTGTCCAACCCTGGTTCCTCCTATCAGGATGTTTGAGCGTGAAACCAGGCTTTCTGCTTATTCTCACCCATTAACTATTGCTTTGCTGAGATGTAGGGCAAAGAGCCACTCCAACGGCTTTATTTCACATACTGCATCTCTTTGGAGCTCCTTGCCTGGTGCATGTTTCCCTCCATCCTACAATCTTTACTGTTTTAAGGGGAATATCAATTCCTACCTTCAGCTCCCCCGAGTTATTTTCGTCTAAGATATTTTCTTCTTGTAGCCCCTTACCAAGAGTGGCTTTCAGCCTTGTTCGTGGCGAACTTGCAAAAATAATTTTAAAAACCAGCTGACCATGTCACACCTATCTCATGTAACCGGACAACTTTGATTTCAAATATTCTTTTTCTTCGTTATGTTAAAGAATCAAAAGTTCAGTCAATTAAAAGTAAGAGAACTTAAGAGAACATACCAAAAATACTTTTGTTATAGAGAAAATAGACATTCTACACTTTTACAAGACATATATACTATATCATTGAATCTAAATCCTGTAATAACAAATTACAAATACATACAGAGTTTTGTATTTAACAAAACAAATGTCAAGAAAATATTCGATATTGCTACATAAACGAAATTCCAGCAGAAAAAAGGTGTGATTATAAAGTATAAACAGCCTCATTCGTGGGGGAGAAATCAAACAGAAAGTTCAAAATTTACATCTCAAGCTTCTCACCTTTTTTTCGCCAACATCTTTGAGCGGCTCCCTGTATCCAGGGTCTGGATGAGAACTTTTAAGAAGTTCTTGTTGCCTAGCAACTCAGAGAACTTCATCATGGCTTCTTCAACCATTGTGTCTTCACCGTACTATATACAAATAATGAAATATGAACAATTTGTAGACAAAATGCAACAAGGTTCCTAAGCATCAACAAGTAAATTTAACAAAATGTGCAACAGTGTTATTCACTCTGTTAAATCTTTGTATTTTCTTTTTTGGTTGGATTGGGTTGCTGTGTTATTTTGCTTCAACTACTGTTTCTTGGGAAGGAGTTACATAGTAAATGCTTTGGATGTGGTTGAGTGTAGATGAATTCCTGGTTATGTCCTTGGGTTTGATGTCACAAAACCCTAAAATTCAACTTAAGATGTGATTTGTATTGTGACATCACACTTTGCTGAGCAATTACTAAGATTGATCGGCCCTTGGTGTTTGGTGTCACCACTTTTGAAGATTTTCATAACAGGGTTTCAAAAGGACTAAGTCGTAAGATGAATAACAGTTCGGGATAAAGATCCATTGCAGTACATTTATAGTTGACACGTGATGGTTTGGTGTCAACTTTAGTTCTTGAGAAAGGGTTGATAAATGATAAGTCAAGTGGTCTGGAAACTTGACTTCAGATGCTATTTTAATAAGGATTCTAGAAACAACTAGACACCTGAATCTGAGGACTTAATACTCTATTATACTTGAGATTCAGCTTTATTATGACAACTCTGGTTCTTGGAGTCTCTTGTGTTGATCACTATTACCTCTTCGTCCGTTGTGGTTGGTCGGACCTCTTGTCCAATGAACAGCATGTTAGTGGCGTAGTCACGGTGACTCACAAACGGCATCCCACTCACTTCAACGTCACTCGTCAGATGTAAGATGTCAATTTTCCTCTGAGAGATTCCTGTATTTTAAAATTGTTAAAAGAAAAATTCTGCATGTCAACATTCAAAAGTGGATGGCGATTAACTGATTGTCTCAGTCAAAAAGTCATCTTTCTCAAAAGCTTCATTGGCCCAGGGAGCCAGAGCTGCTTGTGAACACTAATTTACTAAGCGCAAAAAAAACTTGCTTAGCAGAAACAGGTAGCCAGCCAACATTCCATAAAGTTTACATTGTGGCGACTGGTGCCCCAATTTTAGTTTTTCTTCCTTTTTTCAGTATTTTCTGCTTAACAGCTTTTATGAAATTGGGCCGAGCTCATGCCCATTGTTTGTGACTGGTTCACCACTTCTTTGTGCTTAGCAGAGAAACCATCAGCTTCAACAGAAGAATTGGCCCCCTGGTCATTATAATGATTGAAGTAAATTCTTTCGCCTCTGTTCTAACCTTTCTTAACATCTTCAAGGAAGTCTTTCTCTAAGACCAGAAGATTAGCGTCCTGACTGGCTGTGTACAGCCGATTTGACAGGAATACGATCACGAAGACTAAGATGATGAAAATCACTGCGCCGATTACCGACAGAACAGTGATGGTTTCACTGGCTGAAGGATATGCCATGTAACCAATGCGGAACTCGAGGTTGCTGTGCAGCACCTGAAAAAGGAGATTTGGTCAGATGGTTGTTTCTAAAGAAATTAGCAGTAGAGGTTTCTTCTAAGACTTACCCAGACCACAGAAAGCCTTCTCTCTTTGTCTTGGCCCTTGAAGTCCCCGGCAGTTGGTTGTTTCTTAAGAAAATTACAACTGAAATTTGTTTTAAGATTTACCCAGACCACAGGAAGCCCTCTCTCTTTGTCTTGGCCCTTGAAGTCCCCGGCAGACGGTTGCTCCTCGGGTAAATTACAACCAAGAGTTGTTTCTTCAATGAAGGTCACAAGACATCTCATTGTTCCGACAAAAATAATGACTTCTGTAGCAGTAATTGCTGTGTTGATACGCTTGCCCTTAAAGATAAAAAATATATATCAATAAATTGAGATAGAGTGAACACTTTTATCAAGACAATAATCGAATTGACAAGGAATTCATTTACTTAACCAAAGAAGAAAACCGAAGAATTCCATGCACTGATAAATAAAATGACTTTGGGAAATAGGTCTTTGTTAAGTTGAAAAAATACACAACTTAAACTACAAACTCGCATACAGACAACAAGTTACGAATAAATCGAGAACAATTTGCGAACAAAATCTATCTGAAACCCTTCAAACAAATGACAGCAATGTAGTTTAAAGTTGTTTTTAACAGGTTTTTTTAGAAACCAAGGTATAAGGAAACTGTATTTTGTTTTGAAGTTTTAGAATAATCAGTGAGCATTCAGCTACGCTCTTGGCTTCACCTTGATTTTCAACAAATCTTCCGTCTTCTCATACAAGCCGTTTTCAAACTTGTCATACTCCGGATCAGGAAAGAACTTCAAGTCAATTTCGTTGTCTTTTGACCACGTTAAGAGGTCACTGACACCGTCCATAATGAAGCCAAAGGTCACGGTACGTTGAGATAAAGAGCTGCTTATGGCTGACCTTATATTAGGCGTGTGGCAACGCATGGACTCTGAGCCTTCCCTGGAACAATTCTAGTGATGTAAACAAAATTTTTTAAAGTTACCTAAAATGTACCCTAACTCGGATGAAGTACTGCACTTCAACCAAACCTAAAAAAACAAACCTATACATTGTCAAAGACGAGTGCAAACAATGGAAATACCAACATTATTTAACATAAGTACCAGGGGGTGGCAAGGTGTTTAAAAGTGGAGGTGGCCATTTTTAGTTACAATCCCTGCGAGCGGTGGCGCTAATCCGTATAAAAATCTTGATAACAGTATACATCAAACATGGCAGCGGTTTGCACCCCTTTCCCCCCCCCCCCGCTAAAAGGGTTTTTGACAATTAGTTCTACTTGTTGGTATGAATATCAGGTTCTGTGCAGGCGCCCTTACATAGCATAAGCATTCCACTGTAGGCTTCCAAAACTAATGACATTTTCCATCTTTAACTACGAATCTTGACAGATCTCAAAGGCTAAAATACATTTTTAAAGAAGACTTAAGAAGATCCAGACTCAACACTGCCACTTGGTTTGGGCTATTTTAGTTTAAAATTTTCATTAGGTCTGATTTCTTAAATCTGCCAAACACGAGCAAAAAGCTGGGCAGCCATGGGCACCCCCATTGCTACGCGCCTGATAAGTACAGCTAACATCAAATGACGTGCTTTCATTTGAACTCATTATAGGCACTATTTATAATGTTACTTCAATTGCAAGGGTAATCAAAGCATAGTTTTCTATTAAATAAAAGAAGGACAAATAGGTTGGAACTTAAGACTCCAAGTGATAAAATAGTTATGATGAGAAGATTCAAATATTGTTTGAGCTGGTGACTCACCTCCACAAACTCAATATTCTTGGGTCCCTCACTGCCGACTGATCTCTTAGCGAGTTGTGTCGCAACTGTAATGACAAGTGAAGCCACTTGGGTCGTGTCTAGATCAGTCCCTTTGACAGTTATCTCTCGACCACCGCTGAGTATTGAAAATAAATCAAAATTGATTCATGTGAAACTAATAAAAACAGGATATAGCTCATCTGATTAAGAAAGGCCGATGATTTTTTAATTTTCGTTTTCAAGTCTTCATCCAGAAAGGGACTATTTTTACCGGCAGGATCATCTTGCCTAATGTTGAAACAAATTGTTACAAAAGTTTCAATTGATATTTTGCTCACCAAACTTAACTGCCGAAATTGTTTAAATGTTAGTGTTAGGCACAATACAAATGTAAATGTTTAACATCTTAGTGTTAGAGAGAACTATTAAGCATTGATATACTCACGCATAGATACTGCTGGTTGGTCTGACTTCAGTAATGACAGGGTTGTTGGTGAAAATGTACATTGAGCCTGTTTTTTCTGCTCCATCAAAAGACATCTTGAGAACTTCTGTCTGCCCAATAGACCCCTCAGAGCTTGTGCACACTGCTTCCGTCTCTGTTACTGGGCTGTACAATAAATCAAAGTTATACAGCAGATGACACATCACTATATAAAAAGTATTTTCTTAACCAACTGTTAATAATTGATGCCATTCCGGTTAGACCTCAACCTAAAAGATTAATATAGAAAGTCTCTGATAATAGGCTCTACCTCAAGTAAATGATACAGTCTCTTAATTGTAATCTACCAGTGATCTTCACTTGCCTTGTTATAATGCAAGCTTTATCACCAATGAATGCGTCAATATTCCGTCCTGTATTTAGAGCCATTCCGTTGATTGTTATACGAGTCCCACCAGCTGCTGGTCCAGAACCAGGACTGAAACTTGTAATAGATGGAACCTGGCAAGAAAAACAAAAACAAGTAGATATTCAACATCAACCAGACCATGGTGCCCTTTCATTTGTCAACAAAAGAGGGATAAATCATTTCTTTATCTTTTCTTGAAATAATCTTATCTTGGATGTCATTGGGGGTGGGACTAGAATCAGTTATTGACAGATTTTGGTGGAAATCTCAAGAAATAAACTTGTGATGTGCAGTCCTTAAAAATATCACACCTATAGTAAAGGCCTTTTTCACAGTAGTTTAGTTTTTGAAAAATGTACTTAATTGAAATGTTCCAAAGTTAATTAAATGCAATTGAATTGAATTAGTTGAATGTCGTTCTCCTGAAGACGATCAGAGAACTCTGATCGAAACATCGAGTTGTTAAGCAACCGGTTCTTTTCAAAACCACCACAGTTCATAGATAAAGTTTATGTACACAGCTAGTGTCTCTGCACACCTCACTTGATTAATTCCCATCATGCAAAGTTTCAAATCCTCCTGAATGCAAGCAATTATATAGCATTAAAAATCATCTAAATCAGAAGGTGGACTTTCCATACATCTCGTTTAAAATTTAGTTATTTTCATACTAAGAGTGAATTTCTTTTTTCCAGTTGTTCATTTTTTATTTATCATCACTGTAGACTCTATTTAAATCAAACCTACCCTATATTCAAAGTTGACATCTCCTGAGCTTTTCTGTAGTGTTGACCCATCGCCTGCCATGACAGTCAGAGATACTGACACCACACTTTCAACTCTTGATTGAGTTCGGCAACTTACACTGTGAAATAAATTCAGATTATATTTCTTACATTCTGAAAGAAATTTTATAAAGGGCATATTTGAGATTTCTTACAGTTTTTAATACAGGCTTCTCTGCAGACGTCTTTTTCATTATCAACAATCTTTGATAATTTGTGGTCAACCCTCCACCATAAAATAACCTAAAGCCAATAAATTCAGCACTATATGCAGTCATCATTGCGATTCAGACTTTTGTATTTATCACTTTGCATCATTATTTCAAAATATTTTCCATGCCTCTGCGCGGTATTATTTTTTTGAACTTTATTAGAACGTCTGGAGTAATCATTTTCCTATGAAAATACCCTTGTCACAATGAGACCCGGACTTGACAAAGGAAGACAGCAAAGGTTCTCACATATTCAACGGGATTTGTTGTTCTTTTGTGAGAAAAAAATGAGTCTTCAGCATGAATTGCAAAACCTCGGCCAAAAGCCACGGCTGATAATCTGCCATGGTATGCTGGAATCTTGAAACACTCGAACTTACCACCCATTTAAATTCAATTCGATTCAAATTCAATTAATCTTGATATCCCAAAAAGGGTACTTGAAATGCCCGCATACAGTAAAACATTTGACACAAATACAAAAAATGTTCTTGTAGGCCACTTTTGTATAATTAACAAAAGGACACATGCCTGGAAACGGGGATTACACAATAACCCATGGAAAATGGGAGATTGTGAGCATGATTTCCAGTACCTTCTGTCCCACTTTGTACGGGGGAAACACTATGCAATGGAGTGTCCGGGTGAATATACACGTCAGCCGTCCGACTGACTGAAAAAGAAGAGGGCGCTCCAAAGTTGTTCCGGACGTTAAAAAACGTCTGACATAAGCCAGTTTGGAAAAACTTAGCATGTATATATAACTGTATATAAACGTCATCTGACATGAAGTGGTTAAAAGAGACTACAATGGAATCCAACAACTCGGTGTGGAGGTTTTAGAGGAAAATGCTAAAATCCAACATAAACTGTGAATTGTTAATGATTCCAAGTTTAGAAGAGTCTGTTTGCGGTTTGCCTTAGTTCAGTTTTGTAGTTATGTTTAAATACTCAGACAATTCTGATTTGATGACGACAGAAATTAAGATGGAAGAACTAATACAACATCTTGGGTTTGATAACATTTCTTACCTTGTGCCAATTTCATAATAGGCTTCCAGTCCATCCAGATGGCATTCTTGGTCTCCAATCATCACATTCAGTACAGTATGGAACCCTCTGCCAATATCTGTACCCATTACAGATACTATGGTGTTACCTTCTATTGGTCCAGTCAATGGATATACCTAAACAATAAATAATTGTCAAGTCAAGATGTCATTCCGTTTTACTCCCTTTAAATCATGTATTGGTCTTGGATCTTAACATTCATTCCTCTGCCAAGTCATATGGTGTTGTCTTAGCTTGGTCAAGTCGAAGGATAAATTTAAATGAGACATTGTCAATCTCAGGACATCGTTTTGATTAAAGGTAGGGTCTACTTTGGTACGTAATCCAATAACTAATGACCATAAAAACTTACTTGGTGATAAGAACTGCAGCTGTTGATAGTATAAACTATTTTGAGAAAGGATTCCCTTCTAAGTAATAGGGTTTGGATAATTTTTCACCGCCAAATATTTGAATCTTGCATGAATCGTTCCTTAGACTACCGAGGGTTGTACCCGCTGTCACCTCGCTAAACATGGCCGGATACGATGTTCATGTGAAAATATGACAGTTTTTTTGCTGTTTTCTCAGCAAGTAGACACTACATTCAGCTGAAACTTTCAAATGTGACTCTTATTGTATCTTTCTTCATAATTTTGCCTCTAAATCAGCATACGTTGACAAAAATTAATCTATGACCCTTCCTTTGACCCTTACAAAATTTGTAATCATTCAATTAAAGAAAATGGTATTTCATTGATCCATTATATAAACTGAAATTGTATACTCGTTGTCAATAACTAATCTATTTGGTATTCATTCACCTCTTGAAGGATTATATGAAGGAAGTTGACTTTCAAAATCAAGGTTTCAAAATGAGCATTTATGCAACATTTCATATTGAGGAAGTGGTGACAGTGTCAACACTCCCTGACCACCCGTTACTCTGTATCAATCATCACTAACGGATAAATCTACTCACCTCTTGGAGGATTGGATCAGGGCAGTTGGCATTATTATTGTGGGTCACCCACTCGCCTTCCGCTGTTGTACAAGACTCTCTTAGTTCACACAGAGCATTACACCAACCACACTCAAGCTCTGGCCTGGCAGTAATACACCGACTACAATCTGGCTTCAATACTCCACACTTGTAAAGTGTTGCTGTAGCAATAATCAAAGTTCAAAATGTATCTTTACATGTCTTATTTATAAATCTAAAAAAAACCATCTGGACAATTTGGCAGGGGCAAAGGACACCACACCCAAAACTGTTGACTCAAACTCACCACTATTGTTGAATATGTCATCTAGGGTGTGACGGTTATTACTTGTGTCTGTCCATTCAATGGTCAGTTTCACAATCAGCTCTGCTTCATCAGTAGAAGTGTAGGTGTACTGTGGAGTATAAATGTTCAACTCAAATCTTTTAATAAAAAGTTGGTTTTCCAATTTCAAATAATGTGTTATGGTCTGAGGAATGACTTAACTTACAGCTTTCAGGTCACACACGATGGTATCCTCATTACGCTGAGCAGTTGTACTCTGACGTATTCCCTCGATATCAAAGCTACATTCAAAGCTAGCAATCTAAGAGATAAAGAAATAAATGGAGAGTGAGGTTAGTTTAGTAGTAGTTTAAACAATCTCATTAAGGTGGGTGCAGTAATTGTTTTCCCAGGAGTCAAACCAACACCGTTTGAATAGGTAGCCTACATATAACACTTTCTACACCATAATTTTGTTTAATGCCAAACCACTGTAATTTTGAGAAAGAAAGAGACTGAGTCACAGGCAGTCTCTGCAATTGCTTTTGTAGTTTGAGTTTTTTTCTGGTGAATTTTAATATAATAAATAAAAACAACATATTTAGGAAGTTATTGATACAAACACACATTCAAATATGGTTTTTGTGGAACGAGGTCCTCTTTATCTTGAAATTGTTTTTTCTCTCTCTCTGTAACCCCTTTTAGTCTCAGACCAGCATTTGTCCGTTTTAATATCTTACGCTAACTTTGCTGCTCCTTTTAAAGTGCCATTTATCGCATTTCGTACTCAACAACACAAGATGTTGGAAAACAATTTCAGTCTTACAGCCGTTTACTCAATATTTGTTTTTATCTTTAACCAATTCCTCTTCAGTTACTTCATTGTTTTTTTCTACCTGTAACTTCCTTCTCTCTGTTTTTTTTATAGTTTTTTTGTTTTTTTAATTGTTGTTTTTGGTGTATTTCTCGCAATAAACAGGAAACTGCATCAATCTAGTTTTTACAAAATAAACATTCAAACAAATTAATGTATTGATTTTGTTAACCATTTCCTCGTCGTTCCCTTTCGTTATGTGTAACTTCCTTTAGTCTCAGAAGAGTAATTATTATTTATTGATTATTATTTTAGAGGGTTTGGGACTGAAAATTAGTAATCTTATTTCTTTCACTTCCTCCATTCTAAGCACAACTTATGTCCGTGTTGCTTGATACGTATAAAGTACACTTGATATATTAACACAGTTAATGTTTAAAGATTGAAGTAGGCAAATGTGAAATCTTTTTGCTAATAGGGGGGCTGTGAAGTCACTGTTTGCCTTCGTTTAATTTAATTAATTTAATTATGGCAGGCTTTGTAATTGAATGATAACTAACCTGGGTCTCATCAGGTAGATTTGTAGTCATGACTTGTATACTCCTTTCAATTCCGTTGGGCAGAAGGACTTCAGTATTTTGAGCCAGCAGCTGGGGGCAGGAACCCGGACCCTTGGGTGAAGACGAAGCTGGATTCTATAGAATTAACATCAAATCATTAATTATCAGACATTTTGTCTTCAGTGATCATCAGGCATTTATGGACACCTCAATAACACTCTAATAATAGGTTATTAAAAAACCTAAGAATAGGATGTGGTTTTATGTCTTAGTATAAAACAAATGCCTCTTCAATTTATTTAACTGTTAAATATCAGCATTTATAAAAACAATTATTTATGGCAGGTTTGATCTTACGTTTTGTCCTGTAATGGTGATTTCATTGGCTCCTGTGCAAGTAGAACTAACATGAGTGCATCTATTCTCAAAGACACACCAATCACAGGCCCATTGACTACCAACACAAGATACACAACTACAGCAAACATAAATAGAAAACAAAATTATAAACCAAGGTTACAGAAATGCTACACCAGAGAAATACTACAACAAAATAAATACAAATACAAATGTACTGAAATAAATGGTGGGTATTTTTCAAAGTGAAGTGGGGAAAAAATGAAAAAACTATAAAGTAAAGTTTAAAAAACAAATCAAAATCAAAGCTTTTTATTTTAACAAACCAAATTTCAACAAAAAAGAAGAAGGAATTAATATTCTTACGAAGTATGAGTTGAGCATTCATAGAAATAGAAACTTGTATCCACAAAACTGACTGATGTTTCACTGGAATGGACACTCAGTGTAACCATAACAGCATCATCTGGGAAATGGAAACAAAATATATAGATATTTCAGATATGATTAACAAATGCATTGGTAACATCTTTTAGCAAACTTTTTTTTGAATAAGTTTCTGAAGCAGCCCCCAATTTTCTTTGGACTTACCTCCTTGTTGAATTGGAGGTATCCCATTACCAGGTGGGGAGACACATCTAAGATCCTCATTAGTCTTTGTAGCTTGAGATACGTAGGATCCAAACCAACACTCATATCTCGTGCTGGTCAGTAAGTCTGGTAACTGCTCTACACTCACGGTAACCTATTAAATATTCAACTTAGTTCATATAACAAATTAACACAAATAAATATTAAACAGTGGATGATTATGGACTGGAGGGTTGGGGAACTTTATACAAAAATAAGGGGGAAATGGATGAAATAACAAAATAGTTAAGTCCTTAATATTTTCCAATAATTATTAATATTTATTTCATTTATATTTTTATGTAGATTTCATTCTTCCCACTGTGGGTGAACAACGAGTAGAGTGGAAAAGAAAAGGGTGGGCGGGAAAATAAAAATTTGAGAAATGTTTTCCTTTTCCAAGTTGACTCTTACCTGTTGTTCTGTGAGAGTGATTGGTAGATTGTCATAATGAGCCACATTGGTTATCTCAATATACTGTGCAGTATTGTAGGCTAACCATCGGGTAGACACATCAGGCATGTTGCACTCAGAATACAGGGTGCATCTAGTCAGGTAAAAAGCCCATATATACAGAGTTATTTTTGAAGGTGGCTCAAATTGTTTAAATATCTGACCTTTCCATCCATCCCTGCATCCGTTCCAATACACATCTTACACGTTGTATACTGACCACAATTCTCAACACACATCTTAATCTGACAAGATACAATACTTACTGTCTCTGCAGAGTACACCAGCCACAGTATGGGTCACCATCCCTCCCTGCATCCGTACCAATACACGTCTCACACGTTGTATACTGACCACAATTCTCAACACGCATCTTCAGAAACTATATGGTCCAAATCGAAACAGAATTCAAAACATGACATATAAGTCGAGCTTCAAAAAATTCTGGTGATGTTGAGCATGATATAAACCACTTCTATTTCGTCTTGATAGATCTTTTAAGATCTATCAGGAGTAAAGACGGTTTGACATTTATCATTAAAATGTACCTTTTGTTCAGTGAGTATGTACATCTCTCTTGTTCCATCATTAATCTTGACATCCTTAAGGACTGATCCAGTAATATCAAGGTCTACTCTTTCATACAGTCTGGCTGAGGTATTGCTTTGGATGTGAACCTGCAACACGGGCAAAGAGGCTCATACAATTTCAATATTTATACACCATTTTAAATATAACAAAAATATCATTATGGTAATGATTTATTTTAATGTCATTTTAATCTTCAAATTTGTTAGGTCATTGGTTTATAATTTAAAAAAAAATTATAATTGAAAAGTATACACAAATAAAAAGCACGTCAACAGCGGTCGTATTTACTAACAATTTGTACTTAACTCTCTGAAAAAATCTTGTATGAAAATTGTCCCCAGCTTTATTTATGACTCAGGCATTCTTTTAGCCATTCAAAAGGAATTATTCACATCCAAACAAACTAATGCTTACAAAACGTGTTCTTACCTTTAAAAGCTCCCCATTGGAGTTAGTTCCTATGATAGCTACAGTGTGGTTCATTTCAGTAGTTGTAATAATGGATGACATCAGAGTATCTGTAAATAAATACACATTAATATCAGATCATTAAAAGCATGATATTACACACACACAAATGTTAATAAATTATCAGGAGCAACTAGTCATATTTAAAAGTTGCAATGATGTTTCAATGCGGGATCATAGCAAATGCCTTTGAAAACTATAAGTTGCTGAAAATGCATTCACTTTTATGAAAAATGCATTTTTTAATCTATTTCAAAATTTTGTTGCATTTACCTGATAGTTCCAGCGCAGCACTGGATGCTGTTACAACTATGCCTTTAGCATACCGATATAATAGGGTTGTAACATCAGCAAAAGGATGACACAGATACTCATCTGGACTAAGCTAGAAATAGAAGAATAGAAAATTTATTCTAATACCCGATAGCTCCAGCACAGCATTTGATACGATCACATCAATGCCTTTAGCATACTTGTATACTTGGTTGCCCCATTCAATAGGATGACACAGAAAACTGTCTGGACCAACCTAGACATAACGAGATACATAATTAGTCATTAATGTGCGCTCACAAACATTAAGTTTCTTATGTTAGCTGCATTAACAACAACAATTATTCAAAAACAACAACAATTATTGTTTCATCAATCTATTTGTGATATCCAGCTGAGTAAATCAACGAAAGCAGGAAAAAATTTAGCAGTTTTGCAACAGTTCACACCGTGTTCAAATGGGGCAGGACAATCGAACAAACGGAACTGCTGTATTTGGTCAAGGAAAACAAGAACAAAGTATTGTAGTGATTTATTTTTATTTTTACACTTACTAAAGGAATCAATTTATAAACCACAGTGTAAAAATTGTAAATATGAGGAGTAACACATTGCTGTTTGTGTAGTAAACTTACTTGCGAGGTAGGTAGTAATAATTTTATTAGATGAACATAAATAAATGTTGTCAAATTAGTTTCTTTAGATACTTTTTTAAACATTTCACAGACACATTATCATAACAAAACTTTAACTTTTGGAGATCTTTTTAGTCCTCTTTTATGACTCTAACAGCCTTTAAATAGGACATTTATACCTTAACCCCGTTATAAACTTGTTCTTACATTAAGGAATCATACAAACTCCAAAAGCATTTCGAAGATTTCAAAGGTGAAATATGCTTTTTAGAAAATGTAAATAATTGTTCATAAACCAATCGTGTAACTTCTTTGCTTTAGAGACATTAACCAGTCATACGTATGCATTTTTTGTACAGTTTATCATTTGCAAAAATATGTTTTACTTGATTATTTGCATACATTTTTAAAAAACATTATCACACTTTTCGATTAGGCCTCATAAATATCATCTTAAACATTGACATAACTTGGGATCCAACATTAACGTATAGCTGACCATACTTATACTCACTGGTAATCCTATACAGCTGGATCCTTCCAAGTACTGCACTGAGTAGTCATCTCCATCTTGAATACATCCCCTGACTGCTTCCTTGAAGGCATCTAAAATATCACTCATCTTATACACACACAATGCTGACTGATCAATAGGTACATCACTAGTCCCATCAGCTCCTTCATTCTTAGCAAACACACCATACAACACCATGTCCTCAGCATTCAAACCTAATGATACAGCAAGATCCTGACCTGCTGGGCCAATATGAGCAGCTTGTACCAAACTGTACACACTACCATCTGATCCTTGGCATTGTAGGGTGATTTCTGTGTAAGAGTCAAATGTTGGACTGGTCTGACAGACTCTGTTCATTTTAGAAACAATGACATTGGAACCAAAATCCTCCTTTTGAGAAGTGATGAAGTATGTGAATCCAGCATATGAAAAACCAGCTACATAATTAAATGGGAATGGTTCCCGAGTATAAGAAGAATCAAATACAGTAGATGAAGCAAACCCTGTGCCTGATGGGGATATCAACAACCCATCTGTACTAAGGGGTCTTCTGTTAACTGGTGGGATTGCTCTATACCCATCCTCAACAGCATAAGTCACAGCTACATACAACCAGTCTCCTCCATCTGGCCCTGGTCCATTTGGTCCATCAGTTCCTGGTGCAATCAAACTAACAGTGGACAACTCTCCAAAACCAGCAACATTTTTATACGTTTTACCTGTCCCTTCACCTGGACGAAACAACACATCAGTCAAGTCATCTGGATTCCTGAACTGACACTTTCCTCCATTCTCACTTCCACACGTAATCAACCGATTCTGATTATCTAATATCAGGATTTTATTGTAGTTGGTGAATGTATCACATCTATTACTTCCTAGTTCTTGACATGTACTAACATTCTGTAGCAGATTCAATGAACTATCCAGTCTGTATAAGTAGTTGACAGCTCCAACATACACAGCTCCATCAGGGCCAGATAGAGTGAAATGATTGAATTTAGCATTGTGGTTACCAGATGGATCATTGGGAGGTCTAGGAGGATGAGGATTACTGAATGAAGCAATGTGATAAGATGACAGATCTCCTTGCCATTCAGCTGATACAACACTACTTAATAATCCCAGCAGGATCAAACATACAGCCAACAAGATGGTTACGTGGCTCCTCTGGGCCTCCATAGTTTTGAATGTTCCAGGACCAGGGAGGTTCAGGGGCATCCGACACTGAATTTACACTTCGTGTCCTTCTTCCGAAGATACAAACTTAAACAACTGAAGACTCAATCACAGTGTGAGAAAATCAAATACATGGCTGGGAACTGCGAAAGAAAAAACTAAGCACCAGATGAAACGTCTGCAAAACGAGCAGCTTTGTCGCACGATATATCTTGCAAGCCTCTGGAAAACACACAACCGAAAAAAGTGTAACATTACCAGCGAAACATTCAGTTTTTGTGTTTTGCACTAAATTGACTGTATTTTTGACCGCGTGGGGCGCTTTCAACAGCGGATTTCCAGGTATTATTTTATTTTGACTGCCTGTATGTTGTTTTCTTGTAGGCTTATCAATGGCCAAAAAAGTAATAATAATGACAACAATGAAATAAATAGTTTGTTTTACTTGTTAGGCATCACGTAATTTTGACTCACATGCCCTCGTTAATATCCGTAAACAACAATTTGAATGGCGTCACATTTCAAATAATTATCGGGAGGGGAAGCTTTTATAGTTTGTTCCTAAATTTCCATGAGGTTCAATCAAAACGACGTTGAATTTTCCGCTTTTTACTAAAATTCATGTGTGGGATGTACAGAAGTCATATTTTCAAAATGTCGAGTTCTGGAAGAGTGTCACACGACATTTTATACCATTTTAATGTGAGTTTAGTGACATTTTCTCCCACTTTCGTAGGGACGCTATCTTTTGGTGCATCACAAAAAAAACTGAAACGACCTTTATTAGAGCCCCTCTTTAGATGAAACAATCTCCATTAACATCCCTTTTCGCAGTTATATAAACCGGCCATCGCTTCGATAGACGAACATACTCCATAATCTGGTTTCAAAGTAATTTTTTATTTAAAAGTTACTTCCGTGTAGGAAACTTTGAAGCGAACTATTTTAAATCATGATGATGCGCCTCATATTACGGTTTAACACTTTGGTGCCTGATAGCATTTTCTGCCTACTTCTGTGAAAAACACCGGCAATTTATACTGGTGTTTTATAATTTACTAAGTGCAACACAAAAATAAACAAAAAGAATTTGCAAATAATATTTAATTATCGCGTTACAAAAATAGGCTATATTGTGGTTTCTATCAACATGAAGTGAGACTAAATAAAATGAGCTTTAGACACTTTAGGCCTATCTGGTTTAAATTCAACTTGAGTTTGATGATTCATAGGTGAATAATTGAACTGTTTGAACATAATTTCGGGCCCACTGCATGTTGAATTTATATAAAGAAAGCTTCTTCTTTTTTTCGTTTCAAAATTATTACCGTAACTCGACCTTCCAACTGGAATTCTTCAAGCTTTACTTAAAAAAACGTGGAAAAATACCGGGTACAGGCTTTAACTTTAAATGGTGTAAAAACACAGCATAAGGAATTGTTTCAAATAAAACAAAACAAAACTAGATGTTCAGTTTGTGTGACATCTCAAAAACAAGGTGTTCGAGAGTAATGTCATCAAATTATGAGTGAATGAATTAGTGTCGACAAGTTACCTTAAATCAATCCAAAGTCTGGTTCAGGAGTTAGATTTTTTCATTATAAAAATTTAACTTCCGGTTTGAACTGAAAGTCAAGGTCAAATTGGTTCACACTTTGTGCAGCGTTTGTTGACTTTTTGTAGACCTTAACAATGATGTAAACATTTTACAAACCAATGTCTGGTTAAGGAGTTATGATTAATTTTAATATTAAACTTCAACTTCAACTAAGAATCGAACCGGAAGTGAATGTCAAAAGGGTCACATTTTGTGTAGCGCTTGTTGAAATGTTAAAGACCTTTTTAATGATGTAAAGATTGTAAAAATTCATTGTGTGGTACAGGAGTTATGATTTTTTCAAGTAGTAATTTTCATTTTCCGGTTTGAACCGGAATTCAAGGTCGAATGGGTTCAGATTTTGTATACCTTTTCTTAAGTTGTTACATACTTTCCCAATGATGTATAGATTGTAAAAACCCAATGTGTGGTTTAGAAGTTATGGTTTTTGAAACATTTAATTTTAACTTCCGGTTTTAACCGGAAGTAAAGGTCAAATGGAGTCATATTTTGTGTATGGTTTTAAGTTGTTAAATACTTTCCAAATAATGTATAGATTGCAAAAATCCAATGTGTTGTTTAGAAGTTACGATTTTTGAAACATTAACTTTCAACTTCCGGTTTGAACCCGAAGTCAAAATCAAATGAAGTCACAGTGTGTAGCGTTTGTTAAGTCTTTGGAGCCCTTTCTGATGAAGTTTAGATGATAAAAATCCAATGTGTGGTTCAGAAGTTCTAATTTTTTTAAGTATTAAATTTCATCTTCTGGTTTGAACCGAAGGTAAAGGTCAATTGGGGTCACATTCTGTATATCGATTCTAAGATGTCACATACTTTCCCAATGACGAATAGATTGTAAAAATCAAATGAGTTGTTCAGAAGTTAAGATTTGTGTTAACATTTCTTACTTTTGATGAAATGTTCGGATCGGACGGAAACTGCACGGCCGGTCCGATCCGATAAATAGTTTGGCAACAAGAATATAATTTCACAACCTTGACGAGGGTAAGCTTTTGTTACACAACATTTCCATCTCGCTATAAAGTATGAAAAACAATACATTTTGTCGTCACGGGGCCGCAAAAATACCTCTTATTATCCGTGTTCTTGTTACGACCGTGCTCGTATCTTCCGTTTTTTAAGACATAGAAACACGCATGGGACAGTTCGGGACCGGTGAACCTCGTAATTAACCGGCGTCTGGTATCTTCCGAGCTCGTCTTAACGAGAGAGTCGACTGTACAGTAAAAGTAATTGTTAAACAGGACGCCATCCCAACCCTTTTCCTAGTTAGTGGGAAGTCGAAGGAGTTAGGTCTACCTGTAGGACCTAGGGGAGCATTTGCCAAACGTGACAACATCAGGGTAAGTTTGAATTGAGGGGCATGTTTTCTATTTGCGCCACTCGTCACGATTTTTTGTCGACAGTGCGATTCACCGTGCACGAATCCGAGTGGACCGTCCACAGCCTTCCTCTGCAGGCTGATCCATGGTTGTATGTAGGCTAGCAGTTTTACAGCCCGACCCTACAAAACCGCCCGACCCTACAAAACCCCCTGACCCCATTTTTTTTTTTTTTTTTAAATCATAAAAACGGTATTTTTAATGATCTTTTCAGTCAAATTTGGCTCCCAGATTTTTCAGTTGATATTTTGTCAAAATCCATATGTCGGAAACAGATGATTGAAGAAAGGTTATTCATGGCAAAACACTGAAAATTCTTCGAATATTAACTTAGGTTGCGAAAATGTCATCTAGGAGTTGAAAGGGTTTAACAAAACAATTAAAAACATCAAAATCACACAAACCCTTTGTTTTATTGTGATTATGATGATATCTTTATTCTTTATTTTATATTTTGCCATGTCAAAAAAAACAAAACAAAAAAACAAAAACCGCCCTCCCTCCAAGGCATTCAAGTTTCAACGTACGTATGTGGATATAATTTCTTGAAATAAGAATAAGATCGTGACTACATGACACAATTTGAATCTGAGAAACGATTCATGCTTGAATCGTCTCCCATAACTGCGTTGTTTATATACCCCCCCCCCCCCGCACCCTCAATAAACACTGGTGGACCTGGTAAATCAAGGACTTCTCTTTGTTCTCCCCATTGTTGAGAATGGTGCCCAAATTCAAACCGAGGACATCTTCAGTTTCAGTCAAACCATTCGGATCCGATTTGTTTAAGCCCTCGGATGTTAACGGGTACATATTCACGTTTATGACTGGTGTAAATAATATAAGACTTCACATCAAAGACCACGTTTTGAGAGCAAGTCTCCATGGATTTGTACACACCAAAACCGAGCACTTCCCCTCAGAAGAGGACATTATACAAGTATACAAATCGGAATCCCATTCCAAGCATCACCCCTCCCCAAACTTCTCCAACCAAGGACCTTCCTCCCACCACACTTTTTCAACAATGTGAACCCTACTGATCCCTCTGTCGATAGGAATGGTAGATTGTCCATTTTGTTGTAAGTTGTTAGTTTAACAGCTTTCTTATGACAAGCCCCTTCACAAAACCAGGATTCTAAATGTCTTTAATTTAAGTAACTTGATCATTGTAACAAATATTTTAAACGACGCATAAACTGAAAGGCTTTTTTTTTCATTTTGATATTCAGCTTTAGAGTTATTTTGTGTTTCAAAGTCGACACTGACGAAACTCTTTAAACAAAGTCAGTCTATAATATTGGTGTGATTGGTCTCATTTACATCTAGTCTCACTCGCTCTCTTTCTCTAGAAGGAAATGCAGACCGGTTTTGTTACTTGACACTTGCCACTGAAAGTCAACGCTTTCGCTTTCGTGTTTCCTGTTTGTTTGCAAATCGACCAGCTTTGTTGTAAATTATACAAACAGTACCAGAACTTGACTTCAGCTAGATCTAGGTACAAGGTGATTGGGAACTCAGCAAACCGCATACAATTTCCAAGGGATCTTCAATTTCTTTGGAAAAAAAGTAGGCTACAACAAGAATGTGGAAGGAAATAGAGAGAGGGGAAGGAAACAAGTCGCATAAGTGGGTGTGCCTTCATATTCACTACCTTATGGAGCCGAGAACAAAACAGAAAAGGGAAAACAAAAGGTCTCCATCGAAGTTGCAAGAAAATGATGAAAGAAAAAACACCCTTGTTGTACAAATTCGTGTGCTTTCAGATAGGAATAAAAACTTCTTGCAAGAAGTTTTTATTATTTTAGTGAGAAATTACCTCTTTCTCAAAAACTACGTTATACTTCAGAGGGAGTCGTTCCCTACAATGTTTTATACTATCAACAGCTCTCTGTTGCTTGTTACCAAGTAAGTTTTTCACACACACACAAAATAATCCTGTTGGGGCCGTTGGTACTGGCCGCCCAGCGACTACAGTCTCCAAAGGGTTCAATTATATTTTTGATAAGAATAGACCGTGCAAGTCTCGCGCGTATTCGAACATTTTTGGGACCACTTTGGTCCCACGTACGATGCTTTAACTAGTCCAGCGTTTGGACCGTTTTCGTATAGCTAACTACGCGCAGCGCTCAGCAGTACGCCCTCAACGTCACGTCAAGACACAGTCCAAAAGATGAGCCCAGATTTTTGCCGGGTCTCTGAATTGGCGGGCAAAGCGCCCTCAACGCGGAGGGTTTCCGTGTGATCGGGAGAGCTATTAATGATCGGGAGAGCTATTTAATAAAGAACGTCCAGAATCTGGACTATGCTTTAACGCGTGAAGGAAACAAACTCACGCGCTTTAACGGGTCCCAATGTTCGAATACGCACGAGACTTGCACAGTCTATTAGACTCAAGTTGTAATGCCCACAAGCATGTATACTATCATTTCTCATTCCATCAATTACATTACATGTAGTGGGGCAATCTGTGAGGGCGTTAAACTTGAAAAATGTGCAAAGGGGGTCACAGCAGGTATATTTTCAGCTTACTTATTAGTGTACAAATGAACGACACGTTAAAAGTCTGTACATGCAAAGTGTAGTGGGTCCTGTGTATAAAAAGTGTATAAATAGACTTACCTTTAGAATCAGTGAATTGGAGATCAAACAACTCCTGGAAGTTGCAGTGCAGCTTTGTGGAGAACGGAGCTTTCCTTCTGGTTTTATACCACTCCAAAAATACAGGGGCGGATGTTCCATGGTGTTTATGGAGCAGTCAACATGTGCCATTGATGATTGGAGGTTAAAAGTCGACTGTTTCCTTTAGACACTTTATACTTGGGAGTGTGTATGTTCATGGTACTAATAGGGAAACAATGCTTGTTTACAGAGTTCATGGTGTTTTCTGGGGAAAATGTGATTTGATACCTGTTTAACAAATCGTCGCTCGTACCACGAAGTGATCCTATCTGTACAAAGTTTTGCAAATCATTTGTTTATACAAATTATACTCAATACTGTTAACATTTTCAGCAAGTTTCATTCCTTATACGTAATGGTTTCGTAATTACACTAATTAATATGAACGACGTATCACTAGATTTGCCATTTTATAATTTCACGAAGTGACCTATCTAGTTACATTATGTACAGTTAAAAGTGTGCACATCAAAGAACAAAATTATGTTTGAGATGCATAATTTATCTTTAAACCACTCGCTAGCGCAACTGTGCAATGAGAGACTTTCTGCCAAAGTAAACATTCCCTGGAAAATGGATGTGGTTTGCTGAGTGCCCTTGTACCTCAGCTGGTACAACAAATTCTCGACCTAGCTAAAGTTAAGTTCGTGTGATGTTCTATGATTGAAAACACATCTGGTTTATTTGGTGATTGCCTGCGAATATATACAGGAAAGGGAAACAGTGTGGATGATGTATTGAGCTATATCCCTCCCCCGCCCGATACCAACCGGTACCAGCCCCCACAGGGGCGGATCCAGGATTTTCCAAACGGGGGGGGGGGCGTGAAAATATACCAAGCAGCGAAATAATAAATGAAGTTTGTTGCGCCTGCCTAACACAAAGCTTCCCCATTTCTCCCTCCCCTTCTCTCTCTCTCCCTCTTTTTTTCTTTTCTCCCTCTTTTTTTTTTTTTTTTAATATGAAAAAGGGGGCGTGCGCCCCCCACGCCCCCCCCCCCTGGATCCGCGCCTGCCTGCCTACGATTTGTTTGGTTTTCATAATATGTAAAACATCGTTAGTATACAAACCTGTAAACTAATTGAGCAAGTTTGATAAATGCACGAATGTATGCTTCACTACATCAACTAATAATAGGCCTATTGTATATAGATCTCTACGTCTTGCACTTCCTGCAAAATTTGTGTTCTTATATTATATAAATCCCCGCCCTCCCCACCCCGACTGTATTTACACCACTTGGTACAAACTTCAACAACATCAATTTTACCTATTGTGCATTCAAATTATGTTTTGTCGTTAATATTTGGGGCAGTTGTGACAAGCCTAACCCTCGATCCTTCCAACAGTCATAACACGTTAGACCGGAACGTGACCAAAAAGACCTAGGAGTATTGTGGGTGCAATATTCGTGACCCTCAATCCTCCCGATGGTTGTAGACCAAAGGTTTATTTTGGACGATTTAAATTTTAGCACAAGGTCCATCATAGCTCTTTAATTTGTAGGTTTACTAAGGAGGGATATTGACTATGGCGGCCCTGAAGGGACATTGAGCAAAAATATTGAAGTAAATATTCATCACAAATCTCACGAATTGGACTCCAAGTCGTGAATAACGACGCCAACAATCTGAAATGGTTTTGAGTACATCACAGTCGGTGAGGAAATTCATAAGTGCAACTGTTTTTTTAACCCATTGAAGTAAACATCGTTTCCAGTACTGCAATATTTAAAGTTTTGGCGCCAAACTTATCTGAGGACACTGTAATATAAAGAGGAAACAAAGCGTCAACCCTAAAAATTGACACCCTTAATTGGGTTTCTTGTAACCTGTTTTCTTAGTTGGGTTAATGGGAATTACAAGTATTTTTGAATTTTTGTGTTCCCTTCAGAACTTGAATATAAAATGAAATTGTTACTTGATATAACGTTCGCGTTGTTGTTTTGCAAGTAGACATGTATTAGCGGTATAGACTTAATTTATTTAATTTGTCTACTTGGAGACAATTTATTGCAAGTGTGTGTGTGTGTGTAAATAAATTTTGAAGTTGTTTCACCTATTAATCGTAAACAAAGCCCACTATGTGCTCAACACCCTCCCCCGGTTCCTGTAAGTCACCCAAAACGCCCAGTCCTGATATTATAGAAAGTCCCGAGGTGTGAATGACAAAAGAGTTTATAAAATAATCTCAATTATGGAATTCTACTCCAGGCTAATTGAACTGATTGGTTATGGTGCATATACAGCACCATAACATTTGGCTGTTTGCATATCACATCCCAGGGGTGCGTACACTCAGGCAGACTATTTGTCCCGTTCATTTTAATGATCACCTGGAATGTCAGCTAAACCCGGGTTGGTTTCAAATCATTGATGAAAAACTGTTAAAACCATTCGCATCATGGGTTCCTGACCCAGAGGCAATAGCATGTGATGCTTTCTCATTTTCATGGTCGAATGAGACATGCTTTCCCACCGTTTTCCGTCATTTACAAGGTACTTCTAAAAATAGAAGAGGATGGCACGATGGGAATAGTAATATTCCCACTTTGGACAACCCAACACTGGTTTCCACGGCTCTGCGGTTACTAATGGCAGCTCCACTAGTCCTACCGAAAAATGGCGGACTACTTCATCTACCGTATGCTCCAGAAAGCAAACACCCCTTGGAGGGGCAAGTCAAGGTTTGTGCAGCACTCTTATCCGGCAATCCCTTATTATCAACATTATCCTCCATGCATGGAGACAGAGTACAAAACTTCAATACGCATCTGCCATCAAAGAAATGGCTGCACTTCTGTTCTCAACGATCAACTGATCCAGTTCAAGCAACTTTGACTGTATGCCTTGATTTCCTCACCAAGTTAGTACAGAATGGTGCAGAATATAGCTCTATGAACACTGCACGCAGTGCAATCTCAGCTCTGCTCTGGTCAAACAGTGACAGGATAGCCAAGTTCGGCAATCACCCCTTTTAGTTAACCGCTTTATGCGTGGGGTATACAACATCAAGCCGCAGACAACCTCGTCCCCATGGTTTACTTGATTTCCAACCATGTTTACAATAGTAAACCTTGGCAGGGAAACTCCTTACTTGGACCCTGATTGGACAACGACTGGTGTACAAAAGTCTAACGTAAACATGTTAAGTTGTACTCATTCAGTATTCACCATGTTCACAGCCAGACTGTTCTAATTTGCATATATACGTATCCAACAAATTTGGATATGCAAATGATCCAATACCAGGGTGAGAGAGCGGTCAACCTCGTACTGCTCGACGCACCTTGGGGACGAGGTTGAGCCGCAGATGCCTCGATATTAACAATGTCGGCGTTACTGTTACGCCACATGGAACCTCTATCCTCCATACCACTATAAACTATTGTGCTTATGTGCACTCTACTGGACAAAGAGCTCAGACGCTAGCTATGTACGATTTGGGAAATATGACAGTCGTGAATAAAGCAGTTCACACCAAGACTACTGACCTATAACAAAAACCTGTAAGCCAGGCGAAAGTCGACCAGTTGTCGTTCTGTCGGCATACCCGCTTGACAATTATGTCTCAAGTTTTTCGCCTTTAAAAAAAGAGCAAAGGGTTTATATGGAAAACATGTGTATCTGGAAATAAGCTAAATAAAGTGAAAGGTGATGAGGTGGTTCATTTTTAGGTGAAAAGACTAAGTAAGAGATAGCTCTGTGAAACATGTTTGAATACATCAATGTTTTTTTGTTGGCCGCAAAAATGGTGCATTTGGAGTTACAACAATCTGCAATTTAACATTATTCCTAGAATTTGCAAGTTACTTCTTGGCAAACGAATTGTATTGGCATAACGGATATATCGAGACAAACGTTATTTTGATAGCTCAAACACAGCATAGGCCTATACGCCGTTCAGATTAGTCCGATACTTCGGTTTAATAATTAAAAAGAGCGCCCTCAAATTTGCTTGAGACGAGAGCAAAACATCAACAAATAATTATAACATCAGCAGATGACACGGGGAACATTGACAGTAATAAATTAATAAAACAAATCTAACAACTTTTGTTTCGATTACAGTGCTTATAATTATCCATGTCATAAAGCTTTTTAAAATAGTTTTCTTAAAGTTACACCTACATCAATTACGCTTTGATGAAATCTTAAGCTTGAAACATTGTTACTTCGGACTTTACACTTGATTGTTATCTATTAAATAATAAAAGGACATCACTCACAGCAAAAAGAGGGGTTTAAATGCTAAACTTGTTTGTCAATGGACAATATTTATACGTGAATAGGGATACCTGCAAAGTTGTTGCTCATTTGCTAGTGTATGAAACCATTGTTACTCTATAACATGTAAATTAAACTTGTGATATTTAAAAACTACTTGACCCACTTGTTTCTTATTGGTTACTGGTGACCGTTCAAAACTGACCGTCAATTTTGTGTAATTAGATGAATGTTGTACCTTAGGCCTACGGAATATGTACGTTAAAATAATATTTTTTCTAAAATAAACAGGGCCTACAAAATATTAAAACCCATAGGCTGGGTCAAGATAACCATGGGATGACCATGGGTGTGTTCTTTACGTGTATTGTAACAAAAGAGGCCCTCAGTGTTTAATTTGAACGGCAATAAGTCGAAATCATTGCCCAATAGGCCTAAACGAAAAAGAAAACAAAAACTTGCAACAAATTCATGTGCGCTTCGATGAGTAAATTATTTTGATGTCATCATTGAAAATAGTAGTAGAAATTCAATTTACATGCAGGTCATAGTGTAGGCTTGAATGCCTATATAAATGAAATAGAATGACTGGTTGAAGCCTGAATGAGATAAACGGAATCATGTGTGCACGAAAACGAATTGAACGCAGTAATTACGGCTGCCAGCTAAAAAACCTAGTTTGGGATTGGGGTAAACGCCTAGTTCGAGAGAGGGCGGTACAACTTTTTTATGTTCTGATTTTATGAAATCTTTTGTAAGAAAATTATACCATGTGATTTTAGCTCTCTGGTAGCGTTCACTCCCCTATTTTTGTTACGGAACAAAGACTGGAATTTCTTTCATGTCATTGGGTTAACTGCAATAAAATGTGAGAACCCGTTTGGATTATGGGAGCGTATCCCCCGTGATGAACCCTGACGTCATCCAGTCACGAGGAAAAGGGCAAAGTTCACTGACCTTTTGAGATGTAGGAAGTTCAACCCAATGCTAAAGTGTGTGTGTATACAGAGGTTGCAACAAACACAGATATTTTACTCGTTTTTTTCCGTCAAATATCTAAGCTTTAGCACGGTTTTCCTAACATTTCCAGACATTGGTGGGTTAGTCCTCGGGTGCACACTCCGAAGAATTTATGCACGGTCGAGAATAAAGGCGCACGAAAATGATAGCGGCAATAAACAGATTTCTGGACTGGCTGAAAAGCCTGTTTTGGAAGGAGGAGATGGAGCTGACGTTAGTTGGGCTGCAGTACTCGGGCAAGACAACGTTCGTTAATGTGATATCGGTGAGTCACAAGCTACTAGTAGTACTACTAGTCTGTCGTAATTTAACCCTCAACATGTCATGTTTATTGTGATTGTTAAATACATAAAAGTAAATAGCTTAAGAAAAGAGAAGTAAGCAAATTAGCACTTGAAAATTATTACAAATAAAAGTCTCGCCGTTCTTAAAAATAAAAGTGATTACATTTTCACCATGTTCACACATTATGATTGTATAATTATTAATTACTTGAATGTACTGTGCAGGCCTAGAGTAGTGAGTTAGTACAAAGTCATTCAGTCAATAATATAATCATAAAATAATCAATATTTATAAATATTATCGAATATTCATCAAAACAAATACTATCTAGTATCTGACTATATAATATATATATAGCGAGGCTTACTTGGAGTGCTGAGTATGCACAAATTTTACTGGAATGTTGCGTGTGGAATATTCTCACTGTCTAGTCCCATTTAAAATAGTGCCAATCCAATTCTTATTCTTGGCCCTAGCATCAATGCAATCATATCTCTGTGCCCGTGCGCAGTAATTTTCGATCCGCCTTGTTCTGATCATGAAACTTACCGACCGATGTATTAAAATGCTACAGGACAGTACTTGTTGTAGATATACCCAACTGCCTGGAAGTGGAATTCATTGGGAAAACGATCAACAATTTTTGGGGAAAATCAAATGCTTTTTGGGAGTGAATTTTTGTACCTATCTTAATCTAATGTAATTTCAGCTTGCTCTTTCGAAAGCGTACTCGTAGACATTCTCATTATAAGTAGGTTCACAAAATTGCTTTTTAATGTTCGAGGGATCGAGCACCAGTCCCAACATTTTGGTTCGATAACCATACTTTTTCGGGTTCCCTTAACAACTGTACACCAAGGATGCGATCAACTGCTGCGATTTAATGGGGACCAGACTAATTAACTCAGCACGCCGAGTGCAATCAAGTTGACGGCTGTTTTTTGTGAAAACATTTACATCTTCTTTGCATGGCAACAATTGTACGATGCGTGATCCCGGGCCCGCTGCCGCACTGCATTTAGCCTAAACATTGTAACTTTCTAATCTTACTCTTCAAATTAATTTGCAAGGCCATTTTCATTTTGCAAAGGGCACTGACTTCCATTGTAAAATCTGAGAGTCTATGGGAAACTTTTGAAGGGGCACCAAGGCCAAGACCAGGGGCAACGGAGGCCGTGGCCTCCGTGTAATTCTAGGCCTGTTGCACTGCACCATACATAATACTAGGCCTATAATATTAGGAAAAGGTGCCGATTTTGACCACCATCTTTCAACTTATTATGAGTCAATGACCAAAGATTATGAGAAAGTAAGATATTGATTTGGGTCTAACAAGTTTATAAAAAAGGCAGTTGGATACAGCATCTTACCTACAATGTTCATCATGTAGGCCTAGTATTAGATATATTGTAGTACTATGTAGTATTACGAAAGAATGTTTCTAAGCGAAAAATTACTAGTACACTACTAATATTTAACTGCTATCGTTCGGAGCCATTTTGCTTTCTGATGGCATGCTATTTGATACTCAAGGCACATGAGACCATCAGTGAAACATGTAGCCTGATGCTTGCACATTCCATTAAAAAGGCCGTCTAGGGCATCGAGAAAACAAAGCCTTCCAAACAGAAGGGTTAAAAATGTATCAGGATGTATCAAAATCCTCCAGACCTCCAAGATCCTCTTCAGGATGTTGTCCGATTGCGAAGGATTGAGATCTGTAGACCCAAAAAAGAATTGCCTATTTATTGGGCCAGGCATATCAATCGTATCTCAGTCTAAACATTCTGATGTTGGGTTGGATGACAGAGTGGGGGATAGTGGAGGACTGAGGTTGCCGGGGCAAGTGGACCAAGGGAGTAAGTGCGTCTCATTTACATGCGAAACTAAACTACATGTCATGAAACTTGTTTCCATTTTGTAACAAAATCAACATTTGTACATAATATATTATAGGCTAAGTGTGCAATATCTGAGTTGTGGTTGTAGATTCTGTGCTGATTTCTTTAGTTTTGGGTTCTGGAATAATATTGAAAAATTCTTTTTTTTCTTTCTGGAATTACAGTCCGGTCAATTCAACGAAGATATGATCCCGACAGTAGGATTCAACATGAGGAAGCTTACCAAGGGAAATGTCACAATCAAGGTAGATTTATAATGATTGCCACTTTCTTCTTTTTCTTTTATATATTCCTCTGCATCAGGCATTACACTATTTGGTTTGTTATGCCTATTTGGTGGGTTCTTGTGCATGTGTCAGATGAACCCCTAGTCATGAGCGTTGTATACTCGGTAGGTACTTAACCACTTCAAATGGCGTGTTTATGTGCACATTTTTGGTGGGCAATCTAAGAGCGGACTTTATTAACGCCATGAACAACTTTGGATTTTCCTCAATTTTTCGCTGACATCTGGATCTGACGTTTATACCTACCAGGACTTTCCAGTGTGTAGCTCGCACAGTCAGGCACCTACCGTGATACGCTTCGTTTCACCCATACAAATAGCGACAACAGGTTCTGGAAAATATGCCTTGTAAATTCCCTTTCCAGGGGTTATTGTGTAACCCGCATTCCAAACCTTTGTCCTGTTGTTGTACAAATGTTGCATACACGCATGGACAGGTTGCCACCATTGTTCGTCGTTATATTCGGCTCAATGGGAGGTAAGTCTGAGTGTTCCGAGATTCCAGCATACCATGGCAGATTTTCGGCTGTTGCTCATAGCCGAGGTTCTGTGAATCACGGTGAGTGTGCCTACTCAATTTTCTCACATGACAACATCAAATCCCAGGGCTAAGTATGAGAACCGTTGTTGTCCTTCCTTTGTCAAATCCGGGTTTCAACGATATTTTCAAAGGAAAACAATTATTCAAAAAGTTCCGAAAAATCTTGGCTTTTGTGTGAAAGGAACGGGTTTTTGATAAAAGCATTAGGCACAAATCCATGGCCATGTCCATGTCTTTTGCCCTGGGCTACTGAACCGTGACCCCATGGACTGCATTAAACAGTTGCCTGTGTACACGCAATCCACTACAGTGTCTCACCACACATGGCGTGTTGACATGACCACCGCCAACACATACAGAAACTTGAATGTCAGTTTATAAGACCATGGCTGTGTGTTGCATAAGAGTTCTGCGTGTTATTGGTTCCTTCAAAGTGAACTGGTGAAGACATCTGCTCTAGAATGCGGGGGTTGAGGGTTCGAATCCAAACCGAGTAGCCTATGATTTTCTTTTTTGCAGGACTCGGAAAGTACTGAGTATACAGTGCTAGTAACATGGCTTTAAATGACACATTAAAAACCAAAAAATATTCTTTATTCTGATGCAATTGTTACATAAAATAAACATGTAAATTGGCAGGTTGCTAACATGGCTAGCCTATCTAAGAAGTGAGTTGGACTGGCCAGAACTGAAACACTCTTAAGTTGCATTCATATTCATCAAAGCTAGTGACTAAATTGAATAATTTCATCCTTGAGAGGGCAAGGCCGTTTTCATTTTGCAAAGGACACTTCCATTATAAAATCTTAAAGTCTATGGGAAAGTTCTGAAGGGGCACCAATGTCAAGACCAGGGCAACAAAGGCCGTGTAATTGAAGGCCTGTAATTAGTTGGCAATACAGGCAGATTATTCAAATTGAACTAGACAAAAGCTCTCTTGATGAGTCTTTGTAAGCCAGACAGGTGATCAAATTGAGCCTTGCATAATTTGTTGAATAAATTAACTCATGTTGTACTCGTTGAACCATAACATTACAGATTTGTCATCTAATACACACTTTGTATAGAATTACAAGCTCTTAAATTATACGGTTTAGGTGTTCAAGATATTTTTCAATTTTTATTCGACTGTAATCAGCAAATTTTCAATTTAACTGACTTAAGGCTTGTCGTGGCCAAGTGGTTAAGAGCACCAGACTCAAGCTCTGGTGTTTCTGATCAGCAGAGTGTGGGTTCAAGTCCCGGTCATAGGGCTTGTGTCCTTAAGCAAGATACTTTACTATGATTGCTTTTTCCATTCGGATGGGACATTAAGCTGTAGATCCCGTGTACTAGCTGACAAGGATTGGTAGTGCACGTAAAAGAACCCAGAACACTTATCGAGGAAGAGTAGGGGGTTAACCCCGGTGTTTCTGGTTCACATACATGTAGCAAGCGCCGTTGTTTATAAGTTTCCTCAGGCTTGCGAGCTACAGTGATTAGGTTCACTTATGAGGCATCCTTGGTTTCATTACCAGAAATATTATAATTAGTAATGGTCACAACAGTAGCTGCAGTGATATTTGTCCATGTACATGTACAGAGCTTTGCTTGACAACAATCTATTAACCGTTCCTATTCAGTACTACTTCAATATTATGTTTTATAAATAACAAGTGGCACCAAAATTACATGTACTTTTAGGTCTAAGCTTCAATCATTTTTGAAGTGGCCAGCACATAACAAGTCCGACAATTACATTTTCTAAATGTATACTTTTCCAACCTTGAAGCTTTTCTGTGAAAACCTGATCTATCTTTCTTTGTTTATTTCCTTCCAGCTTTGGGACATTGGAGGTCAACCGAGGTTCAGGAGCATGTGGGAAAGATACTGCAGAGGAGTAAATTGTATTGTGTAAGTTGTGTTTGAATTTTGTATTCTGACGGGTAGGAAAACACCAGGTTACCCTGTTTTGATCAGGGTCCAATTTTATGGCTCTGCTTACCGCGGAATTCTGAACTTACGGCGCCCTCAGCCCGATTTATTTTTGCCCTCGGGAAAAAAATTAGAAACATTTAAAAATCCTGAAAAGTATCCTGAAAAGTCTATCAAAACCTACACCATGTTAACATGTGTCAGCCCTTGTACTCAATAAGTTATTCCTACTTTTTTCCAAGGACCAAATATTATGCCTGGCACCCTATAAACCACATAATTTTATGGGCAGCAAGCACAGATTTCCTTGGTAAGCAGAGCCATGAAATCGGGCTCAGGTGATCGGACTTCAGCCGAACACCTCTAGTTTTGTGTGTATTTTAACCTGAAGTACTCTATGAAGGCAACTGAGAAAATTTGCCTCAATGCCCCTGGTCAGTGTCTTGGTGCCCCTTGAAATGTCCCAGCACAAATTTGCATTTCTCTCATTGAGGTGCCCTTTACTGAGGAAAATCTGCCAAACAATAACAAAGTATCAGGCCTGTGTTATGTGTTAAAACCCTCAGCATCAACTGCAGTGATGAGAAATCTAATATCAGAATTCAGACTTTGTTATGTCTGCCTGGTGAAAAAGTAGCTGGTTTGTATCTTCAGATTTGAAGAGATTTATACCCTTTGATCTACTTCTCTATCACTGGGGATACTGTTCCTAAAAGCTCCTTGAAATATGTAACTGAAGGTGCTAGCAAATTCTAGAAATGCCATCATTTTCAACATTACCTCCTACAATTTGGATCCCATATTCAGACACTTTTGTCTGGAGTGACTCTGATCCTTGCAACTGTCATGATAATATTTTCCAGTACGTTGACTGGCTGATTGAAACCATTCAACTGCAAGGGATTGTGTATGGTGGCCAGCTGTACGCAAAACCACAGTGGATGACCTTGAGTGGTCAGACAGTAGGAGGGTTGACTGTTTACTGTGCACTAACCACATGTTATCAGACTGCAGGCTGGCATAGTGCTTGTGTCATTCAAAGCCACAGTGGATGATATTGAATGGCCACACAGTAGGAGGGTTGACTGTGTACTGTGCATTCACCACATGTTATCTAGTACACATGTAAGCAGGCTGGCTTAGTTCATTAAAAACCATACTACATGGTGTTCAGTGGTCAGACAGTAAAGGATTAATGTAAAAAAACTTTTGATTATAACCATCAACATACAGTGTACTCATTGTAAAAAATTATAATAATAATTTATTGAAAATTAAATGACTTAAGATGGTTGGGGTTTTTTTTCGTTTCAGATACATGGTAGATGCAGCTGACCATGACAAACTAGAAGCATCGACAAATGAGTTACACAACCTCCTCGACAAACCACAATTACAAGGAATCCCAGTAAGTTCTTGGACAAATAGTTATTGACCCCGTGCACAACGCGGAACGCACCTCTGCAAAATGTGCATCTGCCTTTTTTTTTTTCACAGGACTCGGGGAAAGTACTGAGTATACAGTGCTTTACAACATCGATGTACGGAAGAACCAAACATAATATTCTTTATCCCCGATGCAAATTTAACATCTATTAAAATTGGCCTTGGCTTGTACACGTTCTTCAGAGACCGTAAGGCCTTCTCAGAAAGAAAAAGTGTCTGTCATAAGAAATGGTTTTGAACGATGAAATGGGTGAATAAAAGAGTGGCGACAAGCTTTTGAATTGTCGTTTAAACTGGCAGGGTCGTGGCTGTGCGATAAAGGACCAAATCGAAGGCCTCGACCCTGCAAGGTTTTAAACAGCCTTTTAAGACCAAGTAACTACTCTTTTATTCCCATTCTTTTTATTCCCATAAATGCCCTTTTTGTTAAAAAGCGTAATAATGTTGGAAAATCTGTGAAACCTTTCTGGAAATTTCCAATTGTTGTCACATCCTTGGATTCCGTTTCGCAAAGGGTCAAAATGCATGGTAGCTAATAGATTTTACAATGAGCACCGGTATGTATTGATTGCGTTATCGCGTAAATTAGTGCCCGCATAAGCTTGCGTGTCACGCGTATGTTTAAAGACTCCTCACGTGATATCCTCTCGACCAATCAGAATTGATAAACGTATGCCAGCTTTGGAGCCGGAAGTAGCGAAGACTTTGGCTGTGCAGCAAGATACGCAATGACTTATCAACAGGATAATGTGTCTATTTTATGTTGATGTTTTGGTTGGCTTTTGTACATAGGGCCTATTACTGTATGATGACACAGCACCTTGTAAACCTTTATAAGGTGCTACATAAATGGGTCTTATTATTCAAAAGATGTGTATAAAAAAACCTGCAATAACATGCTTCTGTTTGTTCAAGCGCCTTGAGAACCTATTGGTAGATCCGTGCGCTATATAAGACTATATATAATTATGTTCTAGAGTATATATTGTTTGTATTTATGCCAAACCATTCCAGTGTTTACACCAGTACCGGAGCCTTGCATGTGGGTTTTCAGCCCCTGCCTGATTGTGTGGGTTTTTTAATTATATTGGGGTTTCCCACAACATCTAAAACTTTCACATTTCTTCAACATCTTCTCTACACAGGTATCTTGTTGGCCAACGGCTCGCAGTGCTAGTCGCTTTGGAGTGTCCCTTTTTTTCATTCCCAGAAAGATGAAACAATAATAACAAGAAGTTTATTCTTGACGAAGGTAGAACTTGAAAGAAAAAATATAATTTCAAATTTTGGTTTCATCTTGTCTCCTTGCAGGTATTAGTGCTCGGGAACAAGAGAGACTTGCCCAACGCTCTTGATGAGAAGCAACTGATAGAGAAGATGAACCTTTCAGCCATCCAAGACAGGGAGATCTGTTGCTATTCCATCTCATGTAAAGAGAAAGAAAACATAGGTAAGAAATTACAGACTTTCCGACTGTCCTGTCTTTCCTGGGACTGTCTCAATTTCCAAGTTTATAATGCCTAAAAACCGGGATGTCCTCTTTATATACTTATTTATATACCACACACAAAGATCCTTGTCATTTGATTGGTGGAACACGGTCATGTGTCGTACTTTATTTTGCCATGTATTTACTGCTGCGATTGAGGCTCCAAAATTTTATATAGTAGTCCTATATTTATAAATATAGAACGCTTGGGACACTTGACAGCGTTCTATATTTATAAATATAGGACTACTACCCATTTGTCTCAGCAAGGTCTTGTCAATGCAGACAAGGTTGGTGTCTACATGGTGCCTTCCAAGATGACCGTTCCTGCCCATTTGTCTCAGCAAGGTCTTGTCAATGCAGACAAGGTTGGTGTCTACATGGTGCCTTCCACGTTGTTCAGAAGGTTTGTCTTTTTATAGAATAGAGTGTGGGGTGGACACGTTTCCATATCTAATTTTTGCTTATTGTGAGAAAAAAAATCAAATGACAAGGATCTGTGTGTGGTTGTATAAAGCAAATATTGAATGCATTTCGTTAGTGCATTTTCATTGAAACACTCGGTGAAATATGGCTTTTCCATTTCACTCGGCTTTGCCTCTTAATCTTGTGATTATATTCTGCGACAATGCACTCACATGTATACATCCGATTTAATAATAATAATAATAATACACTGCTTTTATATAGCGCTTCACACAGATAGTCCTGATATTTGTATAATACTTAACACACAAACAACCAAAACTGCACTCAAGTCGACACCCTCTGAAATAGAGGGCGCTGTATCATGAGGGTGCTATTTCACAAGCCAGAGATCATGGTCAGCTGCAGCAAGTCTAAATTAAGCACAAATCCTAGACCTTGCTGAGGGCCTGGGCAGCTCGACCCTGAACGTCATTGAACAAGCTGCTCGCGACCCTTGCTCCGCTATGTGTCCCTTTTTCTAGATTTAGGTGGCAGATATGCGAGCACTAGCAGAAGTATTTAAAGGTATAAATCAGGTTTTAAAATTAGATATTTGTAATTCCTATTTCTCTGGTTTTCTTCTCAGATATCACACTGCAATGGTTGATACAACATTCAAAGTCAGGGGGAAGCCACTAGCATCATAGTCTGGGTCACGTGTAAAGGTCAAGGGTTAAGGGTCAAGCAGGACTTCAACTAGGTATTTCATTGTAAATAACCATCCACCTCGTATACATAAACTGGATACCAAAAAAAAGAAGATGTGTAATTTACAGTTTGGTGTAAAGGGGTGAGCCAATCAAACCTAGCATGGAATGGTGTGCTATATTTTCTCATAGGGAAGTTATTTGTTTGTTTTCTTCTACGGACAAACTTTGTATGCACTCCTATGTAACAGTCATTTATTGAGCGCGTAACCCTTAACAAAATCTATATATATATAAATCAGCTTGTACTCCACTTTCAGAAGAATCCATGATCACTGTCGATAAAAGAAATATCGAAAGAAAAAAATGGCAAGAACATTGCTGCTCTGCCGAAGTGCATTCAAAGTTAGATCTTCCTTCTTGCAATCAGCAACATCTGGGGCCAATTTTATAGAGCTGCTTCAGCACAAAATTAGGCTAAGAACCAAACCATTTTCCTTACCACTAAAATGTTACTAGCCAAAACATGTGTGCCATTTCTTGCTGGTTTCCTTAAAATCTTTGCTGAGCTGAAAATGTTAAGCAACATTTTCTGCTCAAAGGAGGTGCACAATATTGGTAAGATTGAAATAATAAAAGCTCACATATTTGCAGCCTACATGGTATAAAGGTGGTCATGATGGAAAACTTCCCTTCAAATATTTTTGTCTAAAATGCTACAGTTTTTGAGAAATTAGTAAAACAAAACCTGACATATTTTGTTAACAGTGAAAACGTATGAGGGGGATTTTCACTGTTTTCTTGTGACTCTGAAGACCGATTGAGCTTAAAATTTCACAGGTTTGTTATTTCATGTAAATGTTGGGTCACATAAAGTGCGGATACTGGTATTGACTATAGACCCCTTGCATTGGCCGCCATCGCTGAGGTCAAACAATGGAAACGTGTACGCGTGTATACGCCACGCACATCTCTCAGCCAATGATAGGTCTTCATTAACCTCAATGAGGGCGCTGTTTGGGTCATGTGACACCATATGCAAGGGGTCTTAAAGCAGCTCTATGAAATTGTGACTTTGTATACTAAACGTTTAACATTTGCCCATCTGACCAAAATGCCATGGGTGTAATTAATGTGTCAGGGAGCAGATGCCATCGCCAGTAAAACGCACACCAAAGTGAGAGTGTTTATAGCTTGCCAATCTTGTGCTCTTGATCGCGTTCCAACTTGGTGCCACCGGAAATTTGTTTTTCATATTTTTGTCATTTCATAACTGAGCAATATATCAATTTTGTTTTGATAAACTCATGTAAAGAGGAGATACCAAGTACGCTGTGATTGTTTTGGATTATTCTTATTATTTTGATTATTTGCCATGATTTGTTTTTTATTGATTTTATTTCTTAAAGTCTGAATTGGAAAAGTAGAAAACCAAAATGAAAGATTTTGTGACACGACATAACAGACTCTTTTCAGGCGACTTTTCAGCGGCTCGACTGATCTCCTGACTGAAATCACTGTCCAAATGTTTGTGCAGTTTCCTCTTTTTATTGTTGAAAATTAAAAGTTGCACGCCTGCAGACTTTATAAACTATGGCTGAATTCTTTGGTTCAGGTTCTGTTAGGAGTAGAATAAGCAGAATATGTAGCTTCCTGGGACCAATTTTAAGGAGCCTCAAAATGTGCATGGCACGTTAAATTGTGCTTTATAGTAGACAAACAGTTTCCCAGCATAAATAGCGTGGGCTATCTCAGGGGCTAGAAATACCCAGTGCACCACTGGCCAGAGTCCAGTAAGTTAACACTGGGCCAGGAATCCAGTGTACCACTGGCCAGAGTCCAGTCAATTTGGCATTGGGCCAGTAACCCAGTGGACCTCTGGGCCAGAGTCCAGTAAGTTAACACTGGGCCAGTAACCCAGTGTGCCACTGGCCAGAGTCCAGTCAGTTTGGCATTGGGCCAGTAACCCAGTGTGCCACTGGCCAGAGTCCAGTCAATTTGGCATTGGGCCAGTAACTCAGTGGACCTCTGGGCCAGAGTCCAGTAAGTTAACACTGGGCCAGTAACCCAGTGTGCCACTGGCCAGAGTCCAGTCAGTTTGGCATTGGGCCAGTAACCCAGTGTGCCACTGGCCAGAGTCCAGTCAATTTGGCATTGGGCCAGTAACCCAGTGGACCTTTGGCCAGAGTCCAGTAAGTTTAGCAGTGGGCCAGGAACCCAGTGGACCTCTGGCCAGAGTCCAGTCATTTTAGCAGTGGGCCAGGAACCCAGTGGACCTCTGGCCAGAGTCCAGTCAATTTGGCAGTGGGCCAGGAACCCAGTGGACCTCTGGCCAGAGTCCAGTCAATTTGGCATTGGGCCAGTAACCCAGTGTGCCACTGGCCAGAGTCCAGTCAATTTGGCATTGGGCCAGTAACCCAGTGGACCTTTGGCCAGAGTCCAGGAAATTTAGCATGGAGTCCTAACCTCACAAGTGAACAAGTCTAGGCTTTCCACTCAGGCAAACATTTGTGTTTTCCACTCCGGCAAACATAAGCTGTGCTGTATACTAACAGTTGCTGGACCGGAACACACTGTATTCAACCTGTGGTCTAGTCGAGATTTTCTTGCAATTCATGCGCTATGTCACTGTTTGTGTTTGATTCGCTACAAAATCTTACTCAGCGGAGACATTTTCTTAGCAGTGTTTTCAGCTTAAAATCAACTCCAATAAAGCTGCGTACCGGTAAGCACATTCTTTTCCTCAACCATAGCGGAATCATTTGCTCAAGCGTATTTCATGAGCATTCAAGAAAATTTGACGGCATTTTGAATGCGATCCGATAGATTTACAGTGTTTGGTCGCTCGCTGTTTGTGAGTTAGCGTGCCTTTTAGCTTGGCCAACTGTAAACAGCATGACGAAATAGAAATTCTGCTAAGAGCTGCTCCGTAAACAGAAAGCGTCTGCTCACAGGCTTTAGGAAGTTGGCCTGTGGTGATCGAGAAGCACCTTGGATAAGCCAACAAGTGAATTATATACCAGTTGACTTTCAGCTTATTTTATGTACATGTACATGATGCCAGGAAAAGGCACATAGTTTGACTGTAGATACTGTGGACTGAGGGAACAATATTGTGTGTGTGTGTAACTGTAACTGTCCATTGCTGGTAACATCCGATCCAATTTTATGCTAGAAGTAGAAAACATAACAGACTTTTTTCAGCATCTTCATAACACTCTTAATTGAATGGGTTAAATTATTTAGAAATATTGATTATACAGTAATGAATGTTTTTGTACATTTATGCATGATACATTGTTTTTTTGTCAGCTACTGCCATTGGGTTTTGGGCTAGTTTTGAAGCACCTTTTTGCACTTTTACCATTGAAAAGTTCAAAATCTCACATTAGCTGCAGCCTAAATAATAATTTGTATCTGAAAAAACCTCTTATTTTATTAAAATAGCTTTTATAAAGACAATCAGTAGACACACGCCAGTCTTCTGAAAGAAAGCATGTAAGTTTAAACAATTTTATGTTGATACAGGTATGAAGCTCCTAATGTAAACCTTATAAAGCAAGTCTAGTGTAGATACACAGAATGAAAGAAATGAAATAATTTGTGAATTCCTAGCTATTTTATTTCATTTCAAGAGTTGATAATCGGGGCAAGTAACTGGAATTGAACCCTCACTATTTAAATGAATTTGTGCTTAAAATTTTCACTGACAATAATGGCCCAATTTCAAAAAGCTGTTTACCGGTAGGCAGATGTTTGCGTTTACTAAAGCAGAGAAATATGCGTAAACAACAATTTATTCAATAAAGAAACAAGAAGATTTCGCGACGAGTGTGCACGTTCACAATGGATTTGCATTGTTGTTGCGTGCATCGCTCATCAGCTTACAAGATCCGCCGGTAAGCTAGCGTGCCTTTTTCTCTGCTTTAGGTGAGCAGTGATTTTAGAGATAGAACTTCTGCTATTGGCTGATCTGTAAGCAGGAAACGTCTACTGACATTGTTTATAAAATTTGGCTCGGGTAGAAGTTTAAATCGTTGGGTGATCAGTTATAAGGCCGTGTCTCGAATTGGCGGCTACAACTACGGCTACGGCTAGATTTCAGCGTCATCATGCATTGAAGTATAGGACGTCCTTAGCAACACCCTAAGCAACGGTCGTAGCCAGAGCGGCCAATTCGGATACGGCCTTGGTTAGAAAAGCATTTGAAACGAGTCAATCTGCTGCTGTTTCAGTGCTAGTGGAATATCCAGCAAAGACACCCCTCCCCCCTTACAAATCCTTGGCTAAAAACCCTACATATTCCACTGTACAGTGCACTTTGTGTATACTTACAACTCTGTTTGCATTTTGCAAATAACACAGCACTTGGGAGGATAAATTTGCACTTTTGTTCGTATTCGTTCAATACGTGAGGTTCATGCATCATTTGAAATTAAATACTGTATCTAATTGTAAATTAATATTAACGGTCAATCTTAGACATTGTGCGTTCTTCATTTTGATATCGAAAAGGTAGTTAGTTTGCAAATCAAGAAACATCACTAGACAGTAGAACATGTACATGTATTATATGCTAATAAGCATTGGTCATTATTAAAGATACTAAATACTTATGTGCAAACCAATTACCGGTATTTAACCACCATCAAAGTTCAGCTTTCTTGAAAGCTATTTTTTTACTTACTAGCAAAAGTGGGAAGTGATCGTTAAAAGAATAATAATAATATGTTACACCTCCTCGAATTCTGATAAACATACCAAACATTTCATGCAAAATTTGTTGGCTGATTGCAGTCCTAGAATAATTTGGAGTGATTTGCATTTAGATTGTATTTCAGTATTTCATGGTATTAATAAAAGTCCTTCCCTGTTTTAGACTCTGCAGGATCCGTAAATAGACCTTTATCATGGGGCATCCATCTTGTATCACGCCCATTAAAATCAGTGTAACCAAAGTGAGGCGGGAAGGGCAAATAGTCTGGTCCATTTTTGGTCTAGATTTGAATCAGTATCTGTTATTACTATTGCACACACAGGGAACTTGACCAAGATGGTGTCGGCATGATAAAGGTCTAAACTCCCACAACTTAGTAATAAGAATGTGTGACTGTTTATCATGTGCAAGTGTGTATACTTAGAAAACGAAATCTAATTTTATTTTGAGCTGCATATTTCGAGTTTGTACTGTCATTTCAAACCTGCTTAACTACCGTTTTCTTGTGATTTTTTAAAAGGTGTATTTCTTCTCCTGAAGATGATCAGAGCATACTGATCGAAACATTGTCTTGGTTCAAGATGCTCCTGTTTGTTATCTAGAAAGATCTACTCCTCTTGTTTATTTCCCTCACCGATAGAGGGCACTATCAACCATGAACCGCTATCACCCTAAGTACGGAAGACATCAATAACAGGAGGGTTTTGAACCAGACTAATCGAAACATTGAGTTGTTAACCTCCAGTTTTTTTCAGAACGGTATCAACTCATATAAAGAGAGATTCCTCCTGTACATGTACATCGTGTTACCGCAAACCTTACATAGATTAGATTGTATCTTTCCTATGTGAAGTTTCAAAACCTTGCTTAACGTTTTCTTACTTTGTATGCCTAAACTGTTCGGGGAAGAAATTTCAAAACAATTTTGCTCCTACCAATCATAAATTCTTTTTCATGTTGTGTTATTGCTATCAAATATCCCTTCTTTTTCATGTTCTCTTTGTTCTGTTATTTTTCTTTTTCTTGATTTTAAATCACGTTGGGACACACTCGACATTCTTTTAACATAATCATTTGATGCACAGTCACAGGACCCAGAAATTTATTATCTGCTTTTTATCACAGAATACTGTGAAAGTTGTATTATTTCTCTTAATTTCTTTTTTACGTGTATTTGCAATACTATCTCTCATTTATTTGTGTTAAACGTGATAATGAAGTTGGGTAAAAAGTTTGAACTCTCTAGAGAATATACTGAACTTAACTTGACTGATGAGCTTAAATTTATTTTTATAAAAGGTGTTCAATGGACCTTTTTTGTTTTTGTTAACAAAGTTTGTATGGGCAGCCTTGACTAGCGCAACATTTTAAAACTGGCACAAATTTTCCGTAAACAAAACACTGAAACCCGTCGCTATGAAGAATAATATTAAGTACATCTGATTTGGTTTTATGCGGTTCAGAGATTTGGCTAAAATGGTAGAATTTGTAATAAATGATGAAATATTGTATTTTGTGGCAGTGAAGGTTGCATGTACTTTTGCCAACCACTGAATGGTGAAACTCTTGGACATCACAAAAGAAAGGTCCAAACACCTGGATGCTGATTATTAAGATTCTTGTTATATAACCTGTTAAAAACATGGTAAATTTTGATTCAGTCATAATTGTGTAACTTGTTTCTTTTCTTGTTTTCTTTTTGTTTACACTTAGAGGAACTATCTTGTCCTTTCCCTGGATGATTTAGTTGCATGGAATTTTCACCCTTGATCCTGGAAATAAAGTCAGATGTAAAGAGTCCATGCATTATTGTCTTTAAAAGGAATTATTGTGGTACCTTTAACACATTTTTTTAAAAGTCTGATGGTTTCGCAAAAGATGGTAATCTTTCATTTGAAAACAAGTTTTGACAGCATAGTTTTGAAAAGTATATTATTAAATTGAATTAACTCTTAAATGAGCTTTTGTTACAAAACAAAGGTTGTTATTTTCTTTGAGTACAGAATATTTTGTGTCATAAAAAAACTATAGGTAGAGTGTATGTTTAAACAAAAACGGGAACCCAAAATAAACAAACTCCCAACACACATAAAATGAAGCTCAATTTTAACAACTTTATTTGATAGAAATAAGATTCTGGTGTATGTCTGTATGATATGTGTTGTCAGTCTTGAATATAGAAATATTAATAAAACATGAATGAATGAATTCTACATAAGGCTACAGACTTGATATTATTGCATCCAGAAAGTGTTCTCAGAGTTGATGTGTTTATATCAAGGATATGGGCTTATAATAGTTGTTCAAGCTTTGTTTTTACTCCCTATTTATATTTTGGGGAATTATTTAAACAATCAGAGAGACTGTTGATAAAACTCCTTTTGGGTAAAGGCTGTTAGAATTGCTAGGGGAGTCTAGGCTACTCGGCAACTTATGTTAGCGCGGTGACGCAGTTAAAGCCGCTAATTCGGAAACGGCCTATAATTATTCGACCATTAAATTGAAATGGCGCCCTCAATGTTGCCACTCGTCAACTTATACGTTAGCGCGGAAACCTCAATGTTGCCACATCGCGTTCGTATTAGGCTCATGAAATCCTTTGCATGTAGGCCTAGTAAAAATTTTAATGCGTTGTTTTACAAATTATCAACTTCCAATTAGATAAATACTTCAAAAGAATATAATTATACGTTGAATAAGGACAGACAACAGCGTTTAGAAATCATAGTCCTTCAGAAATTTCCCATGTTCTTTATGGGCCACCGTAATCCAGATTCTTTCCCACGCACAGAGCGCAGGCCAAATTATTAACAGTAATATTCCAGGTAAATGAAGCGGAACTTAGGAACCTTTGAAACCTAACCAGCTGTGTCTTTTGTTTTAAGTTATGGTCGGACGGAACTAAAAGGAGTGAAAAACAGCCTTCTCTTTATAGTGATCTGATTTCCGAAGGCCCTCGAAAAAATAATCAACAATAACGACGGTGACCTTTGGACTCTTCTGTTTGGTGGCAGGGAAATCCCCTTTTTGTTTACGTATTTTTTCCTCCTAATTCTTTGTTGGGACTTTTATCAATAGATGCCAAAGTGGACTGGCAGAATTTGGCTTAGTTTGCCCTTTAATAAGCAGTCTGGTATTACGATCACCAGCCGCATGCCTCTATTGCCTACCAAGTGAAGACTGAGTAAACACTTGAAGGAAGTAATTATTTCTGGACCTAAACACGAAGTGTGGACAATTTTATTGTGCTAAGATTTTGTTTCCTTCTATTCTACTATTTCTTCCGACTTGTTAGAATGAAGTAATTGTGTTTTTTTACCATTGCATGTATTGCACTAGATTTGTTAATGCTTATGCATCTGCTGATATTTTGAACATTTAAGACGGTCCCTGTATAATTAATAGAAAAGTTTAACTTAACAGAAGATCGTACCACTTTTTAAAAAGGGTACTGAAATTATTTCAAAGGGAAGTATTAGCTAGTTAGATTACATTACGTCAGTTAAGAAGTCTGGAGCACATCGTTTTTATTTTATCCCATCAATTTCCATGTAAAGATAATAGCAAATAAGTAACCTTTTACCTATTTCAACTAGATCGCAACTTTGACTAAGGTTGGCTTCTTACCCACCCTTTTGGTTGGTAGGCCTACTCGTAAAATGGTATATTCCAAAAGTTACTTCCGGGTGTTGTCATGTGTCACGACATGGATTCGTAAATTATCGTCTGCTGTATTAGTTTGGCATGTATCTGGTTTCTGAGTGCTCGTTGGTTGCGGTGCCAGGCCGTCCTGTCTTCCTCTTTTCTTGCTGTTCTGCCATTTTGTGTAAGCTACTGACTGTGGTGATGTGTGAACGAACCGTGAGTGTACACGTGAGGATTTAGTACATTTAGGTAAGGGTACAAATTCGTATTTTATCAGTAGACACTTCAATCATTCTTGAATGTTTGTGTGACCATAGAGAAAGGACCGTGTGACATGGTGTGTGCAGTGAGTGTGTGTCACTGCATACATGGCATAAGGCATGCTGTGCCGAGTGACATTAACCATAGCCCAGAGCAAGGACGTCTACCCTCTTTTAACCCAGCAACGCTGTATTGGTTGTATAAATCCTTTTGCAGCCCAATTTGGACTAAACTGGGATGGTGTGGAAAGTGACGTCAACAGTCAGGTGGATAAGGTGCCAAAGAAAAGAGAAAAGTGCACTATTGACTGTCATGACTGTCTAACATTAACAATCCATGGTCTTCTAGACAACAATTTAAACTGACTGCAGAGTTCAAAAGTCGTATTTTATCAGTAACAGTAGTTCATTCTTCAATGTTTGACCATAGAGCAAGGACCGGTTTGACTGACTCTGTAACTGTGAGTGCTTTGTGTGTGTGATGAGGCATGCTATGCAGGGCCAGTGCCCATATTTACACAATGATAAGCATATTGACTAATGATTGACAGTGTTGTATTCAAACCTCATGTCAAAGTCCGAGACCGAGACCTACTTTCTACTACTATAGACCGAGACCCAAACCGATACCTTGATTGAAAAAAAATTACACTTTGTAAAACAATTTTTTAACTAGAGATTTAGTGTTTGTTGGATCAAACACTAGGTGTTCGGATTTCATTGGGGTCAGTGTTGTGTCAATGTGTGAAATATTTTATTGAGTCGATGAAAAAATTGCTGATAGCTTTTGAAATTTCAAAGTGTAAATCAATTACGTGTATACATTTAGTTTACACGGGAAATAAATGCTAACATTCCTACTTAAGACTGCATTGAGCTCTAGAACGTGTATTAATTGAACATTCTGTTTCAATGTCATGTAAATATTAATAAACTGTACTGTATACAAGACTTTTACTGACAATTCAAAAAAGAGCCTCTTAATATATATATTTCGAATAGAGGGCGCTCCATGCATTAAAGTAGCTTAACAACATCGCTCCCCTGAAATCTTCATCAAAATCAATTCTACGACCCTATTTTACATCTGGGCTGTTCATCTAAGTTAACACAATCAACGTTAGGCCATGGATGATTCATCTGAAACAAAGAAAACCACAAGAAGTGCAAAAGATAAGAGAAAAAAGAGCCCAAAATCCAACCTGACTGCACCAACAACTGGAGACTCCGACCAAGATGGCTGCCATTGTACTTGTCGAGAAGCCATCTTGGATATACATGTCAAACTGGACAAGATTCTCCAAAATCTTGACACCATTGGAACTCGAGTGACTGATCTGGAGGTCAAATATCATGAGATAAACTCCAATGTTAAATCCAACACCAATAACATTGACGATCTAATATCAACGGTAGAGGGGCTTGACAGTAGATGCACTGAACTGACACGTCATATTAACAACAGAGCTGATACCTGTGCACTCGACTTCAAGAAACTTGATGACAAAATGGATGACCTTCAAAACAGAAGTAGGCGAAATAACATCGTAATCCATGGAGTCCCTGAAAGAGCTGAAGGAGATCAAACCTGCGAAGATTTTGTATCTACCTTTTTCAGTGAGCATATGAAGCTGGACGGCGGCTCCAATATTGAAATAGAACGGGCACATCGCACCCCTGGTTCCGCCAGTCGGCGATCTTCAACCGCAGACACATCTAACAATCAACAATCCAGATCCAGACCAAGACCTATCCATTGCAAGCTACTTCGCTACGCAGATCGTCAATACATACTAAAGAATGCAGCCAGATGTCTTAAGCACAATCAATACAAGGGTGCTAACATTTTTATCTCCGATGATGTAACCAACCGAGTAAGAAACGGCCGGAAAGAGCTGCGAGAGAACCATCTACCGGGCATATGCAGAGATGAGCGGGTCAGCTTCGCATACATCCCGATGTCCATCCCAGCAGTCATCAGTTACAAGCTTCACACGGGTCAATTCAAATCCTTCCGTCTAGGGGGACCGAGCCCATTCTAAGCTAAATATTCAAGTTCTGTCATATTTTTGTAAATGTTTTGTTCATTCTTAGTTATCTGTGTATGGATGGCAGCGAAATCAAAGACAGCGAAATCAAAAACTTTGAGTTTGTTTTCTATATTGAGGGGAAATTTTGTAAAGATTCAATTAAATCTAAATGACAACGGAACAACAAAATGATCGGGAGACTTTCTTTGATGTTCACTCAAGTATAGATCCAGATATCAACCTAGATACTCCAAGTACCACTTGTACCTATTTTGACACGAATCAATTTCTTGACACCTATCGTTCCAATACAGATATAAAATTGTTGCATTTTAACTCACGTAGTCTAAGTAAAAATATATGTAATATTCGAAATTTTCTGGAACTTCTTGAAATTTCCTTTCCCATTATTGGTATAACTGAGTCATGGTTAAAAGACATAAACGATCCACTTATTAAAATTCCAGGTTACTGTATTGAAGGTGTTTGCCGACAAAATAAGCGAGGTGGTGGAGTTGCTCTTTACATAAAAGAAGAATACAATTATGTTTTGCGAAATGATATATGCGCTTCTAATATTTCGGAATTTGAAGCATGTTTTATTGAAATTGAAAACCCAGTAACAGGCAACATTATTATTGGAATCGTGTATTAACCTCCTGATACTTCTAATGTGACCTTTACTGAAGCCTTTAATGACATTCTTAAACTCGTGAACACAGAAAAGAAAAAGTGCTATGTAATGGGGGATTTTAACATCAACTTGTTGAACTCGGATACAGACAACCTGGTGCAACAATTTATTAACATGCTGTACACCAATTCATTTTATCCTATCATTGATAAACCAACTAGAATTACCAGTGAAACTGCTACTCTGATTGATAATATCCTCACTAATAATTACTCTAATCACTCTGCTGGTGTTTTAATTACTGATATTAGTGATCATTTACCTGTTTTTATGGTTATCGATAATAGTAAACCTGAGGTTTTAAAAAATGTCAAAAATATTAAGCGTAACTTTTCAAAACAAAACATCGTTTACTTTACTAAGGAAATTAATGACACTAATTGGGACTTTATAGACCAGACCCATGATGTAAATCGAGCATATGATCAATTCCTGGATAATGTACTCCATATTTATGACAAATGTTTTCCTTTTCAAGAGTATAAACGCTGTATAAATAAAACTAAATCACTGTGGCTAACTGAAGGTCTGTATAACTCAATCAAAAGGAAGAATTCACTGTATAAAAAGTACCTTGATAATCCAACATCTCAAAACAAATGTGTCTATGTAAGGTATAAAAACAATCTAACATGTCTAATAAGAACTGCAAAACAAAACTTTTTCATCAACAAGTTTAAGCAAGAGAAAGATAACATTAAAGGGACATGGAAAATCATTAACTCTCTACTTTGTAAATCTAAGATAAAAAAAGATCCTTCATATATTGTTAATAATGACTTCAAGACAAGTAATGATGAAGATATTGCTGATGTTTTCAATGACTATTTTGTAAACATTGGTATCAATATAGCTCAGAATTTACCATTGTCTGAACATTCTTTCCAGTCCTTTCTGGGAGACAGACGTAACCACTCGATTTTTTTTGACCCAATCACTGAATTGGAAACCTCTTTTGTCATCTCTAAACTTCCCACCGGTAAGGCCCCAGGTAGTGATGGCTTAAGTTCTTTTGTTATGAAGAAAGCAAAGAATGTCTTGGCAAAACCATTATCAATGCTCTTTAACAAGTCTTTTTCCAGTGGAGCTTTTCCAGACAGTCTAAAAATAGCAAAAGTTGTGCCTATACACAAGAAAGGCTGTAAACACGACGTCGGTAATTATAGACCTATCTCAATACTCTCGGTTTTCTCTAAAGTTTTTGAAAAGATAGTCTATAAGCGCCTTATCTCTTTTATTGACAAACATGGTATCCTATCTGAATCACAATACGGCTTCAGAGCGCATCGCTCAACTGTATTAGCCATTGCAAGTATGCTAAATAAAATTGTTAATGCAATTGACAATAAGCAGTTTTCGATTGGCATCTTCCTTGACTTGTCCAAAGCGTTCGACACGGTAAATCACAATATTCTTATCAATAAGCTAGAGCATATTGGTGTTAGAGGCTTACCTCTGGATTGGTTTAGAAGCTACTTAACAAATAGGAAACAGTTTGTTTCATTCAAATCTAAAACTTCCTCTGATAGATATATCTCTTGTGGAGTTCCACAGGGCTCGGTACTGGGTCCGTTGTTGTTCCTTATTTATATAAATGATATTTGTAATTCTTCCAACACGATCTCTTTTTGCTTATTTGCAGACGACACTAGCCTTTTATATAATCATAATGATGTTGATATTGGTATACAAAACCTAAATTTAGAACTAGTTAAAATAAGCAACTGGCTTTTAGCAAACAAACTGACAATTAATCTCCTTAAAACTAATTATATGATATTTAGTTCTAGACAAAGAAAGTATATCAAAACTGCATCTCTCTTTCTCAATGGCACTATTCTGAAACAAACTAAAAACTTTAAATTTTTAGGAATTTATATTGATGAGAACCTCTCTTGGACTAAACATATAGATGCGCTAGCTGGTAAAATCTCTAAAATTGTTGGTGGTATGAATAGACTGAAATATATACTGACACGAAGCAGTCTTTTAATATTGTATAATTCATTAATTCTTCCCTATGTAAATTATGCGATACTGTCTTGGGGATACTCAACTTCTCAATGTAACAAGCTTTTCTTGCTACAAAAGAAAGCTATTCGTATTATTACAAAAAATAGTTATCTTTCACATACGGCCCCATTATTTTCTGAAGTTAAAGTGCTTAAATTCAATGATCTGTATCGCCTAAACTTGGGTTCATTTATGTTTAAATATAAAAGTGGCCTACTGCCGACAAACTTCAATAATATGTTTTCTTTAGCATCGTCTCTGCACTGCCATGCCACTCGTAGAGCATTGAAGCGTAATTTATATGTAAACTATAGCCGAACCTCACTTCATAACAACAGTCTTAGACAACGTGGTATTGCATATTGGAACAGTCTTAACATGAACCTAAAGCTGTCTGTATCATTACATACATTTAAAAGAAAACTAAAACATCATCTGTCTAATTCGTATTTGTAATGAATTTATCATATCAACCTTCATTTAAATAATCTAGTCTCTGCTGTCATCCTGTACTCTGTTTATTTTTGGTTATTGCATTTATGTATTTTGTATTTTGTACTCTAGTTTTGTCTGTCCTTTGTTCAATGTCTGTCCAATAGGGAAAAACTCAAAAGCATTGAGCTTCTTTCTTTCCCTACACGCTGACAGGATGTATATATTAACAAGATTCCTTTGTACAAGTAAACGTAATATCATAATATACATATATTGTGTATTAATTCTGAAAAGTAATAATGTATGTACCTTATATATTCTGTTAGTGTGAAATAAATGTCAATGTCATGTCATGTTTCTTTTACTTCCGGAAAAACTCAAAAGCATTGAGCTTCTTTCTTTCCCTACACGCTGACAGGATGTATATATTAACAAGATTCCTTTGTACAAGTAAACGTAATATCATAATATACATATATTGTGTATTAATTCTAAAAAGTAATAATGTATGTACCTTATATATTCTGTTAGTGTGAAATAAATGTCAATGTCATGTCATGTTTCTTTTACTTCCGGTTGGACAGGAAGCCAGGTCAAATCATGTCATTATCAATTATACAGAAGTTTAACAAGTAAAACATTCAAAAAAATGCAAAGCTTAAAATCATAATAGATATATTTCTCAAGATATGTTTTTTCGAAATAATAAACTTTAAATAGATCAAGTTAAACTGCACCTTTAAGGTGACTTCATAATTATATGACAATTGATGACGTCATTTGAACAGGATCTTAAATTTTGGATGTTACAAATCCCGGCTTGAATACATGCAAGGTTATAGCTTTAATCGCGCATTTTTGCCGTAAACATACATCTTCAAAAAGTGCACCTTTATGCTGACTCACGTAAAGCTTGATGACGTCATCGTAATGCGACATTAAATTCTAGATGTAACACATCCCAACTTGAATACATGCAAGGTTTCAGCTCGATTGCACATTTTTTCTGCATTTATCAATCTTGTATTACTGCACCTTTAAGTTCACGCGATCCACGGCGATATTAATTTTTGATGACGTCAGTCTTCTACAAAGCTCACAGAGCAAGTTGTAGAGCCGACCGTCAACATTCCACTTTGCTCCAATGACCTATTCTTCGGATTTTACTCTGAACACATGGGGTGAAAACCTGGGCCTATTACTTACACACATTAAATGTGTTAACAACTGCGCATGACTGTGTGTTTTATATGTGTGCATAACTAATTAGATCACGCTACTCACATGTACATGTATGCAACATGTGATAACACCCGGAACGATCTCAACACTATAGCGCGTTGTATGTGTTTTCAGTGCAATTCTTTTCACACGCAATTTAATTTAAGAGTCATTCGATACCGGATTTCAACCGGAAGTTAAGGTCAAATAGGTAACATGTCTGTGGAAAAGTTTGAGAGGACTTAAGGACATACAACCTGATGTTAAAATTGTGAGTAAGGTGTTTGTAAAATGTATGAATATTTCTTAAAGTATGAATTGTGAACTTTTCAACTTCCGGTTTGAACAGGAAGCTGAGATCAAACGGTATAAGACTCTGTGTAGTATTTGCTTACTTTTTCAAGACCTCTCCGATGATGTGTAGATTGTTATAATAGCGTTTGCACTTCTTGAGTTATGAATTTTTTAAGAATTAAACTTTGAATTACTGTATTTTAACACTTGATGACGTCATCATGACGTCACAACTACTTGATTAAGGTTTTATTAAGGTCCTTACATGGTGTAAATTTGAAGTCGATCTGATATACAGAAGTTAATGTTTTTGCCGGGAAAGTTATTTTTAAAGAATTACACAAGGGCAAACTTTGACCTTTCGGTACAACCGGAAGTAAAGGTCATGTGAATTTGGCGTTAACTTTTCAAATGTTGCCCGTGTCTTGATCTATCATATGCACAAATATGAATAATGTAGCTCAAATATTCAGAGACATACAGGCATTGGCATATGGTCACTTTTTGAACTTAAATGACTTGTAACTTGACACCCGATGACGTAATCGTGACGTCACAACTTACTCAGCTTCTGATACCTATGTTCTAACTTCACCTGAAGTTTCAAGTTTATCAAAGGTTCGCAAGTATGCGTTTGCTTGCGGACAAAGCCCACTGAGAAGAATATGCAAAACTAAAAAATAATTTAAAAAACCGAACAAAAACAAAGAGGTGTTCGGGCTTAATGCCCGAACACCTAATAAAAATTGACATGTAAAGGGGCCCTCAATTCAAGAGGGATGCACCTATAGATGTTAAAACTTTGACAAAAATCGAAGTAAAACTAGAAATTCAGTTTTTATTACATTACAAAAACAAGTTGTTCGTGAATGATGTCATCAAATGATAACATAATTTTACCTTTCAACCTATGGCTTTTTAAATAATTGTTTTTTGTTTCAACTTCTGATTTGACCTGGAAGACAAGGTGATTCATACTAGCTGATTCCTTTTTTAACCTATAGACAAAAATAAGTCCCAAAATATAAACGCAAACTTGTTTTCTTAAAATTGTATATTTTATAAACTCTTTCCAAGGTTTTGAGCGATCGGATTCAATGTACGTCCTGTAGTGTTAATTTGACTACAGAGAACGATTTCGTCCAACAATTTCATCACCAGCAGTATGAACTGTGTGTTGATCCCTATTTGTTAACAACCACATTGTCATGCAATGTACATTCATTGGACGGCACTCATGTTTTGACATCGGCCCAACAAGCAGTTTGTATACGAAGTCATATTGACGTACACTGATTCGGATCGCTCAAAACCTTGGAAAGAGTTTATAATGTAAATCAAATTTTCAGTTTTTTAATATTTTTTATTTAATATACATTGTGGTCTTGTTGACAATAAGAAGTACATGTAATGTCAAGCAACTCCTTGATCGTTAAATTTGCTTTTAAGGAGCATGAAGAATTTGTGGACAATTACACCAGGAGAGTGTAGAGCATTTTGTTTTCGATCAAATCATGTCACTGAACAGGCAGGGACCAGTTCAGTCCTCATCAGATTTGTTTTAACAAAGTAAAGTACATAAAAGCAACTTACTTACTTACTTACTTACTTACGACTAATAGTAATACCCCCAAATAGTTGAACCAACAGAACTATCAGCTTGAAGTAAGAAGGGAAAAGTTTCCAGCATGAGGTGTGTGCATTAAAAAGTGAAATGGATGTTTGCCATGTTCACATTTTTGTTTTGTACATGGTTTGCACAATTACTACCGAGTTGAAATGGATGAAGCAAAATAAATATTGGGACTCATTTTTGTCCATGTTAAAAAAGGATTCAAGCTAGTATGAGTAGGACTGAAGCTGGGGGTATTTTTATTTTCTATCGAAAAAGTGTTTTACAAACTAGTTGAAATACTTTTTTTAGTTTAAAGTTTTAAATTTGTTAAAGAGGTCTTTTGTCTCGAATAGGGAAGGCCTCCCCCTTGGTATCGATCTCGGACTGTAAGGTTTCGGTCATGGTCTTGGTCTCAGAAGATTAAGTCTTGGTCTCGGTCTCAAACTTTGAGGTCTTGACTCTGTCACTGGGACACTGGCATGCACTGACTGTACTACCATTTAGGGAAGTGCTACAGTCTGTTGACGGATGTGGTGATCGCGTGAGTGATGGGTGGAATGTTTGTCTGTTACATCCGGGTATTTTTATCTATAAATTATGTCACTTTTGCTATAGCAAAAGTGACATAATTAGTGCGGAGTGCTACATTTCATTTGCTCACACACACTTTCCTCCATGCTTTGACACTATTTGACTCATGCTAAACAGGTATCTTCAAGCAAACTTGAATCCTCAATGCTGATTGGTCGATCTACATGGCAACAGCAGTGTGATATTAACTGATAAACCGTATTCCTTGGTCCATATTTATTATCACACCCTGCTTTTGCGCTGTTCTAACTCTGCGTATTGTACTATTTTAAGCTGCACGTATCAAGTTTGCTTTAATAAAGATAAAATGGTTATCACACACTCAATGCTCGTGGAATGCGGAAAAATATAACACAAGAGGTGCTACATGTATAATTTTTCTGTATTCCACTAATGCATGTCTGAGAGCTCTGCTGGCTGGAGTCTAGTTCGTTTAGACTTTAAAAGCACTTTCTCGGTTCTATGCGCCATCTTGTTCAAGGGGCAGATTTGTTACATTTAGAACACTTGTTGCCCCCTGCGACTTGGTACTGAAACTGCATTCAGCATTCTGGAAGGTGTGTGGAAGTTTGAGCACTGAGTTGCAGTCAGCAAAGAGTGTTCAAGCAAATCTGCCCCTTTAACAAGATGGCGCATATAACCGTGAAGGTGCATACCCTTGGCCTGGATGTAGACTTTGTTGGGTAAACTATCAATCATGTTCTCTTGTTCTCTTGTTCTGGTGTAACTTTCATTTGCGGTGGGAATGGGGGTTGGAAGGGCGGCGAAAAAATAATTGGAGGGAGGCAGGGGGGGGGGGGGCTTTAATGTACATTCACCAAAACGATATGTCTTGAAGCATACACAGGAAGCACACATGAACCATGCATTAAGCTGTGTTTAGCTAGTAGAAAATGATACCTTCGTGATGAGATGTACTACAGCAGCATTCACAAACAGGAAAAGTATACAGGAAAATCTGATCGCGTGTGCGTTTCCTTTATTTTTTTAGGAACAGGTCAGGAAGTATTTTTGTCATAGATAGGATTTTATACAGTGTAATTGTTATCGATATTCATAGTGTCTTTCCTTCAATCTCATGGGTGTGGGGTGGAGGGGGGGGGGCCTGAAAGGTGGCAAGGGTTGAGGGGCCTCATCATAAGATCGCCCTCCCTCCCCACCTCTTTCTGTTCACATCACTGCCTGATACATTATGTATTAATAATAAACCACAACCCTGACAATGTGAAGACAATAGGTAGGTTCAGAGAACAAGCATGTATGTAAAGTTACACCCTTGTGACACAATAATGTCATTTTGTTTAACTAATTCAGTCAGCCTACACGGTGCAGTGCTAAAGGTCACAAAGCCTAAACAAATTATGTTGACACATTGTATGTTCTACCCTTACTGACATTGTATTTTAGAGGGAAACACATCTTGCAGACAACATTATGAAAATTGGGTTTTTTTGTTTCAAAACAAAGAAGTAACAGTTGCAGAAGTATAAGGTTGAGAAGAAACTGGTACTTTAAAATACATTTCATAAAGCTCATGAAGCCTGAAAAGATGGAACTTTAGGCTGATTAAATACATGATAGCGTTTTTTAAAATGTGTACCTATTTATTTAGTTTTTGCGACCATAACTTCCTGGTTCATAGTGTTTCCTGGCTGATGAACTGAGCGAGAAAGTAAAATTTCCTTGTATTTAATGTATAATTTTATGTTATAACTTGCAAACTGAAAACGGTGCACCACTCAAAGCTCACTCACTGTTTTTTTAAATCAGTGTTTCATATTCAGAGCAAGGTGGTAGTCCCTTGGCAAAAAATGAGCGAGGTGATAGCCTAAAGCCTACAAATTTAATTTACAAAATCTGGCCTGTTCCTACCCCAATATTCCATTGTTTTGTATGCTTTTCGATGTTACAGGAAGCTACAAAGGAATTCAGCCTAAATTCTTAGCGGTGACCACAATAGGAAGATTTTAATTAAGGCTGAGTATGGAGGCCCAGAGGAGCCATGTGTGCATCTTGTTGGCTGTATGTTTGATCCTGCTGGGATTCTTAAGTAGTGTTGTATCAGCTGAATGGCAAGGAGATCTGTCATCTTATCACATTGCTTCATTCAGTAATCCTCATCCTCCTAGACCTCCCAATGATCCATCTGGTAACCACAATGCTAAATTCAATCATTTCACTCTATCTGGCCCTGATGGAGCTGTGTATGTTGGAGCTGTCAACTACATATATAGACTGAATAGTTCATTGAATCTGCTACAGAATGTTAATACATGTCAAGAACTAGGAAGTAATAGATGTGATACATTCACCAACTACAATAAAATCCTGATATTAGATAATCAGAATCGGTTGATTACATGTGGAAGTGAGAATGGAGGAAAGTGTCAGTTCAGGAATCTAGATGATTTGACTGATGTGTTGTTTCAACCAGTACCTAATGTTGCTGGTTTTGGAGATCTGTCCACTGTTGGTTTGATTGCACCAGGAACTGATGGATTAACTGGACCAGGGCCAGATGGAGGAGACTGGTTGTATGTAGCTGTGACTTTTGCTAATGATGATGTGTATAGAGCAATCCCACCAGTTAGCAGAAGACTCCTTAGTACAGACGGGTTGTTGATATCCCCATCAGGCACAGGGTTTTCTTCATTTACTACATTTGATACTCCTTTGTATCTGCAGAATCCATTCCCATTTAATTATGTTGCTGGTTTCTCATATGATGGATTCACATACTTCATCACTTCTCAACAGGAGGATTTTGGTTCCAATGTCATTGTTTCTAAAATGAATAGAGTCTGTCAGACCAGTCCAACATTTGACTCTTACACAGAAATCACCCTACAATGCCAAGGATCAGATGGTAGTGTGTACAGTTTGGTACAAGCTGCTCATATTGGCCCAGCAGGTCAGGATCTTGCTGTATCATTAGGTTTGAATGCTGAGGACATGGTGTTGTATGCTGTGTTTGCTAAGAATGAAGGAGCTGATGGGACTAGTGATGTACCTAGTGATCAGTCAGCATTGTGTGTGTATAAGATGAGTGATATTTTAGATGCCTTCAAGGAAGCAGTCAGGGGATGTATTCAAGATGGAGATGACTACTCAGTGCAGTACTTGGAAGGATCCAGCTGTAATAGATTACCAGTGAGTATATGGTCAGCTTCATTGTTGTATCTCTGGTTATGTGCACGTTTTAGATGAAGTTATTATAACATACCTTCAGGAAACAGCCTGGAGGTATGTTGAAAATTATTACATTGGACGAAAACATGAAAAGTCTTTCTTCTCTTTTACAGGTATGCAAACACTTTTTTAAAGACGGTAAACTGATGCCTTTTTCTACATATGTGTTTGTTCAGAAAGAGAAAAGTATTTTTCACAAAATGGTAATTTTTAGGTGAAGTTTTACGTTTGTGGCAATTACCTGTAAAACAAGAATGGAGTTGTTCAGCGAAGTGTTTGTAATGTCTCAAAAGCAAAGAATTGACACATTTGGTTTGATGCACATGGGAACTTACTAAATTTTACAACTTAATCAATTCTCAATTAGGTTTACTAAACAAAACGGGTATATATACTTCCTCTCACTCAAGTCTTTTTTCCCATTGGTTTATATATTGATTCCTCAAATGTAAGGCCAAAATTCCCAATATCTTTAACAATTATGTATTTTTCCTTGACCAAACAAAACAATTTTGTTTGTTTTACTGTTCTTGCTCCATTTGAACATGGTTTGAGCTGTTATAAAAACTTTCAAAGAGCAGAAAAACTGTTCAATGTTTTTCCGCCTTTTCTTTATCACACAGCTCAACAATACATCTAAATTGATTACAAAATGTTTTATTTTTGTGATAAAGTACAAACACAAAATGACCAGTTATTTCTTGTACATAGGAAGCACCAAGTTTATGCTGTGGATGGACGCTAATTACCTGTATTTGTTATGTGTAGATTAGTCCAGATAGTTTTCTGTGTCATCTCATTGAAGGGGACACCCAAGCATACAAGTATGCTAACGGCATTGATGTGATCGTATCAAATGCTGTGCTGGAACTATCAGGTATTATAAACAACTTTCCATTCTTCTATTTCTAGATTAGTCCAGATGAGTATCTGTGTCATCCTGCTGATGGTTCAACCGATTTATATCGGTACGCTAAAGGCATAAATGTAACATCATCCAGTGCTGTGTTGGAACTACCAGGTAAATGCAAATACAGCATTACTAAAACATACTAGATTGTTTCCATAAATTGACAGCTTTTATTATGAGCTTTTTATCAATTGCTTTTGACTGAACATTTTTGTGTGAACAAACATAACCGTTACAATCATTGCAAATCCGATTGCCAAATTTGTTTTTATCAATTTTTTTAACCAAGTAGGTGTAAGTTATGAATTAATTTTGTATAATTAATTTGTTTTAACTTGTCATTTTAAGACACTCTGATGTCATCCATCATTACAACTACTGAAATGAGCCACACTGTAGCTATCATAGGAACTAACTCCATTGGGGAGCTTTTAAAGGTCAGTATATCTCATACAAAAATAGATTTGTTTCAGACAAAAATAAATATACCAATATGAAATTGATATCATCCATCACCATTGGGTGTCATTCATTGTTTCCCTGAGAACATGTGGGTAAGTGGGTCAACAAATTTAATTGAAAATAAAAATTTGATTTTCGTAAAAAAAGTGGAAAATACTTAAAAAGTAAAAATCACAAATCAAAACTTGGAGTGGGTAAAAAAGTATGAAACTTTAAAACACTGATACTTCTTAACCAACCCTTATTCAACAAAGGTTTGACCATAAATTATTTAAGGAAAAAACTGCTTACAACCACAAATGTTACCGTAAACAATGACAAAGTTGGTCATGGCCTCTGAGCAGAGTCTTTCTAAAAAGACTCTTAAGTTGACATCACAACACGCTGAACCATAAACACATGGAGTGAACGGGGAGGAGCAGAAAACAGACAGAAGATTAGAAAAGTGATCAGATCAGGGGTGGGTACAAGGACCTGGCAAGTGTCAAACAAAATGTTTTCTACGATGCCATGTAACTTTGTGGCATAACATGACAATACAATTCCACGATTAAAGATTAAATATTACCACAAGTTGAACTATTCAGATCATTTATTATGTAGGATGGACCCATTTTATAACTGTGGGTTTTATTTTGCTGTGTTACAGGTTCACATCCAAAGCAAGACCTCAGCCAGACTGTATGAAATAGTAGACCTTGATATTACTGGATCAGTCCTTAAAGATGTCAAGATTAATGATACAACAAGAGAGATGTACATACTCACTGAACAAAAGGTACGATATCAACAGATGGCAGGACAATGCAAATACTTTTTTCTTTTAACCTCAAGCGTCTAATATAATTTCAGCTTTTCAATTGTGTTTAATTTGGACCCTACAGGTTTTGAAGATGCGCATTGAGAATTGTAGTCAGTATACAACATGTGAGACGTGTATTGGTACGGATGCAGGGAGGGATGGAGACCCATACTGTGGCTGGTGTACTCTGCAGAGACAGTAAGTATTGTATCTTGTCTGATTAAGATGCGTGTTGAGAATTGTGGACGGAAATTTCTTTAAAACAGAATACAGTGTAATCCATATGATAACAGTACAAAATTTCCAAATTATTTTATCAAATTTGCGTTTAGTTCCTGCAGAGATTTAATCTCATTTAAAAACAATTAGAATGGTCGCTTGAAATAAACAGAGTTTAGATTGCCTAAAATACGTATTTTTACCTGCTTAGATGCACCCTGTATTCTGACTGCACCATGCCTGATGTGTCTACCCGATGGTTAGCCTACAATACTGCACAGTGTATTGAGATAACCAATGTGGCTCCTTATGACAATCTACCAATCACTCTCACAGAACAACAGGTAAGAGTAATGTATAACTGCTTACTGACTTCTTTTTTTTCATTGGCACATTTCCATACAGCTGGTTGGCACAAAAATTTGCTAAACACGGGAAGTATTGCTTAGCAGAAGTGGGCATCCCTCCAAAATATTATTAAGATTACATTATTGTGGCTTTATGAAATTGGGTCCTGGTGGCTTTATATTCCCCTTGCCCTTCCCTCTTTTTTGTCCCATCCACCTGTATCTATGCCACTAACTTGAGGTTCATTCACTGTGTGAAACTTTTGGAAACAATTTACTAGGTAACAAGCAACGGTGTCGATCAGCCAGTAGGGGGCGCCAGCATGACTTCTCGGTGGAGCATCGCTGGTTGCCCCTGTCGGGCGATTTGGAAACCCCGCTCGCGAGAGAAGCATCCCCTGAGAGTTCTTCTTTATTGTTAAAAGTTTCCAGTTGTTTGTGTGTGAATAAAAGCTCTCGTCAGATGCTCAGAAAACACAGAAAAAAGTTTCCTTGTGTAATTTAAACTGTGTAAACCCGTAAAACTAAGACTACTCGCTGCAATATCATATTATCCTATTTGTCCACTTCCCAGGCTGCCACTGTAAGGCTCATATATGCTCAATGTACACAGCGTCTACAGCTGAAGTTACCCTGCTCCATCAATTTGTTATGTAATTATGATAGTTGTGTGTCTTATTGGCTACAAATTGTATTTTTGCCAGGTTATCGTGAGCGTAGAACAGTTACCAGACTTACTGACCAACACAAGATATGAGTGTTGGTTTGGATCCTACGTATCTCAAGCTACAAAGACTAATGAGGATCTTAGATGTGTCTCCCCACCTGGTAATGGGATACCTCCAATTCAACAAGGAGGTAAGTCCAAAGAAAATTGGGGGCTGCTTCAGAAACTTATACAAAAAAATTGTTTGCTAAAAGATGTTACCAATACATTTGTTAATATTATCTGAAATATTTATATATTTTGTTTCCCATTTCCCAGATGATGCTGTTATGGTTACACTGAGTGTCTATTCCAATGAAACATCAGTCAGTTTTGTGGATACAAGTTTCTATTTCTATGAATGCTCAACTCATACTTCGTAAGAATATTAATTTCTTCTTCTTTTTTGTTGAAATTTGGTTTGTTAAAAAAAAAGCCTTTGATTTTGTTTTGTTTTTTAAACTTTAATTTAGAGTTTTTCATTTTTTTTTTTTTCACTTCACATTGAAAAATATCCACTATTTATTTCAGTACATTTGCATTTGTATTTATTTTGTTGTAGTATTTCTCTGGTGTAGCATTTCTGCCCATGGATTATTATGTTGTTTTCTATTTATGTTTGCTGTAGTTGTGTATCTTGTGTTAGTAGTCGATGGGCCTGTGATTGGTGTGTCTTTGAGAATAGATGCACTCATGTTAGTTCTACTTGCACAGGAGCCAATGAAATCATCATTACAGGACAAAACGTAAGATCAAACCTGCCATAAATTGTTTCTTTTTTAATTGCTGATATTTAATAGTTATAAACTGAGTTGGGCACTTGTTTCCTTAAGTAATACATAAAACCACATCCTATTCCTATCTTTTCTTTTTAAATGAATTAATAATAAGTTCTTGACACATTTCAAAATAACGAAATAATTTCCGTTAAAGGGATTGTATACGTTGTTTGGTAATTGGAACCCACTGTTTGTTTCAATTCTATATAGTTGTAGATATATACCATAAAACTAAACTATGAAAATTTTGTTTCAAAAGGTGGTAGCGTTTTGAGATATTGCCGAAAATCTGGAGCGGTTTTGTCCATGCATGAAGAATAATCTGCAGTTGGAATACACAATTTCTCAGATTCAAACTTTGGGGGACCAAAAGTGATATCTTTTTCAATAACCTCCCTCAGTACTTCAAAGTGAAAAGTTTCTCAAAATGCATTATACTATCCAAAGCTACTGTTCTTCTTACCAAGTAAGTTTTCATTGCATTTAATTTTCAGAGTCATTACCAAACATACACAGACCCTTTAAATAATGATCTGGTACTAATTCTATAGAATCCAGCTTTGTCTTCACCCAAGGGTCCGGGTTCCTGCCCCCAGCTGCTGGCTCAGAATACTGAAGTCCTTCTGCCCAACGGAATTGAAAGGAGTATACAAGTCATGACTACAAATCTACCTAATGAGACCCAGGTTAGTTAATATCATTATTGATCAATCAGCCTTCCACAATAAAATGAATTAAACAAGAAGCGTAGTGTTTGTAGAATTACAAATACTAGGTGTTCGGGCTTTGTGAAGAGCAGGTAAACTATAAAGTCTAAACAAGTAAAAATATCAACTTAAATATGAAAATACATTTAATAGAGCTTTGCAATAAGTATGCTTTTGAACTTCCATTTTTGGGAGGAATCAAAATGAAATCAGGTCACCAGGCCTGGACTTCCATCTTTGAGAGGGCAAGTCTGTGGTAAACTTGTTATAAGGGGAACCAAGGCCAAGACCAGGGGCAACAGAGTCCATGGCCTCCGTGGCCTCCATGTAATTCCAGGCCTGGGTCACTACTATATTAAAAAAATAAGCAAACAACAAACCTTCACAAATTAAAATAAATCAGCTGGAGTTATTAAAAATTTAACTTTTGAGAGAATAACGTTTTAATAAGTGATACTTGAGGTTATTGATATGATTTCATTTGCTTCATGTGAGCAGAACTATCAGTTTGGACTGGAAATTAAGATTAATTTTAGGTCATGCTAGTATATTTTAGTTTATTATTAGTAAAAGGAAAGAAGAAAGAAAGAAAAAACTCCAAAACTCAGGCATATTACTTGGGTGGGATTCGAACCAGTGACCTCGTAAACCTATGTGTGATAAGCACTGTATATGAGTAATTTCCGAGTGCTGTAAAAGGAAAGAAGAAAGAAAGAAAAAACTCCAAAACCCAGGCATATTACTTGGGTGGGATTCGAACCAGTGACCTTTGCATTTCTAGACCAGACAGATGTCTTACCACTTGACCACCCAGCCTGCCCGGTGGGTAGAGGCAGTTCGAATTCTGTTTTTAAAGATAACAAAAAGAATGTTTTAAAAGAACAAAAACAAGAGGTGTTCCGAGCTATGCTCATAACACCAAATTAAACAATGGAAAAAGAGATGGCAACCCTCGAAAAAGAGGGGTTGGCTCACTCTTAATGGACAATCAGGAAACATGAAACAAACATTGAAAGGATTGAGGAACTAAAAGATATTTCAAATAACAAGATAGGGAAATACATTAGACATTAATATTTATTTAAAAACAATTTTTTTTTGAAAAAAACAGCAAATACAGCCTATGATTCGTCCTCTTTCTTTCTGAAAATTTTGAAGGTCTGGTATTTTGTTATTTTATTTTGTTTTAGGAAAACAAGTACCCACCTCGTTGAAATTGTTGTACATGTAAGTCCTTCTTTCTAACTCCCACTGTCCATTTTGTTCTTCATCTTGTTTCTTCAGATTACTAGCTTTGAATGTAGCTTTGATATCGAGGGAATACCTCAGAGTACAACTGCTCAGCGTAATGAGGATACCATCGTGTGTGACCTGAAAGCCGTAAGTTAAGATATTCCTCAGACGGTTACAAAGCACACATTGTTTGAAAATTTGAAACAAAAGTTATTATAAATACACACGCTAAGACTTGAATAGAACTTCTATGGCTTGTTTTATTTTCCACAGTATACCTACACTTCTACTGATGAAGCAGAGCTGATTGTGAAACTGACCATTGAGTGGACAGACACAAGTAATAACAGTCACACCCTAGATGACTTATTCAACAATAATGGTGAGTTTGAGACAACAGTGTTGGATGGGGAGGGGAGTCCTTTGCCAACTTATACACTTTTCACCCAGCTCCTTAACCACTTCAAGATTCTGTGCCCACCTGCGGCATTATTTTCCAGAACTTTTTGGAGCTTCTTGAGTAATCATTTTCCTTTGAAAATATCGTTGCAACAACGAAACCCTGACTTGACAAAGGAAAGACAACAAAGGTTTTCATAATTAGTTCCGGGATTTGACATTGTTGCCTAAGGAAATTGAGTAACCACTCACCGTGATTCGCAGAACCTCTGCCATGAGCCCCAGCTGAAAATCTGCCATGGTATATGATGAAATCTCGGAATGCTCGGACTTACCTCCCATTGAACTGAATATAATGACGAATAATGGCGGCAGTCTGTCCATTGTTGTATGCCACATTTTTTGAAAACAAAACAAAGGTCTGGAATCGGGAGTTACACAATAACCCCCATAACGGTACGTGCCTGCCTCAACATGCTACACACCGGAAAGTCCGGGTGGATAAAAGCGTCGGCCGTCCGCATGTCAGCAAAAAATGGAAGAAAATCAGAAGTTATTCCGGGCGTTAAAAAATGGCCGTCGTAAGTTTGTCCAAACAAAATTTGCATCTAAAGACGTCATCCGACGTGAAGTGGTTAACCTACCACAGTGGCATACGAATCTGTAAGGGAGGGTGTTGTTTACTATTGACTTAGTTCTCTGTTGACTGTGATGTTTTGTTTTGTTATAAATGTTGGATCCATCCAGCATTAAATATGAAAATTATATTAGTCTTAAGACAAGTGTTTTTGATCTTGATATGGCCCCAAATTCAAGACCCCATCTTTTGATGCAAAGACAAAAGAGAATCTCTAACGAGTTCTCTCACTTAAGGCATTGGTAATTTTTCCAGAAGGTTTTTACATTTATAAATAAGACATGCAAAGAAACATTTTGAACTTTGATTATTGCTACAGCAACACTTTACAAGTGTGGAGTATTGAAGCCAGATTGTAGTCGGTGTATTACTGCCAGGCCAGAGCTTGAGTGTGTTTGGTGTAATGCTACGTGTGAACTAAGTGAGTCTTTTACAACAGCGGAAGGAGAGTGGTTTACCCACAATAATAATGCCAACTGCCCTGATCCGATCCTACAAGAGGTGAGTAGATTTATTGGTTATTGATTATTATACAGAGTAACGGATGGTCAGGGAGTGTTAACAGAGTTGCATACACATTGAACTCTTGCTAGTTGTTAAATTAAAGTTGGCTGCCCTGATCTAATCTTTAAAGAGGCGACTGAACATCAGATACATTCTTAATTGTCAATGACGTTAGGGTTCATATTTTTAATTTTTTCTGTTTTTTCCTCAATGAAACATTATAATATTATTAGAGTTCATGAAGTTTCTCAAATTAATAAATAGATACATTTATATCCATTGACTTGACCAATCAAAGACAAAACTATTCTGTAATGAGTACAGACATTGGTAGAGGAAAGAATGTGAAAACCCAAGACCAAAAACATGAGTTAACAGCAATAAATGACATCTTGACTTGACAATTATTGATTGTTTAGGTATATCCAATGAATGGACCATTGGAAGGTAACACCATAGTATCTGTAATGGGTACAGAAATTGGCAGAGGGTTCCATACTGTACTGAATGTGATGATTGGAGACCAAGAATGCCATCTGGATGAACTGGAAGCCTATTATGAAACTGGTGCGAGGTAAGAAATGTATCCAACCCAGGTCTGGAATTACATGGAAGCCATGGCCTCTGTTGCCCTGGTCTTGGCCTTGGTGCCCCTTTAAAAGTTTAAAAGCTTACTATTTACTCGGTGGGAGGTGAACATTTGATCACTGTTAAACAGCAGACCTTTTTGTTTTATAATTATGAGAAAGACATTTTTTTCAAATGTTCATCCATTTATCTTTTTCAAGGAGGTTATGGAGTATGGACTATTGGGGTTTGAAACCTCCAGTGTCCTTGTAATGAGCGATTTAGTGCATCGGACTCAAGTTCTGGCACCATAAATCCGTTTCACATCACAGAAAATCTCTGTATTGGACACGGGTCTGATCTGTGTAATCTGGACTAACCTTTTCACACTACAACATTTTAACACGGTGTTGACTTGTGTAGAGGGCTTGATCCATGTCGAAACTAACCCTTCTCGGGAGGTGGGTTGAGAGTTCTCGGTCCGTGTTGAAAATTCCAACATGTGTGGCCAAAGCCGTAGTGTGAACACCTCTGTGTTCATTTTTGATCCGTTTTGAGTGTGCGTGCGCCATGTGCACCCTGTATTATGGGAGTTTTTCGCTTCGATCTGTGTAGGACCTTGGTAGTGTGAAACGATCGCACAATACACGGACACGTGTAACTTAAAAGCTGATTTTGCGCAGAGCTAGTGTGAAAGCAGAGTGGATTTGAACCATGTTGAATTTTTACTGAGTCATTACAAAGTTGACCTGTGTAGATTTTGACACGGATCGGACATTGGTATTGTGAACAAGCCTTAAGTCATAACACTTGTGTCCTTGAGCAAGACACTGTACTATGTTGCTTTTCTCACCCAGGGATAAATGGGTACCTGTGAGGGCAGAGATGGTTCTTGGGTTAGTGAATTCGCTGGGTGTGCTTCCTTTTTTTTTTACACAGGCTATATACTCCCAAGTAGCTGAGATAGTTTAAGGAATGAAAAAATTGGCCCAGTCACCAGGAGTTATAATTTTCGAAATGCATTGATCATTTCTTTGAAATTGCACCATGTAGTTAAGAGCAGTTATCGTTATTATTATGCAGATTACAAACACAGCAATTCACTGTTGACACTCATAAAAATAATAAATCTCAGCTTCCCAGTGGGTTGTTTTAAACCCTGGTGAAGCTAAATTAGCACCACACAATGAAATATTGTAAAAAAAACTGCAGAATGCATCTATAATACTCAACCGTTGCATATACGTAGTGAACGGAAACTTATTTCTTTTAAATGTAACATAAAAACCCATCTTTTTAATTCCGCAGTTTAGTTTTTTAATGGTATGGTTCTTTTGTGTCTTTTGTTTGTCTTTCTTCTATGGTTGCCTTGCCAGTTAGTTTAGATTCTTTACATAGGTAGGGTTAGAGGCATCTGTCTCCTGAAAAGATCAAAACATATTACCAATGCAAGCAGGGATAGGCTTATGTAATAAGTAACTATTAGTTCTCTGTTGGCGGGACAGACGTATCCCCATACTGTGGTTTAGGCATTGGCCTGGTGACCAGTCTTGTTTCTTTATCATTTTCTTCCATTCTGTGTATTTTAAATGTGTTATGCGCATTTGATCATTTTTAAGTAAGGGGTGCAATATAAATTGTAATTAGTATTATTATTAGTATTATATTTCCTTCAGTATGCATTACATACACTTATGTACATGTAATCTGAAACTTGATTCACAGTGTAAGTTGCCGAACTCAATCAAGAGTTGAAAGTGTGGCGCGGGTATCGCTGACTGTCATGGGAGCTGATGGGTCAACACTACAGAAAAGCTCAGGAGACGTCAACTTTGAATATAGGGTAGGTTTGATTACAATGGAGTCTACAGTGATTATAAAAGAAAATTGTGGAAAAGGAAATTTAGAGTTGAAGTGTGAGTAAATTTTACATAAGATGTCCACCTTCTGCTCTGGATTAGGCCAAGTAACAAAAGTAACGAGTTTCTCGTCACCGCCCGCCTCCGTTTTGGCCGCCGCCTCCTTTTTTTTACTATTAACCCTGCGAGCAGCCAGCTTAAAATATTTACGCGGTTTCCCCGAGGTGCTGACGCGGTAGGCGTTTTATGTTGGGGTGTAAATAACTGTGTTTGGGGGCACAAATCTTGTTCTAATGGTCTGAACAGATAACACCAAAGATTTTAACATTCTGGCAATTGACACATTGGTTCACCGATGGCAGACAGATGACAGACAGCTTGTTGATACAGAGGCAGCAAGTTTGTTACCGCACAAATGAATCAGACCCACATTTGTGACAACTGGCCTACCCGGTGAATGACCTCTAGGGCAAAATCGGTTCAGCCACTTTGTTAAGGACTGTTCAGGGTTGGATGAAAATTAATTTCAGCAAAATTGAAAACAAAAAAATTGTTGTAGTTAACAAAAATATAAAAAAGTGCCTACGGCGTGAGCACCTTGGCTACCAGGGTTAACTATTCAGAAAAAACAATAAAAACGAAGTTCCTTGGTTTATTTTTGCCCAAGAATTTGTCAAGACTCTTTTTTCACCTTTGCAATACAACAGCCGTTTCTGAATTTTTAAACTTGCTAAGCAAGTGGACTAAAATGATACAAATCATTTGTTTTGTCATACATTACATCAGTATACTCAAATAGCACAACATCTGTGAATAAATTTACCTTGGCCTGCCATATTTAGCATGGCGGCCATCTTGGAAAAAAATAGCAAATTTTTTTAAAATAGTAAATAGTAAAGCCCTGCCTCCTCCTTTTTTAAAAATGTCCGGACGAGAAACTCATTACTTTTGCTACTTGGCCTTATATCTCAGTGCTCTAGTTACTTGTATTCAATAAACTCTGGAACATAGAGATCTCAGCTAAGTTTTTGTTTTTCTCAAAAACTAAGACACTATGAGAGAATAAATTTGATGAGGTGAAAGTCTTCCAATGTAGGTATGATTGATTTGAGGGCTGCACATCAAATGTCTTCATTTATTTCTTGAGGAGATTTCCACCAAAAACTGGCAATAACAGATTATAGCCCCCCTACTGATATCTTTAGCTTATTCCAAGACAAGATACGGAAATGAATTGTTTCTTTTCAAAGACAACAACTGATTGTTGACAAATAGAAGGACACATGGCCTGGTTGATGTTGAATGTCTTCTATGTTTGTTTTTCTGGTTCTGATTTACTTGCCAGGTTCCATCTATTACAAGTTTCAGTCCTGGTTTTGGACCAGCAGCTGGTGGGACTCGTATAACAATCAACGGAACGGCTCTAAATACAGGACGGAATATTGAGGCATTCATTGGTGATAAAGCTTGCATTATAACAAGGCAAGTAAAGATCACTGTACATGTAGATAACAATTAAGATTGTATCATTTACTTGAGGTAGAGCCTGTTATCAGAGATTTTCTTTATTACTCTTTTGGGTTGAGGTCTAATCAGAATCGCATCAATTATTAACAGTTGGTTAAGAAAATACTTTTTATAGTGATGTGTCATCTGCTGTATAACTTTGATTTATTGTACAGCCCAGTGACAGAGACAAAAGCAGTGTGCACAAGCTCTGAGGGGTCTGTTGGGCAGACAGAAGTTCTCAAGATGTCTTTTGATGGGGCAGACAAAACAAGCCAGATGTACCTTTTCACCAAAAACCCTGTCATTACTGATGTCCGTCGAACCAGCAGTATCTACTCGTGAGTACATCTAAGAACATTAGTTGTTAAAATGCAAGTGAAACTGTTATATTTCTGTTGCATTTTAACAGCATCTCATTTGACCACAATCTTCAATTTGTATTTTAAAAGGCTGCAGTTTTAAGAGTAAGTTGAAGCTAAATGAGTCAACAAATTGGAAATCGCATTGAACACGCTTTAAAACTGAAATTTTAAAATGTGCTCATTATTTCCTGATCAGATTTTAGCTACTTGTATCCTGTTTTCTTGAATCCTTTGATTTTATTGTCAATACTCAGTGGCGGTCGGAAGATGGTTGTCAGTGGGACTGATCTAGACACTACCCAGATGGCTTCACTTGTTGTTACAGTTGCTACACAAATCACTCAAACTAAAAGATCAGTTAGCAGTGATGAACCTAATAATACCAAGTTTGTAGAGGTGAGTAACAGGCCATAACATTAATTTTTCAATCTTACATCATAACAATTTCATTGATTTAATGTAAATCACAATGACCATCCCATATAACACCTGTTTTCTCACAAAATTTGTCAGTTAACTTATTGTGCCCGCAATGGCTTAGCCCAAGGCTACATTTCTTGCCTCATTTATTCTCCCACTGTCACTCGTCCTGGTCTATGATCATCTAGAGCCCATAAACTTTTTTTTAGCCTCGTTTCAAAACAAGTTGGGAAAGGGCATTTGCTACAGCTGCTCCTCTTTTGTGAAATTTGTTACTGCTGCAGATACAAACATCTAGTTCCTTAAGTACATTTAAATCTCAACTCAAAACGCATTTGTTTAGCCTGTTCTCGCTCATTGTGATTGCAATTTCATTGTCATGTTCCATGTAAGTTTGTTGTAAGTTTTTGTATAAGTTTTTGTATTGTATTCTTGGAGGCGCCTTGAGCACTCTAAGGGTGGATATTCATGCATTATAAGTTTTGCTATTATTATTTTTATTTTGTGAACAAAAACAATTTATGAATTCTTTGTTTTACAAATTGTGTATTTTTAGAGCTGTGCTATGGAAGGCCCAGAGTTCATGCGTTGCCAGACGCCGAATATAACGTCAACAATAAGCAGCTCTTTATCTCAACGTAACGTGACCTTTGGCTTCATTATGGATGGTGTCAGTGACCTCTTAACGTGGTCAGAAGACAACGATGTTGACTTGGAGTTCTTTCCTGATCCGGAGTACGACGAGTTTGAAAACGGCTTGTACGAGAAGACGGAAGAGTTGATGACAATCAAGGTGAGGTTTTATCAATGAAGGGTTAATCAAATTGATTGTTTATTAAATCCCATTTCATATCACCAACTAGACGACAATACTTATTCTAGTCATTGTGAAATCAGCGGTTAGCTTGGCCGGTTTCGGACTCACAACCCTGTCTTTGCAAGTCCTGCAGTCTAACCATTTGACCACGCACCCATGACCCCCGCATTCTGAAGCCGATATCTTAACCACTAGAGACTATATATTTATTTGGTTTGCGGTAACACCATGTGTGTATCTACTTGCCAGGTAGAGTTTGTTCTTAGAGAACTGTCTTGCTTAATTCTACTACCGCGGAGTAGATTGTTCGGGTGTTCGGGAGACTTCTCAGTTCTGAAAAGAAGTGTGCCAAATACTGTTGATGAAATAACCGATATCTTGTGGCACAGTGTCATGTTATTTCATCAGCAGTATTTGGCACACTATCCTACCACCCTCCTCCTCTAACAACCCCCAGCCTACTGACACGCCTCACTACACCCAAGGGGTTTCTCACACAATGGGCAACCCTAACAATAGCCCTGAGCCCGCCAACCACTCAACCAATCAGAGCATCGATTGACTCACACTGGATCCTCTGAACCCCTATAAATAAGCCCACTCATCTCTTATCTCTTTAGTCTCCTGACGATGACTAGAGCAAGCTAGTCGAAACGTTGAGACCAATCCAAGAACTGACTCCGCGGTAGTACAGTTAATTACGATCCTATAAGCTAAAGTAGTAGTCCCAGCCTAATTCTATACCTTCCGCCCAGGTAATAGTTAATAAACAGGACAGTTCTTTTCAGAACTGAGAAGTCTCCCGAACACCCGAACAATCTACTCCGCGGTAGTAGAATTAAGCAAGACAGTTCTCTAAGAACAAACTCTACCTGGCAAGTAGATACACACATGGTGTTACCACAAACCAAATAAATATATTGATACCTCACCATGCAATGCCTCAAATCCTATACACTAGAGACTACTGAGCATGCCTGGTGATGAGAGGCCAGTTTGAGTCCTGTAATTAGCAGCGGGTACTGTGAAAAATGTATCTTGGGTTTTACCGTACACCAAAGTATTGACCTGTTGCAACAATGTCACTCGCTGCTACTGTCTGCCATGCCACCATTGTGGGAGTCAACCTGAAAGTGTGTAAATGCCTCGTCGCCTAAAATTAACACTTGCACTATAATGCACGAGGACATTGAACCTAAAATGGTGTAACCATGAGTATTGTGTAGTGCTTGGCGACGAGTGAAATTCACTACCCGAGTAGTCGCGACTACGACACTAGTCGCAACCATTTTTGCAAGAAAACATCACACCAAGACGTGTATCACACCACAGCCTCCAAACCAAAGATTGTGTAGTGCCGCAGGTGCAAGATGGGGCTTAAATGTCAAGTATGCACCGGATAAGGGCGTTGATCGCTACTGAAAAGTAAGGGGGACGGGCGAGCAAGTCTTGAAAATAAATTTCGATATTCTTTTATTTTAATTTATATTTTGTATTTAAAATAAAAAATAATAACACTGAACTTACCTTAAAATTTACCAAAAATCATCAACAAAACAACCGTGTCTGGACGTATGGTGATGATTATACAGAAATTAATGATCTCTAAAGGGTTAAAGAGCGGCTCTAGGATGCTCTCAATATTTGAGTTCTTACCTTTTTATGGTCGAATAGACATCGTAGATACCGGTTAATAACCATTTTACACTTAAAATTTGCATTTAGTAATAAAGAATTCAAGTAAAAAATGCACCTCTCCGCGCGGCTTTTTCAGCCGAAAGTCAAAAACTGTTTATCTATGATAATGATATGCATTGACCCCTTGACGTCGTTGGCAGTTAAAAACTCATGGTTAGCATTATAAACACACACATAAATGTCTCTTTGCTGGGAAAACAAAATAAAATCAAGAAGAAACCAAACTTACATCATACGGTAAAATGAAGCTTACACGTTGGGTAGTTTTACGCTATAAACAAGCTAAAATTTCAACGGAACTTAACTAAAGCTCCACAGACCATGAGCGTGTGGACCAGTGCTGTATACGGTTTGAACGTGTGCACACCAGCGATGATTATTGCAATGTCATGGGAATAACCGTTTTCCCGAGTCTATAAACATGCGACTGCTTGATTGTGCGTTGTGTATTATAGGGGTCTCCCCCGTGATAATGCCGGGGTCTGCGTTGTTGTTGTTGCTGTTTTGCAGGAATCGCCGTGCCGTGTGTGTACATGTACATGTATCTTAGGGTTGAATTTGACGTGTAGAGCGATGTACTGAAAATCAAGCCGAGCTGCGGAATCGCCTCGCCTCTCAAAGAACGAAAACCCCCAAATCATAAATCCGTTGTAATCGGCTGGCTAATTATTTGCCTGTTGGATCGTCCTATAAAAAGTCACATTTACGGCCGTATTGATTGCAAATGGTGAAGTTTTGCGGTGTATTTGCGTTAGCTCAGTGCATTCATATAGGCAGGTCAAAACTAACTAGGCGCCGGTGACGTCATGAGTTCCTCGTCGCGGGGTTTGTTTGACCTCGCGTTTTCAGAGTTCAGGCTGGGAGTGTTTCGAGGAAAAGACATGTTTACCCTGTTTTAGCGTGAGGTAAGGGACTTTTATATTTCTTGGGGACTCCATCTATTGGAAAAATGTAAAAGCTAAATATTTCCAAACATCCTGGAGCCCCTCTTTAAACTCACTTGAAACAAAAACAAGCAAACATTAGTGATGTTATGTACATTTGAGTAACTTCAGGTATGTTGAAATTTTCTGTTTAACTCTCAGGGGAAACGAATTGACCATGCAATCACTGCTTCAGAAGTAATAGTTCATGTTGGAATAGTGAGATGTCTCGTAAAATTCATTGAAGAAACAGCTCTTGGTTGTAATTTACCTGAGAAACAACCATCTGCTGGGGACTTCAAGGGCCAAGACAAAGGGAGAGGGCTTCCTGTGGTCTGGGTAAGTCTTAAGACAAATCTCAGTTGTAATTTACTCATGAAACATTTATCCAACCGCGAAACCTTTGGTCAAGACACAGAGATAAATAAGTAGTTTCTGTAAGTCTAGAGACATTTTTGGTTTGACTTCATGAACCAAAACACATGCTAGAACTGCCCTTGATTACACGTTGTTTCTCTTCTCTCTTCAGGTAATTCACAGCAATCTAGAGTTCCGTATAGGTTACATTTCCTATCCCCCTCCTGATTTGTTACCAATCCTACTCCCATCAATCAGTGCAGCAGTCCTGGTGTGCATTCTCATTGTTGCCTTGTGCTTCTCAGCTCAGCTGTACGGATCCAAACGAGAAGCTAGACACATCCAGGAAGACATGAAATCCCTGGAAGAGGATCTGTCAGATGAGATCAAACAAGGTATGGAGGTCCTATATATGGAGGTCATCGTTTCAGTGCTTCTAAGACATATCTTTTACAAATAGGTGTTAAACAAAGTTAGATAGTGTTTATGGTTTTGGGGGTATTTTTCGTGGGGTGTCGTGGCCAAGCGGTCTAGGGCAGTGGGCTCAAGTTCTGAAAGTTCTGAATGTGGGTTTGAATCCTGACCTGAATCTGTGACACTAGTGTCCTTGAGCAAGTCACTTTTTCATAATTGTTTCTCTCCAACCAGGAGTACAAATGGATACCAGTGAAAAAGCTGAGGAGTAACCTGCGATGGACTCCGACTGGCATCCTATGTCCAGGGGGAATAGAAATTATATTCTCAGTTGTTGAATGCCAATGAAATTGATATAAACACCGGCCTGATGTTCCATATTGGCTCGGGACAGACTTTACTTTACTTACTATATATGTTTTTAGGGGAAGTTTACCTTCTTCTTTTTCGCTTTTTTGAAAGGTTTTTATAGTTATTAAAATGGTTACAGTGTAAAAAAAAATGGCTAGAACTTTAAACATCTCTCATTCTTTTCTATCACAGTCTTTAGTTGTTTATCAAATACTTTCAAATATAATTTTCATATGTAAATGGGCGGGAAATGTGGTGGATCATTTACTGAGTCTTGTCCTATAGTTTCAGTGACACTGTATTATGACATTTTTTGGGGGAAGAAAAACCAGTTTTCTTGAAAAGGTGTTGTGCTATGTATTCAGTTATATTCTTTCTTTATTTCTTTATTTCTGTTTATTATTTACACTTCCTGGCCGGACTAGTGAACTAAAAATGGAAGTATTTTGACTCGTCCACAACTTGTTTCATTCACATTTGGCCAGCAGGCTTCCGTTAAGGTCAAACTCTGCGGATTAATATTATCTAAGAGTATCTAACTCTCCTCTTTATCTAAATTTGTTTTCGTTCAGCCTTTGCTGATCTTCAGACGGACTTGACAGATTTGACGAGTGACTTGGATGGAATCGGAATGCCATTTGTCAGTCACCGAGAGTACGCCAGTAACATGCTGTTTATCGGGCAAGAGAGACCCGACACTGAGGATAAAGAGGTAAGTGTCTGCCACTCTCTCACCTGCACTTCACTCAGATTTGACATCTTTTATATAAAAAAATGACTTATTTAAGTATGAACTTGGCCATAAATCAACCAGATCTTCCAAAGGTGCCGTAATTTTTCCCCGGTCCAATCAATTCTTCTCTGTATTCTTAGTATCCAGATGAAAATGTCCAGAAAGCAATGATGAAGTTTTCCCGTCTTCTTAGCAACAAGGACTTCTTAATTGTTCTGATTCAGACGTTGGATGCAGAGAGCAACTCAAAGTTACCCATCAGACAAAAGTAAGCCACTTCTTCAGTACCGTATCTTGTCTTCAGAGTTAATTACTTATTACTTTGTGGGTGTCGTGGCTGAGCGGATAAGAACACCGAACTCAAGCTCTGGTGTTTCTGATCAGCAGAGTGTGGGTTCGAATCCCAGTCGTGACACTTGTGTCCTTATAAGCAAGACACTTAACCACATGCTTCGTCCTTCGGATGGGACGTAAAGCCGTTGGTCGCGTGTGTTGTGTAATGCATGTAAAAGAACCCAGTGGACTTATCGTAAAGAGAAGGGGTTCGCCCCGGTGTTCCTGGTCTGATCGGCAGCATATATTGCGCCACAGCACCTTGTAAACCATTGCATGGTGCTATAAATGAATAGGCCTCATACTTCAAACGTAGCTCCACATACCTTGGAGGAAAGAATTTGTAGTCGGACAATGGTGCGCTTAGAAACATCCGTATTAAGCTCCCAATAAATGTTGTGTATTATTATTATTATTAAAGAAAGAGCAGCAAGTGGAAGTTTTCTTTGCACTAACTTATCATGTCATTCATGTTCTAAATCCGCAAGGCATTAATACTTCTTTTAGGGATAGTATATTATCTTTTATTATTATCATGCATTTTGGCATGCAATTGGTATAGTTTTTATTAACCTCGTCCCCATGATTTATTTTATTTCCAACCATGTTTACAATAGTAAACCCTGGGAGGGAAACTCCTTACTTGGACCCTGATTGGACAACGACTGGTGTACCAAAGTGTATTCAGTATTCACCATGTTCACAGCCAGACTATTCTAATTTGCATACATATCCAAAAATTTTGGATATGCAAATGATCCAATACCAGGGTGAGAGAGCGATCAACCTCGTACACCTCGTACTGCTCGACACACCCTGGGGACGAGGTTGAGTTTTTATACAATGAACCAATCGCAGTCTGGGTACTCCACTACAGGAGGGTTATACCTCCTCTTGATGTTACCTCCATTTGTACCTTATTACATATTCATTAACAATTATAACGGTTGTTATTTAATGTATTTTCAAGTTTGTTGTGCAGATGGAAATACACCAGCCAAACAAACAAACAAACAAACAAACAAGTTTACTTACTTGAATAAAACATTCCAGATGGTCATTTTGGGGTTTTTGTAACAATTGTATTGATACAAGTCAAAGGAGTAGTCGAAGCCAAGAGTGAAAGTTGGGGAGATGTTTTATAGAATTTTGGTTGTGGGGGAGTGTATGGATTTAGAAATGATGTCATAATAAAATAAGGTCAGACCCATTGGTTCAAGTGTACTTTTTAAATTGATATTTTGGAAAGTATGTAAAGTCAGTGTTCCTTTTTTTCACTCTGTAAATTCTATTGTATTGTTCAGGCAGTTGGTAGCATCTCTGCTTACAGTCATCATGATCATGGAGAACAAACTGACATACTTGACTGAGTAAGTAGTTCAAAGTTACTCTGACCATTTATAATATTTATTTTATTTATTGTACATAGAGATAATTTTTTTCTTCTTAAACTGGAAGCTTAATATTCTCCCATTTCTCCTTCAAAGCTTTAAATTCAAGTCTCTCACTAAAATAACCCTTCTTTGTTCAACCCTAAATTTACCCAGTCAGTTTCCCTTGTTGTTTTAGTACTTGATATTCAAAATAAAAAGTGGCATCTTCTTAAGGTGATCCCTCTGCTGCCGCTTCCCAGGTCGTATTGTAAACTTGGGTGGGATCCCTGGCTATACGGCAGTTACAGGTTGAGTGCTTCTGACTGGTATCGTCGAACAAAGATATTTACAAAATAGGGAGACCGCCAACATTAGGGCTGGATGGCTCAGTTGGTGGAGTTCGTTAATCTGGAGGTCCCAGGTTCAAGTCCCGCTATAGTTAAGTTTACTTTGTTCAACCCCATATTATTATTTATTTATTTTTTGCAATAAACAATAATAAGATTCTTAATTTTGTTTTAAGCACTGTATACTCAGTGCACTCTGTGTCCTGAAAACCAAAATCCACAGGCTACTTGTTGGTGTGATTTAAACTCACGACCCCTGAATTCTAGAGCTGATATCTTAACTGCTAGACCACCAAACGTACCTTGTGATGAGAGTTCAGTTCAGATCCTGTAATCAGCAGTGGGTTCCTTAAACAAATAATATTCTAAGATGTTGCCCCTGTAGAAATTTCGATGTACTTAAACCCCTTGTCCAGCAAGCTTTTCAATGAAATCGTGGCGTGTTGTGGCCGAGTGATCTAGTCACTGGACCCAAGCTCTGGTGTTGTCAGCAGCAGAATGTGGGTTCAAATCCCGGTTATGACACTTTTGCCATTGAGCAAGGCACTTAACCATAATTGCTTTGTAAAAAGTTGAGAAGGTAGCGCATGCTGCTCTACCATACCCATGCCTACATCCTTACAGACTGTGAAAGGGGTAACCCTCTTTCAACCCTAGTAGGTGGTGACAGTTGATTTGGGTTGACAGCCCAATTAATCAGTTAAGTGTAGCCCTCACCTTGAAGTGGCCAGCCGGCCTTGTGATGTTAGGCGATATCTTATAAAAAAATTACCCCAAAACAACAACAACAACCTGGGCCCAAAGTAGCTTAGCAGAAAACAATCATGCTAACCAGAATGGGATTACCAGCCAAAATACCACGCCACTTGTACCATCTGTGACTAGTATCCTGCTCATTTTTAATTAGCCGGAATTCGTTTTGCGATATCTTCTGCTTAACTAGCCTCATGAAATTGAGCCTTGATGCTTAAATTTAGCCCTGCCCCTTGCTTTAATGAAGCATGGCTCAATTTCACAAAGCATAAAGATGAGTTGTCAATAACACCATAGTGATTTGTATTGTGACAACACACTTTGCTTAGCGATTAAGATTGATACACACAGTTAAGATCAATCTTAGCTCTTTGTGAAATTGGTCCCAAGCAGTTCTTTTATGAATAATAAGAAGTAACTTCAAATAGTAAACTTGTGGGTACAACGTTTGTAAAATCTCTTGCTCTGAAAAGCCAACACTCCTCCTTTCAGAGCAAACACTCCGCCCAAAAGAGATTTTACACATGGTTGTACCCGCAAGTATACCAGTAATAGTTACTTCTTATTTTCCACACCATGTAAAGCTTCAAACATCAATTATTTGAATAATGTTTTGAATCTATAATTGTATTATTCAGCGTCATGATTACTCTGATGACAGATCTCATCCAGACGGCCATTGACAACGACCGTACACGACAACTCTTTCTCAGGTAAAATTCATCAACAATTCTTTCAAAACTTTAACATTTTAAACAAATTAGAGCACCTTTCTCATGAAGACGATCAGAGCCAACTGATCAAAATGTTGAGTTGTTACACTAATGCTTTATTTAGTTGTCTACTTTTAGTTGTATACACTTTTATACATATTTCTACTTTTAAATGTATATACAAATCTATTATGTGGTTGGCATGGTTAGCTTGTGCATAAAGGGCTCTCCTCTCACCACTGTGGCCGTGGTTCGATTCCTGGCTAGGGCCATATGTGAGTAGAGCTGTGCGTTGGTTCTCTCCTGGCCCTCTGGTTTTCTTTCCTCCGAAAAAAACAAACACTTTCAATTTTTGGCTGTGCTAAGTGGTCATAAATGAGTCAATATGGCTGGCTGCCAAGGTGCCTTTGCTTGCCTGCACTTTGAACACGTTTAAGCCGCATCCTTCACACTTCAGCTTCTCAGCTGCGAGTAAGGATGATTGTTTATTCATGATTGTTTATAATGTTGGAAGCAAATCGCTGAAGCTGTGTTATGGAATTGTACATTTGAAATCCACTCCACTGCCTATTGTGTAGTCCATGCCCCTAGGTACTTGTCTAGTTTTGTTTGTTCACATCTGGGCCCAATTTCATGGCTCTGCTTACCGTAAGCAAAGAATCGGCGCTTACGGAAGCAGGGAAATCCGCGCTTACGTCAAGCGTATTTCGCGGGTTAGCGGGGAATTTTTGCTTGTGCGCGTGCGTACTCCACGTTACTAGGCATTCTTCGCTTACACAGCTAGCACAGAATTCGGCGGTAAGCAGAGCCATGAAATTGGGCCCTGTATGCTTAAATTAGTTTTCGTAAGCAACATGTGCATTGCTTCTTGTTATCGCTTTTATTTCTTATTCTAGGCTCAATGCACATGTATGATTTATAGGGACCAAATTGTCTACGAGCTTTGCTTCATAATGGATCACTCTGCAGTATTAGATTTACTTCATTCGCATCTCTATATATTTCATGTACATATGGAAGTTTCTGTGTTTTACTTTCTTTGGTTTAATACTGTGGAATAAAATCCAACCTGCTACTTCTATCCACCACAACTCACTGGAGAGACTATTACACAATGTTCTCTCAAAGATTAGTTTCTAGACTTTTTCCCACCAAGCAAAGTTTCAAACCCTACTTTAAAATATCCTTTTTTTTAAACATAATAACACACTGCTCCTCACTGCTGGAAAAAGCTTTATATTAAAATTCAACAGCACTTTTCCCTGCACTTGAAAATTTCTTTGTATTTTTATATTTCAATCATTTCTTTTGTGAAATGCAAAACAAAAAATTCTTAAATTTGTTCCTAAAAGAACTTTTTTATTTATAAAAATAACATTGTTTTTTTTCTTCTTCCGGCTCAATGCAATTTATTCTCTTCCTGACAGAAATGAGAGTATTTTAGAGAAGCTTCTGTCAAACTGGGTTGCTCTGTGCCTGTATGACCAACTTCAGGTATGGGATAGGCTTGAAATCCATGTGTCTGTCATAGACTACTTCGCAAATACTCTGTGCGCATGCGTTAGCTGTGGAATGAGGTGCATGCTGGTCTAGTTGGCGACTAAAATTTGTCAGTACTATACCAGCATGCACCTCTTCCCACGGCAAATGAGCGCGTACCGAGTATTTGCAAAGAAGTCTATGGGTTGTGCTTAATGCATAGTGTGCAATCCTTCCAAATGAAAAATACACGCCAAGCAATGCACTGTTTTACGCAGTACGAATTATATGGAATAAGGTGCGTTGCTTGGGCTTTGTTTTTTACGCACTTCATATAACGTATAACGCATAACGTATAACGTATAACGCATGACGGAGACATGGAATCACGGCCGAAATCAATTAGCAAAGAAAATCCTCAAGTTTTCATGTTTTTTTCTAAAGTGTCAAGTAAGTAAAATTGCCAACAATGGAAACAGTACCTTGAAATTTCTGTTTGTTAATATATCTTATCCCAAGTATGTTGGGAACGCTACTCTTTTCGATGATGTGTAGATATTGCCATCTGATTTTCCTTTGTTTCGTATGAGGCAATCATTTATGTAGCTGCCGTGGGAAAAGATATGTTATAGTAGACATATTTAATTTGCAATGAATTTATGTTCCCATTTAAATTATATATAAGGTAAAACCACTGCAAGAGTTCTGTGTGATTGATGACCCAGCAACAAGATATGTTTGACCATTTTAAAGAAAAACCCTGTGTGATTGATGATGTACTTTTTCTTCTTCAGAGTCACACTGCCTATATCCTAAATAAAATTGCCAACAATGGAAATTGTACCTTGAAATTTCTGTTTGTTAATATATCTTATTGCCATCTGATTTTCCTTTGTTTGGTTTGAGGCAATCATTTATGTAGCTGCCGTGGGAAAAGATATGTTATAATAGACATATTTAATTTGCAATGAATTTGTGTTCCCATTTAAATTATAAACCACTGCAAGAGTTCTGTGTGATTGATGACCCAGCAACAAGATAGGTTTGTCGATTTAAAGAAAAACCCTGTGTGATTGATGATGTATTTTTTTCTTCTTCTTTAGAGTCACACTGCCTATCCTCTGTTTGTCTTGTACCGTGCCATCAAACATCGGACTGAGAGTGGTCCGGTTGATGTCTTCACCGGCAGGTCAAGATATTCTCTCAACTTTGAGAAGATGCTAGAGGAGGATATTGACTTCAATACCCTTGTGAGTTTTTGTGGTCAATTTCAATTGTATAATTTTCTGGAATATTTTATGACTAAAATTTATTTTAGAAAATATATTTAGCTGTTACAAACTGCTTACCAACCAAAATGACCTATGGTATATACAAATAATAGTTAATGGCCTAACGTTCTGACCCGAGCAGAGTCTTTCTCAAAGGCTAAATGACAACAAAACACACATAAATATGTATACTGATGTAGCAGAAGCAGTCATATGGAAAGAAATGAAAAGAGAGAGAGGCAGAACGGACAAAGAAAAAGCAAGGGAAGAACAATGAAGAAGGAGACAGGGGGGGAAGGGGCTGGCTTAACCACAAGAGGTTAGAAACACACAAAAAACTCGAAGGTGGGAAGAGGGAGAAAAAGTAATTAATTAGTGAATGAGACAGACTAAAAAGGCGGATATCTGTGGAAACAGGAGAGGGCTAAGCCATCAACTATTTTTAATAAGATTTATTTTAATGCTTTTTATTTCAACTGAACTGAACTGAACTGAACTGACCATTTATGTGAAATGGAACTGCACCTTTCTATAATAGTGGGGCAGATAAGGAAATATTTTGACCTCTTGCAGGATGCGCAGTGCACTTGCATGCGCCTATCCTGTTTCCTGTTTTGGGAGTCAAAATGTACCCAAAGGATTTGACCCCAAAAATGGTAGAAATGGACGACGCGCATTTCACGGAGGTGCATTCTGCCTCTACAAGGGGTCAATAAGTGGAATAATAAGCAATTTTCTAAATGGCTGCCATTGCTTTTTGTTCTACCTATATTTTTTCAAAGGACAAATCTGCAATGACCCTCAGCCAACTATTTTCTTGTGACATACTCTGACTGAGTGCCAAACTTGTATCATCAAAGGCACAGTCACATTACCTACAAACTGTACCTGCCATAAGGGAACAAATTTTCCAGTCATTTGGTTTCTTGAATGTTTTCATCTTGTACCCATTCAGTCTGTTGTTGTGCTTATTGATGAAGAAGGAAAGGTCATCAACGAAGTCAAGGTGCTTGACGTAGACACCATCTCGCAGGTCAAGGAGAAGATCTTAGATGCCATCCATCGCAACAAACCCTACTCCATCAGACCCAGCGCCAACCAAGTCAGTCTTGGTATGTGAAAAACATCTGTAGTGAAGAGTGTTGCTGGGTAACCCTTTCCCCCTTTGCCCCGCCCATCAATGATGGAATAAACAAGTCCAAATATTGCAATCATTTTGTGGAGCCATTTAGCCCACATTAAGGACTAATTAACAACAAAAATCAGTTGGTAGAGTGCCGGTTCAAGTCTCGCTGTAGTCAACTTTGTTTTACTCAACCCAAATTTTTTAAACAATTTACCCTAGCATTGATTACTTGATATTTGAACAAAAAGTTGCATCCCCTGAAGGTGATCCCCTCTGCTGCCCTGTCCCAGGTTGTATCGTAAACTTTGGTGTGATCCCTGGCTATACGGCAATTACTTTGTGAACAAAGATATTGACAAAATAGGGAGACCGTCAACATAGCGCTAGACAGCTCAGTTGGTAGAGCGCTGGCACGTTAACCCGGAGGTCGCAGGTTTTAGTCGCCGCTCTAGTAGATTTTGCTTTGTTTTCCATCATGTTCAATAAGTTAAGATTTAATAATTCCATGCAAATTCAATTTACTATATTTTTAGGCTGCAAGTTGGTAATTATCAACTAATCAAAAATCATAAACAATTGACAATATTGAGAATGATCTTTCTTCATCATCAGAATGGCGTCGTGGTGTCAGTGGGCGTCTCGTGTTGACAGACATAGATTCCAGACCACCGACTGGCAAATGGCGGAGAATCAATATGCTAAAGGATTTCCGAGTAAGTGTCATCACTCTGATGCAATACAACACCAAGTATTAAACCAAAAACTAGAATCAACAAACAATTTTTCTTAAACAATTAATGATTTGAGAGAGAAATACAATAACTAATGGTTGATTCAACACTTAGCTGCAGGTTGCCAATTCAGAAACTGCAGTCTTTCTTTATTTTATTCCATTGTGGTTTTTCTTTGTCTCTTCTTTGTCTCTTTGTTTCAGGGATTTGTTTTGGTTTTTAGTTGTTTGTTATTTGTTTACGTTTTGGTATAACTGGTACTTTGTTATCCTTGGCAACTTACAGGTTGGGGATAATGATCAAATGATGATTGTAGAGAAGCAAGACGTTGACAATGCAACTCTTTCCGGACCCATTCTAAAGTTCTCCCAGGGAGATGAGGAAAGTACATACGGTAAGTTACTTTGGACAACAGCTGCCTTTTCATTATCACTGCTCAATAATTTGGTTGTTATCATTTCTGTATTTTTAGAGTGAGCCACTCCTTAAATTCGTGCTGAGTGGGTTTAAGTTTCCCTTTTCTATTTTTTGTTTTTTGGGATGTTTGTTTGTTTGTTAGTTTTTAGGTTTGATTTTGCCATGGGTTTATAAGGTGTCACGGCTAAGGGGTTAATATCACCTGACTCGAGCTCTGGTGTTTCTGATCAGCAGAGTGTGGGTTCGAGTCCAGGTCATGGCGCTTTTGTTCTTGAGCAAGATACTTGACCATAATATTGCTTTGTCCAGTGATTAAGTTTACTTATGAGACATCCTTTGTTTCATTAACAGAAATATATAATAATACTAATAACAATAAAAGGTTCAAGTGTTTGTTCAAGAAATTCTATTACATAACACTTCGTACAAGTCTTCAGAGGGTTGCATTCCTTTCATGTGCCAGGCATGCGGATCACACAATTACTTTAAAGAAAAGTATTGTCATGGTAATAAGACCATGTCGGATGAGGTATATAAGCCCCGGTTGGAAGGAGTCAGCATCTTTTCTTAGTGTGAAGGCATAGCGGCTACTTTCAAACTGTTGCAGTTTGTAAAATAAAATATGAATACTGACTCGTCTGGTTCAGACGATCTTGCTGCAATGATGCAGCCTTCAGGCAAAGTTTCTTGCCGGGATTATGATGCTCGACTTCAAGAAAACGCAGAAGATATCAAGAAATTGTCTTCCTCGATAAACACCATCAAAGAGATGGTAACATCCATGGCACAGTCTCATGACAAATCTACCGGACGTGCGATGCACGCCGGCCCGAGCACTCGAGATGACCGGTCGGCGCAGCTCGAGGTAACAGCTCAGTATGATGATATATTTGAGAACGAGCTTTCTGGTCTCGTTTCCCCCGGCAACACCGCTTTCGACCCAACTGAAGCCGAGTTTGATCTGATCAGTGTACTGACAGAAAACCAACCGATAAATGAAACGAACGCCGATTTCGATATTCTCCCGAGTGGAGATATTTACAATGAAAGTGAGGCTAAGGGCCCAGAGGTGTTTGCAAACCTAGCAGAGAGGGCTATTAAAGCCGTAACTCTGCCCATCAAAAAAGAAACTTACGCAAAAATTGCGGAGCAATACAACACGCCATCCAACGCGGTAGCCGTTTCGGCACCGAGAATAGACAGTGAGCTATGGGGAACTATTCCCGCAACAGCCAGATCTAAGGACGTTGCTCTGCAACAGATCCAAAAACATGTGATCAAAGGGTTAATACCTTACATGAATATTCTTTCAGAATTACGTGTTGCGACAAAATCAGGTCGGGCAATTGACGTTGATAGAGTCAAAAACTTGGCTTTGGATGGTATTACCCTTGCTGGGAACGCCTCGTTTGAATTAAGTATAAAACGAAGAGAAGAGCTAAAAAATGTTCTTAACCCAATGTACCGGGGACTGTGTTCACGCAGTACCCCTATTTCTGAAATGTTATTTGGCAAAGATATAAACGCTACAATGAAACAGGTAGCAGAGGCTTATAAAGCTGGCAGAAAACTGACTTCAGGTGAGACTAAAAATCAGCCGTATCGCCGTTACGTACCCTACACCCAACACAGGAGTACAACCGCGAATCGCGGATATGCTGACAGGGGCAGACGATCTTGGCGTCCCTCTGGAAGTTTCAGAGGACACTCTCACTCGACCCAGTATCAAGGACGAACGTCCTGGGCACAGCGGGCTTCAAACAAGCCTTCGACTGCAACCAAGCTATCGAATGAAAAAAACTGGTATGTAAAAGCAAAACTGCTTAATATTCCAAATAACGCTGGGAGACTAAAACTATGTAAAACAAACTGGTCTCAAATCACTTCAGACAATTGGATTTTAACTTCAGTGTTAGGCTGCAAGATAGATTTTCTTGCATGCCCACGGCAAACCTCGAAACCAAAGAGGATTCAGTTTTCAAATCGAGAAATTATGTTGATTCACACCGAAATCAATGAACTTCTGCACAAGGGTGCAATCCGACAGGTGCAACCAGAAACATGTCGGTTCTTATCCAATATTTTCTTAATACCCAAGAAAACGGGTGAATTAAGACCAGTTATTAATCTAAAGAATTTAAATAAATTTGTGTCACATGAGCATTTTAAGATGGAAAATACAAAACTGGTGAAAAACATCATTAAAGAGAATGATTTGTTTACATCAATTGACCTGAAAGACGCTTATTTCGCCATTCCCATTTGTGAGCAAGATCAACATTATCTTTGTTTCTCTTGGGCAGAACAATATTACTGCTTCACTTGTCTGCCGTTTGGTTTATCCTCGGCTCCACGAATTTTCACCAAAATTATGAAACCTGTTGTGGGAACGGCGAGAAGCAATGGCATTCGCCTTGTCATATATTTGGATGATATCCTAATAATGTCTTCCTCCAAAGACGAGAGTCTCAACAATACAAATTTTATGGTGAATCTTCTTCAGAATCTTGGGTTCGTGATAAATGATAAAAAATCATGTTTAATCCCTAACACCAGTATAACTTACTTGGGTTTTGTCCTTGACTCAAAGTCAATGACAATACATGTTCCACGAACCAAAGTGAATAAAATCAAGTGTGCAGGCGAACGTTTGCTTTCGAAAGCGGCGACCATCCGCCAATTTGCACAATTCATAGGGTTAATTATTTCTACCTTTGATGCATTTTCACAAGGGAAACTACATTATCGGAACTTGGAAGTGGCAAAAGTAGAGTCGCTGCAGACTAACAATGACAATTTTGATGAAAAAATGTTGATCAACTCATCAATTATTGATGAAATTCAATGGTGGTTATCTGTTCCTCATGATGATTTTAAAGGTCCTATCAAAATACCACCCATTGATCTGGTTATCTCCACAGATGCAAGTAACTTTGGTTGGGGAGCGTTCTGTGAAACAGACAACTCCTATGCACGAGGTAAGTGGTCAGAGAACCATAATGGAACTCATATCAACATCCTTGAACTAATAGCGGTACAGAACGCATTGAAAAGTTTGTGTACAAACTTCAAGAATGGACACGTCCTTATCAAATCAGATAACAGCACGGCTGTGTCTTACATCTCAAAGATGGGAGGAACCACCAGTTCCCTTAACCATATTGCTTACACTATTTATAGTTGGTGTTCGCACAGGAATATTTGCCTGTCGGCAACACATATTCCGGGAACAACGAACGTAACGGCGGACTATCTCTCTCGAAAAGAGTCTAACAAGGAAATGAACCTAAACTCATGTATTTTTGAACACATTTTAGAGCTCACGTTCCATCCTGACGTTGATCTCTTTGCATCCAATGCAAATCATAAATTGTGTCGTTATGTTTCATGGAAAAACGATCCATACGCATGGGCCATTGACGCCTTTACAATATCATGGTCTGATATGACTCCTTATATTTTCCCCCCATTTTGTTTGCTCCCCAGAATCTTGGACAAAGTTTCCAGGGACAGATCACCACGGTGCATCCTAATCGCTCCCTTGTGGCAAGCCCAAGCATGGTTCCCACAACTACTGGCAATGTGTACTGCAAGACCAATCCTCCTACCACAATGGGCTCTAAACCAACCTCAACAAATCCCGTCTCTCAGACTAGCCGCCTGGACCATCTCCGGCGACGATGGCAATTGCAGGGCCTATCGGATGACGCTTCCAAGCTCATCTCAAACTCTTGGCGACAAGGCACCGAGAAACAATATGAATCAGCCTGGAAATGTTGGGCTAGCTGGTGCGGTAGAAGGAAAGTTGATCCATTTACACCGGCTATACACGACATAGCTAACTTTTTAGCGCACGAACATTCAGTAGGAAAGTCCTACTCGACCTTAAATTTGTATAGGTCAGCCTTATCATCGACTGTCCCCTTGAAAGGAGGGCACCAAGTGGGTCAACACCCCCTTATTGTTAGATTGCTTAGGGGTATTTTTAATTCTACTCCACCGAAACCAAAATACTCAACAATGTGGAATGTATCCACTCTCCTAGATCATATTAAGACATTACCAGAGAACAATGATCTTACCTTACTCAATCTGAGCGAAAAACTATTAGCCTTAATGGCACTTGTATCGGCCCAGAGAACCCAAACTCTCGCTGCGTTAGATTTACGTTACTTTAATTTTTCTGACGAGAACTGCAGCATTACAGTTACGGAGCTACTCAAAACAAATTGCCCTAAGAAGGGAATTAAAAATAACAAAATTGTTTTGGAAAGTTTTAGGGAAAACCCGAAGTTATGTGTTCTTTCAGTTTTAAGAGAATATCTTTCTCGCACAGATAAGTTAAGAAGCTCCTCAAACGAAACTAAACTTTTTATTTCCACACGAAAACCACACAAGAAGGTGGCTACTGGAACTTTAGCAAGATGGATGAAAAATATCCTAAAAGCTGCTGGAATAGATACAGATATTTATACAGCTCATAGTTTTCGAGGTGCTTCAACATCGGCAGCCTTAGCTCATGGTGTATCGCTGCAGGACATTATTAATACTGCAGACTGGGCAAATGCCAGTACTTTTGTAAAGTTTTACAAAAAACCCGTAGAGCAACCAACCTTCGCCTCCTCTGTTCTACAATCGAGATGAACACATAGGCAGAGGCTTTTTTCAGTGTAACATCATGCTATAATGTTACCTTATAATTGATTATTGTATATCCTTTGTGATAAGTTTGTTGAGGAACAAAGATGACATTTTGTGTTTTTTCATTAGTACGAGGTTTTTATTAATTAAGATGCCTTAATTTCTAAAGGAAAAGGTTATATGATTACGTTCTTGCTAATCCTTACAATGTTATATTCACAAGAAAAGTACTCCTATTTAAAACACCTACCGGTATATATTGACCATCACTTTTGTTTGAGTGCTTTGAACATGCAACCCTCTGAAGACTTGTACGAAGTGTTATGTAATAGAATTCTAAAATTATGTGAATAATATGAAATATAATTTGAATTCTATAAATAATAATGAAGTACAAGTCGAAGAGGGTCCCACCCAGTTTGGTATACTTCATAGGAAGAAAGTTCCTTTTGTTTTTTCCCCACCCACAGTTCGGTCAATATTTATTTCTCTTCTTTGAAAAGATGCTGACTCCTTCCAACCGGGGCTTATATACCTCATCCGACATGGTCTTATTACCATGACAATACTTTTCTTTAAAGTAATTGTGTGATCCGCATGCCTGGCACATGAAAGGAATGCAACCCTCTTCGACTTGTACTTCATTATTATTTATAGAATTCAAATTATATTTCATATTATTCACATAATTTTAGAATTATAGGGCCTAGTTGATGTTTCATTTGTCCCAATTCCTTTTTTAAAGAATTAAATCACCACAAATCATTAGAACCAGGCCTTATTTGTTAGTGTGCTATTTTTCACCACAGCGCCATCAACAAGTTCTCTGTGCAAACTTGTTGCCCTTACCCTTTTGTAATTGTTTAGGTACTTTTAATTCTGATACCATGTAAGAAACCACATGGGAAACTGACTGGGTAAATTTTGGGGTTGAACAAAGAAAAATTGACTAGAGCGGGACTTGAACCTACGACCTCCATATTTTGTCAATACCTTTGTTCGGGGGTGCCAGTCAGAAGCCATTCAACCTGTATCTGTAGTGTAGCCAGGGGCCGATTTCACAAAGAACTGAAAGTAAATTTGAGTTGCTAAGCAAAGTGTGATTCCACATGTAAGGGGGCCGAGGGCACTACAATATTAAGTTGGACGCAGGTACGGATTTTAAGGCGGATGGCTCATTGAATTGTCTCTTAGCTTAAACTATTTTATTGTGAATACTGCACGAGGGACCTATATCCTGCACAAGCTGTTAAAGATTGTGCAGGAGTCGGATAAAATAACACAAAGAAAGATGATTTAGTAAACATCGTACGTAGTTACCATGACAAAATTAAGTACACAATAAACTACCTCGATCGGGGGCAATTCCTTAACTCAATGAAAATACAAACAGTTAAAGTCAGATGCGCATGGCTCTATCACATATAATATATAGGTCAATACTCAGTTCTAGTTAAAGTCACTGCCAATAATTAATCAAGTTAACAATCTAGGAATTTAGGCCTCCACTCAAAGGTGTGAACAAAATCCGATAGTTATACTTTGATTCTGTTTAGTCTGTTTTCCTTACCCGAACTACATGTACCTCATTCAATTCTAAGCACTTTAAATCATAAACAGCAAATCATAACTTTGAATCCTCAAATCTCTCAATACCATTTTGACAATGTCTAGCCTACATCGTTAGCGCTAACTTAACTTACACACGTCCTAGAAACACACACACACACACACATGTTTGTAAATCCCGCTTACCGAGGACTTCTCTTTGTTCTCCCATTGTTTGGACATAGTTTTTTAAAGCGACGTCCCCATTGGTTTTGTACACGAAAACGAAGTGAGGACGTCCTCGCTCTGTCAAACACCCGGATCCCTTTTGTTAAAGTCCTCGGTTTGAATGGATAGACACGCCCACACACACAACTATTATTCACACTCATACCCCAATGACCAAATGTTGCCAGTAATAACTAAAGGTATGACAAAGTCACCTTAATTACTAATAACCTCAAATATCTTTCATTAATTCTCTTGTACTTATTTTCTCCATACATTACTAAGCATAGTCCCAATGGGCTCATGTGCATTTCCAACAATGGCTCAAATACATGTGACCACATACATGTACATGTGTACATTACACAATGCCTTTAAAACTTTTCTTACTTAAAAATCACCCTTTTTCTAAAGAGCATAAAAATACAAATTATAATGGCAATGATCTATAACCTTTCAAGAGGGTAACAAGTAAAGGATGGGTCTCCACCACTCTAGTTGATTTATGTTATTTAGGGATAGAAATCCTACTAAAAATTGGCTGAAGCTTATACCTGTTAAAGATTGTGCAGGAGTGGTGACCTTTGGCACAAGTAGGTCAATAGGCCAGGAGGTCACACAAGAGTGAGAAAAAACAAAGAGCGCCACCACTCATCAATATGTGGTTAGTATCTGCATCAATATGATGCACTATAAAGAGACAATACATCTAAACTACAGCAAAACAGTCAATTATTCAAACAAGAAGGTGAGAAACATTAATAACATTGAAAAATATCAAACTGGACAATTACATATCATTAAAACAACACTTGGTTCAGAAAGCACAAGTAGAGCTCCTCACACACAAAACAAATCACTATGGTAATACTGGCAACTCATCTTAAAGGGACACGTTGCCTTGGATCAGACTACCTTGGCAACCAGAAACAGTTCACTACATGTAAACAGAAGGATTCTTCCATGAATGATATCACCCAGGGTTCTATTCTTGGTCCTCTCCTTTTTCTTATTTATGTCAACGATCTTCACCATTGTTCTTCCAAATTGTCTTTTACTCTCTTTGCGGATGACACCACTATTCTTTTTTCTCATTCTGACTTGCCTACTTTGGCTGAAGAGCTGAACAGTGAACTAGTGAAAGTTTCCTCCTGGTTCAGTACAAACAAACTCTCTCTTAACTCTCAAAAAACTAAATACATGATCTTTTCCAAATCAAAGTCTACCAACAATGACGCCAATATCAGCATTAACCATGTTTCTATTGAAAGGGTATATTCAGCCAAATTCCTTGGCGTTGTTATCGATGACAAACTTTCCTGGACTCAGCACATTTCACACATCTCGAAAATTACTTCCCGCAATACTGGCATCATGTCAAAGCTTCGCTCCTTTCTACCCTCTGTTGCCATGGTCTCCCTTTACAACACTTTAGTTCTTCCTTATCTCAATTACTGTAATATTGTTTGGGCACGCACTAGCACCAGTAAACTCCACTCTCTTATGATCATTCAAAAAAGAGCCATCCGGCTGGCAACACTCTCCAAACCACGTGATCGCACATTACCTCTTTTTATCAAATTACACACCCTTACACTTTCAGACATTAATAAATCTCAAACAGGCACCTTCATGTACAAATACACTCATAACCTCCTTCCTCGCCTTTTCACGTCTTACTTCACCTTTAATAAAGACGTCCATAACCACAACACTAGATCTAGTAACAACATGCATGTCCCTTTCGCACGCACATCATACACATCAAATACTCTCCGTCACTATGGTCCTCGTCTTTGGAATTCGGTTGACCAGACCATCAAAACATCATCCTCTGTGGCTAGGTTCAAAATATCTTATAAAAAGTTCCTTATTTCCCAGTATGTCACATAGTTTCTATACCTATATTCTCATTGTAGTTTTTGCTTACTTTGTCATTGTCATTTTCTCCAGTAGTTCGTTCGTATGTATGTATGTCTGTCCGTCTGTCTGTCTGTTTGTCTGACGGTCTGAGCTTACAAGAGCTACATTGAGAGGCTATTTGCAAGTAGGATCTGTACTTGTGGGCTTTTCTCGCGTTGTGGGGTCATGCCCACAATGTTTAAAACAGAAAAGATTAAAGAAAAGGGATCATAGTCACAACCTGTGGAATGCCCACTATGTCACTCTCCTACATGTCTGTCTGTCTGTCTGTCTGTCTGTCTGTTTCGTCTGTGTTTTGTCCTATGCATTTACCTTTAGTTTATCTATTTTGTTATGTAAAGGCAAGCCGCTACAAGCTACCTGGCTTATTTTGGGCCTTGCCTCCACGCGTTTTCCGCCAGTTTATTTTTTTTTCTATCATTTATATATACCTGTATGTTACTATAATATTGTGGAAATGTTTTGTGGAAATAAATGTATATTGAATTGAGTTGGTCAACAAAAAAGCATTTGTAACCGTTACTTTGTGAACTAACTAGGTTGGCCATTTTGTGGAGTCAATAATTGACTCCACAAAATGGCCGACCGTGTTTGTTCACGATGTAAAAGGAAAACCACGCAATTTCGAGGCATATTTTTGTGGATCATTGTATTCTACTTTTATAACGCCTTTCTAACCATATGCATTTTATAACAAACGGTTACAAATGCTTTTGATAGACCAACTCGCCCGATCCAAGGCAATGTGTCCCTTTAAGATAAATCTTAGTGCTTTGTGAAATTGAGCCCAGGGATCACACCCAGGTTTATGAAAGTGGCCAACATTAGGGTTAGATAGCTCCGGTGGTCGCAGGTTCAAGTACCACTCTGGTAAATTTGTCTTTGTTCAACCGAAAGTTAAATTGTAATTTTGGTTAGTCTATTGTGTATGCCCTATTCTTTTTTAGGTAATCCCCTTGTGTGCACAGGGAAATAAAATTTTGTGTTTTTTATCATGAAAATAAATATTTTTGAATTGAATTTTGAATTGACCATTAACAATTCGCTTCCTTGATCAGTATCATGGTTTTTTTTAGCAACAAGGAACTTCCGATACTAAACCCCTAGATTTTACCCTGGAAGAAGTTAATTGTGACATATGTGTGAGACTTTCCTGATATTTCGTTTCACAAGCACAGTGGAGAACAATTATATTTATAGGAACTTCTTTCATGACAATTATTAAAGAAAATATATTACTGAAATAAATATCTTGGCTTTGTACTTTTCCATGTGGTACCATGATCAATCCATTGACAAGAATGGCCTTTACAGATGTGACCAGTGGAGCATAACAAGGGGTTTCCCCTCCTGTTAATCTCATTGAGTTTATTGTATTGCTTCATTCTCCCTGAACAAATATGTAAATAAAATCAGCCAGGTCGAGCAAAACGAAGATTAATATGCCCTTCCAGAAAATGTTAAGGAAAAATATCGAAAAAGAAAATTTGAGAAATAGTTTTATTTTTATACTGAATAATTAAATGGACATTTATTCCATGTTGGCAATAACAAGTATATATAGTAGATTTACAAACTTGTAATAATCTGTTCTGTTCTGTATGGCGTGCACAGCCTATAGCTACTGGTAACAATATCAAGTAGGCATTTTAAAGGGCACAATATGGAAACTAGGGTAACGTGGCCAACTTGTACGAAAAAGTGAAGCAAAATTGCATATACTTTTTCTACGACAGACAAATACTTTCACATGACAAGGACAAAAATCATTAAAAGACTGTGACCAAAATACTCGTATTCAGAAGACACTTACTTGTATATTACATACATTTATATAATGTAAGTTAACAGACTTTTATAAGTGTACTTTGCCATTGACATAACTTATGTAAATTGATATGTGTATGTATAGTATATATATTTTTTCCTGCAAAAGTTAGTTAGTGGTCCGATGTTTCGACTCTAGCATTTAGTCTTTCTCATAAGCTTTTTTAGCCTTCAAGAAAGACTCTGCTTGGGTCGAAACTTCAGGCCACTAACTATTTGTTTGCATTTATTCCATAGGTCCTTTTGGTTCATTCATTCATTCAAACTTATATTTATTTCCATACTTCATGAAAACAGAGTACAAACAATTTTTTTTATAAAGGAATAACCAATAAACAAAGCTATTTAATGAGGCAGAATAAAATAAATAAATAGAGTATGGAGGCATCATCTGGAAGCCAAGGCTTACATAGGGATGCCTGGGGACAGACAATAAACGGGGACAAGAACGGACGGACAGACAATTAGAACAAGACTGACATGATGAAGACAACAATGATGAGAATAATAATTGCACAACAATAATAATACCAATAATAACAAAAATAATAAGAAATCAAGTAATAATAAAAAAGCGTTTGCTGACAACAAAGCATTAGTAAAATGGGAGTGAGAAGGCAAACTATGTCAAATGCTGGGAGAGGAGAGCTCTTTCATAGGCACGTTTAAATCGACCCACAGATGATTGTGATCTAATTGACTGGCTTAAACCATTCCAAAGACGCGGCCCAAAGAAACAAAGTGTTTTTAAGTGGAATGATGAGCGGGTGAATGGCACATAAGGGTGTGATTTGTTATGTGATCTGGTGGAATACCCATGAGTGTCACGGACAGAGGTAAAGAATGAACAAAAGGAGGTGGGTAAAAGGTTGTGGGTAAATTTGTACATGAAAATACCCGTATGAAATTGATTAATTTCTGCAAGTGCTAGTGAGTGTAATTGTGCGGTTGGTAAGCAGTTTGCAACAGCTAATTCTCTTTCCTCTATATTTCCTCCCTAACAGTTAATGTTGGGTTGGATGACCCAGCTAGCCGTAATCGATACAGCAAGAATCGATATAAAGTTGTAGAAGTAGAGCCAATAGAAGGAGTCCAAGACTGGCATCTGGTGAGTTTTGGGGCAACTAGCAAGCTACAGAAAGAAAGAAAAAATGCATTTCTAAAGCAGAAAAACTTTTTAGTTTGAGGGATTAGTAAATAGAATGGGGAGGAGTGGTTAGCACAGTTCACCCCAAAGTTAGTGTCATTCTTGCACTAGGATTTGAAGTAGTTAACTGTTCAATATCCTTTTTTTTCAAGGTGCAAGAAGAAGAAGACAATGGGTATGATGATGAGGAGGAGGAAGGCAAGAGGAGAAAATCCAGAGATTGCTGCACCAGGTTGAGATCAGGCACCTTCAGAAATAAGATCACCCGCCAGAAGATCAAAGAGATCTCATTCCCAAGACTCATGTCAACAAAGGTACGCAAAATAGTATTCTACTTGGGAATTTTTTAGCCATCAGTATAACTCCTATCCAGAGGCCCACACAATAACTTCCATGCAGTAGAGGGGTGGGAAGAGACCTCCAAGATTGGTTTGGGTTTATTCAAAAGAGGAAGTGGTGTTTATCTGTGACTTGTTTGGAGAGTGGAGGAAGGGACTTCATCTCCAACTGTCCCTCTGCCTTTCCCTCTGCTTGTGTTCTTTTCCAGGGGAAGGAAATTTGACCATAACTCCAACACTAATAGCATTGCATTGGTTACCCATAAAACAAAGGATGAATTACAAACTCCTACTGTTGACTTGGAAAGCACTTCATGGTCTAGTCCCGGTGTATATAAGAGACATGTTGTGTACATAACATCCTCGACCCAATCTGAGATCATTAAACAAACTACTGTTGAACATTCCTAGATCTCATTCTTCATCAGGGCCCAATTTCATAGAGCTGCTTAAGCAAAAAATACTGCCTAACAAAATCCCTGCTTAGCAATAACGAGCAGGACACCAGTCACAAATTGTACATGTGACATGGTATTTTGGCTGGTAACCTTAATCTGGTTAGCATAATTTTGTTTTGCTTAGCTTATTTTTGTGCTTAAGCAGCTCTATGAAATTGGGCCCTGTATACCAATGCTATGGATTGATCTCCCCTATCAACTCCATAAACTTGACTCCTTATAGATCTTCAAAAGCCAGCTTAAGACTCGAATGTGCTTACATTTAGTCCATTGCACATGAATTTCTGTGAACTCTTTTGTCCTAAATTTTCCTCCACTTTGCTAAGTGCCTTTGAATAGGCAGCTAAAATGATGGCACTCTACAAATGCCCGATGATTGTTTGATTAATTGTTTTCCCGCAGGGAGTCATTCAAAAGTACGTTGATGACATGTTCAACACCATTCTATCTGTGGAGAGCGCCCCCAAGGCCATCAAGTACCTCTTTGACTTTTTTGACAGCCAGGCCATTCGACATGAACTGGAAGAAGATAATTCTGAAATCACACACATCTGGAAGAGTAACATGTAAGTTTATACTTCCCTTTTTAAATTCTCATGTTGAATTCTTGTTGAGAAATGTTTGGTTGTGATGAGTAGGCGTACAGTTTCCTGTGAAATATTAAAGTGATTTTTCAATTAATGATAATTTACAAGTACAAATGCTTTCTTGAGTACTAGATACTTAAAGGTGGGGTCATAGATTGTTTTTTGTCAACGTATTTTAATTTATTGGCAAAAATATCAACAAAGATACAAAAAAAAGTAACATGTGAAAGTTTCAGCTGAATGCAGTGTCTACTTGCTGAGAAAACAGCAAAAACTGTCACGGTATTTCCACAAGAACGTAAAATCCATCCAAATTTAGTGAGGTGACAGCAAGTACCAACCACATCTCTGGCTGCAGCATTCCTGAACGGACGCCAGCCCTCAGAAATCTGAGAAACGAGTAATGCATGAATTGTTTCTCAGATTGAAATGCTTTTGGGTGAAAAATTATCTAAACCATATTGCTTCGAAGGGAATCCTTTCTCAAAATAGTTTATACTATCAACAGCTGCAGTGCTTCTCACCAAGTAAGTTTGTTTGGTTTTTATTTTATGGTGAGCTTCTGGAATAGTTACCAATCTATGACCTTTTACTTTAAAAAGAATAAACAAAAACAAATATTACATGTGAAAGGGGAAGAGGTTTTTTGCAGTTTTTTTTTTTCAAAAACAAATTGTATGCAAGTTTGCCCCCAAAAAAGGTTAAAGCCCTTCTTGGTAAGGGGGCTACAAGAAGAAAAATATTAAATATTAAAACAACTCGGGAGCTTTTGAGAGGTAGGAATTGATATTCCTCCAAAAACAGTTTAGATTGTAGGATAGAGGGAGATTGCTGAAAACAATTTTTTCCAAAGAGCGTATTTTGTTTTTTTCTTATTTTCTTCTTTACTTCTGACAACCATTGAACCAGTTTGGAGGGATAAGCATTTTAGACTTGAAAATCCCTGAGGATTATCTACCAATTCCAACTAACCCTTATTTTACTTCAAATGTTTACTTCTGTGGTCAACTTCGGAAATTGTTTTTAAACATCACTTTTTGTGTTCAAAAGCAGGGAAACTAAAGTTTTTGTGTCCATTTCTTATAGTTTGCCACTGCGCTTCTGGTCCAACGCCATCAAAAATCCAGACTACATCTTTGACATACAACCTACTCGCTCCGTTGAGGCAAGCATGGATGTGATTGGTCAGTTATTCCATGATGTTCACGATACCAAGACGCATAAACTCGGAAAGGTAACTGAGAGATTGTTGACATATCCCTTTTAAGGAAAAAGGTGTTCACCATGTCTCTAAATTAGAAACTGTAGAAAACAGGGAACTATTTCAGAATTTGATAGTTCACTTTTCCGTTTGCTTGATAAGCCGTTGTTTTTGTTCAATTGTTGTTGTTTTTTCTTTCTTCTCAAATCCCATAGACCTTGTGCATAGATTTTCTGGATGCCACTTTTGCTATCAAACAAACTCAGATTTTAATCAAACTTAGCATACACATATACCTTATAGTGATGTTGTGTCTCGAAGAGTGATGATGTCATCATGACGTCATCACGTGTCACGTGATGTCACAATAAGTGTGCACTTTTTACTGAAGTCCGATTGACTTCAATCTTGTTACGATATCTCCGTAGACAGGGACATGTTATAGGTGAACATTGAAATGATGTCATGATGACATCATCACATGTTTTTTTATCAATTTTTAAATTCTTGACCATTTAGCTCATATCTTGAAAATCAAACATGTTACAATCAAAATTCTTCTTGCAACAGGCTTGTTAGGTCATTGATGCATACACTAAAGAGTGATGTCATCATGGCGTCATCGCGTGTCACTTTACATCACATTGAAGGTGCACTTTTTCAAGTTGTAAATCTACAGAAGTACATGTCCGATTGAGTTGAATCTTCATATGTCATTAGACAGTGACGTGTTATAGGTGAAAAAGGAGATGACATCATTTTTTTTCCCTGATTTTTTCTCGCTGTATTCTGTTTATCAAACAGACACAAGGACATCAAGTTTAATTTTGAAACTGATGTTTCTGTCGACAGGAGTCCTCTGTGAATAAGTTATTGTACGGCAGAGAGAAGCAGAAGTACCAGCATGTTGTAGAAGACTTCTATAATGGAGTTCGGGATTTGTCACAGGTGCCCACCCAGGAGCTGAACAAGGAGCTGTACAAAGCTTGTGAGGTAAACTTCAAAATACAAAAATCTACCTCGGCATAGAATTCTGACTCCCTCCTAGAGATCATTCAAAATAAATTATGTACGAATAACTGAGTTATTTCTGGGTTGAACAAAGAAAACTTTACTAGAGCGGGACTTGAACCTGTGACCTCCGGATTAACGTGCCGGCGCTCTTCCAACTGTGCTACCTAGCCCCATGTTGGCGGTTTCCCTGTTTTGTTAGTATCTTTGTTCAGGGTGCCATTCAGAAGCCATACAACCTGTAACTGCTGTATAGCCAGGGATCACACCCAAGTTTACGATACAGCCTGGGAAGTGGCTTTTCATGTATTTTAATTTCAAAAGCAAAATCTCAAAACTAGTTCTTCATTGGTCTTTTCAGAATTTCACAGGTCTGTTCAGTAAGTTAAATACCCTTGAACGGCTGTGGGACATTGTCAGCAAACACAATCCAGCGGTAAGTTTTAAAACACTTTATAATTAAATTTCCTATCTAAATTATTTTCTTACAATCGAATGTGTGTTGTTATTTGACTGTTTTCCCCCTACACCTAAACCATTATCAACTCATGAATAACGGGTTAAGGTACCACAAGAGAAATCTTACTGTAGTCATCTTTGTCTAGTCTCCTTTGCAATCATATATAATGATACCTATTAACCAAAAAGGGACCTGGCTATTTCCCTTCCTGCCTCAGTTTGGTTTCTCACTCTACTATGGCCTCCTTCTATTGCACTTATTTCTTCTTCTTGTTAATGCAGGCACACGGTAATTAAAAACATTACTAATAACTACTGGTCTTTTTTATTATCGTTCCAATACATAAGAAATGAGCCTTGAATTAAAGGAAGACCAAGATGGTGGACTTTGTCTTCTCATTTGTTTACAGATTCTGGATGTTCTTGAGTCTGAACCAGGATATGAAGAAGCCCATCTTGGATACCTTCTTGAGGAGGTGCAAGTGACTCTCTCCAGTGGTGATGATCCTGTGTAGAATGGCAAATAATTTCCAGTGTTGTAGTAAACTGGCACTGAATACTCGTACTTGGGTACTACTCGAGTGCCATTTTAGTTACATTCACCTTGTGCATTCTCCCTCTACTGTGTACTCGGCTAGTAAAGTACTCATACTCAAAGTCCATACTCGATACTCGACTGAAAAATAATCTGTACTCAAAGTCATGTACTCGATACTTGACTAAAAATGTACTCAGACTCTGTTTTTAAGTACTCACGGTCAAAATACTGTTTTCTTTTTTGCTTTTCTATATAAATGCTTATGTAAGGAATAGAGGAATAAAGCTCTGAAAAAGTATATAATATAAGTTGTCTTTGAAAAAATAGTTATCATAATAAGCTTGCATTGTCATCTAGAAATTAAACAAAAAACAATAAATGTTGATGACAAACTTCTTGCCCTTATTCACTGTCTTGATTACTCCTTAATGAGTTAACCTTTTGACTTTGAGTTGAAACAATTACTTAAGTGTGAAGGACGTTGTCATGAAATATAAATGTAAAATATTTAAAGATAATAAGTTAATTATTATATATGAACAGTTCTATGAAATTTAGCATGTGTGGTTTTAATAATCGGCTTTGAAATACATGATACAATATTAGCAGTGCTTGCAAATTTGAAGTGAAGATTTTTTAATTCTGAAGATTAATTTTATATAAAATTGGGGCTTTTCCCCAAACTCTGGCTCTGGCGCTGGGCTTCAATTGATGTTGAAGCAGCACACAAACTGCATACTGCCGGAACCGTGGCCTTATTAGCATTGGTTTGGAAAACACACTTAAAACTGTAAAGCAGAGAATATGAGCTTGACATCTTTGCTTCTGGTTAACGGAAATCCTGAGAGTGTGCTCGGAATGGAGTTTGGTCTAATGGACGACAACTTAAGAAAATAACACTTGAACCAATGGGTCTGACCTTATTTTATTATGACATCATTTCTAAATCAATACACTCCCCCACATCCAAAATTCTATAAAACATCTCCCCAACTTTTACTCTCGGCTTCGACTACTCCTTCGACTTGTATCAATACAATTGTTACAGAGGTGCTGAACCTAGCTCATATGTGAGAGGTGAGTCTCTTGCACTAAGGCAGAAGGGAAAGTCCAAGCCAAGAGTGAAAGTTGGGGAGATGTTTCAAAGGATTTTGGTTGTGGGGGTGTATTTATTTAGAAATGATATCAAACAGAAAATACATAATGAGTGACATCATTTCCTAGAACAAGGTAGGAGGACGTAGATGTCAACAGGAGAGTTTATGGTTAGTACTTGGGGACCTTGAGACCATAGCCTTAGAATGTTTGAGGTGTGTTTTACTTAGTGAATAAATAGGGGTGAGCCTTAAAATGACACGGTATATGGGCCACCTGGTGACACTGGGCAAATATATTAAATTTGGTTGAAAATCATCCTTACAACTACCAATAACAATTGTCTTGAGAAGTATTTCATTTTGCATGGAATACTGTCATGGAAGAAGAACTTTGTAATTTTTTTCTAATGCAAGTTCGCCCCAAACAAGGCTAAAAGCCACTCTTGGTAAGGGGCTACAAGACGAACATATTAAAGATGAAAAAAACTCAGGGGAGCTGAAGGTAGGAGTTGACATTCCTCTTAAAAAACTTGTCCCCTAACACGTGATTCTTATTCATTGCCAAATCGAAATAATCATGAGAATGATCTTGGGCCGTATCCATATTGGCGGCTACGAATATGGCTGTTGCTATGTGTTGCTATGGACGTCCTATACTTCAACACATGATGACGCGACAGTCCAGCCGTAGCCATTGCCTATTCAGACACAGCCGTACTCAAAACACAATTGCATTTTTTTAGTTTTTGTTTTACCAAGGATGATTGTGTTAGCATGCGTGGTTGATGCATGATTATTTTGTAAATTAAATATTTTATACATAATTTTAGTTCTGCTTCATTTGCAATAATGTCATTCTTTTATGGACAAAAAGATATGCATTTACTCAATAGACTTAATATATTTAACAAATTATTGCAATATTAACAAACAATTGTTTTTTTTATTTTTTTATAGTACTAATAAGATAATCAGAGTTATTTTTGTAAATTATTGAATAATGAATTTTAAACTTTTTTTAAATTCCATCAATGTACACAAACATCAAATAATAAATCGAAGGGAAACTGACTGGAAACTTTTAAATTATTTCGGGTTAAACAAAGAAAAATTAACTAGAGAGGAATTTAAACCAAAGACCTCCGGATTAACGAGCCGGCACTCTACCAACTGAAATAAAAGTGGCATCCCCTTAAGGTGATCCCCTGGCTGCCACTTCCCATGTTGTATCGTAAACTGAGGTGTAATCCCTGGCTACACAGCAGTTAACAGTTGTATGGCTCCTGACTGGCACCCCCGAACAAAGATATTGACAAAATAGGGAGACCGCCAACATAGGGCTAGATAGCCCAGTTGGTAGAGCGCCGGCACGTTCATCCGGAGGTCATTGGTTCAAATCCCGCTCTAGTGAATTTTTCTTTGTTCAGCCCCAAATCAATGTACACAAGTATCAGAAAAATAAAATATTATTTATTCCCTAAGTTATAAAAAATAGTCAATGTTTTGTTGCTTTCTAAAACATTCCAATAATTTTTTACTTGAATTTAGTCAGAAACTTGAAAATTGTCACATGCATTTAATAAAAGAACTCCAAAAACATTCTTGCTTATTTCAGTTGTGGCAATCAAAACAAGTAATTATTTTGTGAACAGGCAGAAAGTTCCTGACAAAACATTAACTATTTAGGTTCCCCTCACCCTGGCAAGACCAATTTAATAGTCTCCGACTACTACCATTCCACCAGAGAAACATTTCCACCTGCGTTTTTGTCAAAGTAAACAAATAATACACATTTAGTGGAAGACCACCAAAAACACTATTGCTTATTTAAGTTGTTGCAATCAAAATAAGCTAAGCATTTAAAGGGTCTGTATATATTTGGTAATGACTCTGAAAATTTAATGGCAAAAACTACTTACTTGGTAAGAAGTAACAGCAGCTTAGGGTAGTATAATGCATTTTGAGAAACTTTTCATATAGAAGTAAACTTCGGTTATGGAAAATATATCACTTTTTATCCCCAAAATCTGAGAAGCGTTACTGAACAAAAAATTGCAAGGTGCATTTAATTTGAAGACCTCCAAAAACACATATTTTTGTGTGGCAATCAAATCAAGCATTTAATTTGTGAACTGGCAGAGTGTCACAATATAAATTATTTGGGGTCTCCTCCCTCAAACAGATGGAGCCAATTCAACCTTTACTACTCAGACTGTTGGAAACATTACTGTTTTCCTTCCACTAGATGAAACTAACAATTCAATGAACAAAGAATGTAACAAATGTTAACATTTTTTTCATTTGTATTAATAGAAAAAAAAACTATTAATAATGTGTGTTTCCCTCACATACCTTTTTATAAATTTCAATGAAATTATTGAATATAGGATTGTGCTATTACGATTTAAAAAAAACATTTTTAAAATATATATTTTACAATAAAAAAAATTCCTGCTATAAACCTGTGGGTATTTTGTTATGGAAAGAACTTTTGGTTATTAGGCTATCCATGCAGAAAATCAGTTTCGAAAATATCATTAATATTGAGATTGGTCCTTCTGAGTCCTCTTCTAAGTTGTACGCAGTTACTTGTTTTAAACCCATGTTCTACTTTCTTAACTGTGCATTCTATAAACAAGTCTTTCTTTCCGTATAATTATGTTTGGTCTTACGGGGCCTTGGTGAGTGAAGACAAAATCAGGGCACACTTAAGATGCCATGTGAGCAGGTAATATTCAAACAATATTTTATTTTATTTTATTGTTTTCTTCAAAATGTGATCATCTAATTAATTATAACCAGACATTCAATCACTCCCATATTAAAAAACATCTGAACTACGTTTCAGTTTGAGCAAGTGGACGAGTGTTCAATCGCATTGCACTATTTACAATAATAACCGATGTCATGTTTGGGCTACCGTCTGTTTTTAAAGTAAAAACTCGGAACGCGAACTGCTGAAAGTAAACTTTGTGCAAGTCCGTGCGTCCCTGAATAAATTATGCGCATGCGTTGTCGACATAACTTTTGAGTGAAAAAAAGGAACGTTCATCCGTCCGTACTACAGGTACGTCCGCGTCCGTCCGACGACGAGAGCAGCGCCGTCCGTAGACTTGATTCAAGTCCCGTTCTCGTGCGAGAGGCCTCAAGCATATCGCGCCAACTAGCAAACAAGCCGTACAGTGCGCGCTCGCCGTCAAAATGTGGTCCCGAGAATGGGACTTGACGAGGTCGTTTCTTACACTGCACGTATATTGGAAAATCTCCCCAAATGGGGAGATGAACAAAACCAATGGGAGCGTGGAAGCGCTGCCCCGCCGGTAAAATATTCATTACACTCTGTGACATCACAGTGCAAGACATTGTAAGTGCACGCGTCTAAACGCGGTGACACGTGGGGGGCGGGCAAACTCATCAGCAGGCAAGTGGGTGTCGGTACCAAAGTTCAAATTCAACCCAAATGTATGTTACAACGTATTAACTTAAATTTTAATGAACATTCAGTGCTTTCTTTTTATAATTAATTGGTTATTCAAAAATGTATTTCAATCCTCATCTAAGTACTTAACCCCCACAAATAACAAATGAACGAGTCAATTTTTGAATGGGTTTGATTGGACAACACGTCTAACGCAGAAGTTTACATATTCATAAATTAATACATTTACATATCAGGCGACTGCAGCATGTCAAGTCCCTGTCCCGCGTGCTAATTTTTTTTTACACCGCAGCGAGGGGTTTTGTACTGTAATACTGCCAATTCCTGTCTTGAGATGAGACTACAAACATTTATGCCTATAAAGGGTTAGGTTTAGGGTTAGGGTCAGGGTTAGAGTCAGGGTTAGGGTTTAGGGTTAGACGTAATCTCAAAACGGAATTGACAGTGTTACAGCACAAAACCCCTCGCTGCGGTGTAAAAAAAAAATACGCGTCCCGCGTGCGGAACAGGTTGGGGAATGCAGACCATCAAAAAACAATAGTTTTCTGGTGATGCACGGGATTGGGACTTGAGTCAAGTCTACGCCGTCCGCCGTCACGCGTCCGACGCCTCCGTATGGTAACACACACACACACACTCTCGCAGCTCGAATCGTCGGATGCTGTACACGGGAACGAATGCTGTGCTGGCCTTTGCATCATTTTCAGGTATGTTTTGAACAAAAAAAGATACTTTATGTTGTTAGCATTTTCATTTGTTAAAACACATTTTGTAGGTGTGTCTGGCTTTAGCATTCTCATGTCATTTAGCTCTTGTGGGTCGAACCACAGAGCAAGGACCTTGCTCTGTGGTCGGACGGATGAAGGGACATTCGTTCTTGTGGTTTTCACGACTGGCGGTAGTGTAAGTTAACCCAAGGAAATGGAAGTGCAAGTCGGCAACGGGAGCGCGAGCTCGGAGGGTGACGTTTGTCATTGACATTGACGTTAGGCCTTCCTTAAAACACAAGAAACAGCCTGCTGACAAAGTGTGAAATGTTTTCTTCTGCAGGGCTGCTAGAGTAAAATATGATTAAAACTAAAACCAAACGAATTTACAGGAAGATAGAAATCCAAAGTCGGAATCTGTAGCTGTAGTTTCCATTGCATAACGATAGCAAAAAATTCCCTTGCGTTACGCGATATTTAGCCTATTTACCTTTGGGTGAAGTGCTAAGTTTTGAAAGCACTGAACATCTAATGGGCCTAATGTTCACATTATTAAAAGTATTTCTCATTTTTCTATTGTGTAGCCATGCCCATGAGTTGTTTATCTTGACACATGCTTGAGGCAGTTTATTGCAGCCATTTTTTAATATTGTAACGCAAATTGGCTGAGTTATGAGAATTTGTTAACTCTTATTGTGACTTGTGACTTCCGTGTTTGCTCCAGTGTGCGGCGATCCAAACTACATGCAGCGCTGCGTGGGCGCGATAAGCTTTTACTTTTGGGCGTTTCTGCAAGCAGCAGCACAGTGTGAACTTCATAGCGCGCAAGTTTAGGCGATTTGGGCGAGTTGAATTGTTGCGGCGCATGCGTAATGTAGTATAGCTTTGGGCGCGACTTATCTCAGATTTAGGCGCGCTAATATTTAGTTCTAATTGCGGCGAGCATGTTTAGGCTATATGTGTAGCCCGGCTGCGCGGCGCCAAGTTCAAGTTGCTAAGGTAAACATTTGTGTGTAGCTGAGCAATATGGCTCACTTGCCGTTTTCCCTTCCAACTAAACACACCGCACGCAGCTGGGCTCTCTGATTAATCGATCTGTGAGTATTTATTTGGATTTAATTATCTCATTTTTATAAGCTATAAGTTTAGGCAAGTCTATAGCTTTGATCAAATCCAAGTGTGCTGGCTCATTATTCTGTGTAACTTTTGCTAACCGCAAAAAGGGGGAAAATTACTGTGTTTTTGTTAAGTTCATTCTTAGTTTTTGAGACTATTGTAGGTATGTGAAGAAAAAATTCAAAGTGAACCAATACGAATGCAATTAGTACCACTGGAAAGAGCATGAAAAATCCTACACAGTGATACCAAAATTATTGAGAAGTCTTAATTGATAAAGAAATTACAAGCATTTGAAGCTCGTTAATTAGCGTCATTTTCTAACAGGCAATTGATTGGGATTTTGTGACCGAAAACACGACTTTTTTCGGCTCGCGTTCATGCCAATTGCCCCGACCCGGTCGCGCGAATCCCGGCAGCCGCGACCGGGTCAGTCATTTTCGCCACCGGGTAAGTCATTTTCGCAACCATAAAAACTGACAAAACTTTCAGATATTAAAGACAGAATAACAATTAATATGTAGGTTTACCTTTTAATAACGTATGGTTCAGTAAAAGAGTGATATTAGTGCCGTCAAAACTTGTATTTTTTTCAACTTCTCCAGCGAAGGTAAAAACATTCGCCAATTCGGAAAAAAAACATGGCGGATAAAGGGGGGATTCTCCACTACGTCATCATCAATTTTCCATGACGTCATCATCGCCGACAGCCAATCAGAATGCGAATTTAAGGGGGTGTGCCCAGCGCGCGCGCAGTAGATGCGGAACACAAATCTGGCAGAAAATAGCGGCCGCGATCGATGCGGATCTTCACATACCTAACTATTGTAAGGGCGCCTCCGGAGGTGACGGAGGTTCACCCGGAGGTACATGTACCTCCGCAGAGATTGGTTTACAAATAAATAACTGGAGCAATTTATGATTGTGTAACACTGGTCTGATTGATTGTTTTGCTTAAGGTGTTTCCTCTATCCCTATAAGCGGGGATATATTTTCCCCAAACGAATGCACCTCCTTGGGTTTTGTTGACCCGCCGCTTGTAAGGATCCCCTGTGTGTGGAGCCGCTCCCATACACAAAGTTAGTAAGTCTAGTGGGGTCATTTTCTCGCCACAATATTCGCAACATTTTCTGCAAAGTTCATGCTTGAAACGGTGTTTATATCAATTTCTTCTGCCTAAATGATGAGTAATGATAGTTTAAGTATACTCACATAGTTTAGAGGGGTGGGTGAGCCTTGATAGCTTGTACCACCAATATTGAGCAAAGAGAAGGTAGATAAGGCCATTTGTCACACGACAATTTGTTCAGGCAACTTGAGGGCAACCAACTGAACTGCATACACAAGGAACACTTCAGCAGCAAAATATACATTCTTCTAGCTGTAACTCACTATCCCCATAAAAATAAATGAGAAAAGTGAAATATTAATGAATTTTCTTTATGGAGATTGCCTGCAAGTGGTTGCCTGTAAATTGTCCTGTATGACATGGCTGCCAATGCAGGGAATGTGTGCTACATGTACTGCACTACCTTCAATTCAAATTTAAAGGAACATTACACAATTGGTTTTTGCTCACAAAATAGTGTAAGCCTTTTATATAATCCACCATATACATAAACTGACAAACCTGTAGATGTTTGAGATCGATCGGCCATCTGGGTCACGAGAAAATAGTGAAAAACAGTTCTGTAACGTTCCTTTAAGTTTAAAAGATAAGGAACTAACATATTAAAAAAACAAAAACAAGTTATCACAAGTTTGTGTTAGATACAGTCAGAATTAAATCTATTTTTTTTACTGTGTGGCATCTGAGTGTAATTCATGGCTATGAATCTCTTCCTTCATTTCTGGTTCCCACGTACCAAATAACATAGGCCTATAGTGCAAACCAAAAGTGAACAATGAACTTGAACAACAAGTCCGTCATGGTGGTTGGGTTTGTATGCTTTACAAAGGCATAGCAAAACTGATTTTGTGGTAGCTCGTATTGGCAAGTTGAATGGGTTTAGTTCTTTTTTTTAATAGGGGAAAAAACATTATGTAAATCTTTCGTTCATTGTTGTTGATCATTGAAACTAACTACATGCGTAAGAAGTGTAGGATATAATGTGTTTTGCAATGAAAGGTTAAATCAACACTTCAAATGAGGCAAGTGCAAACTATACACAAATTTAATGAAATATAAATGTAGGCCTAAGGACTTCAAGTCAGTTTTCGGCTGTGCCTATGGTCTTTTGCCCCATTTCCCTTAAAAATATGGCTTTATTTTCACAGAGGTTATGTTTTCATGGAGGCAGAAAGGCCTCATAGTACGGCAGGTAAATGATGGAGTTGTGCCTTTGATGATATAAGTGTGGAATTTTGCACATAGTCTCAGAGTATGTCATGAGAAAGATATTTGGCTGAAGGGCCATTTTTTACTTTGAAAAAATATAAGTAGAATAACCAGCAAATGGCAGCCAATTAAAAAACTTTGAAAATTGCGCGCTATCCTACCTTTATTTATTTCAAAATTCAAATCTACGATGGCTCTATGGCCAAATATCTTTCTCATGACATACCCTGACTGTGTGCTAGAATCCATGCTTGCATCATCAAAGTCACAATTCCTCCAAATATTTCCCCTATTTATCAGTAATCTGCCCCATTATTAATGCCCCTGGTATTTGCCTTGAAATATGAGCCAACAATTCAGAGGGTACTGCTTAGCATTAATTTCTTTCTTAATTTGAGAATTATTACTAGCACCTGCAAAATTGAACTAAACTTTGTGATTCTTTTTGCAAATAAGTATGAATTTATGAAAGGACATGAGAAAAACAAAAAACAAAATGTACTTGTATTTGGTTATTTATCCATGTATCCTTTTCATTGTTACAGCTAGAGAGCTACAGGTTCGGTTTATATCCACCTAAGGAAGACTTAATCAGTGCAGCTGAGTATGGAGGCCCAAAGGAGCTACGTGCACATCTTGTTGGCTGTATGTTTGATCCTGCTGGGATTATTAAGTAGTGTTGTATCAGCTGAATGGCAAGGAGATCTGTCATTGTATCACATTGCTTCATTCAGTAATCCTCATCCTCCTAGACCTCCCAATGATCCATCTGGTAACCACAATGCTAAATTCAATCATTTAATTCTATCTGGCCCTGATGGAGCTGTGTATGTTGGAGCTGTCAACTACTTATACAGACTGGATAGTTCATTGAATCTGCTACAGAATGTTAGTACATGTCAAGAACTAGGAAGTAATAGATGTGATACATTCACCAATTACAATAAAATCCTGATATTAGATAATCAGAATCGGTTGATTACATGTGGAAGTGAGAATGGAGGAAAGTGTCAGTTCAGGAATCCAGATGATCTGACTGATGTGTTGTTTCAACCAGTGCCTAATGTTGCTGGTTTTGGAGAGTTGTCTACTGTTGGTTTGATTGCACCAGGAACTGATGGACCAACTGGACCAGGGCCAGATGGAGGAGACTGGTTGTATGTAGCTGTGACTTATATTAATGATGATGGGTATAGAGCAATCCCACCAGTTAGCAGAAGAATCCTTAATGCAGACAGGTTGTTGATATCCCCATTAGGCATGGGGTTTTCTTCATCTACTGCATTTGATACTCCTTATATGCAGAAGCCTTTCCATATTAAATACAATGCTGGTTTCTCATTTGATGGATTCACATACTTCATCACTTCTCAAAAGGAGAATCTTGCTCCCATTGTTTCTAAAATGAACAGAGTCTGTCAGACCAGAGAATTCTTTGACTCTTACACAGAAATCACCCTACAATGCCAAGGATCAGATGGTAGTGTGTACAGTTTGGTACAAGCTGCTCATATTGGCCCAGCAGGTCAGGATCTTGCTAAATCATTAGGTTTGAATGCTGAGGACATGGTGTTGTATGCTGTGTTTGCTAAGAATGAAGGAGCTGATGGGACTAGTGATGTACCTAGTAATCAGTCAGCATTGTGTGTGTACAAGATGAGTGATATTTTAGTTGCCTTCAAGGAAGCAGTCAGGGGATGTATTCAAGATGGAGATGACTACTCAGTGCAGTACTTGGAAGGATCCAGCTGTAATACAATACCAGTGAGTATAAGTATGGTCAGCTTCACTAAGGTTAGATCCCAGGTTATGTCCATATTTAAGATGAGGGATATTATACATGCCTTCAGGGAAGCCTTGGGAAGTCTTTCTTTTGAAGGTATACATTGAGATTGTAAAGATTTTAAATATTTGTTAGTCTAGAAAGAGGACTTTAAATTAAGTTTATAATTTTGGGAATTGCCTGAATACAAAACCAGATTATGTGTGGTGTTTGTAATGTCTCTAAAGCAAAGAATTGAAACAGTTATGCCTTATGCACAGCTAACCAAAATGTTACTGCTACATTTATTTCTCGATAAGTTTACTAACAAAACGGCAATGTATGCCTCCCAGTATTCAATTTGTTTTATTAATTGATTCCTTAAATGTAAGGAAAAATAAGAATCACTATTTTTAACAGTCTTACATGAATTTGTTTTCCTTGACTAAATATAAAATTATGTTTGTTTTTATTGTCTTGCCCCTTTTTGGACAAGGTTTATGTTGTTGATACATCCTTAAAAACATGATGAAAATATTTCAGTCCAAGTTCCTGTGAAATCACTCTGCTGGATTTCACACATTGATCATGATTAACCCACATTTTATATGTGATGGATACACAAAGTTTATAGATATACAAAATGTCCGGTTGGTGATTTTGTGTGTAGGCCCTATAAGATCAAGAAGAACCAAGTTTAATCTTTGGATTGACGTTAATAAATTATTGTTGTTGATGCAGCTAACATAAGAAGTTTAATGATTGTGGGCGAACAATAATGGTTAATTATGTATTGCTTTATGTCTAGGTTAGTCCAGATGGTTATCTGTGTCATCCTTTTGGAGTGGGAACCCAAGTATACAAGTATGCTAAAGGCATTGATGTGATCGTATCAAATGCTGTGCTGGAACTATCAGGTAAATGCAACAAAGTCATTTTGAAATAGATTTGAAAATGCATTTTCATAAAAGTGGATGCACTTTCAGTATAGTTATAGTTTTCAAAGGCGTTTGCTATGATCCCACATTGAATTATTATTGCAACTTCCCAATGACTAGTGGCTCATAATAATTTATTGACATTTGTTGTTTTAAAGGGTGTGTACAACATTGGTAATTGCCAAAGACCTGTATCCAAACTCGTGTGACCTGTGACCCAACATGTACATGAAATAACAAACCTGTGAAAGTTCAAGCTAAATCAGTCTTCGGAGTCATGAGAAAACAGTGAAAAAAACCCGTATGTGTTTTAACTTTTTTTCAAACCTCGGAATTTATCCTGCAGGATAAATACTATTATTTTACTCGTTTAATAAAAACTATGTCATTTCAAGCAAAACTATTTCAAGGGAAGTTTTCTATCGTCGTGACCATCTTTATACCATGTGAGTTATGTGCGAATCTGTGAGCATTTATATTTTCATTCTTACCAATGTTGTACACACCCTTTAACTCTTTGGTGCACGGATTAATTCTATTGTTTTTAAGATTACACAAAAAAAAAAAAACGTTCAGCCATGTTTTTCTGGAATTTTTTCAATAGCGCCCCCTATTGAAAATGGCATCAAAAGAAAGCCCAACCATTGCTCTAAACAACCGCATGAGGGCGACATTTATGGGACCTTTATTTTTTAAGTTATGACCACTTTTCCAAAGTCCAAATTGAACGCGCTTTTGGCGGTCGCTAGCGACCGCTCTGTGCACCAAAGGGTTAATATCATGCTTTTAATGATCTGATATTAATGTGTATTTATTTACAGACACTCTGATGTCATCCATCATTACAACTACTGAAATGAGCCACACTGTAGCTATCATTGGAACTGACTCCAGTGGAGAGCTTTTAAAAGTAAGTACATTTTTTGTGGAGAAACTAATTTTTGATGTTTTCAAAAAAACTCCTTTTAGAATGAACACCCGATTCGTAATTCAAGCTTGGTACACTTTTCAATAATAATGTCAGGATTTCAGACTAAATGTTATCAAGAGGTGATTCACATAATGTTTAGCTATTCGTGTAAAGAATTTACCTGCAAATAATAGTTTTAAGATTAAAACTGCATCAACACAGATCATCTATTCCACCTATTTATACCTCCTTTATGATGTAAGATATAAGCTAGCAAGATGTATTTCTGTCTGTGTTACAGGTTCACATCCAAAGCAAGACCTCAGCCAGACTGTATGAAAGAGTAGACCTTGATATTACTGGATCAGTCCTTAAAGATGTCAAGATTAATGATACAACAAGAGAGATGTACATACTCACTGAACAAAAGGTACAATAACAAGATTAATAATTTGGGGTTGAACAAAGAAAAATTTACTGTAAGTGGGATTTGAACCAACGACGTCCGGTTTAGCGTGCCGGCCCTCTACCAACTGAGCTATCTAGCCCTATTTTGATACAACCTGGGAAGCGGCAGCCAGGGGTCACCTGAGGGGAGTGCATCTAATTGTTTTACTCTTTGAACAAAAGGTACAATAAGATCATCAGCAAAACCGAAGATGGTTTGACATCATATTGAGTTACACTTTACAGCATCATCAAAATTATTCTTGATATGAAAATAGATTTCAAAAATTCAGACATTTGATATTTTATGAAGCTAAACTTTCTTATTTAAATCATTATTTTAATTCTGTTTCTATTTGCACCATATAGTTTTTGAAGATGCATGTTGAGAATTGTGGTCAGTATACAACGTGTGAGACGTGTATTGGTACGGATGCAGGGAGGGATGGTGACCCATACTGTGGCTGGTGTACTCTGCAGAGAGAGTAAGTATTGTATCTTGTCTGATTAAGATGCGTGTTGAGAATTGTGGTCAGTATACAACGTGTGAGATGTGTATTGGTACGGATACAAGGAGGGATGGAATGGTCAGTTGAATTAAACAATTTTGACCACCTACAAAAATAACTCTATATGGGCTTTTTACCTGACTAGATGTACCCTGTATTCTGACTGCAACATGCCTGATGTGTCTACCCGATGGTTAGCCTACAATACTGCACAGTGTATTGAGATAACCAATGTAGCTCCTTATGACAATCTACCAATCACTCTAACAGAACAACAGGTAAGAGTCAACTTGAAAAAGGAAAACATTTCTCTCATTTTTATTTTCCCACCCCATCCTTTTCTTTTCCACTCTACTTGTTGTTCATTATTAAGGACTTGAACACTTCACCCCCTTTTATTTAATGACATGACGACCATTTGTTTTTTAACATTTATTTTGCCCTTATCTTTAGAAATCTACATAAAACTGTAACTAAAATAAATATTAATAATTATTGGAAATTTTTAAGGACTTGAACACTTCACCCCCCTTTTATTTAATGACATGACGGCCATTTATTTTTTAAACATTTATTTTGCCCTTATCTTTAGGTGTAAATTTTCCCAACCTTCCAGTCCATAATCATCCATTATTATATATTTATTTATTTGTGTTAATTTGTAACTAAATTGTATATTTGCTAGATTACCGTGAGTGTAGAGCAGTTACCAGACTTACTGACCAGCATGAGATATGAGTGTTGGTTTGAATCCTACGTATCTCAAGCTACAAAGACTAATGAGGATCTTAGATGTGTCTCCCCACCTGGTAATGGGATACCTCCAATTCAACAAGGAGGTAAGTCCAACACAAAACTGGGGCTGTTTTTAAAACAATTTAGTATCAGACTCTGGCCTGCAACGGGAGGAGCTGCGTACAGCAATAAGAGACCAACGTGTTTGGAGGGCCATCATCCGATGCTCCGCATCGACTGAATGAAAGTATCAGAATATATTAAAATTGCTTTTTAAATTTTGTTTTTCCCCATTTCCCAGATGATGCTGTTATGGTTACACTGAGTGTCCATTCCAATGAAACATCAGTCAGTTTTGTGGATACAAGTTTCTATTTCTATGAATGCTCAACTCATACTTCGTAAGAATACTTACTTTTGTTCTTCACTTTTTGGTTTAAACTTAATTCTTTTGTGTAAACAAACTTCAAATTTGATTGAAATATCTGTTTTCTGTTTTTTCTCACTCCAAATTTTTGTAATGTGCTTTTGATTTTTCCTTTTTGTTTTGTTTTGTACTGTTTCTTTGGTGTAGTAATTTCTTTAATTGTATTATTTTGTTGTTTTCTATTTATGTTTGCTGTAGTTGTGTATCTTGTGTTGGTAGTCGATGGGCCTGTGATTGGTGTGTCTTTGAGAATAGATGCACTCATGTTAGTTCTACTTGCACAGGAGCCAATGAAATCATCATTACAGGACAAAACGTAAGATCAAACGTACCATACATTTTTTCTTTTCTAAATGATTTGGGGTTGAACAAAGAAAAATTTACTAATAGTCGCATCCCACTAAGGTGATCCCCTGGCTGCCACTACCCAGGTTGTATCGCAAACTCGGGTGTGATCTCTTGCCACACGGCAGTTTACACAATAGTGAGACCGTCAACATAAGGCTAGATAGCTCAGTTGGTAGAGCACCGGCAAATTAATCCGGAGGTCGTTGGTTCAAATCCTGCTCTAGTCCATTTTTCTTTGTTCAACCCCAAATTATTTAAAATTTACCCAGTAGATTTCACCTTGTGGCTTATTACTTGATACTTTTTTTTAATGCTAATATTTAGCAGTCATAAATGGAACAAGCATTTGTTTCCCTAAAAAAGACAGACATAAAACCCTATCCTATTTCTGTTTTTTGTAAACTAATTTTTAATGAATTCAATTGTACCCTGAATTGTTTGAAGAGGAAATAATTTCTGTTAAATAATGGTTTGATGTTAATTCTTTAGAATCAAGCTTTGTCTTCCACGAAGGGTCCGGGTTCCTGCCCTCAGCTGCTGGCTCAGAATACTGAAGTCCTTCTGCCCAACGGAATTGAAAGGAGTTTACAAGTCATGACTACAAATCTACCTGATGAGACCCAGGTTGGTTATCAGTCAATCAAAAAGTATTCTTAAATTTAATTAAATTAAAAGAGGAAAAAGTGAAGGCAGCGCAAAAACTAATGAGTTTTGTTGTGCCTAATTTCAATTGTTTAAATGCAATTGGTGTTAAAGGGTCTGTATTACTCATAAAATTAATGGCAATACAAACTTACTTGGTAAGAAGTACAGCAGCTTCTGATAGTATCAAGCATTTTGAGAAACATTTCACTTTGAAGTGATGTGGTTATGGAAAAAGATATCTGTTTATATCCAAAAAGATTTGAATCTGAGAAGTGTTTCTGTCAGAAAGGTTTCTCAGATTGTGTATTCCAGTTGAACATTATTCTTCCTGCGTGGACATAACCACTCCAGTATTTCGGCAATATCTCAAAAATGCTACCACCTTTTGAAATGAAAGACAGACGGAGGTTGAGTTCAAACTGAAGGAAGATTAAAAAGTCAATAGGTTAACAAGAATGAATTTTTATAAATAAATGAAAAAGTGGAACACACCAGACACTTTAAATTGGCTTGATTCTCGCTAACCCCATTTTCCATTTTTGTCTTCATCTCTTAGACTGCTAGCTTTGAATGTAGCTTTGATATCGAGGGAATACGTCAGAGTACAACTGCTCAGCGTAATGATGGTACCATCGTGTGTGACCTGAAAGCTGTAAGTATCTTAGACCATTATGGAAAAAAACCATTAATGATATTGAAAAATCAACTTGATATTAAAAGAAAGTTATAAGACTTGAGTAAGATGTCAGCCGTTTCTATTCCACAGTATACCTACACTACTACTGATGAAGCAGAGCTGATTGTGAAACTGACCATTGAATGGACAGACACAAGTAATAACCGTCACACCCTAGATGACATATTCAACAATAATGGTGAGTTTGAGTCAATGGTATCGGATGGGGAGAGTGCTACTGCACAGTGTCCTTTGCCCCTGCCCGTTATACACTTGTACCCTTAATGGAAACCTTGTCCCTTGACCTACAAGCAACAATGAGCACTTTGATATGCCCCTAGGGGTGTTGTAAAACCCTATATAAGAACCCAGTATTATTACAGTGACATCAGGATCCATCTAAAGTGAAGGATGTTGCCGACTTTTTAAGACAAGTTTGCTGTTGACTTTGATGTGTTTGTTTTATTAAAAAGGTTAAAGACATCTTGGCATTAACTGCAAATCTTAATAGTCTCAAGACAAGTAATTTTGATCTTAATATTCCCCATAATTAAGATTCCATCCTTTGAGGCAAAGACAAATGAGAATCTCTAACGAGCTCTCTTACTTAAGGCAATGGTAAATTTTCCAGATGGTTTTTTAGATTTATAATTAAGACATGCACAGAAACATTTTGAACTTTGATTATTGCTGCAGCAACACTTTACAAGTGTGCAGTATTGAAGCCAGATTGTAGTCGGTGTGTTACTGCCAGGCCAGAGCTTGAGTGTGTTTGGTGTAATGCTATGTGTGAACTAAGAGAGTCTTGTACAGCAGTGGAAGGAGAGTGGGTGACCCACAATAATAATGCCAACTGCCCTGATCCAATCCTCCAAGGGGTGAGTAGATTTATCCGTTATTGATTATTGATACGGAGTTCAGAGTTGGTGGGGGAGTGTTAACACTGTCACCACTTCCTATCAAGATGAAACGTTGCATTAATGCTCATTTTGAAACCTTGTTTTTGAAAGTAAACTTCCTTCATATAATCCTTCAAGAGGTAAATGAATACCAAATAGATTAGTTATTGACAACAAGGTTACAATTACAGTTTATATAATGGATCAATGAAATACCATTTTCTTGAATTGAATGGTTAAGGGTTAAAGGTAGGGTCATAGATTGGTTGTTGTCAACATGATGCTGATTTATAAGCAAAATTATGAAGAAAGATACAATAAAAGTCACATTTGAAACTTTGAGCTGAATACAGTGTCTACTTGCTGAGAAAACAAAAAACTGTCACAGTATTTTCACAAGAACATTGAATCCATCCATGATCAGCGAGGTGACAGCGAGAAACAACCGCATCTCTGGCCACAGCTTCAAATGTTTTGGGCTGAAAAATTATTCAAACCATATTACTTCAAAGGGAATCCTTTCTCAAAATAGTTTATACTATCAACAGCTGCAGTGCTTTTTACCAAGTAAGTTTTTATGTTCATTATTTTTTGGAGTACTTACCAAAGTATGACCCTACCTTTAATCAAAACAATGTCCTGAGATTGACAATGTCTCATTTAAATTTATTCTTTGACTTGAACAAGCTAGGACGGTACCATATTGTCTTGGTAGATGAATGAATGTGGATATCCAAGACCAATACGTGATCTAAAGGGAGTAAACGAAATGACATCTTGACTTGACAATTATTGATTGTTTAGGTATATCCATTGACTGGACCAATAGAAGGTAACACCACAGTATCTGTAATGGGTACAGATATTGGCAGAGTGTTCCATGATGTACTGAATGTGACGATTGGAGACCAAGAATGCCATCTGGATGGACTGGAAGTCTATTATGAAACTGGCACAAGGTAAGAAATGTTATCAAACCCAAGACGTTGTGTCAGTTCTTCCATCTTAATTTCTGTTGTCATCAAATCAGAATTATCTGAGTATTGAAACATAAACAAAACTGAAAGAAGGTAAACCGCAAACAGACTCTTCTAAACTTGGAACTTTTTGTGTTGGATTTAAGCATTTTTCACTAAGTCTCTTTTAACCAATTCATGACGTTTATATGCATGCTAAGTTTTTCCAAACTGGCTTATATGTCAGACGTTTTTTAACGTCCGGAACAACTTTGGAGCGCCCTCTTCTTTTTCAGTCAGTCAGGCGGCTGATGTGTATGTTCACCCGGACACTCCATTGCATAGTGTTTCCCCCATACAAAGTGGGACAGAAGGTACTGGAATTCATGCTCACAATCTCCCATTTTCCAGGGGTTATTGTGTAATCCCGATTCCAGACATGTGTCCTTTTGTTATATAAAAGTGGCTTACAAGAACATACAGCTTACTACCATTGCTTATCATTGTATTTGTCTCAAATGTTTTACTGTATGCGAGCATTTTAAGTACCCTTTTTGAGATATCAAGATGAATTGAATTTGAATTAAATTGAATTTAAATGGGTGGTAAGTCCGAGTGTTCCGAGATTCCGGCATACCATGGCAGATTATCGGCCGTGGCTTTTGGTCGAGGTTTTGCAATTTGTGATGAAGGCATACTCATATTTTCTCACAAGAGAACAACAAATCCCGATCAATATGTGAGAACCTTTGCTGTATTTCCTTTGTCAAGTCCATGGTTTCATTGTGGCAAGGGTATTTTCAAAGGAAAATGATTACTCCGGACGTTCTAATAAAGTTCAAAAAAATACTACGCGCAGAGGCATGGAAAATATTTTGGAATACTGATGCGAAGGGATCAATGCCAAAGTCTGAAACGCGATGATCACTGTATGCAGTGCTAAATTTACTGTCTTTAGGTTATTTTATGGTGGAGGGTTGACCACAAATTATCAAAGTTTGTTGACTACAAAAAATGACAACTGCACAGAAGCTTGTATTGAAAACAGCAAAACTCTCTCATATGTGCTCTTTATCAAATTTCCTTCAGCATGTAAGAAGTATAATCTGAACTTATTTCACAGTGTAAGTTGCCAAACTCAATCAAGAGTTGAAGGTGTGGTGTCAGTATCTCTGACTGTCATGGCAGGCGATGGGTCAACAGTACAGAAAAGCTCAGGAGATGTCAACTTTGAATATAGGGTAGGTTTGATTACAATGGAGTCTACAGCGATGATAAATTAAAAATCGACAACTGGAAAAAAGAAATTTACTCTTAGTATGAAAATAACTAAATTATAAACGAGATATATGGAAAGTCCACCTTCTGATTTAGATGATTTTTAATGCTATAATTGCCTGCATTCAGGAGGATTTGAAACTTTGCATGACGGAATCAATCAAGTGAGGTGTGCAGAGACACTATGTACATAAACTTTATCTATGAACTGTGGTGGTTTTGAAAAGAACCGGTTTCTTAACAACTCGACGTTTTGATCAGAGTTCTCAGATCGTCTTCAGGAGAACGACATTCAATTAATTCAATTCCATTACATTTAATTAACTTTGGGAAATTTGAGTATCATTTCTCAAAAACTAAACCACTGTGAAAAATAATTTCACTTTAGGTGTGATAGGTTTGAGGGCTGCACATTATAAGTTCTTCATTTATTTTTTGAGATTTCCACCAACCTCTGTCAATAACTGATTCTAGCTCCACCCCAATGACACCAAAGATATGATTATTTCTAGATAAGATAAGGAAATTATTTATTCCTTCTGTTGTCGACAAATATAAGGAAACATGGTCTGGTTGATGTTGAATGTCTTCTATGTTTGTTTTTCTGGTTCTGATTTTCTTGCCAGGTTCCATCTATTACAAGTTTCAGTCCTGGTTTTGGACCAGCAGCTGGTGGGACTCGTATAACAATCAACGGAATGGCTCTAAATACAGGAAGGAATATTGAGGCATTCATTGGTGATAAAGCTTGCATTATAACAAGGCAAGTAAAGATCACTGTACATGTAGATAACATTTAAGACACTGTATCATTTACTTGAGGTAGAGCCTGTTATCAGAGATTTTCTTTATTACTCTTTTGGGTTGAGGTCTAATCAGAATCGCATCAATTATTAACAGTTGGTTAAGAAAATACTTTTTATAGTGGTGTGTCATCTGCTGTATAACTTTGATTTATTGTACAGCCCAGTGAATGAGACGGAAGCAGTTTGCACAAGTTCTGAGGGGTCTGTTGGGCAGACAGGAGTTCTCAAGATGTTTTTTGATGGGGCAAACAAAACAAGCCAGACGTACACTTTCACCAACAACCCTGTCATTACTGATGTCCGTCGAACCAGCAGTATCTACTCGTGAGTACATCTAAGAACATTAGTTGTTAAAATACTAGTGAAACTGTTATATTTCTGTTGCGATTTAACAGCATCTCATTTGACCACAATCTTCAATTTGTATTTTAAAAGGCTGCAGTTTTAAGAGTAAGTTGAAGCTAAATGACTCAACAAATTGGAAATCGCATTGAACACGCTTTAAAACTGAAATTGTAAAATTTCCTCATTATTTCCTGATCAGATTAGCTACTTGTATCCTATTTTCTTGAATCCTTTGATTTTATTGTCAATACTCAGTGGCGGTCGGGAGATGGTTGTCAGTGGGAAATATCTAAACACTACCCAGATGGCTTCACTTGTTGTTACAGTTGCTACGCAAATCACTAAAACTAAAAGATCAGTTAGCAGTGATGAACCTAATAATACCAAGTTTGTAGAGGTGAGTCAACAGGCCATACCATTTTTTTAATCTTACATCATAACAATTTCATTGATTTAATGTATATCACAATGACCATCCCACATAACACCTGTTTTGGGCTCCTGTTCCAGAGTCAATTTCTCACAAAATTTGTCTGTTAACTTATCGTGCCCGCAATGGCTTAGCCCAAGGCTACATTTCTTGCCTCATTTATTCTCCCGCTGTCACTCGTCCTGGTCTATGATCATCTAGAGCCCATAAACTTGTTTTTAGCCTCGTTTCAAAACAAGTTGGGGACAGGGCTTTTGCTACAGCAGCTTACCGTTTGTGAAATTTGTTACAGCTGCAGATACAAACATCTAGTTCCTTAAGTACATTTAAATCTCAACTCAAAACGCATTTGTTGTCTCTAGGTTGTTCTCGCTCATGGAGGTGCCTTGAGCACTCTAAGGGTGGATATTCAAGCATTATACGCTTTGCTATTATTATTTTTATTTTGTGAACAAAAACAATTTATGAATTTTTTGTTTTACAAATTGTGTATTTTTAGAGCTGTGCTATGGAAGGCCCAGGGTTCATGCGTTGCCAGACGCCGAATATAACCTCAGCATTAAGCAGCGCTTTATCTCAACGTAATGTGACCTTTGGCTTCATTATGGACGGTGTCAGTGACCTCTTAACGTGGTCAGAAGACAACGACATTGACTTGGAGTTCTTTCCTGATCCGGAGTATGAGGAGTTTGAAAACGGCATGTACGAGAAGACGGAAGAGTTCATGACAATCAAGGTGAGAATTTATCAATGAAGGTTTAATCAAATTGATTGTTGATAAATTCCCATTTCATAATTCCAATACATAAACTATATTATTTGTGTTTTACCTACACATTGATTGATGTGTGTTATTCACTGTATTCTCTGTACTTTCCTGAGTTCCTGCGAAAAAAATCCACAGGCATATTACTAGGTGGGATTCAAACCCACGACCTGTGCCATGCCAGAGCTGATGTCTAACAACTAGACCAGCAAGCTTGCCCGTTATCTAGAGGCAGTTTGAATGCTATGTTTTAAGCAGTGGATACCGCAACAGTTTTTAATAGATGTTTAATTTGTATCAAGGGTAAAGATACATAGTCAGTCACAAGCTAAATTGCTGCAATAGTATGTTTTGGGCAAGCTGTATTTAAGATCCAGTTTCACTCTTAGTCTGCTTGTTTGTCTATTTCTTTGTGACTATTGCTCGTACATTTTTGCTTAAACCTTGGACTCTGCGAGGCAACGATTTAAAAAACTGTATTTTAACGGTTCCTCTTTTTCTTAAAAATTATAACTGATACAAATGTATTGATAATAGCATGATGGTGGCATGGTTGGCTTGTGCTTAAAGTGCTCGCCTCTCACCAATGTGGCCCTGGTTCAATTCCCGACTAAGGCCATATATGAGTAGAGTTGTGCGTTGGTTCTCTCCTGTGCCACAAGGGTTTTTCTCTGGGCCCTCTGGTTTTCCTCCCTCTTTTGATCTCTGGCTGTGTTCCGTGGTCGTAATCGGGTTGATGTGGCTGGCTGCCAAAAGCACCTCGCATGCCTGCTTCTCGAACATGTTGTAGCTGCGTCCTTCACAATTCAGCTTCTAAGCTGCGAGTAAGGATGATTAGCTCCACAATAGACTGTGCAAGTCTCGTGCGTATTCGAACATTGCATAGTGGTCCCAAAATGTTCGAATACGCGAGACTTGCATGGTCTGTTATGGTAACTGATATCTAATACTAGCTCAGAGGGAGATGGAGTTCCTGTAAATGATTGAAGGTTTAAAACTCGCTTAGATCCAAGTATCAATTGATTTGATGAAAATTATTTTGTAATTGTGAGTAATTTCAGCTGTGATATGGTCATTGAAATATATTCTGTTTGATTCAGGGTGAACGAATCAACAATGCAATTACTGCCTCGGAAATCATCGTTCATGTTGGAGCAATGAGATGTCTTGTGACCTTCATTGAAGAAACAACTCTTGGTTGTAATTTACCCGAGGAGCAACCATCTGCCGGAGACTTCAAGGGCCATGACAAAGGGAGAGGGCTTCCTGTGGTCTGGGTAAGTCTTAAAACAACTCTTGGTTGTAATTTACTTGAGAAACAACCCTTTGACCAGGACTTCTTGGGTCAAGACACAGAGAGAGGGCTTCCTGTGGTCTAGGGAGGTCTTAAGACAAATATCAGTTGTAACTTAATTGAGAAAGAACCATCTGCCGGGGACTTCAAGGGCCAAGACATAGAAAGAGGGCTTCCTGAGACAAATCTCAGTTGTATTTTACTTGAGGAGCAACTATCTGACCAAGACTTTTCGGTCAAGACACAGAAAGGGCTTCATGTGGTCTGGTTAAGTCTTGAGATAAATCTCAGTTATAATTTACTTGAGTAACAACCATCTTAACAGGATTTCTTGTGTCAAGACACCGAGAGATAAATCTAGGATAAGTAGTTTCTGTAGGTCTACAGACATTTCTCAGGAATCAAATCAAACCAAAACAAGTAGTAGAACTACCCCTGATTGCACCTTGCTCCTCTTCTCTCTTCAGGTAATTCACAGCAATCTAGAGTTCCGTATAGGTTACATTTCCTATCCCCCTCCTGACTTGTTAACAATCCTACTCCCATCAGTCAGTGGAGCAGTCGTGGTATGCATTCTCTTCCTTGTTTTGTGCTTCTCTGCTCAGCTGTACGGATCCAAAGAAACGCTAGACTCATCCAGGAAGACATGAGATCCATGGAAGTGGATCTGTCAGATGAGATCAAACAAGGTATGGAGGTCCTACAAAGATAACATTGCTCTGTCATCGCTTAGTTCTTCTGAACATAATTTTTTTGGGAGCAGATTTTCAAGATAATTGAAGAATCAAGATGTTTTCGGAGTTTACAATCCCCTTCTCTCGTTGTTTAAATGTATTTGATGGTGTTAATGGCATGTCTTGTTTCAACCCTAGCAGAGTCTTTCTCAAAGGCTAAATGAAAATATTGATGACAATAATAGTGGCTTCTTTAATAGCGCTCAAATCCGTCACCAGCCCGTCACTCAGTGATGCTCAGTGCTCTCTGACATTTTTACCCCTAGTCATTGGGCCATTTATTTCATTCCTTAAACCATCTCAGCTCCTTGGAGAGGATACAGGCTGTGCTGCCAAAATATGTAGCACACCAAGCTAAATCAATCACAAGAACCATTTCTACCCTCACAAGTACCCATTTACCTCAGGGTGAATAGAAGCAATTATAGCCAAGTGTCTTGCCCAAGGACACGAGTGTCATGACTGGGATTTGAACCCATACCCTGATGACTCGGCCACCAGAACTGGAGTTTGATGCAGTAAACTGCCAGCCACGGCACGCCATAAGTACACACAACTCACACAACCAGTATACTAGTGTAACAGAAGCATTCAAGTAGAAATGAGTGAAAAGAAATAGGCAAAATTGCAGTCAGAAGGAGCAACAGATGTACAATGAAAAAGGAGACAAAGGGGAGTTTGAAATAGTTACATTGTTACATGGCTAGAACTTCAAACAACTCTCAATCTTTTTAAAAAATTTTTGACTTTATGAATAACAGACTGAAAGTGTGATGGTACTAGTGTTGGTCTTGTTTCATTTAAAGGGATTTGATATGTTTGGTAGTGTGAACCCACTGTTAGTTTAAATCCTATATAGTTGTAGATAGATACCACAAAACTAACCTGTGAAAATTTCATTTTAAAAGGTGGTAGCGTTTTGAGATATTGCCGAAAAATCCGGAGCGGTTATGTCAACGCAGGAAGAATAATCTGCAATTGGAATAAACAATCTGAGAAACGCTACTGACAGAAACGCTTCTCAGATTGAATTTTTGGGGATAAAAACTTGTTTCATAATCTTTTCCATAATCACATTACTTCAAAGTGAAATGTTCTCAAAATGCATTATACTGTCATTATGCTTCTTACCAAGTAAGTTTTTATTGCCATTACTTTATGAGTAATTACCAATTGATACAGACCCTTTACACTGCATTATGAAATTCTTTGGAAAAACCCCAATTTGCTGAATAGAATGTTGGGCTACTGATTGACATTAATGAGTATTTAATTTACCTCTTTAAATTTTGTTCTTGTTTAGCATTTGCCGATCTTCAGACTGACTTGACAGATTTGACGAGTGACTTGGAAGGAATCGGAATGCCATTTGTCAGTCACCGAGTACGCTAGTAACATGCTGTTTATCGGGCAAGAGAGACCTAATACTGAGGATAAAGAGGTAAGTGTCTGCAACTCTCTCACCTGCACTTCACTCAGATTGGACATCTTTTATATATAAAAATGACTTATTTAAAGGCAGGGTATACCTTTGGTAATTACTCAACAAATTAATGACCATAAAAACTTACTTGGTAAAGAGCACTGGAGAGCTGTTGATATTATAAAACATTGTTAGAAACGACCCCCTTTAAAGTAATGTATTTTTAGAGAAAAGGGTAATTTTAAACCCCAAAATTTTAATTGCATGCATCTGAAATCACTAAGTTCTATGCAACAAGGGTGTTTTTCTTTCATTATTTACTTGCAACTGATGGCCAGTTGAGCCCAAATTTTCACAGGTTTGTTATTTTATGCATAATTTGGGATACACTAGGTGAGGATACTGGTCTTTGACAATAACCAAAATTATACCCTGCCTTTAACGGCATGGTACAGACACAATCTCATACACATCGCCATCGTTCTTGCTCTTTTTCTCGTTGCCTTCGCTAACATTCTCATAGGTCTCCTCATCGGTCTAACAAGGCAGGTTTTCTCTGGTCTTTGACAATAACCAAAAGTATACCCTGCCTTTAAGTATGAACTTGGCCATAAATCAACCAGATCTTCCAAAGGTGCCGTAATTTGTTGCCGCTCCAATCTATTCTTCTCTGTATTCTTAGTATCCAGATGAAAATGTCCAGAGAGCAATGATGAAGTTTTCCGTGTTCTTAGCAACAAGGCCTTCTTAATTGTTGTGATTCAGACGTTGGATGCAGAGAGCGACTCAAAGTTATCCATCAGACAAAAGTAAGCCACTTTTAAGGATTCATCAAAATCTTGATTTACTGGTGCTTTAAGGAAAGAGCAACAAAATATTGGGAAGTGTAAACTGACTTAAATTCAAAATTTTAGATGGTAGGTTTTTGTTGTTGTAATTCATCAGATGCTATATCCTTTCATGACACTGAATTTCTTTACAAACTGTTCACCTGAAATATTTAACTTCACCTTGAAGCAAAATCAGAGATAATTTAAAAACAATTTTTTGGGAGAAATTGCCTATTATCACAAGGCCGGACAGCCACTTCAAGGTGAGGGCTACACTGAACTGATTTGGGCTGTCGACCCAAATCAACTGTGGCTGAATTTCAGAGAGCTTGCTTTAAACAGACAATTGTGCTTAACTTTTTTTCTGCCGGGCAAAGAAATAGCATTAAATCAGTCACAAGTGGTACATGTAGAATTGTATTTTGCCTGGTAACCTTATTGTGGGATGATAATTTGTTTTGTTCTTGGCTACTTTTTTGTGCTGAAGCAGCTCTATGACATTGGGCACTGTCTTAACTCTGTTAATTCCATGTTATTGTTCAGGCAGTTGATAGCATCTCTGCTAACAGTCGTCATGATCCTGGAGAATAAAATGACCTACTTGACCGAGTAAGTATTAAACAATTTCTCTTCAATATATATTTTATTTGTTTCACAGAGAGTACTGAGACAGAAATCTTAACTTCAGGTATCACCCCAAAAGAAAACCATCTTCCTAAACTAACAACTTATTCTTATTGAAACTTTGTGTTCGCTTCAAATATCAAGTCTCCTACAAAATAATAACAAACGTAACAGTCATTTTTTAAAGATTGCATGGATAAATGGATGTGAGATAAGCACTTTTACTCATAGTTTCTACAAGTCCTGCAGAAAGAAATCAACAGGCTACTTGGGTGGGATTCGAACCATCTTTCCTGCATTCTAGAGCAAATGGTGACAACAGGCCAGTTTGAAGTCTCTAATTAGCACTAGCAGCGGGTACTGCAAACAATTTGTTAATCTATTAAATTCTAAGATTTGTTACGATGCAAAACTTCTTGTGCAACGGGCTTGATAATAAAAACTTTATGTGTAAATCCTGAGGCTCATATTATTAATGAAACCAAGGATACGTCATAAGTAAAACAAGGGTGCTTGCTAAGTGAACCAGAAACACGGGGGTTATTTACCCCTACTCTTCCACGATAAGTGTTCTGGGTTCTTTTACATGCACTACCAATCCCATCTGAAAGACAAAGCAATTATGGTAAAGTATCTCGGTCAAGGACACAAGTGGCAGGACCAGGACTCGAACCCACACTCTGCTGATCAGAAACATAAGGGCCCAATTTCATAGCGCGGCTGAACGATAAGCAAGTTTTCGTGCTTCAGCAAATAAATTTGCTTAAAGCGTATATCACAGGTTAACAAGAAAATTAGGCTGCCAGCTTGCGTGTTCACCATGCATTTGCATTGTTACGTCATTCGTTTTCATACAGTAAGCACCGGAAGGTTAGCTTGCCTTTTCGTGTGCTTACGGTTAGCAGCGCTTTGAAATGGAAAGATGTACAGTAAGCACAAAAACGCACGTTAAGCAGCTCTATGAAATTGGGCCCAGAGCTTGCATCTGTGCTCTTTACCCCTACCTCTTTCTTTTGAATACGTTTGTGATTTTATTTTTCAGCATCATGATCACTCTGATGACAGAGCTCATCCAGACGGCCGCTGACAACGGTCGTACACGACAACTCTTCCTTAGGTAATACTCATCCATAATTCTTACAATAGTTTTTTGTTACTTTTCTGCTTGAGTACAATCACAGCATACTGGTAGAGATAAGAGTTGAAACGTCACAATTGTTTTTAGTAGAACCACAGCAACTTGCTAGTGGGACTATTACATGGTGTTACTACAAACCTATACTGTTTTCCCACCAAGCAAAGTTTCAAATCCTACTTCAAAAGACCTACTGTAGAAAAAATATGTATACACACTACTAGGCCTATTTATAGATTTGTTACGTCATCATTGCTTGGAAAACTTTATCAAAATTTAACAGCATTTTGTTGACTGAAACTATAACACTAATTTTTACAAATGTTTACGTGAAATGTAAAATCAAAGTTGCCTTAAAATCTTTCCTCAAAGAAATGTTCCTTCTTAAAAATTGAAATGTTGTCTAGTTTTTCTTTCGCCATCTTTTTTTTTCCTGACAGAAATGAGAGTATTTTAGAGAAGCTTCTATCAAACTGGGTTGCTCTGTGCCTGTATGACCAACTTAAGGTACGGATTGCAGAAAAATTACATGATTTTTTTCTAAGATCAACATCGAAATGTGGACTGATAATCCTATTGTATGGATATATCTCATGCCAACCATGTTGGGAAAACATTTGGGTGGGTAGATGGGTAGATGCAAGGGGTGGGGGTAGGTGGATGCGATATTGTGCAATTTCGATGGATGTTCATGTTGGACCTGTCCATTTTAGTAGAGGGTTGTTCCTTCTCCAATAACTTAAGAGATCAAAAGAAATTCAAAATGTACACGTTTGTGATAATGAGTTCAATGTATTGATGTTCCCATAGCAATTATATACACATTAACCACCAGCAACAAGATATGTTTGACTATTTCATTTAAAGAAAAACCCTGTGTGATTGATGATGTCTTTTTTCTTCTTCTTTAGAGTCACACTGCCTATCCTTTGTTTGTCTTGTACCGTGCCATCAAACATCGGACTGAGAGTGCTCCAGTTGATGTCTTCACCGGCAGGTCAAGATATTCTCTCAACTTTGAGAAGATGCTAGAGGAGGATATTGAGTTCAATACCCTTGTGAGTTTTTTAGTCAAATTCAAATTGAGTTTCTGGAATATTTGCTAAGATTTGTATTCATGCATATTATTCAAACATAAAAAATGGTTATATGAAATGGAACTGAACCTTTTATGAGGAAAAACATTACTAGATGAATAATTTCTTGACATTTTTCATCTGGTATCTCCTTAGACTCTCGTCGTGCCCATTGATGAAGAAGGAAATATCATCAAGGAAGTCAAGGTACTTGACGTAGACACCATCTCGCAGGTCAAGGAGAAGATCTTAGCCGCCATATATTGCAACTCGCCTTACTCCAGCAGACCCAGCGCCAACCAAGTCAGTCTCGGTATGTCAGAAATCTCTTTTAATGAAGAAACTACCGGGTAAACCCTTCCCCCTTTGGCCTGCCCATCAATTCCATAAAGAATAATTTAGTGCACAAGTACAAGTTAAACAACAAAAACTTGATCTAATATTCCAATATTCTTGTACCACAATGTACAACAAAGTTTCAACCAGTTAATGGGAATGTAATCAGCTACTTTTTTATTCATGCTGCAAGTTTGTTTAGAGTAAATAATTTCCAAACAAATAGTAAATGGCTTGACGTTTCGACACTAGCAGAGTCTTTCTCAAAGGCTAAATGAAAACACAACCCACTTAAAGGCATCGTACACGTTTGGTAATTACTCAAAATATTTCTAGCATAAAAACTGACTTGGTAACGAGCAACAGAGAGCTGTTGATAGTATAAAACATTGTGAGAAATGACTCCCTCTGAAGTAACGTAGTTTTTGAGAAAGAGGTAATTTCTCACTAAAATAATAAAAACTTCTTGCAAGAAGTTTTTATTCTTATCTGAAAGCACACAAATTTGTGCAACAAGGGTGTTTTTTCTTTCATCATTTTCTTGCAACTTTGATGACCAATTGAGCCCAAATTTTCACAGGCTTGTTATTTTACGCATATGTTGGGATACACCAAGTGAGAACACTGGTCTTTGACAATTACCAAACGTGTACGATGCCTATAAGCAGCAATACTAGTGTAACATGAATACTGGTGTAACAGCCCTACTGTTGATGCTGGAACTCGCTACCTCTCAACATTCAGACTTGCAACTAAACTCAAGCCAAACCTATTTTCATCTTAAGGTTCTTGTTCAATACAATGTTCCTCTCTAAAATTATTTCCCTCAGCGCATTGCAACCATTGGAAAAATGCGCTTTATAAATGCTTGTGTTATTATTATTAACAAAAGCATCCAAGTGGAAAGAAATGAAAAGAGAAAGAGGCAGAAAGCATACAAAAAAGCAGGGGATGAACAATGAAGAGGGTGACAAGGGGGAGGGACGGGGCTGGTTTGACCATTAGACTTTGGAAACACAAAACAAATCAAAGGTGGGAAGAGGGAGAAAAAGTAATACATTAAATAAACTACTAAACAATAATGGATTTGTTGACTGTCTCCATCATCAGAATGGCAATGTGGCACCAGTGGGCGCCTCGTGTTGACAGACACGGATCCCAGACCACTGACTGACAAATGGCGAAGAATCAATATGCTAAAGGATTTCCACGTAAGTGTCCTCTTTCTGATGAAGAACATTCAGTGTTAGACAACCCCCATTCCACCACTACCCCCACCAAAAAATTCAATTTATTTTCTTTTGGATGGGTTTCTTTGTTTGTGTTTTTGCATGGGTTACCTGGGTCACTGAGGAATGAGATATTTCAGACTTATCTGAATTCAGACTTTTTAAAGTCTACCTGGTTATACAAAAAAATACATGTATTTTTCTCCTGATTGAATAAGTCCGGCTCTTTGATTGACTTCTCTAGCACTGAGGATACTGTTCCCAGAAGCTCCTTGGAATCTATAACTCCAGGGGTTACCAAAAGGTAGAATTGCCATCATTTCAATGTACCTCCCTTTAGGTCTGGATCCCAGTTTCAGACTTTTTTTCTGCATCAGTGACTCTCATCCCTGTTGGGTAATCTTTAAAAATGTTGCAGTAGTTGTTTGAGGGTTTATTTGTAACTGGTATTTTGTTATCCTTGGTAATCTACAGGTTGGGGATAATGATCAAATGAAGATTGTAGAGAAGCAGGACGTTGACAATGCAACTCTTTCCCAACCCATTCTTCAGTTCTCCCAGGGAGATGAGGAAAGTGCATACGGTAAGTTATTTTGTGTACCATTATGGGTTGTCACAAAACTGAATTTGACATTGGAGCCCCTCTTTATGAAGATATTTCACTCACAAGTAATGCTGTCCATCATGTTGTAAAGAATGTTTCACTGTTAATTCATCAGACCTGTTTGCTGAGCATGCTCTTCCTTATTTATATGTCTTATTATTTTTGAAATAAGAGCTTCTGTAAGTTCTGATAAACCCTAGATTTACCCTGGAATAATTTCATTGTTTCATATTTTGGAGAACTTCCGGATAGATTCCATTTTCACAGGTTGTTTTTAAAGCCATGACAATGATTGGCTCTGTTCTGTTTTGTTCCATGTGGTACCATTCTCAATCCATTGACATGTATGGCCTTTTATATTACTTGCTGTGAATAGAATTTACAGACCTGACCAGTGGGGCATGAAAGGGGTTTTCCCTTCTGTTGTCATTGATTTGATTGTATTGTTGATTCATTGTCATGGATGGATGAAGAAAGACCAAACTCTCTGAGCTGTAGTAATCCTTATATCCTTCCACTCCCCCCAACAAAAACAATAATAATAATAATAATAACAACAATATAAAATAAATCAATGAATAAATAGATAAAATGGTTAAAATAAATAACATAAATACAATAAATAAACTAAATCAAATAAATAAAATATTTGAAATAAATAAAATTAAATAAATAAATGTAAAACAAAAAAATTAGGAAACAACACAAAAATAAATAAAATAAATTAAATAAAAAAATTTAAAAAAATTAAAAAAATAATAATAAAGATATTATAAAATAAAGAAAATAAAGAGAATAACAACAATAAATAAAACCACATCAGCCTTGTCGTTAAAATAAGCAGATTAAAGTTGTCTTCCAGAATATGTTAAGAACAAAAATGTTATAAATTTGTGAAATAAAGTGTATTTTTTGTACTGAATAATGTAACTTGATTTCTACATACTTTGTTCCCCCTGTCAGCTAATGTTGGAGTTGATGATTTGGCTAGGAATAATCGACACAGCAAGCGCCGGGATACCATTGTAGAAGTAGAGCCAATAAAAGGAATCAAAGACTGGCATCTGGTGAGTTATTCGACAACCTAAGTGATACATACAGCAACTTTTGCATATGCATGAGAATCCACAAAATACCTGTATCATGCAAAATTGTTTGTACATGGCATAAGATGTGTAATAGTTCATTTTTATTTTGTTAATTACTTAATCACTTATCATTGGCAGATTTGTCATGCAATTCCTTCAATAAGAGCTTAATAATTTCTCAGATCTATAAAAATAGGTATTTAAATTTTAAATATAAGTTTGTTGATCAAATTGGAAAACAATCGGACATAGCATCTTTATTTGTTCCTGATACTATTCTCTCCAAGGTGAAAGAAGAAGGCGGTGGGTATGATGATGATGATGAGGAGGAGGAGGATGAGGGGAGAAGACGCAGAGATTGCTGCACCATGTTGAGATCAGGCACCTTCAGAAATAAGATCACCCGCAGGAAGATCAAAGAGATCTCATTCCCAAGACTCATGTCAACAAAGGTATGCAAAAAAGTCAACTTTGAAATTTTCCATTAAGAGGCCCACACAGTTTGAGAGCGTCTCAAAAGTTGGGCATGTTCCAGAGCTGCCAACTCTCTCTGATTCCGCAGAAAATTCTGAATCTTTTTATGTTCTGATGACCAATTAATTTGAAAATCTCCCTGATTATGGAACTGTTTCCCCCTATTGTGTTGAATGTAATTCTAAATATCTCCCTTGATTGTTGTACAAAATCTCCCTGATTGCAAGATGCAAATGTTGGCAGCTCTGAGAAGGAACCTCTAAGTTTGATTTTGGTTTTTTCGGAAAAGGTTAGTTGTACACAAATTGAGGTTTACTCAAGAGAAGGAAGATAGAGCATTTCATACAATCCCACTGACTACATCATCACAGGTTTGTGGTCAGCCCCTTTCAACATCTCCTACAATCAGTTTTAAAATCTCCGTGGTTTGGGGATAAAAAAAACTTTCAACCCCCTTGGGGAAAAAAACCTGGCTGAGCTCATGCCTCTATCCCAGACACCAAATTGTCTTCACCACAGATAGAGGAAAGCAAAACATTCTGGACATCAGGCATGTGATTTCTGTGGTTTTTTCCTGTTTTCAGGATTTTCTCAAAATCTCCTTGAGCATTCAAATTTTCTTACAAGAAGTAAAGCAGTCACTATGGGTAGAAAGAAATATAGTCCACATTGTGCACAAACCTGTGTTGTTGTATTTCTGGCGATGCACAGAGCCTGTACACCTCCTGATTTGTACAATCTGGGAGGCTGTGGGTCTAGAATAAGGGGGAACCCCGGCCATTGAGCAATTTTCAGGAATTTTCACATTTGTCAAGTCTCATCCCTGGGACATTCATTCTGCAAAACAGTGTACATTTTTTACAACAAATTAACCGTTTCTAGTAGCTAATATATATTTTTTAGTAATAATAATAATAGAAGCTTCTTATATAGCGCTCATATCAGTCAGTATTTTTGTGCTAGATATGTGGAGCTACGTTTCTGAAGTGTGAGACCTGCTCCTTTACATAGCACCATGTAATGGTTTACAAGGTGCTGTGGCGCAACATGCAGCCATTCAAACCAGGAACACCGGGGAGAACCCCTTCTCTTTTCGATAAGTGCACTGGGTTCTTTTACGTGCATTACACAATACACGGGACCTACGGCTTTACTTTTTAAGTGTCACGACCAGACTCGAAGACACACTCTGCTGATCAAAAACACCAGAGCTTGGGTACGGTGCTCTTATTCGCTCGGCCACAACATTTGATTATTAAAACAAAAAATCAATAATCATTTTAACATTATTTGAAACCTGTTTTTATCAGGATTTTGATACCTGTGAGGATCACTTCAGGCTCTACCTCTTCCTTTCATGTGATTCATTTGTTTCATTAGTTTTCTTTGCTTTCTCGCAGGGAGTCATTCAAAAGTTTGTTGATGACATGTTCAACACCATTCTATCAGTGGAGAGCGCCCCCAAGGCCATCAAGTACCTCTTTGACTTTTTTGACAGCCAGGCCATTCGACATGAACTGGAAGAAAGTGACCCCGAAATCACACACATCTGGAAGAGTAATATGTAAGATGTTTGTGATTTTCTTTGTGAATTTTTGTTGTGAAATATTTGACTGTGGATGAGCAGGCATAAGGTTTCCCTCTCTTTCACTACAAATAAGCAAACCAACTAAGTTTATGCGTTCATTGCTTTTAGTTTGCCACTTCGTTTCTGGTCCAACACCATCAAAAATCCAGACCACATCTTTGACATTCGAGCTGGTTGCTCTGTTGGGGCAAGCATGGACGTGATCGGTCAGTTATTCCATGATGTACACGATACCAAGACGCATAAACTCGGACAGGTAATTAAAACAATATACTAATTTTATTTTTAAGAGAAACGCCTATTTGGTAGGACTCCAAACTAGAAACTAAAAAAAACTAGTGAACTATTTTAGAACTTGATGATTTGTTTGGGAACTTATTTTTTGCTGATAGGAGTCCTCTGTTAATAAGTTATTGTACGGCAGAGAGAAGCAGAAGTACCAGCATGTTGTAGAAGACTTCTATAATGGAGTTCGGGATTTGTCACAGGTGCCCACCCAGGAGCTGAACAAGGAGCTGTACAAAGCTTGTGAGGTAAACTTCAAAACACAAAAATCTACCTCGGCATAGAATTCTGACTCCCTCCTAGAGATCATTTAAAAAAAATTATGTACGAATAACTGAGTTATTTCTGGGTTGAACAAAGAAAACTTTACTAGAGCGGGACTTGAACCTGTGACCTCCGGATTAACGTGCCGGCGCTCTACCAACTGTGCTACCTAGCCCCATGTTGGCGGTTTCCCTGTTTTGTTAGTATCTTTGTTCAGGGTGCCATTCAGAAGCCATACAACCTGTAACTGCTGTATAGCCAGGGATCACACCCAAGTTTACGATACAACCTGGGAAGCGGCTTTTCATGTATTTTAATTTCAAAAGCAAAATCTCAAAACTAGTTCTTTATTGGTCTTTTCAGAATTTCACAGGTCTGTTCAGTAAGTTAAATACCCTTGAACGGCTGTGGGACATTGTCAGCAAACACAATCCAGCGGTAAGTTTGAAAACACTTTATAATTAAATTTCCTATCTAAATTATTTTCTTATAATCGAATGTGTGTTGTTATTTGACTGTTTTCCCCTTGCACTTAAACCATTATCAACTCATGAATAACGGGTTACCGTAAAGGTACCACAAGGGAAATCTTAATAGATGTTAAATTTGCATCGGGGATAAAGAATATTATATTTAGTTTTACCCGTACACCGATGTGTGTAAAGCACTGTATACTCAGTACTTTCCCAAGTCCTGTGAAAAAAAATCACAGGCATATCACTCGGGTGGGATTCGAACCCACGACCTTTGCAATTCTAGATCAGATGTCTTACCAACTAGACCACTGAGATTGCCCGGTAGCTAGGGGCAGTTTGAATCCTATATTTTAGCAGCGGGGACCGCGACAATTTAATAGATGTTAAATTTGCATCGGGGATAAAGAATATTATATTTGGTTTTACCCGTACACCGATGTGTGTAGAGCACTGTATACTCAGTACTTTCCCGAGTCTTGTGAAAAAAAAATCTTTCTTGCCCCCGAAAAAAGAGAAATCTTACTGTAGTCATGACTTTATCTAGTCTCCTTTTCAATCATATATAGTAATACCCATTAACCAAAAGGGACCTGGCTATTTCCCTTCCTGCCTCAGTTTGGTTTCTCACTCTACTATGGCCTCCTTCTATTGCACTTATTTCTTCTTCTTGTTAATGCAGGCACACGGTAATTAAAAACATTACTACTGTATTTTTTACTTTTACGAATAAAGGGTAGAGGTAGCATGACAAGAAATTGCTCCAGTAACCTTTGTCTAGTCTCCTTTGCAATGATATTTTAATGATAATTATAAACCAGGAAGGGGCCTGGCTATTTCCCTTCCTGCCTCAGTTTGGTTACATTCATCTTGTGCTTTTTCCCTCTACTGTGTCTTCCTTCTTTTCCACTTATTCCTTCTTCCAATGTTTGTAGGCACAAAGTTGTTTACATAAATGTTTTTAAGTGCAGGTCTTTTTTATAATCATTCCAATACATAAGAAATGAGCCTTGAATTAAAGGAAGACCAAGATGGTGGACTTTGTCTTCTCATTTTTTCAGATTCTGGATGTTCTTGAGTCTGAAACAGAATATGAAGAAGCCCATCTTGGATACCTTCTTGAGGAGGTGCAAGTGACTCTCTCCAGTGGTGATGATTCTGTGTAGAATGGCAAATAATTTCCAGTGTTGTAGTAAACTGGCACTGAATACTCGTACTTGGGTACTACTCGAGTGCCATTTTAGTTGCATTCAACTTGTGCTTTCTCCCTCTATTGTGTACTGGGCTAGCAAAGTACTCGTACTCAAAGTCCATACTCGATACTCGACTGAAAAAACCTGTACTCAGTGTCATGTACTCGATACTTGACTAAAATGTACTGACTTTGATTTTAAGTACTCAAGGTCAAAATAGTGTTTTCTTTTTCGCTTTTCTATATATATGTTTATGTAAGGAATAGAGGAATAAAGCTCTGAAAAAGTATATAATATAAGTTGTCTTTGAAAATATAGTTATCATAATAAGCTTGCATTGTCATCTAGAAATTAACAAAAAACAACAAATGTTGACGACAAATTTCTTGCCCTTATTCATTGTCTTGATTACTCCTTAATGAGTTAACCTTTTGACTTTGAGTTGAAACAATTACTTTAGTGTGAAGGACGTTGTCATGAAATATAAATGTAAAATATTTAAAGATAATAAGTTAATTATTATATACGAACAGTTCCATGGAATTTAGCATGTGTGGTTTTAATAATCGGCTTTGAAATACATGATACAATATTAGCAGTGCTTGCAAATTTGAAGTGAAGATTTTTAATTCTGAAGATTAATTTTATATAAAATTGGGGCTTTTCCCCAAAATCTGGCTCTGGCGCTGGGCTTCAATTGATGTTGAAGCAGCACACAAACTGCATACTGCCGGAAACCGTGGCCTTATTAGCATTGGTTTGGAAAACACACTTAAATCTGTAAAGCAGAGAATATGAGCTTGACATCTTTGCTTCTGGTTATCGGAAATCCTGAGACTGTGCTGGGAGTGGAGTGTGGTCTAATGGACGACAACTGAAGAAAATAACACTTGAACCAATGGGTCTGACCTTATTTTATTATGACATCAATTCAAAATCAATACACTCCCCAAAACCAAAATTCTATAATAAATGTCCGACACTTTTACTCTTGGCTTCGACTACTCCTTTGACTTGTATCAATACAATTGTTACAGAGGTGCTGAACCTAGCTCATATGTGAGAGGTGAGTCTCTTGCACTAAGGCTTAAGGGAAAGTTGAAGGAGTAGTCCAAGCCAAGAGTGAAAGTTGGGGAGATGTTTCAAAGGATTTTGGTTGGGGGGGTGTATTTGTTTAGAAATGATATCAAACAGAAAATACATAATGAGTGACATCATTTCCTAGAACAAGGTAGGAGGACGTAGATGTCAACAGGAGAGTTTATGGTTAGTACTTGGGGGACCTTGAGATCATAGCCTTAGAATGTTTGTGGTGTGTTTTACTAACTGAAGAAAGAGGGGTGAGCCTTGAAATGACACGGTATATGGGCCTAATGGTGAAATATATTAAATTTGGTCGAAAATCATCCTTACAACTACCACTAACAATTGTCTTGAGAAGTATTTCATTCTGCATGGAATACTGTCATGGAAGGAGAACTTTTTAATTTTTTTCTAATGCAAGTTCGCCCCAAACAAGGCTAAAAGCCACTCTTGGTAAGGGGCTACAAGACGAACATATCAAAGATGAAAAAAACTCAGGTAGAAGTTGACATTTTTCTTAAAAAAACTTGTCCATATTGGCGGCTACGAATATGGCTGTTGCTATGTGTTGCTGTGGACGTCCTATACTTCAAAACATGATGACGCGACAGTCCAGCCGTAGCCATTGCCTATTCAGACACAGCTGTACTCAAAACACAATTGCATTTTTTTAGTTTTTGTTTTACCAAGGATGATTGTGTTAGCATGCGTGGTTGATGCATGATTATTTTGTAAATTAAATATTTTATACATAATTTTAGTTCTGCTTCATTTGCAATAATGTCATTCTTTTATGGACAAAAAGATATGCATTTACTCAAGAGACTTAATATATTTAACAAATTATTGCAATATTAACAAACAATTGTTGTTGGTTTTTTTTGATAGTACTAATAAGATAATCAGAGTTATTTTTGTAAATTATTGAATAATGAATTTTAAACATTTATTACATTCCGTCAATGTACACAAACATCAAATAATAAACCGAAGGGAAACTGACTGGGTAAACTTTTAAATTATTTTGGGTTGAACAAAGAAAATATAACTAGAGAGGAATTTGAACCAAAGACCTCCGGATTAACGAGCCGGCACTCTACCAACTGAAATAAAAGTGGCATCCCCTTGAGGTGATCCCCTGGCTGCCACTTCCCAGGTTGTATCGTAAACTGAGGTGTGATCCCTGGCTACACAGCAGTTATAGTTGTATGGCTTCTGACTGGCACCCCGAACAAAGATATTGACAAAATAGGGAGACCGCCAACTTGGGGCTATGAAGATCAGTTGGAAGAGCGCCGGCACGTTGATCTGGAGGTTGTTGGTTCCAATCCCGCCCTAGTCAATTTTTCTTTGTTCAACCCCAAATCACTGTACACAAGTATCAGAAAAACAACATTTTATTAATTCCCTAAGTTATAAAAAGTAGTCCATGTTTTGTTACTTTCTAAAACATTGCACTAACTTTTTACTCGAATTTAGTCAGAAACTTAATAGTTGAAATTGTCACATGCATTTAATAGAAGAACTCCAAAACACTATTGCTTAATTCAGTCGTGGCAATCAAAACAAGTAATTATTTTGTATTTTGTGAACAGGCAGAAAATTCCTGACAAAACATTAACTATTTGGGTTCCCCTCACCCTGGCAAGACCAATTTAATAGTCTCCGACTACTACCATTCCACCAGAGAAACATTTCCACCTGCGTTTTTGTCAAAGTAAACAAATAATACACATTTAATGGAAGAACACCAAAAACACTATTGCTTATTTAAGTTGTTGCAATCAAAATAAGCTAAGCATTTAAAGGGTCTGTATATATTTGGTAATGACTCTGAAAATTTAATGGCAAAAACTACTTACTTGGTAAGAAGTACAGCAGCTTTGGGTAGTATAATGCATTTTGAGAAACTTTTCACTTAGAAGTATACTTCGGTTATGGAAAAAGATATCATTTTTAACCCCAAAATCTGAGAAGCGTTACTGACCAAAAAATTGCAAGGTGCATTTAATTTGAAGACCTCCAAAAACACATATTTTTGTGTGGCAATCAAATTAAGCATTTAATTTTGTGAACTGGCAGAATGACAAAATATAAACTATTTGGGGTCTCCTCCCTCAAACAGATGGAACCAATTCATCCTTTACTCAGAATTTTGGAAACATTACTGTTTTCCTTCCACTAGATGAACAATGAACAAAGAATGTAATTTTTTATTTACAAATTTCTCATTTGTATAAATAGAAAACAAACCTATTATGTATTTTTTCCCCACATACTTTGTATAAATGTTTAATGAAATTGTTGATTATAGGATTGTGCTATTGCGATTTAAAAAAAAAAAATTTTTTAAAGATATATTTTACAATAAAAAATTTCCTGCTGTAAACCTGTGTGTATTTTGTTATGGAAAATAAATATGCTTTCATTGGTAGGTTCCCCTTTTCCCCTTCAGTGCCTAAAAACTCCTTTTCCGAGACTCTGACCAGTCTTGGAAAGAACATGTTTGGTTATTAGGCCATCCATGCAGAAAATCAGTTTCGAAAATATCATTAATATTGAGACTGGTCCTTCCTGAGTCCTCTTCCAAGTTGTACGCAGTTACTTGTTTTAAACCCATTTTCTACTTTTCTTAACTCTGAATTCTAAACAAGTCTTTCTTTCCGTATAATTATGTTCGGTCTTACGGGGTCTTGAAGAGTGAAGACAAAATAAGGGCCCACTTAAGATGCCATGTGAGCAGGTAATATTCGTACAATACTTATTTTGTATTAATTTGTTTTCTTCAAAATGGAATAATCTAATTAATTATAACCAGACATTCAATTACTCCCATATTATAACACATCTGAACTACGTTTTCAGGTCGCTCGGCCCACCGCGGCAGTATCCAAACGAGCAAGTGAAGGTTTTCAATCGCATTGCACTATTTACAATAATTACCAATGTCATGTTTGGGCTACCGTCTGTTTTTAAAGTAAAAACTCGGAACGCGAACTGCTGAATAAAATATGCGCATGCGTTGTCGACATAACTTTTGAGTGAAAAAAAAGGAATGTTCTACATCTGTCCGTGCTATCCAGGTACGTCCGACCGTCTGACGAGCGGCGCCGTCCACCGTCCGCCGTCGCGTATACGACACACGCACACTCGCTAGCTCGAATCGTCGGATGCTGTACACCGGAACGAATGCTGGCCTTTGCATCATTATCAGGTATGTTTTGAACACAAAATACTTTACGTAAACATTTTCATTTGTTAAAACACATTTTGTAGGTGTGTCTGGCTTAAGCATTCTCATGTCATTTAGCTCTTGTGGGTCGGACGGAAGGGACATTCGTTGTGGTTTTCACGACTGGCGGTGGTGTAAGTAACCCACGGAAAAGGAAGTGCAAGCCGGCGAGGGGAGTTCGGAGGGAGACTTTGTCGTTGACATTGACGTTGGGCCTTTCTCAAAACACAAGAAACAGCCTGCTGACAAAGTTGGAAATGTACGGTTTTCTTCTGAAGGGCTGCTGAAGTATTAATGATTAAAACTAAAGCCAAACGAATTTACAGGAAGGTAGAAATAAGAAGTAGGAATCTGTAGTTTCCATTGCAATTGCATAACAAATTACAATAGCAAACAATTCCCTTGCGTTACGCGATATTTAGCCTACTTACCTTTTTAGTGAAGTGCTAAGTTTTGGAAGCACTGAACATCTAATAATGTTCACATCAAAAGTATTCCTCGTGTTTCTATTGTGTAGCCATGCCCATGAATTATGGATCTCGACACATGCTTGAGTTTGAGGCAGTGACACACAGTTTCTTGGCAGCCATGCAGAGTTCATGTCTGAAACTATGTCTATATAATATATCAATTTATTCTGCCTAAAATGATGAGTAATGAATAAGTATACTCAGTTTAGAGGAGTGGGTGAACCTTGGTAGCTTACTTTTTATAGCTCCATGCTTATACCACCAATATTGAGCAATGAGAAGGTAGTAAAATCAGTTGTTCTATAATCCAACCAACCAAATCTGTAGTGAGACAATTTTTATCGTACGAACAGGGAGATTTTGAGCATCTCAACAATTTGCTTAGTTTAGCCCCTTGGAGTCTTTTTATGGATGTTGACAATGTTGATGATGCTTGGGATGGTTTTCTCGATCTCTTTAATGCTGCAGCACGTGATGCAATTTCCCACAAAAGGCGTCGCTCCAAACGATCATGTCCCTGGATTGATAATGACATTAAACATCTCATTTCCAAAAACGCTCTGCTTTTCGCATAGCTAAGCGCTTTGGCTCTGTTGAAAAAATTGAATTTGTACAAAATAGTTCGCAACAAAGTCAAACATGCAGTGAGCATATCTTACTCGAGATATGTTAATAAGCTTTTCTGCGACACTTCAGATAATAAAAAGCGTTTTTCTCCTTTGTGCGCAGTCAGAGAAAAACTCCCCATCTGTCATTAGTCATCAAGGTAACATTGTTCACAAGCCTGAATTAATCTCTCAATTGTTTGGTGAATATTTTGATTCTATCCTTGTTCCCCCAGTGTCAGACTTATCATTTAACCCTTCTGACTGTGCTTATCCTATTCCTGCCATGAAAGCTATCCAGTTTAGAAGTTGTGACATTGAGCAGGTTGTTAACAACATGTCTAGTGATAAATCACCTGGTCCTGATGGCATTCCACCCAAACTCCTAAAACCTTGCATTAGTGTTATATCCCCAGTTCTTTGTAGATTCTTCAACATGTCTCTATGCTGTGGCAAATTACCTAGTATGTGGAAAAAAGCGAGCATCACACCCGTATTCAAATCTGGTGATGCCAGTTCCATTTCTAATTATCGGCCCATTGCCCTGACATCAATATTTTGCAAGATCATGGAATCCGTCATTGCCTGTAATATCAAAATACATCTGACTGAAAACATGTTGCTATCACCAGAACAACACGGGTTTGTTAACAACCGCTCTTTTGTTACCCAACTCCTCAATGTTACTAATAACTGGCTCAATGTCCTTGACAAATCACAGGCTCCTAAAATTGATTGTATTTTTTTGGACTTTGCGAAAGCCTTCGATGTGATGCCTCGCGACATTTTATTGTCGAAGCTGTCACAACAATACAATATTGCTGGCAACACCTGGCATTGGTTAAGATCATTTATTTCTGAAAGACAGCAACAGGTTCTGTTTAAAGGTTCTCGCTCAACTTGGTTCACTGTTCGTTCAGGTGTGCCTCAAGGTAGTATTTTAGGCCCACTCTTGTTTAATTTGTTTATCAATGACCTTCCTCATCATACTATTTCCACCGCATTATTATTTGCTGACGACATACTCTTGTTTCGACCTATAAAAAGTCCCTGTCCGACGAAGTTTTACTTCAAGAGGACATAAATTGTATTCATAGATGGTGTATAAATAACCGTATGCAACTCAATGTTAAGAAAACTAAAGTAATGCGAGTGACATGGTCGAGGAACTCAGTTGATCCACAATACACTCTTAATAATAAACAGCTGGAAGTAGTTAAAAAGTTTAAGTATCTTGGTGTTGTTCTAAACAACAAAATCACATGGGACGACCATGTTCTTTACGTCACTTCCAAAGCCAACAAATTACTGGGTTTTATATTTAGTGTTGCTCGGGACTTGTCACAGGATGCGTTTTTATCTTTGTATAAGTCCTTGGTATTACCAGTCCTGGAATACGGCCAGCCCATTTGGCACCTTTATGGTAATGGTCTCTGTGAAAAAGTGGAAAAAATTCAACGTCGGGCTACTCGTATGATCCTGAAACAAAGAAGGATGGAAATGAGTTACAGTGATAGACTAAACATCTTAAAGCTGTCATCACTTGCATGTAGAAGGAAATTTCTCCTATTTTCATTTATTATTAAGGCACTGCATGGTGTCATCAATAGTGAAGTAGTCAAGCGTGGTAGTCAATGGCCGACATGTTGATGAGGTTAGGTTCAAACATCTCGGGGCTCGGACGCAAAGGCTTCACTTTTCACCAGTGAATGTCTTTGCTCGTTACTGGGATGAACTCCCAAATAGTCTGAGTACTGGGGTGGTTGAACTTCCTCTTCGGCACTGGATAGGTTCATTAAGGAGCCACCTGTTCGACTCAGACTAATGCATATTTTAAAGTGTGTGTTTCTGTATATTTTTATGTGCAATTTTTACTTAGTTTTTCCACCTTTTATTGCTGTACATAAAAAATTTTTATTTTTGATATATTCTCTATATATTTGTATAGCCAGTAGCGTTGGAAACGAAGGCTCTTGGGCCACAGTTATTTGGTTAACTTTTTTTTTCCTGGCATGCGTTGCTGGCTCTATTGTCTGTTCCCTTGTTTTTTATCATTGTCTCTGCTGTTTTTTTATTGTTTTTGTCTTGTGTTATATGCCGAATAAATAATAATAATAATAATAATAATAGTTAATGAGGCCATTTGTCACACAGCAAATTTTGTCAGGCAACTTGAGGGCAACCAACTGCATTGTCACACTGCATGCACAAGGAACACTTCGTCGTGTATAGCAGCACATTATACATTCTTCTAGCTGTAACTCACTATCCCCAGAAAAATAAATGAGAAAAGTGAAGTTTGAATGAATTTTCTTCTTGGAGATTGCCAGTGGTTTCCTGTGAATTTCCCCATACGACATGGCCATTAATGGCCATTATGCGCTTATTGTTACAAAACAGTTGATTCTACATTTTATTTGCTTATACACACTTTCTTCCATGCTTTGACAATATTTGACCCATGCTAAACTAGTAATCTTCGAGCAAACTTGAATCCTCGATGCTGATCAGTCAATTTATATGGCAACAACAGTGTGATATTAACTGGTAAACCGTATTCCTTGGTCCATATTTATTAGCACACCAGGCTTTTGCGCTTTTCCAACTCCTTGTATTGTGCTATTTTAAGCTACACATCAAGTTTGCTTTAAGATAAAATGGAAATCACACACATGCTCGAGGAATGTGGAAATAAAGCCTATCACAGAATTTGCTATAATTTTTCTGTATTCAACTAATGCATGTCTGAGAGCTCTGCTGGCTGGAGTCTACAGTGTAGTCCGTTTGTACTTAATAAGCACTTTCACGGTTCTATGCCCCATCTTGTTCAAGGGCAGACTTGTTAAATTTAGAACACTTGTTGCCACCTGCAACTTGGTACTGAAACTTCATGCATGCGTCTGGAAGGTGTGTGGAAGTTTGAGCGCCAAGTTGCAGACAGCAATGTGTGTAAAACTGTAGCAAATCTGCCCTTTTAACAAGATGGCGCATATTTACCGTGAAGATGCTTACCCTTGGCCTGGACGTAGACTGTGGCGGGTAAATTATCAACCATGTTCCCTTGTTCTGGTGTAACTTTCATTTGGGGTGGGGATGGGTGTGGGAGGGCGGCGAAGAAATAATTGGAGGGAGGCAGGGGGGCTTTAATGTACATCACTAAAATGATATGTCTTGAAGCATACACAGGAAGCACACATGAACCATGCATTAAGCTGTGTTTAGCTAGTAGAAAATGATACCTTCGTGATGAGATGTACTACAGCAGCATTCACAAACAGGAGAAGTATACTGGAAAATGTGATCGCGTGTGCGTTTCCTTTATTTTTTTTAGGAATAGGTTAGGAAGTATTTTTGTCATAGATACATGTAAGATTTTATACAGTGTAATTGTTATCGATATTCATAGTGTCTTTCCTTCAATCTCGTGGAGGGGGGGGGGGCCTGAAAGGTGGCAAGGGTTGAGGGGCCTCATCATAAGATCTCCCTCCCTCCCCACCTCTTTCTGTTCACATCACTGCCTGATACATTACTACAAGTATTAATAATAAACCACAACCCTGACAATGTAAAGACAATAGGTGGGTTCAGAGAACTAGCATGTATGTAAAGTTACACCCTTGTGACACAATAATGTCATTTTGTTTAACTAATTCAGTCAGCTATTTCACAATAAGGTACTGTACTTCCAGCCTATACGTGCAGTGCTAAAGGTACACAAATTATGTTGACACATATTGTATGTTCTACCCTTACTGACATTTTATTTTAGAGGGAAACACATCTTGCAGACAACATTATGAAATTTTTGTTTTTGTTTCAAAACAAAATAGTAACAGTTGCAGAAGTATTAGGTTGAGAAGAAACTGGTACTTAAAAATACATTTCATAAAGCTCATGAAGCCTTAAAAGATGGAACTTTAGGCTGATTAAATACATGACAGCTTTTTTTAAAATGTGTACTTATTTATTTAGTTTTTGCGACCATAACTTCCTGGTTCATAGTGTTTCCTGGCTGATGAACTGAGCGAGAAAGTAAAAATTCCTTGTATATAATGTATAATTTTTCGCAACCTGCAAACTGAAAACGGTGCACCACTCAAAGCTCACTCACTGTTTTTTTAAATCAGTGTTTCATATTCAGAGCAAGGTGGTAGTCCCTTGGCAAAAAATGAGCGAGGTGATAGCCTAAAGCCTAAAAATTTAATTTACAAAATCTGGCCTGTTCCTACCCCAATATTCCATGGAGGCCGTGATGACAAGAAACTAACAACGAACTTTCATTGGCCTAATCATGGTTGTTGCTAATCTCTGCAGTAATGGTTTTGCATGTAAATCAAACAAATTATGAATACAGAGCTGTCAACTCTCCCTGATTCTGCAGAAAGTTCCCTGAAAATTAACCAATCTTTCCATGTTCGGATAAACAAATTTGAAAAACTCCTTGATTATTGAAACTTTTCCCCTGTTATGTTGAATGTAATTCTAAATATCTCCCTGATTTTAAATAGATGTTAAATTTGCATCAGGGATAAAGAATTGTTTTTATTTTTTACCCGCTGCTAAAATATAGGATTTGAACTGCCTCTAGCAACCAGGCAATCTCGGTGGTCTAGTGGTAAGACATCTGCTCTAAAATTGCGAAGGTCGTGGATTCGAATCCCACCCGAGTATTATGCCTGTGGATTTTTTTTTCACAGGAATTGGGGGAAAGTACTGAGTATATTGTGCTTAACACACATCGGTGTATGGGTAAAAAAAAAAAAAATCTCCCGATAGTTGTACAAAATCTCCCGGTTGCAAGATGCAAATCATAGACTGCAATGAAAAGGCTTACCACGCATCCAAAACAAGCGTTTACATTTATAGTTTTGTGATCGGATGTGGGCACAAATTCTTCATTTTTTGCAGTAACCGGAAGCTGAAGTCAATTTCAATTCTCTGGTTTTCTTCGTAATATTGTTCAATTGATTTTACATTGATATTTTTTATCACTAATTATTACATTCCCAACAACATAATTTTCATGGTCATAAACTACGTTGCTAAAATAATTGACAAATCAAAATCTAACCCACTAAAAACTCCATATGGTTGGGACCGAAGTTCAATTACACTCGAGACTTGCACAGACTTGCACAGTCTATTGTCAATGGTAGTTTATATTTGTATTTGTCCAGGTTTAGTTCCTTTATGAGTAAACAGGATACCCTACATGTATCTACCTGGGCTATAAGCCAATTTTCATTCAATGTTCTGTATCATTGAAACTAACTTGATGCATAAGTGTAGGGGATGAGTTTTGCAATGGAGAGTTATCAACACATCAACCGAGGCAACTGTTAACTTGACCAAAATTGATTGCAGTAAATGTAGGCCTTATTAGGACTTGAAGATGCTTCTGTGCTTTTGGTACTGTTTGCCCTTTGCCCTTTGAAAATTAGGCCTTTCAATTACTTTCAGTATCGAGGTAAAGAATGCACTTAGTCTAGTTGTCTTGTGGACCCTGTTGAAAATTGGGCCTAGATTTTGTGCATGAAACAACTGAGGAAATGTAGTATTTCACCCATCACTATTTTCAACACCAGAAAAATCTCGGTAAACTTGTTGTAAAAAGGACAAGAACTAAGAAAAGATTTGTATTATGTATTTATCATTAAACATTGTTTTGTATGCTTTTCGATGTTACAGGAAGCTACAAAGGAATTCAGCCTAAATTCTTAGCGGTGACCACAATAGGAAGATTTTAATTAAGGCTGAGTATGGAGGCCCAGAGGAGCCATGTGCACATCTTGTTGGCTGTATGTTTGATCCTGCTGGGATTATTAAGTAGTGTTGTATCAACTGAATGGCAAGGAGATCTGTCATCTTATCACATTGCTTCATTCAGTAATCCTCATCCTCCTAGACCTCCCAATGATCCATCTGGTAACCACAATGCTAAATTCAATCATTTCACTCTATCTGGCCCTGATGGAGCTGTGTATGTTGGAGCTGTGAACTACTTATACAGACTGGATAGTTCATTGAATCTGCTACAGAATGTTAGTACATGTCAAGAACTAGGAAGTAATAGATGTGATACATTCACCAACTACAATAAAATCCTGATATTAGATAATCAGAATCGGTTGATTACATGTGGAAGTGAGAATGGAGGAAAGTGTCAGTTCAGGAATCAAGATGATTTGACTGATGTGTTGTTTCGTCCAGTGCCTAATGTTGCTGGTTTTGGAGCTCTGTCCACTGTTGGTTTGATTGCACCAGGAACTGATGGACCAAATGGACCAGGGCCAGATGGAGGAGACTGGTTGTATGTAGCTGTGACTTATGCTGATGAGGATGGGTATAGAGCAATCCCACCACTTGTAAGACTCCTCAGTACAGATGGGTTGTTGAAATTTCCTTTATTTACTGCATTTGAATCTTCTTATACTCGGAAGCCATTCCCATTTAATTATGCAGCTGGTTTTTCGTATGATGGATTCACATACTTCATCACTTCTCAACAAGATGATCTTGAGTCCAATGACATTGTTTCTAAAATGAACAGAGTCTGTCAGACCAGTCCAACATTTGACTCTTACACAGAAATCACCCTACAATGCCAAGGATCAGATGGTAGTGTGTACAGTTTGGTACAAGCTGCTCATATTGGCCCAGCAGGTCAGGATCTTGCTGTATCATTAGGTTTGAATGCTGAGGACATGGTGTTGTATGCTGTGTTTGCTAAGAATGAAGGAGCTGATGAGACTAGTGATGTACCTAGTGATCAGTCAGCATTGTGTGTGTATAAGATGAGTGATATTTTAGATGCCTTCAAGGAAGCAGTCAGGGGATGTATTCAAGATGGAGACTACTCAGTGCAGTACTTGGAAGGATCCAGATGTAATACAATACCAGTGAGTACATAGTCAGCTTCATTGTTGTATCTCTGGTTATGTGCACGTTTTAGATGAAGCTATTATAACATACCTTCAGGAAACAGCCCGGAGGTATGTTGAAAATTATTACATTGGACGAAAACATGAAAAGTCTTTCTTCTCTTTTACAGGTATGCAAACACTTTTTTAAAGAAGGTAAACTAATGCCTTTTTCTACATATGTGTTTGTTCAGAAAGAGAAAAGTATTTTTCACAAAATGGTAAATTTTAGGTGAAGTTTTACGTTTGTGGCAATTACCTGTAAAACAAGAATGGAGTTGTTTAGAGAAGTGTTTGTAATGTCTCAAAAGCAAAGAATTGACACATTTGGTTTGATGCACATGTGAACAAACTAAATTTTACAACTTAATTAATTCTCAATTAAGATTAATAACAAAACAGGGGTATACTTCTTGTCACTAAATTTGTTCCCATTGGTTTATATATTGATTCCGTAAGAGTAAGGACAAAAATTCCCAATATCTTTAACAATTGTACATTTTTCCTTGACCAAATAAAACAATTTTGTTTGTTTTACTGTTCTTGCTCCATTTGAACATGGTTTGAGCTCTTATAAAAACTTTCAAAGAGCAGAAAAACTGTTCAATGTTTTCCGCTTTTTTAATCACATAGCTGAACAATACATCTAAATTTATTACAATTTTTTATTTTTGTGATAAAGTACAAACACAAAATGACCAGTTATTTCTTGTACATAGGAAGCACCAAGTTTATGCTGTGGATGTATGCTAATTACCTGTATTTGTTATGTCTAGGTTAGTCCAGATAGTTTTCTGTGTCATCTTAATGAAGGGGACACCCAAGCATATTAGTATGCTAAAGGCATTGATGTGATCGTATCAAATGCTGTGCTGGAACTATCAGGTATTATAAACAACTTTCTATTCTTCTATTTCTAGATTAGTCCAGATGAGTATCTGTGTCATGCTGCTGATGGTTCAACCGATTTATATCGGTACGCTAAAGGCATAGATGTAACATCATCCAATGCTGTGTTGGAACTATCAGGTAAATGTAAATACAGCATTACTAAAACATACTAGATTGTTTCCATAAATTGACAGCTTTTATTATGAGCTTTTTATCAATTGCTTTTGACTGAACATTTTTGTGTGAACAAACATAACCGTTACAATCATTGCAAATCCGATTGCCAAATTTGTTTTTATCAATTTTTTTAACCAAGTAGGTGCAAGTTATCAATTAATTTTGTATAATTAATTTGTTTTAACTTGTCATTTTAAGACACTCTGATGTCATCCATCATTACAACTACTGAAATGAACCACACTGTAGCTATCATAGGAACTAACTCCAATGGGGAGCTCTTAAAGGTCAGTATATCTCATACAAAAATAGATTTGTTTCAGACAAAAATAAATATACCAATATGAAATTGATATCATCCATCACCATTGGGTGTCATTCATTTTTTCCCTGAGAACATGTGGGTAAGTGGGTCAACAGGTTTAAATGAAAATCAAAATTTGATTTTCGTAAAAAAAGTGGAAAATACTTAAAAGTAAAAACAACAAATTAAAACTTGGAGTGGGTAAAAAGTATGAAACTTTAAAACACTGATAACTCTCAACCAACCCTTATTCAAAAATTGTTTGACTATAAATTATTTATGGAAAAAAACTGCTTACAACCACAAATGTTACCGTAAACAATGACAAAGTTGGTCATGGCCTCTGAGCAGAGTCTTTCTCAAAAGACTCTTAAGTTGACATCACAACACGCTGAACCATAAACACATGGAGTGAACGGGAGGAGCAGAAAAGAGACAGAAGATTAGAAAAGTGATCAGATCAGGGGTGGGTACAAGGACCTGGCAAGTGTCAAACAAAATGTTTTCTACGATGCCATGTAACTTTGTGGCATAACATGACAATACAATTCCACGATTAAGATTAAATGTTACCACAAGTTGAACTATTCATATCATTTATTATGTAGGATGGACCCATTTTATAACTATGTGGGTTTTATTTTGCTGTGTTACAGGTTCACATCCAAAGCAAGACCTCAGCCAGACTGTATGAAAGAGTAGATCTTGATATTGCTGGATCAGTCCTTAAAGATGTCAAGATTAATGATACAACAAGAGAGATGTACATACTCACTGAACAAAAGGTACGATATCAACAGATGGCAGGACAATGCAAGTACTTTTTTCTTTTAACCTCAAGCGTCTAATATACTTTCATCTTTTCAATTGTGTTTAATTTGGACCCTACAGGTTTTGAAGATGCGTGTTGAGAATTGTGGTCAGTATACAACATGTGAGACGTGTATTGGTACGGATGCAGGGAGGGATGGAGACCCATACTGTGGCTGGTGTACTCTGCAGAGTCAGTAAGTATTGTATCTTGTCTGATTAAGATGCGTGTTGGGAATTGTGGACGGAAATTTCTTTAAAACAGAATATAGTGTAATCCATACGATAAAAGTACAAAATTTCGAAATTATTTTACCAAATTTGCGTTTAGTTCCTGCAGAGGTTTGATCTCATTTAAAAACAATAAGAATAGTCACTTGAAATAAACAGAGTTTAGATTGCCTAAAATACGTATTTTTACCTGCTTAGATGCACCCTGTATTCTGACTGCAACATGCCTGATGTGTCTACCCGATGGTTAGCCTACAATACTGCACAGTGTATTGAGATAACCAATGTGGCTCCTTATAACAATCTACCAATCACTCTCACAGAACAACAGGTAAGAGTAATGTATAACTGCTTACTGACTTCTTTTTTTTTTCATTGGCACATTTCCATACAGCTGGTTGGCACAAAAGTTTGCTAAACACAGGAAGCATTGCTTAGCAGAAGTGGGCATACTTCCAAAATATTATTAAGATTACATTATTGTGGCTTTATGAAATTGGGTCCATGTGGCTTTATATTTCCCTTGCCCTTCCCTCTTTTTTCTCCCATCCACCTGTATCTATGCCACTAACTTGAGGTTCATTCACTGTGTGAAACTTTTGGAAACAATTTACTAGGTAACAAGCGACGGTGCCGATCAGCCAGTAGAGGGCGCCGGCATGACTTCTCGTTGGAACATCGCTGGTCGCCCTGTCGGGGATTAGGAAACCCACTCGAGAGAAGCATCCCCAAAAATTCTTCTTTATTGTTAAAAGTTTCCAGTTGTTTGTGTGTGAATAAAAGCTCGTCAGATGCTCAGAAAACACAGAAAAAGTCTCCTAGTGTAATTTAAACTGTGTAAACCCGTAAAACTAAGACTACGGGCTACAATATCATATTATAATATTTGTCCACTTCCCAGGCTGCCACTGTAATGCTCATATATGCTCAATGTACACAGCGTCTGCTGCTGAACTTACCCTGCTCCATCAATTTGTTATACAATTATGATAGTTGTGTGTATTATTGGCTATAAATTGTATATTTGCTAGATTACCGTGAGCGTAGAGCAGTTACCAGACTTACTGACCAGCATGAGATATGAGTGTTGGTTTGGATCCTACGTATCTCAAGCTACAAAGACTAATGAGGATCTTAGATGTGTCTCCCCACCTGATAATGAAATACCTCCAATTCAACAAGGAGGTAAGTCCAAAGAAAACTGGGGCTGCTTCAGAAACTTATACAAAAAAATGGTTTGCTAAAAGATGTTACCAATACATTTGTTAATATTATCTGAAATATCTATACATTTTGTTTCCATTTCCCAGATGATGCTGTTATGGTTACACTGAGTGTCCATTCCAGTGAAACATCAGTCAATTTTGTGGATACAAGTTTCTATTTCTATGAATGCTCAACTCATACTGTAAGAATAATAATTTCTTCTTCTTTTTGTTGAAATTTGGTTTGTTAAAAAAAGGCTTTGATTTTGTTTTGTTTTTAAACTTTATTTTAGAGTTTTTTTATTGGTTTTTTCACTTCACATTGAAAAATACCCACTATTTATTTCAGTACATTTGCATTTTTATTTATTTTGTTGTAGTATTTCTGTTGTGTAGCATTTCTGCCCATAGATTATTATGTTGTTTTCTATTTATGTTTGCTGTAGTTGTGTATCTTGTGTTGGTAGTCAATGGGCCTGTGATTGGTGTGTCTTTGAGAATAGATGCACTCATGTTAGTTCTACTTGCACAGCAGCCAATGAAATCATCATTACAGGACAAAACGTAAGATCAAACCTGCCATAAATTGTTTCTTTTTTAATTTTCTGATATTTAATAGTTCTAAACTGAATTGGGCATTTGTTTCCTTAAGTAAGACATAAAACCACATCCTATTCCTATCTTTTCTTTTAAATGAATTAATAATAAGTTCTTGACACATTTCAAAATAAGGAAATAATTTCCGTTAAAGGGATTGTATACGTTTGGTAATTGGAACCCACTGTTTGTTTCAATTCTATTTAGTTATAGATATATACCATAAAACTAACGTATGAAAATTTCATTTCAAAAGGTGGTAGCATTTTTGAGATTTTGCCGAAAATCTGGAGCGGTTTTGTCCACGCAGGAAGAATAATCTGCAATTGGAATACACAATTTCTCAAATTCAAACTTTGGGGGACAAAAGTGATACCTTTTTCAATAACCTCCCTCAGTGCTTCAAAGTGTACAGTTTCTCAAAATGCATTATACTATCCAAAGCTGCTGTACTTCTTACCAAGTAAGTTTTTGTTGCATTTAATTTTCAGAGTCATAACCAAACATGAACAGACCCTTTAAATAATGATCTGGTACTAATTCTATAGAATCCAGCTTTGTCTTCACCCAAGGGTCCGGGTTCCTGCCCTCAGCTGCTGGCTCAGAATACTGAAGTCCTTCTGCCCAACGGAATTGAAAGGAGTATACAAGTCATGACTAAAAATGTTCCTGATGAGACCCAGGTTAGTTAATATCATTATTGATCAATCAGCCTTCCACAATAAAATGAATTAAACAAGAAGCGTAGTGTTTGTAGAATTACAAATACTAGGCAGGCGTCGAAATAACTCGGCGCTATTAGCGCTTAGTCCCCAATAAAAAGCCCCTTGACCCTCTATTTCTACAACGCTTCCGGCGCTTAAAAAAACCCTTGGTCCCATTCTTACATGAACAGTTATAAAAAATAACTTTACACCCACACGGTTTGACAAGAAAAATTGTTTGACAAGTCTTGATAATTGCTAGATTTAATGTGGCCGCGATCGCGATTGCGATCGTTTATTTCCAGTAAAAACACGCATGCATTATTATTAGTCTGGCTCTCTCCTCCATGTTCCGTACAATAATAGGAAGGCGAGAAGGGAAACACACAACTTGAATTTCCAGGGCAAAAGACGCGCGGTGGAGTCTAATTTTAACCTCGTTCCTATTATATTTCTTGCAAAATGTTAACCTCGTACTCATAAACACTTCGCTCTCGCCACACAATTTTCCCAATGTGCGTTGTCGATCGATCTTAAATCACGAAGATTTCAGTGCAAAAAGTTCTATAAAACCGATCCTCAAATTACGAAACCATGAAAATTGCTGTTGATGAAAACAGTATTATTAAGGGCAGAAATTAGGGGAAAAGATCGTCCAAAACGCAATTTTACAAATTTCACTTCTGTGTGTTTTTTCTTCTTTTTCCCCAACACTTTGAAAATTGTGTGCATGTAAAAAACTTGCAGGCGACCCAAAACGTTGGTTGATTCATACATGCTGGTAGTTTTCGTGATTTTTGTGGGTGCCGGGGCCGGGCAACAGTGCAATATTGAATTATAAAATTAGTTCAGGAAAAGCCCTTAGTCCCAGGAGGATAGCTCCTGGGCCGGTTCTTTTTTTGCTCACCCAGGGGCTAAATTTGGCCCCGGTATGTCGGATGTCTATTTCTACCCCTGCTAGGTGTTCGGGCTTTGTGAAAAGCAGGTAAACTATAAAGTCTAAACAAGTAAAAATATCAATTTAAATATGAAAATACATTTAATAGACCTTTGCAATAAGTATGCTTTTGAATTTCCATCTTTGAGAGGGCAAGTCTGTGGGAAACTTGCTATAAGGGGAACCAAGGCCAAGACCAGAGGCAACAGGGTCCATGGCCTCCGTGGCCTCCATGTAATTAGCCTTTTTGAGATATGGTGGACACTATAGGAGTGCACTGTAAGATGTGGGTGTATACAGACAAATTTACCCAAACCAAACAGTGTTATAGTAATGTGTCCGCCATATCTCAAAATGGCTTATTCCAGGCCTGGGTCACTACTATATTAAAAAAATAAGCAAACAACAAACCTTCACAAATTAAAATAAATCAGCTGGAGTTATTCGAAAGAATAACGTTTTAATAAGTGATACTTGAGGTTATTGATATGATTTCATTTGCTTCATGTGAGCGGAACTATCAGTTTGGACTGGAAATTAAGATTAATTTTAGGTCATGCTAGTATATTTTAGTTTATTATTAGTAAAAGGAAAGAAGAAAGAAAGAAAAAACTCCAAAACCCAGGCATATTACTTGTGTGGGATTCGAACCAGTGACCTCATAAACCTATGTGTGATAAGCACTGTATATGAGTAATTTCCGAGTGCAGGAAAAGGAAAGAAGAAAGAAAGAAAAAACTCCAAAACCCAGGCATATTACTTGAGTGGGATTCGAACCAGTGACCTTTGCATTTCTAGACCAGACAGATGTCTTACCACTTGACCACCCAGCCTGCCCGGTGGGTAGAGGCAGTTCAAATTCTGTTTTTAAAGATAACAAGAAGAAGTTTTAAAAAAAATGTTTTAAAAGAACAAAAACAAGAGGTGTTCCGAGCTATGCTCATAACACCTAATTAAACAATGGAAAAGAGATGGCAACCTCGAAAAAGAGGGGTTGGTTCACTTTTAATGGACAATCAGGAAACATAAAACAAACATTGAAAGGATTCAGGAACTAAAAGATATTTCGGATAACAAGATAGGGAAATACATCAGACATTAATATTTATTTAAAACAAAACAAAACTGAAAAAACAGCAAATACAGCCTGTGATTCGTCCTCTTTCTTTCTGAAAATTTTGAAGGTCCGGTATTTTGTTATTTTGTTTTGTTTTAAGAAATTAAGTACCCACCTCGTTGAAATTGTTGTACATGTAAGTCCTTCTTTCTAACTCCCACTGTTTATTTTGTTCTTCATCTTGTTTCTTCAGATTACTAGCTTTGAATGTAGCTTTGATATCGAGGGAATACCTCAGAGTACAACTGCTCAGCGTAATGATGATACCATCGTGTGTGACCTGAAAGCTGTAAGTTAAGTTATTCCTCAGACGGTTACAAAGCACACATTGTTTGAAAATTTGAAACAAAAGTTATTATAAATACACACGCTAAGACTTGAATAGAACTTCTTTGGCTTGTTTTATTTTCCACAGTATACCTACACTTCTACTGATGAAGCAGAGCTGATTGTGAAACTGACCATTGAATGGACAGACACAAGTAATAACCGTCACACCCTAGATGACTTATTCAACAATAATGGTGAGTTTGAGACAACAGTGTTGGATGGGGAGGAGTCCTTTGCCAACTTATACACTTTTCACCCTTAATGGAGACCCAGCTCCTTAACCACTTCACCTTGTTATTTAAAAAAGATTCTGTGCCCACCTCGGCATTATTTTCCAAAACTTTTTGGAGCTTCTTGAGTAATCGTTTTCCTTTGAAAATATCGTTGCAACAATGAAACCCTGACTTGACAAATGAAAGACAACAAAGGTTTTCATAATTAGTTCCGGGATTTGATGTTGTTGCGTGAGAAAATTGAGTAACCACTCACCGTGATTCGCAGAACCTCTGCCATGAGCCCCAGCCGAAAATCTGCCATGGTATGATGGAATTTCGGAATGCTGAGACTTGCCTCCCATTGAACTGAATATAATGACGGATAATGGTGGCAGCCTGTCCATTGTTGTATGCCACCACATTTTTTTTACAACAAAATTAAGGTCTGGAATCGGGAGTTACAAAATAACCCCCAGAAAGGAATTTTACAAGGCAAGTTTTCCAGAAGCTATTGCACTCTTTGTACAGTTGAAAAAGCGTATCACGGTACATGCCTGCCTCAGTATGTTACACACTGGAAAGTCCGGGTGGATAAAAGCGGCGGCCGTCTGCATGTCAGCAAAAAATGGAAGAAAATTCAAAGTTGTTCCGGGCGTTAAAAAATGGCCATCGTAAGTCTGTCCAAACAAAATTTGCACCTAAAGACTTCAATCGACGTGAAGTGGTTAACCTACCACAGTGGCATACGAATCTGTAAGGGAGTGTGTTGTTTACTATTGACTTAGTTCTCTGTTGACTGTGATGTTTTGTTTTGTTATAAATGTTGAATCCATCCAGCATTAATTATGAAAATTATATTAGTCTCAAGACAAGTGTTTTTGATCTTGATATGGCCCCAAATTCAAGACCCCATCTTTTGATGCAAAGACAAAAGAGAATCTCTAACGAGTTCTCTCACTTAAGGCATTGGTAATTTTTCCAGAAGGTTTTTACATTTATAAATAAGACATGCAAAGAAACATTTTGAACGTTGATTATTGCTACAGCAACACTTTACAAGTGTGGAGTATTGAAGCCAGATTGTAGTCGGTGTATTACTGCCAGGCCAGAGCTTGAGTGTGTTTGGTGTAATGCTACGTGTGAACTAAGAGAGTCTTGTACAACAGCGGAAGGAGAGTGGTTTACCCACAATAATAATGCCAACTGCCCTGATCCGATCCTACAAGAGGTGAGTAGATTTATTGGTTATTGATTATTATACAGAGTAACGGATGGTCAGGGAGTGTTAACAGAGTTGCATACACATTGAACTCTTGCTAGTTGTTAAATTAAAGTTGGCTGCCCTGATCTAATCTTTTAAGAGGCGACTGAACATCAGATACATTCTCAATTGTCAATGACGTTAGGGTTCATATTTTTATTTTTCTGTTTTTCCTCAAAGAAACATTGTAATATTGTTAGAGTTCATGAAGTTTCTCAAATTAATAAATAGATACATTTATATCCATTGACTTGACCAATCAAAGACAAAACTATTCTGTAATGAGTACAGACATTGGTAGAGGAAAGAATGTGAAAACCCAAGACCAAAAACATGAGTTAACAGCAATAAATGACATCTTGACTTGACAATTATTGATTGTTTAGGTATATCCAATGAATGGACCAGTGGAAGGTAACACCATAGTATCTGTAATGGGTACAGATATTGGCAGAGGGTTCCATACTGTACTGAATGTGACGATTGGAGACCAAGAATGTCATCTGGATGGACTGGAAGCCTATTATGAAACTGGTGCGAGGTAAGAAATGTATCCAACCCAGGTCTGGAATTACATGGAAGCCATGGCCTCTGTTGCCCTGGTCTTGGCCTTGGTGCCCCTTTAAAAGTTTAAAAGCTTACTATTTACTCGGTGGGAGGTGAACATTTGATCACTGTTAAACAGCAGACCTTTTGTTTTATAATTATGAGAAAGACATTTTTTTCAAATGTTCACCCATTTATCTTTTTCAAGGAGGTTATGGAGTATGGACTATTGGGGTTTGAAACCTCCAGTGTCCTTGTAATGAGCGGTTTAGTGCATCCGACTCAAGTTCTGGCGCCATAAATCCGTTTCACAGAAAATCTCTGTATTGGACACGGGTCTGATCTGTGTAATCTGGACTAACCTTTTCACACTACAACATTTTAACACGATGTTGACTTGTGTAGAGGGCTTGATCCATGTCGAAACTAACCCTTCTCGGGAGGTGGGTTGAGAGTTCTCGATCCGTGTTGAAAATTCCAACATGTGTGGCGAAGCCGTAGTGTGAACACCTCTGTGTTCATTTTTGATCCGTGTTGAGTGTGCGTGCGCCATGTGCATCCTGTATTATGGGAGTTTTCCGCTCGATCTGTGTAGGACCTTGGTAGTGTGAAACGATCGCACAATACACGGATCAAAAGTTACACTTGTAACTTAAAAGCTGATTTTGCGCAGAGCTAGTGTGAAAGCAGAGCGGATTTGAACCATGTTGAATTTTTACCGAGTCATTCTGAAGTTGACCGTGTAGATTTTGACACGGATCGGACATTGGTATTGTGAACAAGCCTTAAGTCATAACACTTGTGTCCTTGAGCAAGACACTGAACTATGTTGCTTCTCTCACCCAGGGATAAATGGGTACCTGTGAGGGCAGAGATGGTTCTTGGGTTAGTGAATTTGCTGGGTGTGCTACATGCTTTTATGCACAGGCTATATACTCCTAAGGAGCTGAGATAGTTTAAAGGCACTGAACACGTTTGGAAATTGTCAAAGACCAGTGTTCTCACTTGGTGTATCCCAACATGTGCATAAAATAACAAGCCTGTGAAAATTTGGGCTCAATTGGTCATCGAAGTTGCAAGAAAATAATGAAAGAAAAAAACACCCTTGTTGTACAAATTTGTGTGCTTTCAGATAGGAATAAAAACTTCTTGCAAGAAGTTTTTGTTGTTTTAGTGAGAATTACCTCTTTCTCAAAAACCATGTTACTTCAGAGGGAGTCAATTCTTACAATGTTTTATACTATCAACAGCTCTCCGTTGCTTGTTACCAAGTAAGTTTTTATGCTAATATTTGTTTTGAGTCGTTACCAAACGTGTACGATACCTTTAAGGAATAAAAAAATTGGCCCAGTGACCAGGAGTAATAATTTTCGAAATGCATTGATCATTTCTTTGAAATTGCACCAAGAGCAGTTATCATTATTATTATGCAGATTACAAACACAGCAATTCAACGTTGATCACTCATAAAAATAGTAAATCTCAGCTTCCCAGTCGGTTGTTTTAAACCCTGGTAAAGCTAAATTAGCACTACACAGTGAAATATTGTTAAAAAAACTGCAGAATGCATCTATAATACTCAACCGTTGCATATACGTAGTGAACGGAAACTTATTTCTTTTATAACATAAAAACCCATCTTTTTAATGCCGCAGTTTAGTTTTTTAATGGTATGGTTCTTTTGTGTCTTTTGTTTGTCTTTCTTCTATGGTTGCCTTGCCAGTTAGTTTAGATTCTTTACATAGGTAAGGTTAGAGCATCTGTCTCCTGAAAAGATCAAAACATATTACCAATGCCAGCAGGGATAGGCTTATGTAATAAGTAACTATTAGTTCTCTGTTGGCGGGACAGACGATTCCCCGTACTATGGTTTGGGCATTGGCCTGGTGACCAGTCTTGTTTCTTTATCATTTTCTGCCATTCTGTGTATTTTAAATGTGTTATGCGCTTTTGATCATTTTTAAGTAAGGGGTGCAATATAAATTTTAATTAGTATTATTATTAGTATTATAATTCCTTCAGTATGCATTACATACACTTATGTACATGTAATCTGAAACTTGATTCACAGTGTAAGTTGCCGAACTCAATCAAGAGTTGAAAGTGTGGTGTCAGTATCGCTGACTGTCATGGGAGGCGATGGGTCAACACTACAGAAAAGCTCAGGAGATGTCAATTTTGAATATAGGGTAGGTTGGATTTAAATGGAGTCTACAGTGATTATAAAAGAAAATTGTGGAAAAGGAAATTTAGAGTTGAAGTGTGAGTAATTTTTACATAAGATGTCCACCTTCTGCTCTTGATTAGGCCAAGTAACAAAAGTACTGAGTTTCTCGTCCCCGCCCGCCTCCGTTTTGGCCGCCACCTCCTTTTTTACTATTAACTATTCAGGAAAAAACAATAAAAACAAAGTTCCTTGGTTTATTTTTGCCCAAGAAATTGTCAAGACTCTGTTTTCACCTTTGCAATACAACAGCTGTTTCTGAATTTTTAAACTTGCTTAGCAAGTGGGCTAAAATTATTGTTTTGTCATACATTACATCAGTATACTCAAATAGCACAATATCTGTGAATAAATTTACCTTGGCCAGCCATATTTAGCATGGCGGCCGTCTTGGAAAAAAATAGCAAAAATTGAAAAATGGTAAATAGTAAAGCCCTGCCTCCTCCTTTTTATGCCCCGCCGGCGAAGCAAGCCGGAGGGGCATATAGTGTTTGCCTTGTCCTTCCGTGTGTGTGTGTGTGGGTAGGTATCCATGTTCAAACCGTGGACCTATAACAAAAGGGATAATAGGTCCACGGTTGCTGTCACAAAGGAAATCATTGTGGTCCACGGTTGCTAACACAAAGAGTTGAACAAAGGAGGGTCCACGATTGCCGGTGTTTACACGGGTGTGTGTGTGTGTGGGTAGGTATCCACATTCAAACTGTGGACCTATAACAAAAGGGATAATAGGTCCACGGTTGCTATCACAAAGGAAATCATTGTGGTCCACGGTTGCTAACACAAAGAGTTGAACAAAGGAGGGTCCACGATTCCCGGTGTTTACACACTTGTGTGTGTGTGCGTGCAATCATTGTCCGAGTGATTACTCAAGAAGGACTTGGCATATCAACTCCAAACTTGGTGTGTGGATTGGTCTTGGGATCCTCCAGATGCCTATTGTTTTTGGATCCCATACAAAAATGTCAAAGTCATTATGGCTAAAACAAAAGAACTGTTGTCCGAGTGATAACTCGAGAAAGTCTTGGCATATCAACTCCAAACTTGGTGTGTGGATTGGTCTCGAGATCCTCCAGAAGCCTATTGTTTTTGGATCCCATACAAAAAATGCCAAGGTCATTATGGCTAAAACAAAAGAACTGTTGTCCGAGTGATAACTCAAGAAAGCCTTGGCATATCAACTCCAAACTTGGTGTGTGGATTGGTCTTGGGATCCCACAGAAGCCTATTGTTTTTGGATCCCATACAAAAAAATGTCAAGGTCATTATGGCTAAAACAAAAGAAATTTTGTCTGTGTGATAACTCAAGAAGGACTTGGTATATCAACTCCAAACTTGGTGTGTGGATTGGTTATGGGATCCCACAGAAGCCTATTGTTTATGGATCCCATACAAAAATGTCAAGATCATTATGGCTAAAACAAAAGAAATTTTGTCCGAGTGATAACTCAAGAAAGCCTTGGCATATCAACTCCAAACTTGGTGTGTGAACTGGTCTTGGGATCCTCCAGAAGCCTATTGTTTTTGGATCCCCTAGTCAAATGTCAAGGTAATTCTGGCTAAAACAAAAGAAATGTTATCTAAGCGATAACTCAAGAGTGAGGTAATCTCTGTAGGGCATTTGTGTTTGTTAACTCGCCATTCTTGTTTTAAAATGTCCGAATGAGAAACTCGTTACTTTTGCTACTTGGCCTTATATCTCAGTGCTCTAGTTACTTGTATTCAATAAACTCTGGAACAAAGAGATCTCAGCTAAGTTTTTGTTTTTCTCAAAAACTAAGACACTATGAGAGAACAAATTTGATGAGGTGAAAGTCTTCCAATGTAGGTATGATTGATTTGAGGGCTGCACATCAAATGTCTTCATTTATTTATTGAGGAGATTTCCACCAAAAAATGGCAATAACAGATTCTAGCCCCTACTGATATCTTTAGCTTACTCCAAGACAAGATACGGAAATGAATTGTTTCTTTTCAAAGACAACAACTGATTGTTGTCAAATAGAAGGACACATAGTCTGGTTGATGTTGAATGTCTTCTATGTTTGTTTTTCTGGTTCTGATTTTCTTGCCAGGTTCCATCTATTACAAGTTTCAGTCCTGGTTCTGGACCAGCAGCTGGTGGGACTCGTATAACAATCAACGGAATGGCTCTAAATACAGGAAGGAATATTGAGGCATTCATTGGTGATAAAGCTTGCATTATAACAAGGCAAGTGAAGATCACTGGTAGATTACAATTAAGACACTGTATCATTTACTTGAGGTAGAGCCTATTATCAGAGATTTTCTTTATTAATCTTTTAGGTTGAGGTCTAATCGGAATGGCATCAATTATTAACAGTTGGTTAAGAAAATACTTTTTATAGTGGTGTGTCATCTGCTGTATAACTTTGATTTATTGTACAGCCCAGTGTTAGAGACGGAAGCAGTGTGCACAAGCTCTGAGGGGTTTGTTGGGCAGACAGGAGTTCTCAAGATGTCTTTTGATGGGGCAGACAAAACAAGCCAGATGTACATTTTCACCAACAACCCTGTCATTACTGAAGTCAGTCCAACCAGCAGTATCGATTCGTGAGTACATCTAAGAACATTAGTTGTTAAAATACAGGTGAAACTGTTATATTTCTGTTGCAATATAACAGCATCTCATTTGACCGCAATGTTTAATTTGTATTTTAAAAGGCTGCAGTTTCAAGAGTAAGTTGAAGCTAAATGAGTCAACAAATTGGAAATCGCATTGAACACGCTTTAAAACTGAAATTGTAAAATGTCCTCATATTTTCCTGATCAGATTAGCTACTTGTATCCTGTTTTCTTGAATCCTTTGATTTTATTGTCAATACTCAGTGGTGGTCGGGAGATGGTTGTCAATGGGAAATATCTAAACACTACCCAGATGGCTTCACTTGTTGTTACAGTTGCTACACAAATCACTCAAACTAAAAGATCAGTTAGCAGTGATGAACCTAATAACAGCAAGTTTGTAGAGGTGAGTCAACAGGCCATAGCATTTTTTTAATCTAACATCATAACAATTTCATTGATTTAATGTAAATCACAACGACCATCCCACATAACACCTGTTTTTAATATCTCTTCATTGGCTCCCTGTTCGAGAGTCAATTTCTCACAAAATTTGTCTGTTAACAAATGCAATGGCTTAGCCCAAGGCTACATTTCTTGCCTCATTTATTCTCCCGCTGTCACTCGTCCTGGTCTATGATCATCTAGAGCCCATAAACTTGTTTTTAGCCTCGTTTCAAAACAAGTTGGGGACAGGGCTTTTGCTACAGCAGCTTACCGTTTGTGAAATTTGTTACAGCTGCAGATACAAACATCTAGTTCCTTAAGTACATTTAAATCTCAACTCAAAACGCATTTGTTGTCTCTAGGTTGTTCTCGCTCATGGAGGTGCCTTGAGCACTCTAAGGGTGGATATTCAAGCATTATACGCTTTGCTATTATTATTTTTATTTTGTGAACAAAAACAATTTATGAATTTTTTGTTTTACAAATTGTGTATTTTTAGAGCTGTGCTATGGAAGGCCCAGAGTTCATGCGTTGCCAGACGCCGAATATAACGTCAGCAATAAGCAGCTCTTTATCTCAACGTAACGTGACCTTTGGCTTCATTATGGACGGTGTCAGTGACCTCTTAACGTGGTCAGAAGACAACGACGTTGACTTGGAGTTCTTTCCTGATCCGGAGTATGACGAGTTTGAAAACGGCATGTACGAGAAGACAGAAGAGTTCATGACAATCAAGGTGAGAATTTATCAATGAAGGTTTAATCAAATTGATTGTTGATAAATTCCCATTTCATAATTCCAATACATAAACTATATTATTTGTGTTTTACCTACACATTGATTGATGTGTGTTATTCACTGTATTCTCTGTACTTTCCTGAGTTCCTGCGAAAAAAATCCACAGGCATATTACTAGGGTGGGATTCAAACCCACGACCTGTGCCATGCCAGAGCTGATGTCTATAACTAACCCAGCAAGCTTGCCCGTTATCTAGAGGCAGTTTGAATGCTATGTTTTAGCAGTGGATACCGCAACAGTTTTTAATAGATGTTTAATTTGTATCAAGGGTAAAGATACATACTCAGTCACAAGCTAAATTGCTGCAATAGTATGTTTTGGGCAAGCTGTATATAAGATCCAGTTTCACTCTTAGTCTGCTTGTTTGTCTATTTCTTTGTGACTATTGTTCGTACATTTTTGCTTAAACCTTGGACTCTGCGAGGCAACGATTTAAAAAACTGTATTTTAACGGTTCCTCTTTTTCTTAAAAATTATAACTGATACAAATGTACTGATAATAGCATGATGGTGGCATGGTTGGCTTGTGCGTAAAGCGCTTGCCTCTCACCAATGTAGCCCTGGTTCAATTCCCGACTAAGGCCATATATGAGTAGAGTTGTGCGTTGGTTCTCTCCTGTGCCACAAGGGTTTTTCTCTGGGCCCTCTGGTTTTCCTCCCTCTTTTGATCTCTGGCTGTGTTCCGTGGTCGTAATCGGGTTGATGTGGCTGGCTGCCAAAAGCACCCTCGCATGCCTGCTTCTCGAACATGTTGTAGCTGCGTCCTTCACAATTCAGCTTCTAAGCTGCGAGTAAGGATGATTAGCTCCACAATAGACTGTGCAAGTCTCGTGCGTATTCGAACATTGCATAGTGGTCCCAAAAATGTTCGAATACGCGAGACTTGCATGGTCTGTTATGGTAACTGATATCTAATACTAGCTCAGAGGGAGATGGAGTTCCTGTAAATGATTGAAGGTTTAAAACTCGCTTAGATCCAAGTATCAATTAATTTGATGAAAATTATTTTGTAATTGTGAGTAATTTCAGCTGTGATATGGTCATTGAAATATATTCTGTTTGATTCAGGGTGAACGAATCAACAATGCAATTACTGCCTCGGAAATCATCGTTCATGTTGGAGCAATGAGATGTCTTGTGACCTTCATTGAAGAAACAACTCTTGGTTGTAATTTACCCGAGGAGCAACCATCTGCCGGAGACTTCAAGGGCCATGACAAAGGGAGAGGGCTTCCTGTGGTCTGGGTAAGTCTTAAAACAACTCTTGGTTGTAATTTACATGAGAAACAACCCTTTGACCAGGACTTCTTGGGTCAAGACACAGAGAGAGGGCTTCCTGTGGTCTGGGCAGGTCTTAAGACAAATATCAGTTGTAACTTAATTGAGAAAGAACCGTCTGCCGGGGACTTCAAGGACCAAGACATAGAAAGAGGGCTTCCTGAGATAAAACTCAGTTGTAATTTACTTGAGGAGCAACTATCTGACCAAGACTTTTCGGGTCAAGACACAGAAAGGGCTTCATGTGGTCTGGTTAAGTCTTGAGATAAATCTCAGTTATAATTTACTTGAGTAACAACCATCTTAACAGGATTTCTTGTGTCAAGACACCGAGAGATAAATCTAGGATAAGTAGTTTCTGTAGGTCTACAGACATTTCTCAGGAATCAAATCAAACCAAAACAAGTAGTAGAACTACCCCTGATTGCACCTTGCTCCTCTTCTCTCTTCAGGTAATTCACAGCAATCTAGAGTTCCGTATAGGTTACATTTCCTATCCCCCTCCTGACTTGTTAACAATCCTACTCCCATCAGTCAGTGGAGCAGTCGTGGTATGCATTCTCTTCCTTGTTTTGTGCTTCTCAGCTAAGCTGTACGGATCCAAAAGAAACGCTAGACTCATCCAGGAAGACATGAGATCCATGGAAGTGGATCTGTCAGATGAGATCAAACAAGGTATGGAGGTCCTACAAAGATAACATTGCTCTGTCATCATTTAGTTCTTCTGAACATAATTTTTTTGGGAGCAGATTTTCAAGATAATTGAAGAATCAAGATGTTTTCGGAGTTTGCAATCCCCTTCTCTCGTTGTTTAAATGTATCTGATGGTGTTAATGGCATGTCTTGTTTCAACCCTAGCAGAGTCTTTCTCAAAGGCTAAATGAAAATATTGATGACAATAATAGTGGCTTCTTTAATAGCGCTCAAATCCGTCACCAGCCCGTCACTCAGTGATGCTCAGTGCTCTCTGACATTTTTACCCCTAGTCATTGGGCCATTTATTTCATTCCTTAAACCATCTCAGCTCCTTGGAGAGGATACAGGCTGTGCTGCCAAAATATGTAGCACACCAAGCTAAATCAATCACAAGAACCATTTCTACCCTCACAAGTACCCATTTACCTCAGGGTGAATAGAAGCAATTATAGCCAAGTGTCTTGCCCAAGGCCACGAGTGTCATGACTGGGATTTGAACCCACACCCTGATGACTCAGCCACCAGAACTGGAGTCCAATGCAGTAAACTGCCAGCCACGACACGCCATAAGTACACACAACTCACACAACCAGTATACTAGTGTAACAGAAGCATTCAAGTAGAAAGGAGTGAAAAGAAATAGGCAAATTGCAGTCAGAAGGAGCAACAGATGTACAATGAAAAAGGAGACAAAGGGGAGTTTGAAATAGTTACATTGTTACAATGCGAGAACTTCAAACAACTCTCAATATTTTTTTTAAAACTTTTTGACTTTATGAATAACAGACTGAAAGTGTGGTGGTACTAGTCTTGGTCTTGTTTCATTTAAAGGGATTTGATATGTTTGGTAATTGGAACCCACTGTTTGTTTCAATCCTATATAGTTGTAGATAGATACCATAAAACTAACCTGTGAAAAGTTCATTTCAAAAGGTGGTAGCGTTTTGAGATATTGCCAAAAAATCCGGAGCGGTTATGTCTATGCAGGAAGAATAATCTGCAATTGGAATACACAATCTGAGAAACGCTTCTGACAGAAACGCTTCTCAGATTAAAAAAATTTTGGGAAAAACTTGTTTTATAATCTCTTTCCATAATCACATTACTTCAAAGTGAAATGTTTCTCAAAATGCATTATACTGTCATTATACTTCTCACCAAGTAAGTTTTTATTGCCATTAACTTTATGAGTAATTACCAATTGATGCAGACCCTTTAAACTGCATTATGAAATTCTTTGGAAAAAACCCCAATTTTCTTAATAGAATGTTGGGCTACTGATTGACGTTAATGAGTATTTAATTTACCTCTTTATTTAATTTGTTCTTGTTCAGCCTTTGCCGATCTTCAAACAGACTTGACAGATTTGACCAGTGACTTGGAAGGAATCGGAATGCCATTTGTCAGTCACCGAGAGTACGCTAGTAACATGCTGTTTATCGGGCAAGAGAGACCCGACACTGAGGATAAAGAGGTAAGTGTCTGCCACTCTCTCAGCTGCACTTCACTCAGATTGGACATATTTTATACATAAAATGACTTATTTAAAGGCAGGGTATACCTTTGGTAGTTACTCCAAAAATTAATGACCATAAAAACTTACTTGGTAAAGAGCACTGGAGAGCTGTTGATTATTATAAAACATTGTTAGAAATGGCCCCCTTTAGAGTATTGCAGTTTTAGAGAAACGGGTAATTTTTTACCCCAAAATTTGAATCGCATGCATCTGAAAGCACACAGTTCTATGCAACAAGGAGGGTGTTGTTTTTTTTCAACTTTGATGACCAATTGAGCCCAAATTTTCACAGGTTTGCAGACTTCCCAACCTGTGTGTATTTTGCGTACAATGTACGCATTTTCACTTCTGAGTACGGTGGTACGAGATATTATGCAGAAAATACGCAAAAGACGCCAAATCTATATCGCGGTCGTTTAAAACTGCAGCACGAGGACAACTTTTCGGACAATTTTGTTCTCAATTGCTTCAACTGTCATTTGTTCGACCCCAAGTGCAAAAACAACCGAACAAAGACACCTGCATCTGAGTGATCATTATGCGCTTTGATTAGATTGTGCTTAAAATTATATTTTAAATTCTTACTCCCGCTGGAAAAACTAACAAACCAATGCGTAAAAGAGGGGGTGGGAATGGCACAATCTAGTTTCGGTTAGCCGTATGCACGTACGCAGACAACGCACGTGTTTGGCATCGCCGTGTGTTTATACTATGACTAAGTGTACAACATGGACGCCGATCGAAGTGGCCTTAACGTGACAATTAATACATCGTTTCTGTTAGTTTTACTTTTATTAGGGGGAAAAATGGGAATTTAATGGCCTGTAATCTGTGTATAAGAGGAACAAATGATGAATTAAAGTGGAACTGGAAAATTTTACGGTAGGCTTTCGTTTGTCCGTTTACTGGGCAGCCAAAGATGGAACCTTTCGCATTGATTGTCAAGTTATTTGCATGCCGAGTAAGTTACTATAAATAATTTAGGAACTTTGTTCAACAGTGATTTTCATTAAAATTAATATATGTTTTTGGAATAGAAATCAGTCAAAATGGGCTCACCGCCCATGGGGAAACCCCTGGCCAATTTTTGTTGAAAGGTACTTTTGTACATTGTTTAATTGTGTTTTTCATTGAGAAATTGTACATGTCTGGGTTTGGTCTGGGTTTGTTATTTTATGCAAATGTTGGGATACATCAAGTGAGGATACTGGTCTTTGACAATAACCAAAAGTATACCCTGCCTTTAATGGCATAATACAGACACAATCTCATACACATCGCCATCGTTCTTGCTCTCTTTCTCGTTGCCTTCGCTAACGTTCTCATAGGTCTCCACATCGGTCTGACAAGGCAGGTTTTCTCTGGTCTTTGACAATAACCAAAAGTATACCCTGCCTTTAAGTATGAACTTGGCCATAAATCAACCAGATCTTCCAAAGGTGTCGTAATTTTTCCCCTGTACAATCTATTCTTCTC